>CM076575.1:779446313-780051667 GCA_034641835.2 Pinus albicaulis | reverse complement strand
ATTGCAAATAATCACGTGATGCAGGGGCATTAGGCTCAAGATAATATTTTGTATATAAATAATCATAAGGGGGGTCTCATGTTTTTGTTCCCTATGAAATCATTCATATTTGAGTTATTTTTAGTTAATTGTGGAGAAAAATGTAACTACTCGAATGATTAGTGGGCACATGAAGAGCCAGTTTCAGTTGTCTAGGGACTAGGCTAAATTTAGAATTTAGGAGTTCAAGAGTCCCTGAAGAATCTGAATCAATTCTTTAGTAGCCTTTGTAGAAGAATAAGCCTAAGAGGCAAAATGGAGAGACCTACAAAGAGAACTGCATAGAACTACATAGGGTTAGAAGGCTGAAGAGGCAGATTAGGGGTGCAGAAGGGCCAATTGATCGAAGATCTGGCCAGAGCTTTGTAAGTAACTTCACTATATAATGGAGAAATTGTTCCAGCATTATCTGTGCATTAGTAGATTTGATCCTGTGTGAAACTGCCTTAATTACCAGGTATGAGTAAGACTCTGTAATTGGTATTAATAGTCCGCCTGTATATTTAATGAAGGAAGCGTAGGAGAATGTATGACAAACCATGTATTAAGAGCCAATGTCAATATGTTGATTCGTTTCAAGAAGTAATACGAGTCCCGGTGTAAGAGGTTAAAACAGTAGGCCTGTACATGACCGGGGGTAATGGTGCTTATGCATGCCTTGACAACCATTAAAATGGCTTAATTAGTGCTCTGGTGAAGGGAGGAGGCCAGAAGCCTTTGTAAGCAAGTCCGCTTGCATAGAGGAAGAACCTGTCTCAACATTTTACGGGCTTTATTTGAATTAGTTTCTGTGTGATTGGACCTTTATTTCCACTAAGAACGTGGTTAAAAACCGTGCGATGAACCCTGAGATCTATCGAGTAAGGGATTTCTTAACTCTGGTTATGTTAAGGAAGCGATGTTTGGTAGATAGGCTATGCGTTAACCAGGAGTGAAAGTACATTAAGTTATAATGTGGGGGAACTGTATCAAAATAAATATAAGCGCCGGTTAAAATGTTTTATGACAAAGGTTTATTATAATCACTTCACGGTTCAAAGCCATAAACTCAAGTGTCGGCATTTGTTTTAAAGGGTTGAACGATTGATTTTTGATATTACGACATTACACTGTCAAGGAGCTCTCAAAAGAGAATAGAGCGGAACTATGAGGAGGAACCTGGACCCTGCACAGTAAAAGCGGAGTCCGAAAACAAGTTATAGTTTTCACGCAAGTTAAAAGGTGGTAAACTGATTTGACGAAATTTACGTGATATCACAAAACAAACGATACGTGTCCTTGAGTGGTATTTGAATACCGTTTACATCACGCAATTTTCAATCGTTAATGCCCGATCTTAAAAAAAACGCGATATCAATTTGGTCCGTCCGATCTGCTGAGTGATAGATCGACAGCGTCTGCGCAAACAAGTTGCATGGGCAGTAATGCAAGGGGAGGATGGCTGCGTTCCTTTCATTGGTATAGTGTTGTGGGCCCGAGAATTGTTACATAAATTTCGAGTTTAATATATGGTTTAGTTGTGCCGAGAGTTACATGTATACGAATTCATGTTGTTGGGATGTATTGCTATACGAGAGCGGATTGACATATAAGATTGAGTTATATTATCGGTGTTAGATTTTAATAAAAGTCAGGGCTTTAGCATAAGGTTTAAACCATTGGTTGAAGAGAAAAGTTCGCATATAGAGTTGATGGGTATGGTTCCGTAACCATATAGGAAAGGTAAAGGGCTTCCGCCAAGTAATATAATTCGAATGCATGGGTTTATAACCCTTTGTGTAAAGAGTAGTGAAATCGACTATGGTTGTAACCATAGGTCTTGAAAGGTAACCCTCCGCCTATTGAACTGTATAAGGATTTCCATCTGTATGGTTTCATCACCATTGTTTTAACCTTTGATAAGAAGACCCGCAGTTAGAAGAATTGCCCAGATTGGAAATTGGACTGAGCACAAACATTGAGCACCAATGTTTTTATATGGAAGAGAGTTAAATTAATATCTCAAATCCTAGATTTGAGATATTAAAGATTCCAGATTTCTTTATTTAAATTGTCAGTTCAGAAATTTGAATTATGTGATATTGCCCAGACTGTTGAGATTTAATTGGGCAATAATTTTGGAGGCATTTTATATACAGCTTTGGAATTAAAATATGAAAAAATTGGGGATTGTGGGTTTTACGGCACCATCACGTCGAGAGTTTTTAAGCCCAAGTACTTAAATTCATCTGTGAGCTTTAATGGACACTAAACACAACTCTCTATAGAATGCACATTCCAATTGACATTATTTAAACGCAAATAGCAAGAAACATAAATTCTCCTAATGGAATTTAAACGAAAATAGCAAGAAACATAAATTCTCCTAATGGAATTTAAATGCAAATAGCAAGAAACATAAATTCTTGTAATGGAATAATGTAAGTTACCAAGGTTTTTGCCCTTTGAATTTTTTGCACCTTATGCTTAGCCTCAAGGATGAGGCAATAAGTTGGTTTAATGGATTGAGAAGGAAAGTTACAACAAATAAAATGATATTATCATACCATAAGACACATTGAAAAGACTTCCACGCCACTAATTATAGGGACTAGACATGTTTATTGACTAAATAGTCTTTTGTCTTTTCTCTGTCAAGCTCAATAAAAAGTTAAAACCTATAAAATGTTGTGGGAAATTCATAAATACCCTTAATTATTAATCAAGTACATAGCTTTGTTGGATGTGAAAATTTTGAACTGTGTGTTAAATTATTTTGTTAATTAGCCCATTCATCAACGAGGACACTTTTTATATAACAAGCTCCTCTTTATACTAGATCTGTAATCAATGACTATGGACATTTGGAGCAGTGGTGGTGGCAACTGCAGTTATGAATGGTGGAAATATTTGCAGGAGCAATAATGGTGTATGGTAGCAGCCATTCACATATTTTTCTAGCAGTTGGAGTAATGCAAGTTCATGCAGCACCTTTATGTTGGCACCTTTGGGTACCCCTTGGAAGTCTGGCAGCTAGGAGTAAAAAAGTGCATGGCCTGGGAATCCATCTTTATAGTGGGAATCCATCTTTTGGACAAATGGTAGACCTGGGAATAATTTGTCTCACCTTCCTTTACTTGAATGAAGAATGCTACATTTTGTAATCTTGATAATTGCATGAAGGCCACATATAATGAAGAACAAAATATCTTAAAATATAAATTTCAAATTTGGAAAATAACATTAATAGATACTCTTAGTTTATTTGTGTAACTATAAACTACAACTACATTCAAACATATAGATTACAACTAAATTTAAACATAAAAAAAATGAAAGGAGATGACAGTTGACTAGCCCATACGCGCAATGTCATATGCTTCACTCCAAAAAAACCAAAATTTAGCTAGAATCTGATCACCCATGCATTGAGGATACCAAACAAAACTATTTAAAAATTATACTCAAATGTTGGAGGAAGGAAAATGGCTGCTACTTGTCTAGTCAACTTAGTGTTCCTAAATTGATGTCATAAATTGTCAACCAGGGCTAGTAAACTATTGAAGTGAAATGCACTATATGTGCCTAGGTATCTTCTTCCTACTTCGTTGTGCTTAGTGTTTTTCTAGTGTTTTTGGTTTTGTGTTTTTATGCTAAGAGGAAAAGAACTAAATTGTTGGCAAAGAGAAGTTACTGATCACACTAAAACAGAATGAAATCTACTCTAAACTATGAATGGCACCTAAGAACAGAAAATGCTAATCCACATACTGTAAAGCTGATAATAAAAGTAACTCATAACCTTAAACTCAGTCTAATTCATTTCATTAGAGGTATGTTGGAATAACTAAGAAAAGGATTAGTTTGATGTAATGAGGTTCTCTTTAGTAAACAACAACTTAAAATATCATAGAGAAAATCTCATCCGTTGTTAGAAATTTGTTGGAACATTTTGAGAAAAGATTATCTGCAACATAGTAAGGATCCTTATGCTAAAATAACTTGTGACACTAGAATTAACTCATTCTGCAACTCAAAATGTTACTATTAAGCCTCATTCAAAGGTTAGAAATTTCTTGGAACAACTTGGGAAAAAGGTTGTTTTGTAAAATTATGAGAAATTGCAGAACAGTCAAGAACTCAAAATGATATAACTAATTCTTGTTCATATGATAATGATGTGTTAGAAGAAGTTAAGAACAAGAGTAGCTTATAAAATAATGAGGGTCTTTTAAGTCTAATTAACAGGACTAGAATGCAATTAACTAATAAAACTGAAATGCAATGAACAAAACTGAACTAAAGTGTAATTAACTCAAGAGTACTACAGCTATATCTCATTCACGCATTAGTGATATATTGGAACAGCTCATGAGAACAAGATTGATTGTAATATTCAATATAAGTAAATGACATAAGCATGATGAAAGAGGATAAACTCATAAAACTACCTAAGTTAAGAACAAAACAGAGCTAAAGGTCACTTATCTAGAAAATATGCACAAAACCTTTCGGACAGTAGGGGCCCTCTACCATCAGATTGGCACACGAATCCTTAACTTCTTAAAATTTATTCAGATCATGCATCAAAGTTGTACTTCTTTCATTAAAGGAAAAACGCTCAGAAACATAGTATCACAGTCTTTGAGAACTAACAACAAAACATCAGCTAACTGTCTCTTGGTTCACCGAGTTATTTTTATAAGGAAATACATAACTGACATTGAGTAGAAATAGGCATAGGTGTCTTTTATAATCAAAATCGAACTAGAACTCCTGTTGAGGACTCGTATTCTGCTGAAGACACCTCAAGAGTCCTTTTCCTTGTAGAAGTCTACTTCTTGGTTTTGGCTTTATCCACGTGCATAACCACTACCAGATTTGTGCTCAGCCCTCGTGGAGGACAAGGAATGATGCAGGAGAGTTTTGGAGTCTAACCATATAAGTCTTTCCCTCAGACGACACATGTAACCTGTTTAAACACTAAAATAGCTGCGAAACGCCTGATCGGCTACGGAACGTCTGTATTCTGTAGCTATTTTGCACAAAATTATTAAAACAGAAAAAACCATGAAAATAAAATATTTTAATCAATTGCAAGTAACCTTTAAGCAATCCTAATCATTCTTCATTGATTTTAGGCTTATGAAGTGATAAAAGAATGATGAAATGAAGTGAAGGTTTGTAAAAGTGAAGGCAATTCTAGGGCTCAACATACCCCCACTGCAAAACTATTGCATGTCCTCATGCAATTTTATCAAAACTTATTCCATGTGCTCTGAAACCTCTGTTAGAACATCCAACCTTATCTTTCTGCTTCTTTTGTTGGTTAGTGTCATTCTGGGTTTCTTCATGAGTAATTTAAACTTGACTTTTATGAGGGCTCTGTTCAATTTCTTATTCCTCTTTTTTTAGCTTCCTGTTTTCTTTGTGCAGTGTCCCCATTTGCAGAGTGAGAGTATTATTCATAACATTCTTCAATTTAACTTGTTCTCTCAAGATTTCATTCTCATTCTTAATGTGTCTGTTCAATATCTCCAATTCATAATTATCTTTCTTCAGGGCTTCTATTGGAGGTTCTTGTGGACTGAGGGATCTTTCTTGATTCTTTGAGGCCTTTCTTTCCAAAGATTCCACATAATCATAAATTTGTTGTTGAGCTGGGTTTATATCAGGAGTTCCTCTGTTAGGGTCTTCTTCAAACTGATGTAAAGGAGATCTATCAACTGGTGTTTGAACCGGAGTTTCTTCATCTTCAACATTTATAATTCCTATTTCCTTAACCAATGTATTTTTCATCATTCCTTTGAGTCTAGAACTTCTCCTTAACTTTGGTGGATTCTCATTTTCTTCATCAATATACTCACTTGTTGTCTTTTCCTTTCTTTTGGCCCTAATCTATTTTCTAATCTGTGTTAACTTTTTAGAAATTGGTTCTTCATCTTCCTCCTTTAGTGGAGTGTCAAGTTTATTTTCAATAACCATGTCAGTTTTTCTTCTTCTGCCCCATCAAAAGATTTGGCAAACGATTTTGTAATCTCCTTATGGAAGCCATCAAATTTCTCTATAAAATTTAACCTCCCTGCTTGTTGTAGTAGCTCCTTGACTTGTGGATATCCTTCCAAATACTTGACTCCAACTGGTTCTGTCCTGACAATTAGCCACATTTCTCCTCTGTGCAGATTATCTTCGTTTCAGAATTACTTTTCTATGCTTGAAGCTAGATTGACTACAGAGTCTAATGCTTTATTTTTGAAACTATATCTCTGTGTCTGAAGATGGATTAGCTGTAGAATGATGCTTCACCCTCAGAATTACCTCTCTGTACTTAGAGATGGATTGGCTCCAAAGTGTAATGGAGGTGAATGGATGGAGGTAATTAAGCTATAAGGGAAAATGAAGTGGCTATGGATTTGATGGAGAATTTATGATGAACTTGTGGTGAAATAAGTGAATGATACAATCTTAAGGAGATGTGGACTAGTAGGTTACATTTGTGATTATGACCGTTAGTCATTAATCAAGGTTTTAATGAGGATCGTTATGGAATGTTGGATAAGGGATATGGCCAAGATATGTTAATCAATTCGAATGATAGGTTGTTTAGGAAACATATGATTATACACATTGTATCTATTTCATGTTTTAATTTTTTGCTATTAAAATAATTTTCACAATTTACCTCAGAATTTTGACCTTGTTAATTGTTGTGCTTGATGTTGTTCCTTTGGTCCTCTTTTAGCATGTTGGTCTTCAAAACAGAATCCTTCAATTTCCTGTAATCATCATCTCTTGGTAGGCTATACAATTGTGTCAGAACTGTTGAATAAGATGTGGTTGCAACATGCAATCTGTAAAAAGAAATGAAGTATGGCTATGGAATATGGATGTGAAATGTAATGGAGTGAAAGTGGAATATGACTTGTGAAATGGAATGAAAGTGGCGTGAGATGGAGTGAAAGTGGAGTGAGATGGAGTGGAATTGTAGAATGAAATGAATTTTGCAATTTCTCTCAAATGGTACATCAGAATTCCCTGAAATTTTCTGAGGTTGTTACCAATATTATTATGCATCTTCCGACGAAAAATCTCTGCCATTGGTTGCACGGATCTCCCGAAAAATGAGAAATGGCTGTAGGTGAAAGTGGCCAATTTCTTGAAGAATACACACTGAAATTTTCTGAAATTTTATGTGTTTATTCACCCTACCTCAATGCATTTACCATAAAAATTTCAGGACCAACGGATGCACGGTTTGAAAGTTATGATAAAATCAATTTCTGCCCTGTTTCACCCTTCATTTTGCCCAATGTTGCAACAAAAAAGTACGCCACGAACTCATTTTAAGGCCGAATTGAGTGATTCAAAAGGGAAACTGTGTATTTTTACCTTCTCTACTTCCAAATTCTTCCATAATTTCATTTTGATGAAGAAAAGGCGTTGTTGTGCAAAAATACTCAAATCTGTCTTAATCTGTCTATAATGCTGAAAAATGAAAATCTGCCTGAAAACCCCTTCTGAAATGCCCTTAAAAATTTCTTTTTTTTTCAAATTATGTCTGTATCTTACTCAATTTATCATATTCTGAGAAAACCCAGAAGCTCAGAATTTTTTATTTCTGCTCCAATCTCTTGCAATATTTGCGCCAAAACTGCCTTCTGGAAAAAGTTGCAAAAAGACGAAAACATGCTGCTTCAGCAATAGCTGCAGAAAATGCCACTTTCCGCAGCTGTGGTTGAATTGAAAAGAAGATGAACATGCTGCTACAAGAAACTAATAAAATGTACTGCTGCAAGTTGTTGTTGATTCCATAAAACCATTAGTCTTCATCAAAGCCAACATTCATGGTACAATTCTTACCATGCGAATAAATGTGTCGAAGTCGAGCATGGGAAGAAATCATTGGATTACCGATCAATGATGAAAATTGTTAACCAATGTGAGACAACTCACCGATAATGTAAATGAGTGTCAAGGTACCTCAGTGCATCTTGACAGGGACGAATGAATGTGTCGAAGTCGAGTCGCCTGCAAGATTTGACAATCAAGAGACATTGTTGTATTCCCATTGTTATCAACGAGGAGGATTTCCATTGATGAATGCAAGCTCCAAGGCACTCCAAATAATCTCTAATCTTGATCCCAGATAAAGTGTTGAGGTCGATGGGACAAGATCTATTGGAAGGTGGACCTTAAGGAATTCCACATCATCCAACTCGAGCATAGAACCAAGAATGATTTGAAGAACCATGAAAGATTGAAACCATCATGAAATTGCAGAACTTATTGTGAACTTTGCCCGCCAGTTCCCTGGTTTTCAAACAAAGCTCATGTCCAATTGCGCCAGCAAGCTGGTTTTCACAATAGGACTTATTTTTCTCTTTACTTTTTTTTTTTCTTTTTTCCTTTTTTTTTTCTCTTTTTTTTTTATTTCCTACTCTACTTGAAAAAGAAAATCTTGTTCAAGTATATGAATACTTCCAATGGAACCATGTTTGTAACAAGATGATAGATAAAATCATATGCAGGTTTGAAAGATACTCTTTGATATGTACCAGTATATGAGATGCCAACTGTCTTGATTTAGATGATGTCAGAAGATATTGAATAATTGAGCATTGGGATCCGATGACTGAATTGAACCAAGATTCAATGTAATATTGTCTTCCTTGTCTTTCCTCTATCATGAAATGCAAGTCTTCGGAGATGTGATCTTCATTCATAGAATCTAGTGATAGGCATGCATGAGACTTTTCAATCTCTGGTTCCAATATCTCCTCTTTATCAATAGACATCCATGATTCTTGGACCTTATCTGAGTCTTCTTCTTCTGGTTGTTGTTCTTCAATGATAGCTGGTGAATCATTTTGCAATACCTCAAAATTGTAAGTTGATTGAGGTGTTTTATTGTTGGGGATATGAAATGGTTGTGCATGTAGTGGAGTGGGAATGGATCTTTGGGGTGCTTGTGTGGATGGTAATGGGAAAGGTTGAATTGAGGTCAAATGAGG
The DNA here is from genome assembly GCA_034641835.2 of Pinus albicaulis. Lineage (NCBI taxonomy): Eukaryota > Viridiplantae > Streptophyta > Pinopsida > Pinales > Pinaceae > Pinus > Pinus albicaulis. The sequence goes on along the minus strand of CM076575.1, from coordinate 780,042,638 downwards.
GTGATATTGATGTTGTAGTGGAGGTAAATGGTATGGATAACATTGATCATGGTATTGAGGATAGAGAGGGAAAGATTGAGGAGATAGTGGATTTCCTTTGTAGGGCCTTTGCCAACTTTGTTGCCAATATTGGTTTTGAGGTTGGGATTGAGATGCCCAAGGTTGCCAAGGCAAGGGTGTTTTCCAATTACCTTGAGGTTGTTGTGCATAACCTTGAAATTGTGCATAAGGATATTGCATCATATTGGGTTGATGAGGCTGCCATAGTCCTCTTGGAGCTACATAACAAAGTTGCTCTTGTGCTTGATTTGCTCCATTATCCTTCTGGTAAATTTCCTTCAACCCTGGTAATGATGGGCAATCTTCAGTAGTATGTGATCTTGCACAAATTTTACACTTTTTAATGTTATCACGTGGACATTCATGCAAAGCATGTTTCTTTCTACATTTAGGGCAAAATATAAATGAAGCAACTTTTTGCTTGTTTTGCATTCTTAGCATGTCAGTTTGTTCATTTAAATTACCAAGAATGTTTAGCAAATTGTTAGGTTCAGTTTGACTTACCAATCTTAATGCTGACTTACTTACTTTTGCCATAAATGGATCTTGAGGGGATCTTACACACTTTGCTTTTCCTCTTGATATGTTCTTGCACAATTCACAAATTTCTTGAAATGACAATCGATAAACATCTCATTTTCCCACAAGATTAAGAAGATCAATCCATTCATCCTTTATAGAATTTAGTAGGAGAGTTTTTAATGCATCTGATCCTAAATTATGAAATTTAGATCTTTTGATATTATAAGTAAATCTCTCCACTAAATCTTCTAGGCTTTCATCCTCTTTTTGGTTCATCTTAAAGACTTCATTTCTAAGGTCATGGTGCATGCAATAACCTTTATATTTTTCCAAAAATACTCTTTTCATATCATCCCATGTCCTTATAGTATTTGTTCCTAAAGTCATGAACCATCTAAGAGCTCTATCCTTCAATGTTGCCGGAAACAAATTCAATTTTTGAATGTGCAATGAATAGCCATAAGATCTACAAATTATTTCAAATTCAAAAAGAAAGGTTTCCGGGTCTTCTAATCTCATACCTTTGAAGTTAGGAAGTACAGATGGATGGATGTTCTTCATTTGAACGTTGATATCATTTTCTTGAATGGGAAATCCAAAAGGATCTTCCTCATTGTCATCATCTCCATCCATTTATTCAACCTCCTTTGTCACCTCTTCTTCTACCTGCAAAAATATGAATTCATGATGTGGATGTGTGGCTCTTACTGCACCACATGATATAGTGGGTGTGGTAGGTGATTGAAGTTTTTTTTTTGGATGTAAGAAATAAGGTTACCTAGTTACACTTCCTCGGCAATGGTGCCAAAATGTCTAGTCAACTTAGTGTTCCTAAATTGATGTCATAAATTGTCAACCAGGGCTAGTAAACTATTGAAGTGAAATGCACTATATGTGCCTAGGTATCTTCTTCCTACTTCGTTGTGCTTAGTGTTTTTCTAGTGTTTTTGGTTTTGTGTTTTTATGTTAAGAGGAAAAGAACTAAATTGTTGGCAAAGAGAAGTTACTGATCACACTAAAACATAACAAAATCTACTCTAAACTATGTATGGCACCTAAGAACAGAAAATGCTAATCCACAGATTGTAAAGCTGATAAGAAAAGTAACTCATAACATTAAACTCAGTCCAATTCATTTCATTAGAGGTATGTTGGAACAACTTGAGAAAAGGATAAGTTTGATGTAATGAGGTTCTCTTTAGTAAACAACAACTTAAAATATCATAGAGAAAATCTCATCCATTGTTAGAAATTTGTTGGGACATTTTGAGAAAATATTATCTGCAACATAGTAAGGAACCCTATGCTAAAATAACTTATGACACTAGAATTAACTCATTCTGCAACTCAAAATGTTACTATTAAGCCTCATTCAAGGGTTAGAAATTTCTTGGAATAACTTTGGAAAAAGGTTGTTTGTAAAATTATGAGAAATTGCAGAACAGTCAAGAGCTCAAAATGATATAACTAATTGTTGTTCATATGATAATGATGTGTTAGAAGAAGTTAAGAACAAGAGCAGCTTATAAAATAATGAGGGTTTTTAAAGTCTAATTAACAGGACTAGAATGCAATTAACTAATAAAACTGAAATGCAATGAACAGAACTGAACTAAAGTGCAATTAACTCAAGAGTACTACAACTATATCTCATTCACGCATTAGTGATATATTGGAACAGCTCATGAGAACAAGATTGACTGTAATATTCAATATAAGTAAATGACATAAGCATGATGAAAGAGGATAAACTCAGAAAACTGCCTAAGTTAAGAACAAAACAGAGCTAAAGGTCACTTATCTAGAAAATATGCACAAAGCCTTTTGGACAGTAGGGGCCCTCTACCATCAGATTGGCACATGAATCCTTAAATCCTTAAATTTGATTCAGATCATGCATCAAAGTTGTACTTCTTTCATTAAAGGAAAACACTCAGAAACAGAGTATCACAGTCTTTGAGAACTAACAACAAAACATTAACTAACTGTCTCTTGGTTCACCGAGTTATTTTTATAAGGAAATACATAACTGACATTGAGTAGAAATAGGCATAGGTGTCTTTTATAATCAAAATCGAACTAGAACTCCTGTTGAGGACTCATATTCTGCTGAAGACACCTCAAGAGTCCTTTTCCTTGTAGAAGTCTGCTTCTTGGTTTTGGCTTTATCCACGTGCATAACCACTGCCAGATTTGTGCTCAGCCCTCGTGGAGGACAAGGAATGATGCATGAGAGTTTTGGAGTCTAACCATATACGTCTTTCCCTTAGAAGACACTTGTAACCTGTTTAAACACTAAAATAGCTGCGGAACGACTGATCGGCTACGGAACGTCTGTATTCTGTAGCTATTTTGCACAAAATTATTAAAACAACAAAAACCATGAAAATACAATATGTTAATAAATTGCATTTAACCTTTAAGCAATCCTAATCATTCTTCATTTATTTTAGGCTTATGAAGTGATAAAATAATGATGAAATGAAGTGAAGGTTTGTAAAAGTGAAGGCAATTCTAGGGCTCAACACTGGCCATAGAAAAAAACATAGCGCACTAACATTCTCTTCCTTCACGGGAAGTGCGCTTAACGCGGGTCCAGCACCGCTGGTTCGCGTTAGCCTCTAATACTTTTTAGGGCCAGCCAAATTTCTCATTTTGAACCAACAAAACTTCACAAAAACAAAATAAAATGATAGCAGGAGGTTCTAGCTCTTACTTGGATCTCGCGGGAATAAGAACCATTGCCCGGATTGATCGCAATCGACAGCTAAATTTCTCACCCCTTTTCACCCCAAAGCTCCTTCATAGCATTCAAAACAGTGAAAATGAAATTCTTCTGACCTTCTTATAGCCATTTCTGGGGCATGACTCTCTTAGCTAGTCGGCAAAAAGTCGTGAATTCTTGTTGCATATATGTTGCAACTATTGAGATTTGTTACTGATTTTTTGATGAGTGATCAAGATTTATATGCAGACATAAACATGTTTTGACCCTTTTTACTGAGCATTGTTTTTACGGTATTTTTCTTGCTCGTTAATCCGAAAAACCTCGAGTTCCCTTCTTTGGACTCGTTAAACTTATACAAAGACGATTTCGAGTGTTCTTTTTATGGTCTTTTTCTTGCTCGTTAATCCGAAAAACCTGGAGTTCTCTTCTTTAGACTCGTTAAAACTGATATGAAGAAGCATTGAGCTTTCTTTTTAGGGACCTTTTTCTAGCTCATAAAACTGAAAAAACCCCGAGTTGCCTTTGTCAGGCTCGCTAAACTACCACGACAGAGAGTAAGGAGCCATTCTTTTCCTCTTTTTCAAAGCTCTTTAAACATAAAAAGTAATCGAGTTTTCTCCGCGCGACTTGTTAAAATTTCACGAAGAGCACCATGTTTTTATTTGTTGGACTCGTTAAAATTTCAAAAAGAGTACTGAGTTTACTTCGTCTCCTTGTACTCATAACAAAATGAAGAAGACGCCCATCGAACATAGATTTCTCACTTTTCCAGCTTCGATGGACTAACTCACAGAAAATGAACTATTTCAGGCTTACTATTCTCCCTTTGTCGTGCCTGGTTATCAAGACATGACAAAGGTACCCCAATGGAGTTATCTTTTATGACATTTTTCAGACTCTCTAAACATGAAAAATTCACCGAGTTGACTCGTCTGGACTCATTAAACCTAATTAGATGGGGCACGAAGTTGTCTTTTACGATATTTTTCAGACTCTCTAAATATGAAAAATTCACCAAGTTTACTCGTCTGGACTCGTTAAACCTAATCAGATGGGGAAAAATTTGGACAAAATGGATACTACCTCTGTTACATTTCAGAAAGGTCGATTTGGCAGCAAAAATATTGAACATGGCACTTCCCAGAAAACTCCTTTGCAGTTAGCCGAACCCTACCATATATGAGTATTAGCCTTCATCTCCCAGTGTCCCTACACTGGTAAAATCCTAACACAATCTTTGGTGTTCATTAAAGCCTCAACTGCCTAGTACCTTGTTACAGTGCCTTCTATTGTTCAAGAAGATCTCGCTATCTACTACTCCTCTTATCGACCAAACCGCTCATTATGCCAGAAATTATTTGTCGTCAGACATCCCCATTTTTCTCTTCATTATCTCCATCACAAACAAAATCATTTGGTTTCCGTTTCGTGTTGACTGATGTAGGACGCCTCAATGCCTACCTTTCAACAGATCTCTTCCTATCGACTTCAACATCTTATCTAGGAAGTTGATCCAGAAACCCATCAGTACCTGGATACTTGCAGACATCAGTGGCAGGTAGCATTGTGCTTGATTAGGAGTCTTCATCATTGGCTCTTGATTTTATGATTCGACGAGTGTTCAACTTCAACTCTTTTCATTCACACTCGCTAGATTGTACTGTTCATGTTAGGGACCATCATCATTATCGGTGGCCACCTTCGCGTCTGTTAACAGTTTTCATTATCGACTGGTAATCGGACGATTTCTCACATGTTCGACGACATCTACTTCATTCACATGTTGAGAAATATGCAGTTTAAGTGAAGCGGCGGTCAAGACCTTGAGGCAATGGTTACATCATTAAAGCTATGTTCCCTTCCCCAAGTTGCGATATTTTTTATGGAGACAGCTTCTTCAGCCTGATCCTGTTATAACATACACTTCCACATTGTGCTCATCGGTGGAAAGATTCTTCATATCTCTGTTCTAGAGAAATCATGTTAATTAAGCTACTGAGCATGGGAATGCCCGACTCAAGGAAGATACTATATTTTCTGACATATGTTGTTGTTTCAGGTTTTCATCAGTCTTTCAATCTCTTTATCTCTACTACACACATTATAAAGTATTTCGGCCATCGTCTTTGTCTTTGACCTCACGCTTTAGGGGGCATCTGTTACAGGTCAAAAAACCTCCTCATCAGCTCATAGGAGAAGATAAATATGGAAGGAATACAAATACCTAAACTAAACCTACTTCTGCCAAGGTAACACACCACTATAACAGCACAAGAGAATTATAACACACCTGATCAATGAATGGGTCACGTTAGTGGCTAGGGAAATGTTCTGTTTACACTAGAGAGCAGCGTTACCTGTGTTTTGAGTTTGGAACAAGAAAAACCCGTGGAGAATGATTTGAATTTCCAGATTTTTCTCACAAGAGAGTCAGTACAAAATAGAAACTGCAAAGCACTAATCTCTTATTGGGCCTTGCCAAAAACAACTAAACTCTCAAAGAAGGCAAAAGCATGGAAGTTGAGGAAACATCTTTGTTTTTTCTATTTAGAACTGGTGGAAGGAGAAGGGAAATGATTGCTCTCTCCATCTCCTATAAAATGGAGCTAAAGGCTCTTGGTTCAAGGTCGAAGGATTGTCAAAGTTTTGAATACTTGTGAAGTAGAGCATTATTGTTGTAGTGTGAAGGTCAAAAGTCAAAGAGGTTCATTGAGAACTTGTTGACCAAGACATCACCACATTGAGATATAGAGAGATTGGAAGGCTGAGGAGGGCTTGGTTCAACCGACGGTTGTAATCCTCCTTTTTACAAATTAATAGAACTGTATCTGTTTTGTCCATTCTATGCGTTGATATTGTCATTGTTATCTGATTATTGACATAGCATGAGATGAATGGCTTAGATGCGCGTTGTTTAAATTTTTATGATATATTAACTTAATTGATAGGAAATGTATGTTGTGGTAGAGATTACACGAGTGCTTTGATTGATTGCAGGGTCGAGATTTGGAGTTGGTAAAGACTCGATCCCTGCTTTTCTGTTCAACACTCTCCAAGAGACTTTAAGATCATTAAAGAGGTAATCTTCCATCTTATTCCATCAAGTTATTTAAGTTGATATGAACATGTATATACCTTATTTGTGAACTATACAGCTAATCTTACTGTCTGCCTCGGGCATCGGAAATCCCTGAGAGGGATATTAGAAAACCAACAACCCAAGCATTTTACCCTATAGCAGAACTAGCGACTCCACTGGGGACCGAACCCAGAATCTCTGGCGTATCATAAACTCCCATTCGTTCTGAAGAATGGTGGAGCAACTTTTCAGCAGGCTATGGACTACGCTTTCCATGACATTCGACGTATTGTACAGTCTTACTTGGATGACCTTCCGACCCATTCCAAGAAACGACCTGATCACCTTGCTCATCTGAAAGAAATTTTTGCTAGGTGTAGATTCTACAATATACGTCTGAATCCTCATAAGTGCATATTTATGGTCAAGTCCGGACGTCTGTTGGGTTTCACTGTCTCCAAGAACGGGATTAGGGTTGACCCCGATAAGGTTAAAGTGATTGTTGAATTGCTAGCACCACAATCTATCCTTCAGCTCCAACGTTTGCAAGGGAAGGAAAACTTTTTACGTTGATTCATTGTTAACTATGCTGAGATGACGAAAGGATTAATGCGATTATTGAAGAAAGGAACACTATACTTGTGGGATGACCAAGCTCAACGATCATTTGATGCTTTAAAACATGCACTTGTTTCAGCCCCACTCCCTAGTGCCCCGGACTACTCACGCGACTTTCTTCTCTACCTGGCAGCCTCACCATCCTCACTTGGAATGGTTCTGGTTCAAGTTCACAGTGACGACAGTGAACATGTGATATAATATTTTTCAAAAGGTCTAATCGGACCTGAACTACGTTATTCACATGTGGAGAAACTTTATTTGGCGGTAGTTTTTGCCATCACCCGACTCTGACACTATATATTGCTGCGAAAGAATACGATTATTGCTTTGGAGAACCCCATGTGACACATCCTGTCTCGACAAATTATTGGAGGAAAATATTCCAAATGGATCATAATCCTCCAAAAATTTGATTTGGTCTTCACAACTGCCAAAGCAAAGAAATCCCTTGTCTTCGCCGAATTATTATCAGACCTTCCCAGAATCGACCCCAGAGAAAAAGCTCATGATCCATTTCCTGATGAATCTGTATACTTGGTCGATTCTTCAGACCCATGGTATGGAGAAATTTTGGTCTACCTACAAACCCAATGCTTCCGCCCAACTCTCACGTCCGACGACCGTTTTCGTATTCGCCACCAGGAAAAGCACTACCTCGTGCTAAATGATACACTATATTGCCATGGTGTTGATACTATTCTCCGAAGTTGTCTCACTTTCAATGAAGCAGAACGCGTTTTGAATGACTGCCATGAAGGGGCATGCGGTGGTCATCTTTCGGGCATAGCTACTACCCAAAAAATCTTGTGCGCAGGTTACTATTGGCCCACTTTGTTTAAAGACTGCATTGCAGTGGTCCAGAAGTGCCATCCATGTCAAATTTTCACTAAGAAAATGCGTGCTCATCCTGCCCCCCTTAATCCGGTTATCTCCATTGGTCCTTTCGCTAAATGTGGAATTGAATTCGTCACCTACAATCCCACTTCGAAAAATGGACACAAATACATCGTGGTTGCAGTCGACTATTTTACGAAATGGGCGGAAGCCATTCCCACTTTTAAGGCCGATGGCGAAACCGCCGCCCTCTTTCTGTTCAATCAAGTAATCTATCGGTTTGGCGTACCCCTATCTATTGTCACAGATCATGGATCCCACTTTTAGAATCATATGATGACCAAATTAACATCCATGCTAGGTTTTCATCAAGATCAATCTTCATCTTATTATCCTCAAGCTAATGGTCAAGTCGAAGCCATAAATGGTGTCCTCAAAACCATGATTCATCGATTGGTCAGAAACCATAAAACCACATGGCATCGGAAGTTGTATTCCGCGTTATGGGAATACCGAACGTCAGTCAAAACTGCCACAGGCTTCACGCCATTTCAACTTGCATTCGGCCTGGAGGTAGTACTTCCAATCGAGTGTGAAATTCCATCACTCAAACTCACTGTTGAACTCCTGCCTGGCACCACCGCCACAAAAGAGCACTTGCTCTTGCTCGATCATTTGGATGAAACTCGTCGAGATGCTACACTAGCACTCGAAGCTCACCAACGCTGAGTCAAAGCTCAATACGAAAAATCTGTCAAGCTTCGTTCTTTCTAAGAGGGTGATCTTGTTCTACTCTATGATCAGAAACATGACCTCTTGGGGGTAGGAATGCTCCAACCATTATGGCTTGGTCCTTACATCGTTAATAAAGTCCTCTCAAAAGAGGCTTACGAACTTCAGGACTGTAATGGAATTCCGCTTGCGAAGCCCTGCAACGGGCTCTATCTAAAGAAGTATTTTTCCTAGTTTCGCACTAGGTGTATGCTTTGTAATTTTATGTATATAAGTTTTGCCTATTGTTTTGATGTCTCTAGATATTTTTTGGTTTTTGAGGTGTTTTTTTCATCTACAATATTTTTCTTTCACACATATGTCGTCATCCTCCTTATCATACATCGGATATGCGGATGATGCTAGTCGTCACACTAGACACATTGCTTCAGTTGCTTGGGTTCTCTACGCTCCTGAGTCGGAACTCCTTGGTTCTGGGGGAATTTTCGTAGGTAGTGCCACCAATCACGTTGCCGAGTACATGTCAGTGATCCAACTCCTAATGGAGGCGGCGTCTTGTGACATCTCCAATTTAGTGGTCAGGTTAGATTCCCAACTCATCATTATGCAGTTAAACAATCATTATCGTGTCCGTCATCCAGTATTGTTGCGTTATTTTTTAAGGGTGTGACTTTTAGAACGTCAATTTCAAACAATCACATTCGAGCACATTCCTAGAGAATTTAATGCATTAGCCGATTCTTTGGAAAACTATGTGTTAGATTGGAATTTGTCACATTTGTTATAAAAGATTTACGCATGAGTATATATATTTTTATCCCATTGAAAATACATAAAAAATTAAAAAACACAAAATCACCAAAAATTATGTATATATATATGTCGTGTCCAGTACAATAGTTACATCAAAAAATCTTCCAAAACTTGGGTGTTTTACAAAAATTTGGCTATACTAAGCCACGCTTTGACACTTATACATCCGCTCTGCCAACTAGGCCTGATGATCATGATAACATACAACTGCTCTGGCTATCCTCCTCAGAGGCACCAGGTATCTCTCCGGCACACCTACGGTATGCCTCTGCAAATGAACTGGAACCTCCCGCATAGGAAGGGGTGGTATACCCATACTCAAACCCTCCAGGTTTCTTGAGAGTTCATGTAAAATCTGGGCATCTCATCCCTAACGGCTTCTGCATCCTCAGCTGGTGCGCCAGCCCCGGGTAGCTGCAGTCCTCGCCGTGCATAGCGAGGGGCCCCAACTGGGCGGACATGTGCCACATCTGTGTCAAGCAAACAAAGCTTCATGTCAAAACATAATTTTCACCCTATTTCAACAAAAAAATTGTATAAACATTCAAAAGACAAAAACAAGGTACTTCCTAGAGTACACTTATCATTTCTTTCTTACCATCGAGTCCCCACTGGGTGCTAGGGGGAAACGCTAACTCCGGATCGCCTGTGAAGTTCATCCCTGCATAGGGATAATCCTCAATCATAATAATCTGGGAGTAAAGCCAATCAAAACATCCATCATCAAAACAGTGGCGGATGGGACCCTCTCCAGTCCGCGGAAGCAAAGCTGCCCATCGAGCCTGTGTCGTCTCGCGTGGGCCCAATGGCGCTGTTACACTGAAAATTGTCATCTTGACATTCTGATATTTGTATGAGCTCATTATCACTCATGCTTCCTCCTTTGTAAGTCTAACACATCAATTCCTCATGTCAAGCCTTAAAAATAAGAGAAAAGCTCTCAAAAATCTCTTTAACTCTGGTATCGCACTTTCTCTTTGTCTTACCTGTGGTCCCGCACCTAATGTTCATGAATCCTGCGTATCTGAACACACTTTCTCTGTGTTAAGGGTGCGGACCCCTGTAGAATATTAAAAAGGGGCAAAGTAAACCCAAAAGCTCACTTTCAGTCATTTCTAGAAGCTTCTGGAAGGATTCTTGCGGTGGCAAGTTCACTCTTTTTACATTCATGCATCCCATGCCTTAAGGAGCTAACCCCTTGATGTGAGGAGATTATCCCTTTGAAGGAGGATTCTATCCCTTCATAGTTGGAACTGAAACCTATTCTTTTGCACTATAAAAAGAGGCATTGGGTAGCCTCAAGGGGAGTTCAAGCTTTAGATTTATTTGAGGTAAAGTGCTGTTGGGATTCAGACTCATTTAACTAAGATTTTGTGAGGAAAGATCACATACCTATATCTGTCTCGGTTGGAAGAGTGAAAGGCTTGTTAGAGTAGAGGAGATTCCTGCTTTTGGACCCCGGGAAGCCCTGTTCAACATAAAGGCTAAGGTTGTAAGGTTTTCCTTCTTTCAAAGTTAATACAAATGAATTCATTTTTCTCAATAAGCTGTTAATTAATTGTTTATTTCATGGATTCCTTAATCACCATGATAGGCATGATTTATAATATTTACTATACAGGTGCTATTTAATGTTTGCTTGTTTGTGACTGTAGGTCTTTAAAGATAACTCCTTCAAGTGACTGAGGGACAACTACTTCGAACAAGCATTGGATCTATGGTAAGTCCTTAAGACCTTTATAGTATTCTTTTGTAAATCACATATGTCTAGAGCAAGATAGGTTTATTTGGCTGTTTGTTACTAGATTACCTTTTGGTACTAGGGAGATCGATCTTGTTCGCAAGATTGATTTATCTGGTTAACAGGCGCTGTAATGATCCTGGGCATCATCAATGGTACCCTCTCCAGTAGGAAAGAAACGATCAATGTGCCATACCCAAACTCTCTCTAGGTACGGGTCTTGAATGCTGTGAGCTCTGCTCAGACCCGACGGATAACTCCATCACACCAGTCAAAAACCTGAGGCTGCATACAATCCAAGGCTAGTAGCATCTAGGCCTTGGTGGCCACATGCTGACTCTTGGCACCTGCCAAGCGAACAATCATCCATAATATAGACCTCAGTGGTCTTAAAGCCACCCGTGCAATAAGCACTCGGTTGCTCACAGCCTCTGTGTTGCATATGCAATGAGCAAGAATGAGATCAGCAGTGGAGCGTGGATCCACTCTGGACCCCGTCAAGTTGGGCCTCGGTCCACGACATGATAGGCCGGTCAAAAAGTACACATCGTCCTTCTCAATTGAGAGCTCATTGCCCCCAATCTGAAAGACATGATGCCGCTCGTCCCATTGCTGAATCAGCCACCTTAGGAGGTCCTCTTGACCCCTCATCAGTTCTAAACATGCATATTTTAGCAAACCACATCTGCGGAGAGCCATCAAGCTTGCAGCATCAGTAATCATATCTCTTTCTTCCCGTTCATGTTCTCTCTCTCGCCAGATACTCATGATTAACAACTGAATACCTGCAAATGCAACATTTTCAACCGATTAGAAATTGCCTGGTACACTTCAAAATGCTTATTAATGAGTTCCTAAAAATGCGCTGTGCCTAACGCTGGCCATAGAACAAAACAGAGCGCGCTAACGTGCTCTTTCTTCAAGGGAAGTGCGCTTAACGCGGGTCCAGCACTGCTGGCCCGCGTTAGTTGCTAGTATTTTTTAGGTGTTATAGCATCATTTTTCACCCTCAGGTGATTCATGATTGTCTTTATGGCTTTGGGCACCCATTCCTACAGACTTGAACAAATTCACTAAAAAACAGTGTTAAAATTCCCATACGCGGGTATGCCCAGACTTTTCCACGTGTATACGCGAGTCCACATGTACTTTTCCGCGTATGCCATTAAAACCATTAAAAAATATATAAATTCCCTATTTTCGGACTGGGTTGATGGTTACTCCAGTAGTTCAACCACCCCAGCACGTGGCCAACTGTTTCCAACTGACTGAAACTACTTTGAGGGAGTATAAAAGCCCCTCATGTGCATGGCCTAAGGGAGAGAGAAATTTTATAGACATTATACTCTGTTGGAATCCCAGTTCAAGTCTGATTCCCCCTGCCTCCTGCACTTTCCTAGATTTATACAGGAAACCCTTGTTTCCTGGAGATGTTCATCCATTTATATGCCATCTCAAGTGCACAAGTCTAGAAGGTTTCTTAGCGAGGCAAGGGCGGGACGAATCCAGACGACGGTCTGTTCGAAGATCGTGGAAGGATTCAGGTGATCTCTCCACTCTTTACTTCTGTACATGCTGTTCATAATAATGAAGAACCATCTTGTTCCTAAACTTCTGTGTTAGTATCTATTTGTATATGTGGAAAGATTGATCATCAAGCAGTTATTATCGTTTATATCATATTTCACATTGATTACACTAACGTTTAGGAGAAATATATGCTATACAACTAGGTTTCCGTGCATGTTCTTTCTTGTTTTCCAGGTTGAAGGAGGAAGAAAGGTTGCTGGGGGTTTGGACCCCGCGGGATCTACATCGAACGTAGGACTACGGGTGAGTTCTACTATCGTTGTTATCTAGTTTTTTGCATTCAAGTATGGTTGTGTGTGAGTCCTTCTGAATGGCATGCCCTGATCTGTAGAGGTTTTGACCCAACAAACCTCTAGGGTGATTTTCCCCGAAACAGAACTGGCGACTCCACTGGGGATCGCATTCTTGTGATTCCCCTGTTGGGTGGTTTTAGCTGTTTGATAGGTTTCCAACAGTTTTAACTTTTATTTCCAGTCCAGTTAACTCTTTCTCAGTCAGACTGAAGCCCTCGTTCCTTATCCATGCTTGATCTTTTTTGTTTTTCATTATTTACCTTTATATACGCGGGTTTGTCTGTATACAGACGCGTATACACGTAGTTTTTGTTAAAGGGAGTCGCGTATACGCAGGTTTCCTTTATCACAGTCGCGTATGCACGCTTGTTTCCAAACTGTTAAGTAGCGTATACCTGGGTAGATTTTGAAATTTTGGATTTCTTGGCATTTTAGTCCTGTCTGTCTGTGGAGACTTGTTCCTGCAGTGTCTTTGTGTCCTCTGGATTGTGTAGAAAGTGGTCTTTGGTCTTTTCTCTCTCTTGTTTAGTTGAAAACTAGCTTATTTGGCAAAGTCTTGTTTTTGTGCTGGCATTTCTGGTTTGAGTACCAAGATCTCTTTCTGGGGATTCTTGGCTGTTCTGCTTTATCAGAACAGAGAGCTTCTGCTCATTTACTCTTTCCTACCTTTGTGTTTTGCTTTTCACTTCAATTTTTTCCCATTTCTTGGTTGGTTTTCTTGAGTTCAGTCGATTAGGTCTTGTTGCAATTTTTGAAGAGTCTTTCTTGGTTCTTTGAAGTTTTTGTTTGCTGCAAGTTTGTACTATTCTTCTAGGTTGAGTGACTGAGTTTCTTGTCTTATTTTTCTCATATAAATCTTGCTACTAGTTAGCCCGATAAGATTTGGAGCGTTTTTGAAGTTTTTTTTCTTGAAATTCAGTGTTGTTTGGCTTGGGATTTGATAGTTTTTCTTGGTCTTTTCGAACTCTTCTTTTATAAAACTCAAAAGCTCAAAAAACATTTTGCTTTGTTGTTTGCTTTTGTTTTTTCATTTTTGTTTTCGTTTCGTTACATCTTTTGAAGCTTTGTTGAGGTTTCTTGCCTTTGGATTTTGACTTGATTTTGGAAAGGAATTGTCATTGGTTTCTTTCTCTTGTGTCAAGCGTTTTTGGTGTCTTTATATTAAGAGTTCTTGATTTTGGGAACTAGCTTTCCGGACAACCAAAAAGAGATAAAACTGAAGGATCTTTGGGAAATTTCTCTCTGCTTTAGGAGATTTTGCATCTTATAATTTGCATGCTTTTAGTGATTTGCATCAGGTGCACTTAAACATTTAGTCATTTTCATAGTTTTTGCGAGTGTGAGTTTGTTATCTGAAAAGAAAAATAATTTTTTTTAAATCTCGTAGAACCTGTGTAGAAGTTGCTTTTCATCGAAAGAAAAATATTGCATTTGCATGTAGTTTGGTTTTTATTAATTTCTTTTCTGCGTCAAAACATCATAAGTTTCATTTCCGTATCCCTTTGACTTAACATAACAACCGATTAAAATAAGCGATATAATTTAAAATCAACTAGCAAATTTTATAAGTGTCATACACCAACTAGCTAGGTTGTAGGGCCTTGGATTAGGTGAGTGGAGAGTTAACTCTCCAAGGCCGCTCAAACAAAACATATAAGTTGATTAATTGAGCGAAATCCAACTCCGTTAGGTGGACGGGGAAAGCTCTCCTCCGGAGAGTCAAGCGCAGGGGAAGTGAAGGCTAAGAAGAGAGATACCCCCTCTCCGATTTGTCGAATCCGACCTCAAGACCGTTCCGCCCTGACTTTCGACACGGATTGGTGCCCATAGTTGCCACTCCTAGGTTCCACATAGGTGACTGTGGGGGGAATACTCGTGGTACACGAGGCGGGACGTCGCATCACTTTCGCAGTACTTACGGGGGGTGCCCTTGCGAGCTTGGGTACTTGAGCGCGGAAAAAGGCCGTCGTTAGGAGGTCGGCGTAACTATTTCGATACCTTCGCTAGTAGGCTCGGGCCGTAATTATCCCAGACTACTTTCGGGAGGTCCTATATTTCGCTTTCTTGTATTTTGGTGTCCGGGTCTTAATCACCCTGGGAGCGGAAATACTTGAAAGTTGTTTGCTTGATTGTATCTCGGGTGATTATTTTTTGTAGTGAGTGCTCTTTGCTCTAGCTTGCTCTAGCTTTATACTTTTTGAGTCTAATTAAAATCTCGTTAAAGTGGTGATTAAGCTGCCTCGTCGATCGAGGAGAATCCGGGGGGTTATCTCTCGAGAGTCAGAGCCTTCTTCAGAAGGCGTAGGAGTGATTTAGCAGGTGGTTACCACCCTATGGTGTACGACGCGAGTGAGAGAGATCCTCCACAAGGGTCCGAAGGTTTCATAGCTGATTCGGTGTTGGTTCGGAGAGGAGCGCTCCGCTCACCTCGCGAGTATTATTTCCGCGGGGAAGAAGAAGTACAGGGTAGAGGAAGTGTTTGAACCCTCGCAGTCACTTCCATCTCCTCTTCCTTCGATTATCCGTTCGTTGTTGAATACATCGGACTCGAGTCGAGAGAGCTGGAAGATCCTCCTTATTATACATACTTTTCGATGGCCACGATCGGGAACGCACGACCTTGCCGTGAGTCTTCTGCAAGAATTTAGACTCTCGCTTCGTTGAAGGAGGGGGCACTATTGCTATATCTTCGATTGCTTCTAGTCTGTCTTGTGTTTGGCTCTCAGTTTCACCCTAAGCACATGCTTCTCAATCTGGTCCCTTATCGTTTTGGAATGCCCACTAGTGGGATTCCTTCTTTTTCCCTTTTCCGTTCGTCGTGTATGGATCTACACCCATGTCTTCCATGGCTAGTGGATCAACTTCTTTTCAAGGGTTCCCCTTCGGAGCTCGGACATATTCCTAGTTCGAATCCTTCTTTAGGGTCCTTCTCGTTTACTTCTCGGACCCGAGTTTCAACCCTTGGTCCGGGAGGTCGATTTCGACTACTTTTACAGAGTTGGAACCCACGTATTCACTACGGCGGGAGCGGGGAATCGGTGTTACGCTGGTCAACAAGGGAATGCTTCTTTCCCTTCGTCGAGTGCTTATCATACTTTTTCCCCTCTGCTGCTAATGCCCGGAACCCCTATCGGGGGCTTTCCTCTTCATTTAATACTTCGGTGGGGGAATTGGTCCGAGTCTTTGGTAACTCTGCATGGGGAGGAGGTTCTTCTCCTTTTTCTACGAGTTCTTTCCCGGCAACCTGGTGCCTAATCAAATCCGAGGTATGATTTTCAGAATGTTGGGAATTCATCCTATCATGGATGGAATCCCTCGAGCTTCGCCTCGTTTACCTTTTCCGGCAACGTTAAACTTTCCGGATATGTCGAAATTGACGAATGATCCGATTCGATACGATGCAGGGGTGGCCTCCGGTCCCGACCAAAACTTCCTTCGGACATTCCAAAGTTTGAAGGCAAGAATGGAGATGATCCGGGCTGACCACATCACCACTTTCCATTTATGGTGTTCTTCTAACTCCCCGATCGATGATTCGATTAGGTTGAGATTGTTTCAACGCACCCTAGCTGAAAACATCTGCCAAATGGTATATTGAGCTAGCAGGGGGCGGTTTGCTACATTTGGAGAAGCTGTTTGTTACATTTCTAAACCATTTCCAGTTGCTCATCCGATATGATGCTGGGACCGAACTCCTAGCTAATTTTAAGCGAGATCGACGCAACCCACATTTCGCACCATATTCGGGAATGGAGGAGAAGGAAGAGGCTTATTAAAGCTCATATTCTAGAAGAATTCCTTTTGGAATGGTTTCGAAATCTCTCAGTTAGACATTTCTAAAGATGTATCCTTGTCTAGGGTATTTTTCGAGGAGCAAGCCATTTTTAGGGCCAAAGATTGAACCCGATCTATTCTCGGTCGGGGTCCTCCATAAATATTTGCTCAATGCTCCTTGCTCCAAATTAGATTTATCCAAAACTAAGCCTCGGTCCTCATGGTGATGGGCTTATCGGGTCGATCAATAGTGGTGCAACCAGCTTTGCTTAATCAATTGCGGCAGCTTGTCTTTGCAATCGCTCCTTCTCGATCGAGCTCGTGCTCGTTGAGTCATCGCCTTCCCAATCTTTGTCCATAAATGCTCATCCAAGCTTCGATCCCAAAGGAAATCAACAATCCGAAGGGAAGAAGAAGGGACGAAATAATAAGAAAAAGGGCAAGAATGGGAAGGGTATTGCGAAATAAAACCAACGAGCATGTTGGTGAGGGTTCAAAGGACAAAAAGAAATTGAAGTTTCCATGCAAATTATGTACTGGAGACCATCTTACACACCTTTGCCCTAAAATTTAGGATGCGCAACACTTGTTAGCTCAACAGGGGGTTCTTCTAGTTCCCGGGCTCTATTGACAAACCCTTTTCCCCAAGGGCAACAGGTTAGTTGTTGGCGCGAATCAAAATCACGGGGCTTCCTCCCGGGGGCACCCCAGGAAGGGGAAATTCCATCGAACATATTCATGATGAGTGCTCATGTGGATGTCGCTACGAGATCCCGTGATTATGGCGGAGAAGAGTCTTCGAAAGCTAAGGATGCTCACGATGCTACTCGAGCCGCTTCACATTACAAGGCCTACTGTTGAGTCTATGCCTCGAATGCCCAAAGCATCTACTAAGCGGTCGACGATTAATCCAAATGCTAGGGCTGCCCGAGAACTACTCTATTGTGGAAGATCCAGTGCGAGTCCTTGTGCTATGTCGGCTTTAGAGGTACTCCCAGGTCTTGTCGGCTCGCCAACGGTTGCTTTGCTCATTGCCATTGGGGCTATTG
This sequence comes from Pinus albicaulis, assembly GCA_034641835.2. NCBI lineage: Eukaryota > Viridiplantae > Streptophyta > Pinopsida > Pinales > Pinaceae > Pinus > Pinus albicaulis. The sequence continues at coordinate 780,024,802 of CM076575.1, read as the reverse complement.
ATCCAAAAAATTCTCTTCGATTACTTTTGATATGTCTAATTTTAAGAAGAGACTCCCCCATCATATGGCTTTTCATATTAAATCATCGTGACGGAAGTGCAACATCTTTTGGATGGTTGTTGATGAGGGTGCTTCCACATGCGTGATGTCTCTCACATGTTGGAAGATGATTGGATCTCCCAAAGCCGTTCCATCTACCACTCTTACGATCTGCGTTTGATGGTCATTCTCACGAACGCATGGTATTGTCCCAGCTTTGCCTATCTCGTGTTGGGGGAAAAAGCGTGAATATAGAGGTTGAGGTAGTAGATGCAAGCTTGGACTACAACCTTACGTTGAGGGAGAAACTGGATTTATGAGATGGATGCCATTGCATCCTCATTATTTCAGATTATTTGTTTCCCTCACGAAGGGAGGATCGTTACGATGGATCAACTGGACTGTCCTCCTGTAGACCCGAATGCGTCTACTGACTCATCTGTTCCAAAGTTGGATAATACTAAGGCGCCTGTTGATAATTTAGGGGTTTGAATGTATTCTTCCTTGATGGGTAATTTCTATATTCCTCCTCCTACGGTGCATATAAATGCAATTTCATCCTCCAAGGCTCCTCTTCGAAGAGAGTTCTTCAAAACTCATTATTTTTCGGACCCTTGGAATTTACCTTCCCCTACTGCCACATTAGCGAAAGGTCAAATGGGTGGAATGGCATTTCCGATGTCTACAGCTGAGATTGCTTATCAGTCTATTGTTGACTCTGCAGAATCCGATCCGAGCTCCTCTTTCACCGAAGAGTTGGATGGAGATGTGGCTCCGGCTTGGACACTTAGTTCTTCTTCTACCCGAGATTGCCTTGATACCACTCGTCCATCCGAAGAGGCCATCCCTGGAAGCTATGATCGGTATAGATAGACCGTGGGATGACTTGCATCATCGGTCTTACTTTTTACCCTGATTTGAGCGAAGTTGAAACAAGTTTTCCAAGTCCTCGATCTCTTGGTCCTGTTCACTCGAGTCCCCGAACCCTTTAGCACCAACACAGGTTTATGCAGAAGGGAACATGGCTTTGATTTCTCCTACTATCCCGGTGAACATTTCCAGGGATCCCAATATTATTGAGAATGTCTTCATCGGAGCTGAATGTTCCCGTGACGAGATTCAGATTTATACCGAGCTCTTTAAAGAGTATAGGGATGTATTCGCTTGGTCTTATGAGGAAATGCCCAGTATAGATCCATCTATTGTCCAACATGAGATCAAGACTTACGAAAACGCTAAGCCCAGTGAGGCAAAAGCTTCGTCCAGTCAATCCTAGGAAGGAAGCAGCTATCAAAGCCGAGGTGGAGAGGCTGCTGAGGCGGGATTCATTTTCCACTGTTCCTTTGAATGAATGGGTTTTGAACCTCGTTCCCGTAGATAAAAAAACAAGGAACAATTCGAGTTTGCATTGATTTCGAGAGACCTTAATAAAGCATGTCCTAAAGATAATTACCCCACACCATTTATCGATCGGATCATTGACGAGTGTGACGGTAATGAGATTTTCTCCTTCATGGACGGTTTCTCCCGGATATAATCGGATTACTATCCGTCTCGAAGATCAGCATAAGACTACCTTTATTTTTGTCCACAGGTACATTTGCATACGAGAAGATGCCTTTTGGTATTAAAAATGTCTGGGACTACGTTTCAGCGGGCCATGTCATATGCCTTCCATGACATCAAAAAGATTATCGAGGCATATTTGGATGATTTAGCTGCTCATTCTCGAAAGAGGATGGATCATCCTGCTCACCTCTGGCAAATATTTGAATGATGTCGTTTCTATAAGATTAGATCGAATCCGAACAAGTGCGTTTTCGCGGTTACATCCGGTCGGTTATTGGGATTCATTGTGTCTAGGGAAGGGATTAGGGTAGATCCCTTCAAGGTTGAGGCAATACTTCGGTTGCCTCCCCCGTCTTCTATTCGTCAACTTCAAAGTCTACAAGGAAAGTCTAATTTTCTTCTGGAGATTTATCGTAAATTACTGCCGAGTTACCAAGGGATTTATGAGATTGTTGAAGAAGGGAATTCCATTTCTTTGGGATGACTTCGCTCAACGCTCATTCGATGCTTTGAAAAAAGCATTGAACTACTGCTCCTTTATTGAGTCCACCGATTATAGCGGGGATTTCCTTTTTGTATCTCGTAACGTAAAATCTACCATTGGTATGGTTCCCGGTTCAGGAGGATGATGCTCTTGCAGAGCATGTTATTTACTATCTTAGTCGAGGATTGGTAGGACCTAAACTCCGAGTACACTCCGATAGAAAAGTTAGCTTTAGCAACGAGTTCATGCTGTGTGCGACGACTCAGCATTACATTATTCTACGAAAAAATTATGTTTTGGCGACAGCCAATCCATTTCGGTTGTCCTCGGTAGGAGAGTGATTGGGGGAAAATACAATAGATGGATTGTGATTTTTGCAGAATTTGATCTTGAGTTTATGTCCGCAAGTCCAAGAAATCATTGGTTTTTCGAGAATTGATCTCCGAGTTTCCCCTGTGGGGAGGAGATGATCTATGATGAATCCTTTCCGGATGAACATTTGTTTCTTATCTCTTCACAGGGATCCTTGGTATGGAGATATCATTGTGTATCTTCGACACTGCGAAGTTTCCCTCTACTTTTTCGAAAGATGAGCGTCGTAAGTTGCGTCACTTGGCTAAGAATTACTTGATTATTGGTGATGCTTTATACCGTCGAGGGGTTGATTCAATCTCGAGACGTTGCTTAACTCTCGAAGAAGGCGAGGCTATGCTTTGAATGATTCCCATAGTGGAGCTTGTGGTGGTCATTTATTTGGGCTTGCTACAACCCAAAATATTTTGCGTCTCGGGTACTTTTGGCCTTCGATTTTCAAAGATTGTATGGAGTCGGTCAAAAAGTGTCATCCGTGTCGGAGTTTATACTCGAAAAAATGCGCGCTCATCCAGACTCCGCTTTTTTCCAGTCATACTACGTCGGTCCCTTTACAAAGTGGGGTATTGATTATACTACTTGTAACCCGCCTTCGGCTAAAGGTCACAAGTACATTATTGTAGCGATGAGACTAGTTTACGAAGTGGGTCGAGGCTATGCCTACTTTTGGGAATGATGGTGAGACTGCAACTCTTTTTCTTTTCAACCTGAGTTATGGCTCGTTTTGGTATTCCTAGAGAGATTGTCACCGATCATGGCAGTCATTTTCAGAATAGCATGATGGGCTGAGTTGGCTCTTAAATTGGGTTTACAGCGGGAGCATTCATCTCCGTATTATCCTCAAGCCAATGGGCAAGTGGAAGCCGTGAATAAATCCTTGAAGACAATTCTTCAAAGGAAAATTGATAAAGCTAGATCCAATTGACATATTATGCTATATCTTGCACTTTGGGCATACAGACGTCAATGAAAAGCTGCAGTGGCTTTACTCCGTTTCGACTAGTGCACGGGTTGGAATCCGTATTTCCCATTGAATGCGAGATTCCTTCTCTTAAATTAGTTGTTGAACTTCTTCCCGACACTTCTAGTCTTGAAGAACGACTCCTTCATCTGGAACATCTCGATGAGCGAGCGTCGGGATGTCGCCACGATGAATGAAGCTCATAAAAACCGAGTTAAAGCTCGGTACGATAAGGCGGTCAAACCTAGGGTTTTTTTCGGAAGGTGACCTTGTTTTGGTCTATGTCCAAGAAAAAGATGCCACGGGGGGCAATAAATTTTAAGTCTATGTGGTATGGCCCCTTCATCGTTAAAAAAATTCCTTAAGAAAGGAGCATATAACTTGGTTGATTTTGAAGGGAACGAGTTGCTTTGGGGCCCCGAAAATGGGCTCTATTTGAAGAAAGTATTATGCCTAGGGCTTCATCCCGGCATGTTGCTTTTGTATATAGTAGTTTTTGCTTTGTACATGTCCGGTTGATTTTCGATCTTTGATGTGATGGTGATGTTTTTGATCCGCTTTTGGCAGGGTTGTGTTGGATGTCATGAGTCATTTTGGTTTAGTCGATGGTGCTAGTAGACACACCGGAACTTAGCTTCCGCGGCTTGGGTACTTCATTATCCATCCAGGTCAACTGTTAGTATCAAGAGGGAGTCTGCATTGGTCCCGCTTCCAATAACATAGCAGAATACACTGCAGCTTGTTTATCTACTCTCGGAGGCAATATCTTTGGGTGTTGATTCGTTGGTAGTTTTCTTGGACTCTCAAATTTGGTGGTATCGTGATTGAACAATACTTATCTCGGTTCGAGATCCATTTTTACTTCGGTTGTTCTTGAGAGTATTTTTGTTACAAAGATCATTTCAATTTTTAACTTTCATTCATATTCCTCGAGTGACAATTGGATGGCGGACTCATTAGCTAATAAAGCACTCGAATTGGCATATTAATCATTCCATACAATAAAATTTAATCTTAAAAAACATCATATATTTTGATACATTTATCACATCACATCAAACATCACTTGTATATATATCATCGAGTGTTCAAAAACTTTACAAAATTTGGATCCATAAAATCATACAAAATTTGGGCTTATGCCCGATCATGTTCGATCTCAAATAATATACAGATCATCCGATACATCATATCTATCTACTCCCGAGGTCCCCGCCGTGAAGTTGTGTTCTATAGAACACGATCGCGGTGGCAACTCTGGGCGGAATAACCGTACCCGATCTCGGGGCACTCCTACCACCCGTCTCTGGATGGCTTCGTGGATCTTCCACTACAACCATAGGTACTTGCGGGTTAATCCCCTCCAAGTTCCTCTATCCAGCACTGGAGGGTCCTATCCGAATCCATCAGTATCGGCTTCACCTCTGACGACGCTGTGTCGCGGGAAATCCTCGAGTCGAATTGGTCCAATATCTGTATCATGATCATTTTTAATTGTAAGTCATTATGAATCCAATAAAAAACATGTTTGTTTTTAATACATATTTGAAAAAAAATCCAAAAAAATTATATAAGTCAAAAAATTGCAAACTTATCTATTGCTCCCCATGCCGCGCTCTGGTGGAAGGACAAGATCCGGATCGCCACGAAAGTCCATCCCGACATAGGGATAGTCGTCCACGACGATGATTTGTTCTCCCCACCAAAGGAAGAACTCATCATCCCAAGTGGTCAGGGGAACTTCACTTCCCCCAATCTCTTCATCATGTACGCCAAACGAGCAATTCTTGAATCTCTAGAGTCGCGATGGTAGAGATCACTCGGGTCTCAGTGACTGGAATCTTCTCGAAGAAGAATTTCATCAAAATTGTACTCGTATCCAAAATGTTTTGTCTTTGCCTTTCGGATATAAGTCAATTGTTGCTTCATGTTCATCGATGAGTGCTGGACCAATCATATAAATGAGTTAAGCATTCCATCTTGCTATACTCATTTGCGTCTGGGACGCCTAGTGAAGGGAAGCTGATCCTGCTTTACTCTCCCAATGGTAAAAAGGAGGATTTTTATGTGCAAGTCTCTTAAATCTTTGATTGCAATTTGAGTTCCCACTTTCTTGGAACCCTCTACGCGATGAAACGTGGACGTAATCTTTCCACGGTTAGCCCTCCCAAGGAGCTTCCCGTGCAAGTCTACTAGTTCCCCCCCTCCGGGGAGAGTCCGATAATAAAATATATATCTTCCACTTCGATGCGTATGGGCATCGATCTATGATGAAGCGAGTCTTCTTCCGGTTCCCAATAGTTCACAAGCATTTTGAGCAGCCTGGACATTACTCTTCATGTTTGGCATTTTGAAAAAACTTGAGCAATCCGCACTCGAAGAATATTTAGTGATGCTCGATCTCGCATGACTTCTTGATCAATTGCACCGTGTTCACGCTCTCTCCATGATATGGTCATCCCTGTAAAATTTCAATAATTCCTTCATTAGCTACGCATTTTTTCATTTGGGCACTCGTATACTGCGACTTTATTTGTGCACGATCAGCGTGTATACTGCGACTTTATCATTACAAACCCACGTATCGCAAACCCGTGATTTTTAGCAATAGATTCTATGGTGAAAATTACTAAATTTTAATTTATGAACGGACAAAATGAATAGCAAGGATGGTTGATGAGCTTACGACAAATTCGGTGCGATTTGACGGTCGGTTGCTCTTGTTTGACGAAAAAAGTTTTTTGCTCCGGAGCACTTTTTTCCAAATCAGCAATGTAACAATGAACCAAACGCGGATGCTTGGAAGTGCCCGATTTGGTATGTTTTCAGGGTACATTTTGACAAATTTGAGATTTTTCCCTGTTTTTGATCCATGACTCGACGACTCGTCATAGGGTGTATATGATCTTCACCGGCATATAGGTTAGGGAAATCACTTTCCGTTGCATCTTGCATACTAGCCTCCATACTAATCACTTGCCATAGGGTCGATCCCATCAAGTCATGACTATTACACCCATTTCACTCGCCGATTATTTAATCATGACTTGATGGTAGAGCCTTCCTTTACATGGGCTTCTTAGTTAGTTCCTCGCTATCACTTGTTTTCCATCTGCTGCGTTTTATGTAGGCTCGGGAGTCCTCTTTAGTCCCGCCATGACTTATGTGTAGAAGCTTCATTATTCTTCTTCCTCACTATCATTTTTTACGCTATTACCCTAGAGGCTCCCCTGGTGTTGTTGAGTTGTATTACTTGCATTGCATATTGGCTACTTGTTTATCCCTGGCCTTTAGCCGGCTTCATTCGGACTCAATGTTTAAGCCAGCTTTTGACCTTGTCTATCTGTACAAGTTAACCATTACATGGAATTAGCTATCGTGACTTGACACCCTTTTACCTATGGATGGAACATTCCTCCGAGTATCGCTTACCAGTTTCCGCCACCTTGCCTTAAGCATAGGATCGTTCCAATCCCGGGAACTAGTGCATCTGTTTCTTGATACTGTTCTATCCATTGTATCATAGCATTATTTTATTCTTTTTTCGGAGCTTATTATATGAAAAAGACAAAAAAAATTCAAATATAACAAAAAGAGCGGGAACGAGATGTATCTTCGTTGTTTCGATGGCGATCGTGAGTCGGTTTGTCGCCCTTGAACAAAGCACATATACTTATATATATTTCCTACATTTGGGATGGTTTTTAGTTTTAACCTAGAGTTCGACCTCTACCATGTTTCACTTGTCGGTCCTCCCCTGGTTGGTTATACGTTCCAATCATACGGAGAGTTTGTTCCACCTCCCCGCATAACATACTTATACAGGTGTCACTTTTATCGCTATGGTCATCACGAGCCGTGCTTTGTTCAAGGAAGTCCAACTAGAGTCGGCCATTCTGCGGTGTCTCTTGACTCATTATTCGATCGACCTTCCCAGTTTTGTCGGTATCTTGTTCTATCACATCGGATGTTTTGGTATTCTCGCTCGTGTTGGTTTGAGAAGGTCTCCATTGACTTCTTCTTTGGCGGGTTTGTCTCTTATCGACTACGACATATTTCTCTGAGAGCAAACCTAGAGCCGCACCCCAGCCCTATTTTCATCATTGATATGTGACCTTGTGCTCGGCATTTGATCATCATTATGGGTCTCCGACTGAGTGGTTTCCACGTGTTCGACGTCGCACACATTATCACACTTGGGATTCGTGCAGTACCTTGATTTCCATTTGACCCAATACGGTGGATATCTCACCTCTCTGTCGCTTTCATTATTGGTTGGTTCGGAGGGTTTCTTCTATGCGCTAGCTTCATCTTGTGCATGTCGGAAACGTAGTTCGATTTGGTTCCATCACTCTACTTCTTCGATTCCTTCCAAATCTTGGCCTGCGGGTTATACTCGCGCCGGATCGATGTGGGATTCCTTAATGCCTTCCTTCCAATGAGATCTTTTTCCCATCGACTCGACTCATTGCTCGGGAATAGGATCTAGAGTCTTTTTTCGATGCCGTAGGGTTTGCGGTCATCGGTGGTAGACTCTTCACTATCGACATCGAGGGGATTCATCATTGCCTCCTCGATTGGTAGATTCTTTTCAAGTGTTCGACTTCAACTCATTTATTCGCACTTGTTAGATTGTACTCGGGGCACCTTGACGCTCATTTTCATTATTGGTGGGTTTTCTCGCGTTGGTTAACGGTATACATCATTGACCGGTAATCCAAAGATTTCTCACATAGTCGACTTCAGCTCATTTATTCCCATTGTGTAGAATTGTGCCATAGTGATCGGTGAAGACCTCGGGTTGCATCAGCATTTCTCGGTTCACTTTTGACGGTCCATTCGGGTTCTGGCGATGTGATGCCGTTCACCCTTATATGTTGAAGTGTCGATGACAAAGCACATCCTATATGTTGGCTCCCGAGTTGCGTGATTGTACGAGTTTGTTCCACCTCTTATTGATTTGGTACTTGGAGATTCAGTTACTTATATGATCAGACATCCAGTTTCAACATCATTGATCAACTTTCTATATATGTGATACTTGGACATCGATTCAGACTTGTACTTCTGGGCCATGCTCAGATGATTCATTGTGTACTTTCAGTTCAGCTATACTTGTATACATTTTGGATCTATTATGTACTTTCCATATGATGTATTTTTGACTGAGCATGGGTATGCCCACCTCAGCATGAGTTGACTCTCTGTTTTCTTTCATTGGTTTTTGGCAGGCTGAAATCTGGTGAAGTCCTCTCTTGTCCTTGCGAAGTTCTTTCTATGTGCATAATATATTTCGGCCATCATGTACCCCTTCTGACCTCATATATTATGGGGCATCTGTTATAGCATCATTTTTCACCCTCATGTGATTCATGATTGTCTATATGGCCTTGAGCAGCCATTCCCACAGACTTGAACAAAATTCATAAAAAACAGTGTTAAAATTCCCATACGCGGGTATGCCCAGACTTTTCCGCGTGTATACACAAGTCCACATGTACTTTTCCGCGTATGCCATTAAAACCATTAAAAAATATATAAAAATTCCCTATTTTCGGGCTGGGTTGATGGTTACTCCAGTAGTTCAACCACCCCAGTACGTGGCCAACTGTTTCCAACTGATTGAAACTACTTTGAGGGAGTATAAAAGCCCCTCATGTGCATGGCCTAAGGGAGGGAGAAATTTTATAGACATTATACTCTGTTGGAATCCCAATTCAAGTCTGAATTCCCGTGCCTCCTGCACTTTCCCAGATTTATACAGGAAACCCTTGTTTCCTGGAGATGTTCATCCATTTATATGCCATCTCGAGTGCACAAGTCTAGAAGGTTTCTTAGCGAGGCAAGGGCGGGACGAATCCGGATGACGGTCTGTTCGAAGATCGTGGAAGGATTCAGGTGATCTCTCCACTCTTTACTTCTGTACATGCTGTTCATAATAATGAAGAACCATATTGTTCCTGAACTTCTGTGTTAGTATCTATTTGTATATGTGGAAAGATTGATCATCAAGCAATTATTATCGTTTATATCATATTTCACATTGATTACACTAACGTTTAGGAGAAATATATGCTGTACAACTAGGTTTCCGTGCATGTTCTTTCTTGTTTTCTAGGTTGAAGGAGGAAGAAAGGTTGCTGGGGGTTTGGACCCCGCGGGATCTACATCGAACGTAGGACTACGGGTGAGTTCTGCTACCATTGTTATCTAGTTTTTTGCATTCAAGTATGGTTTTGTGTGAGTCCTTCTGAATGGCATGCCCTGCTCTATGGAGGTTTTGACCCAACAAACCTCTAGGGTGATTTTCCCCGAAACATTAGGGCCAGCCAAATTTCTCATTTTGAACCAGCAAAACTTCACCAAAAAAAATAAAATGATAGCAGGAGGTTCTAGCTCTTACCTGGATCTCGTGGGAAGAAGAACCGTTTCCCAGATTGATCGCAATCAACAGCTGAAGTTTTCACCCTTTTTCATCCCAGAGCTCCTTCACAGCATTCAAAATAGTGAAAATGAAAGTCTTCTAACCTTCTTATAGCCTTTTCTGGGGCATGACTCTCTTAGCTAGTCGGCAAAAAGTCGTGAATTCTTGCTGCATATATGTTGCAACTATTGAGATTTGTTATTGATGTTCTGATGAGTGATCAAGATTTATATGCATACATAAACATGTTTTTATCCTTTTTACCGAGCGTTCTTTTTACGGTATTTTTCTTGCTTGTTAATCCGAAAAACCTCGAGTTCCCTTCTTCGGACTCGTTAAACTTATACGAAGTCGATTTCGAGCGTTATTTTTATGGTATTTTTCTTGCTCGTTAATCCAAAAAACCTAGAGTTTTCTTCTTTAGACTCGTTAAAACTGATATGAAGAAGCACTGAGCTTTATTTTTAGGGACTTTTTTCTAGCTCATAAAACTGAAAAAACCCCGAGTTTCCTTTGTTGTGCTCGCTAAACTACCACGACAGAGAGTAAAAAGCCATTCTTTTCCTTTTTTTCAAAGCTGTTTAAATCGAAAAAGTAACTGAGTTTTCTCCGCATGACACGTTAAAATTTCACGGAGAGCACCGAGTTTTTCTTTGTTGGACTCGTTAAAATTTCACAAAGAGTACTGAGTTTACTTCGTCTCCTTGTACTCATAACAAAATGAGGTAGACTTCCATAGAACATAGATTTCTCACTTTTCCGGCTTCGATGGACTAACTCACGGAAAATGAAATGTTTCGGGCTTACTATTCTCCCTTTGTCATGCCCAGTTATCAAGACATGACAAATGTACCCCAATGGAGTTGTCTTTTACGACATTTTTCAGACTCTCTAAACATGAAAAATTCACAGAGTTGACTCGTTTGGACTCATTAAACCTAATCATACGGGGCACGAAGTTGTATTTTACGATATTTTTCAGACTCTCTAAATATGAAAAATTCACCGAGTTTACTCGTCTAGACTCGTTAAACCTAATCAGACGGGGAAAAATTTGGACAAAATGGATACTACCTTTGTTACATTTCAGAAAGGTCAATTTGGCATCAAAAATCTTGAACATGGCACTTCCCAGAAAACTCCTTCGCAGTTAGCCGAACCCTACCATATATGAGTATTAGCCTTCATCTACTAGTGTCCCTACACTGGTAAAATCCTAACACACTCTTTGGTGTTCATTAAAGCCTCAACTGCCTAGTACCCCGTTACAGTGCCTTCTATTGTTTAAGAAGATCTCGCTATCTACTGCTCCTCTTATCAACCAAACTGCTCATTATGGCAGAAATTATTTGTCGTCAGACATCCCCATTTGCTCTTAATTATCTCCATCACAAAAAAATCATTTGGTTTCCGTTTCGTGTTGACTGATGTAGGACGCCTCAGTGCCTACCTTTCAACATATCTCTTCCTATCAACTTCAACATCTTATCTAGGAAGTTGATCTAGAAACCCATCAGTACCTGGATACTTGCAGAAATCAGTGGCAGGTAGTCTTGTGTTTGATTAGGAGTCTTCATCATTGGCTCCTGATCGAATAATTCTACGAGTGTTCGACTTCAACTCTTTTTATTCACACTCGCTAGATTGTACTGTGCATCTTAGGGACCATCATCATTATCGGTGGCCACCTTCGCGTCTATTAACAGTTTTCATTATCGACTGGTAATCAGACGATTTCTCACGTGTTAGACAACATCTCCTTCATTCACATGTTGAGAAATATGCAGTTTAGGTGAAGCGACGGTCAAGACCTTGGGGCAATGGTTACATCATTAAAGCTATGTTCCCTTCCCCAAGTTGCGATATTGTTTATGGAGACAGCTTCTTCAACCTGATCCTATTATGACATACACTTCCACATTGTGCTCATCGGTGGATAGATTATTCATATCTCTGTTCTAGAGAAATCATGTTAATTAAGCTATTGAGCATGTGAATGCCCGACTCAAGGAAGATACTATATTTTCTGACATATTTTGTTGTTTCAGGTTTTCCTCAGTCTTTCAATCTCTTTATCTCTACTACACACATTATAAAGTATTTCGGCCATCGTCTTCGTCTCTGACCTCACACTTTAGGGGGCATCTGTTACAGGTCAAAAAACCTCCTCATTAGCTCAGAGGAGAAGATAAATATGGAAGGAATACAAAGACCTAAACTAAACCTACTTCTGCCAAGGTAACACACCACTATAACAACACAAGAGCGTTATAACGCACCTGATCAATGAATAGGTCGCATTAGTGGCTAGGGAAACACTCTGTTTACACTAGAGGGCAGCGTTACCCGTGTTTTGAGTTTGAAACGAGAAAAACCCGCAGAGAATGATTTGAATTTCCAGCTTTTTCTCACAAGAGAGTCAGTACAAAAAGGAAACTGCAAAGCACTATTCTCTTATTGGGGCTTGACAAAAACAACTGAACTCTCAAGGAAGGCCAAAGCATGGAAGTTAAGGAAACATCTTGGTTTTTTTCTATTTAGAACTGGTGGAAGGAGAAGGGCAATGATTTCTCTCTCCATCTCCTATAAAATGGAGTTGAAGGCTCTTGGTTCAAGGTCAAAGGATTGTCAAAGTTTTGAATACTTGTGAATTAGAGCATTATTGTTGTAGTGTGAAGGTCAAAAGTCAAAGAGTTTCATTGAGAAATTGTTGACCAAGACATCACCACATTGAGATATAGAGAGATTGGAAGGCTGAGGAGGGCTTGGTGCAACTGATGGTTGTAATCCTCCTTTTTACAAATTAATAGAACTGTATCTGTTTTTTCCATTCTATGCGTTGATATTGTCATTGTTATCTGATTATTGACATAGCATGAGATGAATGGCTTAGATGCGCATTTTTTAAATGTTTATGATATATTAACTTAATTGATAGGAAATGTATGTTGTGGTAGAGATTACATGGGTGGTTTGATTGATTGCAGGGTTGAGATTTGGAGTTGGTGAAGAAGGATACCTGCTTCGCTGTTCAACGCTCTCCAAAAGAATTCAAGATCATTAAAGAGGTAATCTTCCATCTTATTCCAAAGTTATTTAAGTTGATATGAACATGTAAATGCCTTCTTTGTGAGCTATACAGCTAATCTTACTGTCTGCCTCGGGCACCGGAAAGCCCTGAGAGGGATATTAGAAAACTAGCAACCCAAGCATTTTACCCTATAGCAGTATCTGCAGTGCAATCCTTCACATCTTGTGCTTCAGCCCATCTGGTTACATAATCCGTTGTAGTGATGATGTAACGCGCACTTGTCTTCTTTCCAGGCGGGTTGATGGGTCCAATGAAGTCGATGGCCCATCTATCAAACGCTTGCAGGGCCATTTGCGGTTGCAGGGGCATTTCATCTTTGCGCAATGGCCTTCTTATCCGTTGGCACATATCACAGGCTTTGCAATAGTCGTGAGAGTCACTATGTAGTGTAGGCCACCATAGCCGAGCTCTCAAGATATTTTGCGCCATTGCTTTTCTTGCGTAGTGATCTCCTGCTATGCCGTCGTGAGCTTCTGCTAAAATAGCATTCTTTTCATGCTCCAACACATATATTCGTAGCACCTCATTGGCTCCTAGCTTATATAGATGGCCTGCGATGATGGTAAAATCTGCTGCGTGGGTTACCAAATCTTTCTTCTGTTATACCGAATACTCTGCAGGTGCCATCCCTGTAGTCAAGAAGTGAATGATGTCGGAAAAGTGTGCATAAACTATCTTAATAACAAATAGCTGTGCATTAGGCAACCCTTCTTCTAGGTTGGTTGGTTAATTCACCACTTTCGATTCGAAACAAGTGGTTTGGCCCGACATTCAACTTCCCCGACTTGACGATAATCTCAAAGTCATATTCTTGGAACAACAGTAGCCACCGACATATTTTCCCCCCAACATAGGCTTATTCACTAGGTACTTCAAATCCGAGTGATCTGTAAACATCTTGAAGTGCCCCATAACAGGTAATGCTAGTATTTCTTTAGGGCATAGACCATGGCCAACCCCTCCTGTTCAGTTGTGGAGTAGTTGCGCTCCGCAACAGAAAGTTTCCAACTGGAAAATGCAATTGGATGGTCAATGTCTTAGTCTCTAGGCTGCGTAAGGACAACTCCCAGGGTGATTCTTGACGCATCTATGAGAACATGTAAAACCTTTTCCCAGTCCAGAAAGATGAGAATAGGCGCAGAGACCATCTTCTCCTTGAGTAGCTTGAAGTTCTTTTGACACTTGTTGTCCCAAAAAAATGAAACATCCTTCTTTAGCAATTTTTCCATAGGTGTTGTGATCAGTGCATATCCTTGAATGAACTTCCTGTAGTAGCCTGTATGCCCGAGGATAGAGCACAACTGCTTCTCAGTTGTAGGAATTACCAGGTTGATGATAACCGCCACCTTGGCAGGGTCCACCATCAGACCCTCTCGACAAACTATGTGACCCAAAAAGATCCAAAATGGTACGCAGAATATGCACTTCTTGATATTCAGGGAGATCTGGTGTTTTTGGCAGGCGTCCAACATCATGTGCAGGTTTGAGACATGAGTCTTTACTAACCCAAACAAAGTCCAATCATCAAAATATACCTCCAAGAACTTGTGGATGAATTCCTTAAATACTGTGACCACCAATGGCAGGGGAATTCTTGAGCCCAAACGACATGATCGTGTACTGGAAAGATCCCTATTTGGTGGTGAACGCATTTTTGATGCGATCTTCAAGTGCGATTATGATTTGATGGTAGCCAGAGAACCCGTCTGTGAATTAGTATGCTTCCTGCCTCCCTACGCTATTAATGATTTCATCTAAGAATGGCATAGGAAAGGGATGTACGCATGCCTCATTTAATTTGCGCAGGTCAACACAGATCCGGATCTCTCCCTTAGTATTTTTCTCCTGAACCACCATGGGACTTACCCAATTTGACTGTTCGACCGGTTCTATGATACCTACGGTGAAAATTTTGTCGATTTCTTCCTTGAATTTTTGTTTATACTTGGGGTTCAACCGATAAGGGCGCTGCTTCACAGGGCGTGCATCTAGTTTTAAAGTGACGTGCATGAATTCTAGGTCCCTGTATTCCCTTTGAGCTCTGGAAATTTTGTCGGGAATAAGTCCTGGTATTCCATGAGGAGTTATGCAAATTTTCCCACAGTATCATCATCACAATAGTCCCCAATTTTAGCTAACTGAGGCTGCACCTCCGTTCCAATGCTGACTTCTCGCAGCTTCAGAGGCTTAGTGATCTAAAAATGAAATTATTTGTACTGCTGTTCAAAGTATTCATTTCCATTAAATTAAGTGTGAAAAGTGTTTGTAATGTCTTGCAAGTAAAACAAGAGTTTTTGGTAACTGTTTATGAGTTTAAGTGTGAGGGAATGTTAATTAAAATTACTGTTTAACATCTTGAATTTTGAAATACACAGTAGAATAAATTCACCATAAACACACAACAACATGATGAGGTAGTTCACCCCTCTTGGGCTACATCTGCCGGGTACAAGGCTCCTAATGGGCATGCCCTTGATATATTATGATGCTCAAATTGGTTTTGCAGTGGGAAATAAGCCTAAACAGGCTGAAACAAATGTGGAAATGAATTCAGAAGATAGAAATAAGCTAAGTATGGCTTTTATTTCACCTCAAACAGTGAAGTGTAGCCCAATGCAGCTCCATTTCTCTCATGGCCCTGATGGATCTCCAAGCTTCCCTGAAGCAAAAATGGCTGAAAAACACCTTTGTTGGCTCTGAAACCTATTCCAATGGCTCCAGAATGCTCATAATACTCAAAATTGACTAAATTTTTTGTCTAATTTGGTCGAATATGGTGAAAGTTATGATCCAAACTGTATTTTTCCCACTGGCACAAAAAATCCTCCACTAAAATTGGCTAACTCCAGTTAGCTCCACCAAAAAGGTGGAATCTCCGCAAATGTCGGAATTGCGTGCTAAAAATGGCGGAGACATAAATTTTAACTGTTAGTTTGACTCGTGTTCACATGCTGAGAAATTGGGCGGTTAGTGTTGCGGGTGGATAAGACCAAATCCGCGCCCATGGTCATAGTGCTGACGTCACTTGGTTGGGGGCTAGCACCTGAGTGCTTAACCCATATTTCCGCTGGATAATTGGGCTTAGGCCACGGTTTTGTAGGATGGTCACAACGTTTATTTCTTTAGCCCTGGGGGCTTACCCTTTATTTTTCTGCCCGACTGAACTACCTGCTATAACATGACCCGTTTGCGTTCGGGTTGGGTCGTCCTCTGCCCGACTGACCCGAACGTGTTCACCAATTGTCGATGCGTTCACGTGACCCTTTAGCATTCAACTTGCACAAGGTTGCGTTCAAGGTGACCCATCAACGTTTGGGTCAGGTCATGCTTAACTGACCCGAATACGTTGAACTCGGGTCGACCTGCCCACAACACCAATTTTCAAACAGTCATAAGCCTTTGGCTTGGGGCCACATGGCAACCTCTGGGCAAGCCACGTGGCACCCTTTGATAGGCCACCATAAAACCAAAAAAAATGAATTATTTTTCCATAATTTTTTTTTCTTCTAAAGATGACAAAATTTATGAGTTCAAAGGTCCTGATTTGAAGGTTATTTGGCATTTTAAAACTTCAATATCTTCCTCATACGACATCGGATTTGGGTCCTGTTCATGGCGCCAGAATCGCAGCGACAAGGCCTATCCGGTCATTTAGTTTGGAACCAATTTTGAGCAGTTCCAATTTTGAGCATTTTTTTTCTCTTGGACATGATCACCTGATCACTTAGTGACATCGACGATCTGTGGCGGGGGTCCAGCAACTGTGCGCTCTCCTTTCGATTCCAGGATAGAGAGCTTTCACGGGTCTTCATCGTACTCCTATATTGATAAATTGTGGCAGTTGGAAATATCCTGCATCGGCGATTCCCGTGTTGGTGCCCCATGTGCTGCGTACGAGAGTGATTCATCAAATACCAAGGCATCAATATCCTGGAGAGCTTCGTCAAGTGCCTCCGTTCCTCCTATCAACCCGAATTTCCCTACAAACTCATCCTTTATAGTTTCCCAGTGGCGGGTGCGCTGATTGAATTCTGCGTCTAAGTACCATGCTGTCGGGATTGGCCCCAAGGCATGAATGAATAGATGGACCCATTCCTCTGTAGTGTTTTCACCCCATTATTCCATCCATGCGGTCAAGTGCTCGCACAGGTCCCCTGGCCCCAAGAAAGTATTTACGCGCAGGTGAACCGAAGGTGAATGATTTGTTACTAAGAAAGAAGAACAAGAATAATGGGATGAAATAGGATCAATCAATTGCAGGCTTAGCAATTCTTCAATCTACTTCTTTATCTCTTGTTCATCATTTGGAGTGCATGGGATGAGTTTTCCTTTTACCCCATTATCATGTAAAGTCACTATCTCCTGTTTAGGACTTTCAACACTCCAAAATTCTTGTGGATTATTTGAACAAATTTTCAACAACTCTTCATAAATTGAAATTTGAGCTGGTGACCAATTTGGAATTTTGTTTGCCTTTTGTTTATTTTTTAACTGAATTCTATCTTCATGCAGCCGCAACACTTCCTGCCAATTGTTCGAATCATTCTTTGGATTTATAGCACCTGCTTTTTTCTGGCTATTCTCTTTTCTGACTTATGAATTAGCAATTGTCAGTCTTGGGACTGATATAGCCTTTTTTTTGAGATTCAGAATGACTTTATCTTCACTTATGGTGACAGGCAAGATAGAATTAATGAAAGGCATACCGAAAAATAAAATTGCAGATGGGTCATAATGTTGGATTGCAGAAATCTTAACAATACTCCCCCCAAATTTTAAAGAAATGTTATCCACATAATGGGTGAGATTAACGGTACCAACAACTTTTTCTGAAACTAAAATGTTTTTTAAAGGTTTCCACAAACCTTTAAACAAAGAAGGGCGAGCTAAATTGTTAGAGCCTCCAGTGTCAATGAAAGCATCAACATTTATCCATTCACCTTTGACTTGAACTTGCACTGGAATGTATAAAAAATTATTGGTTTTGACAATCTTCTTAAGAAGATTAATTTCAGCAACATCATCATAATCGGGAAAAGGAAGAGATGAAGAAGGAGCTACTTTCTTCTGATATGGACAAAAAGAATTCAAAATGGGTTGAGAATTCTCTTTACCTTTTTCTGGTGTAAGCGAAAGAGACTGTTCATTAGACACAATATCATCTGAACTGGAGTCAGAGGTTGCTTCAGTATCATCTTCACTGTATTCATCACTGAAATGGAGTTCTGTGTCTCCTTCGAAGAAATCATCATCTGAACAGTTGTAGAATCTATTCATCTTTTGAGATGTGTTTGGGGCTGACTCATTTTCAGACAGAGAAGCATCAGTTAAAATATATACATCTGAGACTTCATCTTGAGAATCTACAATTGACCAAGTATCTACAAAATCATCAACTTCTATACATGCTTTCAATTTATTTGAAGAGCTCTTAGGGCACTTTCTTGTGAAGTGTCCTTCTTGTTTACAGATAAAACAAGCATTATCTCTTCAGGGCTGTCTGCGCTTCTTCAAATATTTGAATTTTCTGAAAGGCATTTTGGGATTGGCTACTCGTTTTGGTTTAAATATTCCATATCTCTTTGATTTTCTTTTCTTAAAAGGTGTCCATGGTAAAACAACTCTGCAGACTTCAATACCAGGAGTAAAATCTTGAGCTTTGTTTTCCCAACAAAGATATTTTACCTTTTCTTGACATCTGAATAGAAGATCTAATCAATAAATTTTTTCAATTTTCTTGTCCTGAATATCCAGATCTTTCATGATTAAATCACCTAAGTTTCCAGGTAATTTTGTCAGAAATGAAACCTTTTGAGTAGAATCATTAGTAAGATTTGCCTTATAAATCTTAGACATATAATCATTCCCAATTTGATCTAAGAATTTCAAATATTTTAATTCCATTCTGGCAAGATCTGTTATGATTTGTTTCTTTTCATCAGCAGGCTCAGGGACAAATTGAGTTTTCAACAATAATTCAAGAGTAGCTAGACCAAAAGTAGCGACATTTAACCTTTCTGTCTCTGGTGGCCCCATCCACCAGTCATAAACAATCCTCTCCATACGTTTCTCTGCTAAGGCAAAAATAGATATGTTATCCAATCTAGTTGTGACTTGCATTTGGTATAAAGCACCAATCCAAATTCTTATTGACTCAGCTGGATTTGTAGATTTATCCAAATCTAACACATACCCACTAGAGTTTGTAGCGAACAGGTATTCTTCGACTCTAGGGTACTTATGGACTTCTTTAAAAACATGAGCCTTTTGAATGGATGGTAAAATGAAAGAAGGAAACTTAGAAGCAACATTTTCTAATGTAGCAATTTCACTTTTGGGCTTTTGCTGGTTCTAATTTCTTTTCAGATGCCTGTATACTAGATTCGGCTTCACTGGCTTCCTGATTTTCATCTATATCCCAGTAATTTGGAGTACCATCAAAACAGAAAATCTAGGACCCTTGCCTTCTTTCTTCTTCTTTTCTTTCTTCTTCTGTATTGGTTGTACTGCCAATTCGACTCCATCTAATAATTCCCATTTGAATATTTGAAACATAGTGGTGGATGATTCGATTGCACATTGGATCCAAAGTTTGTAATTATGACTTATCTCCTTTTTTTGCTGCCAACCTAATTCAAAAATCATAGCTGAGAAAACTTTTTTTGATAACATGAGACTAATCAAACAGACAACATCATTAGTCCAATTACCTGACATAACAATAATAATGATTAGTGCTTTTTGGTTGATTGACAATTTAATCACCTTGTTCTCTCCTTGAATTTCCTCTATGTTTTCAACATGGATATTTTTTCAAATAATCTGAGATTATTAAATTCCTTAAGCCAAAGAGTCACTTTCTGAACTTCTTCAGTATTTTGTGCTAAAATAGATTCATCAACTTTTGCTGATCCAAAAATTTGTGCGAAAGGATTAGGAGAAATAGGATTTCTAAACTCGAGACTCTGATAGTCCCATGGTGTTGAGAATGTCCAAAGATATTGCAAGGTTCTTTCAATACACTGGGAAGATCTGATCTGTCTTTTCTTCTGGCAATATCCATCCTTTATTTCCCAATCAGCAAATGATTCAAATAATTCATATTGTGGGAAGGAATGCGTTCCTGCAAAGTTTTCATCAATTCTTTGGAGATATGCAGCCTCAAGTTCTTCAAAAATATCAGGGATTCTTAAGGATAACAGAAACTTTGCAATGCCTTCATTCATATTAATTTCTTCAAGATCCATCATCTTTGCTGAAGCATAAAATGTTAATGCAAATCTATCCCTCCAATAATTTGATAATAATTCAAGGTTTTTAAAACTTGAATCATGGATTCAGTATATGATATAGTCCATAGATCATCAAGAGTCTTAAAATAGATTTTTACCTTCATGTTGGGTAGAGGATAAACCTTTACAAGCTCTGGATCTAGGCCTAAAACAACTCCCGCATTTTTTGATTGCCATGCCTGACATTTCTGAATCCATTGATTTCTTCTGATCCTTAGGCCAACTACCTTCTTGATTTCTTGAGTTAATTCTCCAAGTTTTAGTTCAAGGATCTGGAATATTTTTACAAAAGTTTCAAAATTGTCATCTGCTGGAGTCTTACCAGGAAGAACAAATAGGTCATTTCTTCTAAAATGTACATGGGCTTTATTCATGTCTCTGGTAAGTGAATCTGCTAAATAATTTGAATTTCCAAGTACCCATTCAACCTCAAAATCATACTGTTGGAACCATATTTTCCATGCCAACAGTCTGCCTCTTACTAACTGTCAAGAGAATTTTGCCGACAGGAAATATTTAAAATTCATTGAGTCAGTTCTTATTAGAAACTTAACTAGTGCCAAGTAAAGTTCAAATTTTTGAATGCCATTAACGATAGCAAGCGTTTCCTTTTCTGCAGTGAAATAATTCTTTTGGTGAGTTAAAAATTCACCAGATGCATAAGCACACAAAAATTCTTCTCCCTTTTCCTCCTTTCTTTCAAAAAGTATTACTGCCCAAAAGTCATCAGAGGCGTCTGTTTGTAAGATTAGAAAACCATCACCTGGAGGTTTGAGTTCTGGGAGATTCCGACATTCAAATTTCAATAATTTTACTGCTGCTGTTGCTTCTGAAGACCAACCAACATGTAAATGCTTTCTGATAGGAGCAATTTTTGAGGATAATCTAGGAATGTACTTATGGACATAATTCAAAACTCCTAGAAAACACTGAATAGTCTTAGTATCTTTCAATTCATCAGCAAATTCAGACAATTTAGTTAAAACATGCGGTTGCATCTGAATTTTTCCATTCAGTATATGAATTCCTAAAAAATCAATATTGTATTGAAATAAAACCATCTTTTTCTCTGACAAAACAATACCATGCTTTTGGGCTTCTTCAAAAAAAATCTATAGGTGTTCAAGATGAGAATCTAAATCTTGAATATGAATCAAGATATCATCAATGTAAGTAACAATAAAATCATACCTGCCAAAAATGTAGTCCATTCTCCTTTGGAAGAATGCTGGAGCATTATTTAATCCAAATGGTACTACTTTCCATTGATAGAAACCTGCAGGACATATGAAAGCAATTTTATGCTGATCTTCTTCTTGAATCTAGATCTGATAATAACCAGACTTCATGTCGAATTTGCTGAAAGATTTTACTATTTTGGATTTTATGCATTATTTTTTCTTGACGCGGCAAAGGATAGTTAAAGCTCTGAGTTATGGCATTTAATGGCTTGTAGTTTATGACCATCCGAGCTTTTCCTCTTACTATCTCTGAATGATTTCTTACTAAGAAAGCAGAACAAGAATAATGGGATGAACTAGGTTCAATCAATTGTAGGCTTAGAAATTCTTCAATCTGCTTCTTTATCTCTTGTTCATCGTTTGGAGTGCATGGGATGAGTTTTCCTTTTACCCCATTATCACGTAAAGTCATTATCTCTTGTTTAGGACTTTCAACACTCCAAAATTCTTGTGGGTTATTTGAACAATTTTTCAACACCTCTTCATGAATTGAAATTTGAGTTGGTGACCAATTTGGATTTCTGTTTACCTTTTGTTTATTTTTTAACTGAATTCTATCTTCATACAGCTGCAACAATTCTTGCCAATTGTTTGAATCATTCTTTAGCTTTCTAGCACCTACCTTTTTCTGGCTATTCTCTTTTCTGACTTATGAATTAGCAATTGTTAGTATTGGGACTGATATAGCCTTTTTTTTGAGATTCAGAATGACTTTATCTTCACTTATGGTGACAGGCAAGACAGAATTAATGAAAGGCATACCCAAAAATAAACTTGCAGATGGGTCATAATGTTGGATTGCAGAAATCTTAACAATACTCCCCCCAACTTTTAAAGAAATGTTATCCACATAATGGGTGAGATTAACGGTACCACCAACTGTTTCTGAAACTAAAATGTTTTTTAAAGGTTTCCACAAACCTTTAAACAAAGAAGGGCGAGCTAAATTGTTAGAGCCTCCAGTGTCAATGAAAGCATCAAAATTTATCCATTCGCCTTTGACTTGAACTTGCACTGGAATATATAACAAATTATTGGTTTTGAAAATCTTCTTAAGAAGATTACTTTCGGCAACATCATCATAATCGGGAACAGGAAGAGATGAAGAAGGAGCTACTTTCTTCTGATAGGGACAAAAATAATTCAAAACGGGTTGATAATTTTCTTTACCTTTTTTTGGTGTAAGAGGAAGAGACTGTTCATTAGACACGGTATCATCTAAACTGGAGTTAGAGGTTTCTTCAGTATCATCTTCACTGTATTCATCACTGAAATGGAGTTCTGTGTCTCCTTCGGAGAAATCATCATCTGAACAGTTGTAGCATCTATTCATCTTTTGAGATGTGTTTGGGGCTGACTCATTTTCAAACAGAGAAGCATTAGTTAAAATATATACATTTGAGACTTCATCTTGAGAATCTACAATTGACCAAGTATCTACAAAATCATCAACTTCTATACATGCTTTCAATTTATTTGAAGAGCTCTTAGGGCACTTTCTTGCGAAGTGTCCTTCTTGTTTACAGATAAAACAAGCATGATCTCTTCAGGTCTGTCTGCGCTTCTTCAAATATTTGAATTTTCTGAAAGGCCTTTTGGGATTGGCTACTCGTTTTGGTTTAAATCTTCCATATCTCTTTGATTTTCTTTTCTTAAAAGGTGTCCATGGTAAAACAACTCTGCAGACTTCAATACTAGGAGAAAAATCTTGAGCTTTCTTTTTCCAACAAAGATATTTTACCTTTTCTTGACATCTGAATAGAATATCTATCCAATAAATTTGTTCAATTTTCTTTCCCTGAATATCCAGATCTTTCATGATTAAATCACCTAAGTTTCCAGGTAATTTTGATAGAAATGAAACCTTTTGAGTAGAATCATTAGTAATATTTGCCTTATAAATCTTAGACATATAATCATTCCCAAAGTGATCTAAGAATTTCAAATCTTTTAATTCCATTCTGGCAAGATCTGTTATGATTTGTTTCTTTTCATCAGCAGGCTCAGGGACAAATTGAGTTTTCAACAATCATTCAAGAGTAGCTAGACCAATAGCAGCGAAATTTAACCTTTCTGTCTCTGGTGGCCCCATCCACCAGTCATAAACAATCCCTGCCATACGTTTCTCTGTTAAGGCAAAAAAATATATGTTATCCAATCTAGTTGTGACTTGCATCTGGTATAAAGCACCAATCCAAATTCTTATTGACTCAGCTAGATTTGTAGATTTATCCAAATCTAACACGTACCCACTAGATTTTGTAGCGAACAGGTCTTCTTCGAATCTAGGGTACTTATGGACTTCTTTAAAAACATGAGCCTTTTGAATGGATGGTAAAATGAAAGAAGCAAACTTAGAAGCAACATTTTCTAATGTGGCAATTTCACTTTCAGGATTTTGGAAGTTTAAAGTTTTTGCTGGTTCTAATTTCTTTTCAGATGCCTGTATACTAGATTCGGCTTCACTAGCTTCCTGATTTTCATCTATATCCCAGTAATTTGGAGTATCCATCGAAACAAAAAATCTAGGACCCTTGGCTTCTTTCTTATTCTTTTCTTTCTTCTTCTGTTTTGCTTCTCTTCTCCCCTTTTCTTCTTGTTGCTCTTCATAGAGTAATCTTAAATTATTCAAAATTAATTCATTTTGAGAACCAAAATCATCTAAAACATCTTCGGCATGAGAACACCAAGTAGCAAGATAATTTCCAATCTGATATGTCTAATCTAGATAATTGGAATTCAAAGCATTATGTTCTATGAGAGGAGCACAATCAGCTCTTGTGGACGGCTGTCTGGATTGAGAAGAGGTAGTACTGAATTTTGTTTTGGGAGGCCACTTTCCTCCTTTTACAAAACGACTATTTGAATACTGCCATTCTTCCATATGTGGAAACCGGCTAGTAGAGGTTCGGAACATTTTATTAACTACTAAAAAAGGTTTTGACTCTGGGATATACAACTCATTTGATGACAAAATATGTTCGGTAGAAAACACTTCATTGACAGGATGAGTGTTACTCTGACTTGAAGATGCTTCTTCAGAATGAACAGGTAAGACATGTCGTCTTGGCCTAAAAATGGACGAGGAATTTCTGGTTTATTTGGAGTAAGTCGGACTTGACCATTATTTATAGAGACTCTTTTGAGTTTGGCTTCAGGTTTTTTCTCTTCAGCAAGAGATTTGTATTGGAAATACCAATCATGAGGTAGATTAGTAGGATCATACAACACACCTTCAACTTGAGCAATAGGTAACCCAACTGTGACACAATATTTTAACACAGGTTGTTTCAACTTAGGATGTACAGTATTTGTTAATTAGAAAGAGGTTTGTATTAAGACAGACAAATATTCATTGTCTTCTATCATCTGTAACCCTTGGATTCCAACCATAAGCTTCGAACAGTCTTTTAAATGAACATCTGTCAGGCTAATAGAATAGTCGGGAAAGATTGTTCCATATTGACAACCAGTAGAAAAATTTCCCATTATAGTACCTATCCTATCATGTTCATAATTCTAATGTCTTGTGTCAAATATTTCAGCTATACAAGGTGTATTCAAACCATGTCAAAATAAAGGAGCCAAGCCAATACGGATGCTGCCAAAATGGAGATAGGAATATTTCTTTTCTCTTGGATATTGGCGAAATTTTTTAATCTCATCATTAGAGAACAGACTCAAAGCAACTATCTGAATAGAAGGACCTAAAATCTTTATCTTTACTTCAACTTCTTTCAAAAAGGATTTTTTTTTAAATATATAAGTAGTAGGGATCTTATAAACATCAATATCATGGAGAGATGGAGGATTCCAATTTTCAGGATTTTCTATCAATTCATGAGACTCATTGGGATCACAGTCAGTTTCAAGAGTTCTTGATTCAACTTCAGTAACTACTTTACGATCAATGGATGAAAAAGAGCGTAAGAGATTTTCCATGATAGGATAGAGAACTTGGCTCCGATACCAAAATTCTAGGATGATGGACTCAATAACTTACTTGAATAATTGAAGAGTAGCAAAGAGCGAGCTTTCTCACACCTTTCCAAACGGGAATATGAGCAAACACGACACCCCTAGTCTTTTATTTTCGCTTTACAATCCCAACTTTAGGTGATCTTCAAACGAACTGTCCTCAGACATGCGACCCAGCAGGCTTCAATATTAATTCAAGCAAATATGTTAAATACCAAGTTATGCCATAGAGTACTAGAGCTCGATCAGTCTCTAATCTCTTCAAGCATACACACTCTCACACTCACACATAAACTCTCACACAAACACACACACACACACTCACACACACACACACACTGATGTCTCTACCTTCCTACTCACGCCCACTTATATAGCCTAAAAAAGAAGAGAATTATTGAGGGTCCTGTCGGATATTACTATTCCAGACTGTGTCTGCTCAATATTACCGAGTACAATAATTAAAAAGAAAAAACACACTACTAAGGTCCTTTCGGACTTCGGTCACTATCATAGTCCTCATCTGAAGAGGAAGTCCTGTTTAAAGCTTCCTTGTTAAGCCACGTTAAATATTCTGTTTCCCAATCATGCTCATCTGGGTCCTGAGCATCTTGATAGAGGTCTACGAACAAGGTTGCTTTTCCTTCATCGGATGTTTTTTATTTTCCTTTTGCTAATACTGTTGCTGTAGAAGACTCTGATTTTGCTGATGCCTTTAACGATTGTCCTATTTCCCACTTTATTTTGTCGGTAATGACGTGTAGATTCTTCTGAGGGAAAATGTATTTTTCATTAGATTTTTTCCATCGATTGATGAATGCCAATGGATTTATCTCAATATCCAAGCAGGAATATTTCTTAGCTTTATGAAAAGTAGGCATTGGTTGTACTACCAATTCCACTCTGGTTGTAGATAGACATTTATGCAACTTGTAAAACCATCATCATATGTAAAAACATCCATCCAGAAATAGATATATATATATATATATATATATATATATATATATATATATATATATATATATGTCGAATGGTTTTCAGTTTGTGTACATCACATAAAATCAAAAATATACATCTCTGTTTTAATAATAGCCGGAGACAACATGTCTCTCAAAAATGTGCAAATGAAAAGCCCTAAATTACTAATCAGCATGGTGCTCGTGGTAGCATGTCACCGCCGGCACCAGTCGCCTTAATAAATGATGAAGGTGACTAGGCACCCCCACGGTGTACCTCTGATAAGCCAATGGGAAGTCTTCTAGACGAGCATAATATGGGATCCCACACGCGATACCCTCCAAGTTCTGCACTAGCTCACTCCCCTCGCCACCCTTGCCTTGAGGATCATAGGCGAGTGGGGTCCTCCGGGCAATCGGCGACATCCCGACGGGCCTCTCTGGGCCAACATCTACATGCACATAGGATTTTTTGTTAGAACATGCATGTATAACAAAAAAAAATCATAAAATACATAAAATAAAAAAGAGTCTTACCCAGCTCCTCGTCCCAGTCTTCTCCCTCCGGGAGTGGAAGATCTGGGTCTCCCGTGAAGTCAGTACCGACGTAGGGCTAGTCCTCCACAACAATTAGCTGTCGCCGTAGACATACAAAGAACTCGGTCCTCCATGACATTTGTTGGTCCCCTCCTGATCTGAGCATGAGTGCTGCCCATCGAGCCATCCATGGCTCCCTCAATGGTGGCTCGGCAACTATTTCCCATTGGCCTTGGAAGATTGGTAACCGTTCAAGGATGAACGACACCAAGATAGATCCGTACCCAAACTGTTTCAGTTTGGACTTCTTTCAATTCGTCAATTGCCACTTGATGTTCATTGTTACGACAGTGGCCCAATCAAATAGTGTCGGGTTCATGCATTCAGATGCTAAGAGGAGCTGTGTTTTAGTAGCCTCATGCGGCGCCTGCGACTCCAAAGCCCACGTAATGGTATGGAGCACTACTCTGAGTGCTAGATCAGGAACCGTGTGGATATCAACTTTCCTGCTGCCTGATCCTGTTTGTGCCCCTCGGCACACTCTTTCCATCACCATTTCCATTTTCTCACCAGATGGCCTAGTACCTGTCAAGATCGGAACTGGACCTCTACGGGATAATCCAGTTATGAAATAAACGTCGGATACTTTGAGCTCCAATACTTGGTCCCGAAGCTTGAATTTCTCCTTGTCTTCGTCCCAAATACTAATCAAATACTGCAGTAATTCGGGTTGCGCCCTTAGACATGGGGTTAGGAAGAACTTCTTCAAGCCATAATTTCAGAGAGCGGTCATGCATGCTTCGTTCTCCATGGCCATTTCATCTTCTTCACTATGTTCCCTTTCTTTCCACTCGATCACCATTGTGACTGTGTACCTGCACCAAAATGGTCATAAACACTTCATTAGATCTCTGGAACACTTAGAAATTCAGCTGATTGGTTCACATTTTGTTAAATTTAAGCAGAAATTTAGGTTGCGCCATTGGCGCGGCTGTTTTTCTAACAATTGCGCCAATTGGCGCGACCCCTTTTGCGAAAAGGAGCCAATTAGTGCGGGTCCGTGCCCGATACTCGCGCCAATTGGACGAGCCCTAAAATTGCAAAGGTTCCCTTAGGGATCCAAAAACACAATGGAATTCTATGAAAAATAGATTAAAACAAAGCTAAGGGAAGTGCCTCTTACCTGAAGAAAACGATAACTGAAACGATGTAATGGATCGTCCACAATCGTTGTTGCAAGTTCGCACAGGAAAAAATCACTATTGCTCTCCACAAGAGGTAAAAAGTAAAAGTAAATATGTTTTTACTATTTTTGGCATATTTATAAATTTTCAAAGTTAAATTAGGTTTTAAAGGTCAATTTTCCAATATTTTATTATATTTTTTCGAAAAATGGGTTTTACGTTTGCTTTCTTGTGCAGCAACAGGTTTTCACGCGACTTGAACAACGGTACGAGTTGTATTTTATACTTTTTCGGACTTGGTAAAAACACGAAAAAGTCACTACTGGAGTCACCTTTTAGCTCTTTTCTGACTCTCTAAACATGAAAAGATTGTCAAGTCGCTTGTCATTTTGATATCGTTAAATTTGCTTCGAAACGACATCTACCCAGTATACATTTACCCCTTTTTCGAGTTGGGATAGATTATTTACGAAAAAGGAATACCCTAGCCGATCGCAACTAGGAGGTTTTCTCAGACATAGTTTTATACCTTTTCGGATCTGAGGAACTATCTACGAAAAGGGACGGTTGGAGTTTACTTTTCCACTGTATTTTCAAACTCTCTAAACATGAAAAGACGTTGAGTTCTTCCTTTGCCAGACTCGTTAAACCCTGATGACATCGGATTCCGTCGTAATGACGATACTCGAGTTCCTCCTTCCTAGGGCTCGTTAAATGTAATAGGTTGGATTTGTCAAAAGGAAAAAATTATATCACAAGAATATGCTATCCCCTTCAAGCTTGTTTTAAAAAATAATTGGGGTACTCGCTAGAAATGGTGGGGAAAATGAAACCAGTATCATCGTCATGTCAGTAGTATGTCGCTCTTGAACATGGCACTTGTCTGCATTCGTGTCGGGTTGGGGAAATCTCATCTCGTTCTCTGCTTGCCTCCATGGGTTTGGGTAATCCCTTTTGACCGCTCATCTACTCTTTGCCTCATCGTCATGACATCAGATCTTTTGATGTCAAAAACTGCCAAATCCACTGTCATGCCGCCGATATGTTTAAGAGGAGTTGACCTCTACAGTTTTTAATTCTCCTCTGATCCTGATTCACAAAAATTATGTTCCTCTGTCTCGTGTCGATGATGTGGGAAAAACTATGGCCCACCTTCGATCAAGGTCACTTCCTGTCGACTCCAACTCATTATCTAGGAAGCTGATCTAGAGACTCCTTTCTGGTACCTTGGAGCCTGCATGCCTCAATGGCAGGTTCTTCGCATTTGACCTAAGGTTTTCATCATTGACCTTCGATCGAATGATTCTGCGGGTGTTTGACACCAGCTCACTGTTCACATTCTGTGGATTGTACCTATAGTACCTTGAGGGCCATTGTCATTATTGGTGGTTCCTCTCGCGTCTGTTAATGGCTTTCATCATTGGCTGGTAATCAGACGATGTTCTTGCGTGTTCAACTTTAGCTCACTTATTCTCATGCTAGAAATTGTACTCTGTTCGAGTCGAGATGGAGCGCAAGACCCTGAATTTTTGTTTGATGGAGTTCCAGGTTGCGGATTTTGTGGATTATCATAATTGGCTACATGAATCATTGATTGGATGGCTACGAACATACCTGAGTCTATCTATTGATCATCAATGGATGGCTACGTCCATGCCTCAGATCTTGATTATTGTATACTCTATTACGGATGGCTGCGCCCATACCAAATATCATGTATTTGAGATATCAGTTGTACTTGTCTACACAGGTTTTTTGACGGCAGTGTTTTTAGTTGGGCACGTTCTCATAAAGCATTTCACCCCTCTCTCTCTCTCTTGGGCCTCATGCTTTAGGGGGCATCTGTTACACAGTAATTTGTCACCGTCCATGCAATCCCCCGTCCCACACATTGGAGGGCCTTTTCCATGACCTGAAACCACTTTCATGGCATCCCCCTTGACAAGGACAATCATTCCTCTGAAGACAGTTTCCTGTAAAAAGCCCTAAAAATAGAAATTTTTTCCTTGGCGCGACCAGCCAGTTTAGCCCTCGCGCCAATGAGGGAAATCCACCAAAGAGGGTGCTCCAGCTGGCGCTCTGTTCCAGTGTATTTCTCGGGCCAAGCTTAATAAGGATTGTTTTTTAAAAATAAATGGCGGAAGTTTGATTCCAACCAACTCCTGAACGAGTCTCTAAAATGAGTTGGGAGGTTTGGCTCCGGATCTCCATGTAGGGGAAGTGGTTTTCCACCTATCATGGAAGCTTCCTTGAGGATAGGGCCAATCCCACCATTGTAGGGATCCCAACTCCCCTTCCACCATCTATATAAGCTTGCCATTTTCCCTTAGCAAGCCAGTACTAAGAGCTGAATCTGTAGCAAGGATACTATCTCCAGACAGCCTTTGAGAGCCAAGCCAAAGAGAGAGAGCTTTGTCCCATTTCCGACGAGCTTCATTGAGATGTGCTCCACTATCGACCTCACCGAAGGAAGATCTAGCGTCAGAGCTTAAGGTTGTATCGTTCCTTTTTTTTATTAATGATAAGCGACTTTGATTATGGTTTCATTCGTGTATATTTATCTTTTATGCAATGAGTTACATCTTCTCTGACTAATGTATAGTTACAAGATTTAGATTCTATGCTGTGTATCATAGTGTTTCTTCGCATGTGTGCAGGTGTTCGGATGCGCTAAGCGGAAGGATCGTGATCTGTCGAAGTGGAGGACGGGAAGCGTCATCCTTCTTTCAACGACCATCGCGTAGGACCTGAGGTAAGAAAATTATCATTTCTTGTCATTTTGTAACTAGAGACCTGCGTCTTAGCGTGACTTGATTTTTGCTAGACCCGATCTGGGCTAGTAGGGATATCCTCTGTCCGCAGAGGGGATTTACCTCTCCAACAATATCGATTTAACCTACACTATCCTGTGGTCCACAAGCATGGTTTGCGGATTCTAGGTCTACCCTTTGACCCATTACACACGTTTGGGGGTTTTGACCCCCCCCCCCCCCAAACCCTTGCGTTAGACTAATTAATACAAAAATGTACAAAATTCGCATCTTAGGGAGCCTTGTTCCAACAGCCACAGTGTGGGTAACATCCAAGAGATATTCTCAACTTTCTAGTTGTTGAAAAGGATTTATACAAATTTCCTTTTCATCTCTAGAATCATAAAAGGTTGTCCCACTTAATACTGGTAAATACATAATCAACTAATATACACCAGATCATGCAACATTGTTAACTTAAGGAAAAAAAAAAAAAAAAACTTTTTCATTACCACTAGATCCCATCACTCTAACTGTAATGAATAAGTTGAATATGAATGGATGAAAACATTTATTTTTGATAAGGAAAATGGTGATAAAAGGGATGATTCAGAGTGATAAATTCAATCCTCATCATTACCTCCCAACCTAATCCTTTGCATATCCCTCTACAACTAATCAGAACTGAAGGATATGACTTGAATGTGTTGTTTCTCACAAACAACTTGGAATTCATAAGGACCTACCTTTGTGTGTAATGTTCCAAATATAAATTTAGCAACAAATTGCTTCAAAAATTTAAGCGGTCAACACCATAAACAATTTGCACAAATTAAACTACAAAATTTATGGAAAGAATGGGAAATAGAATATGCATTTGAATATTAGACAATATGAACATGTGTAGTTATTACACCAATGGATTCAATTTGATCATGTAATGTAATAAAACAAGATAACAAATCATTCTACAATATTTGAGGAATATAAATCACGATTGCTCAATCACATGCAAGTAAGAGAAAGAAGTAAACCAATCGCACAACAAAAGATTTTCTTGGGGAAAGCAACTGCTCAAAACCCCTCCATCTCTATTGTATAATTAGCCAAGGAATCAAGAAACAATACAATGCATGTGTGCTCACATGAACCTCATACACTCTACCAATCGTCTCACACTGATCTCGGCAAAATTGGACAAACACATAACCAATTTCCTGCCCACCTTAAGTCTGCCTTGCTCACACAATCCCTAGGCAACAAAATTCCTATTAGATAGGAATTCGAACCTTCCTTGACTGCGCAATCCCTCATGGGCATCCTGTGGCTTTATAAATTCACCTCAGCAGTTCGCTAATAATACAATTTATAGTTTACTTCCCTTTAACCTTTGTCTCAATTGGGTCTCCATCAGATTTGACATGCATGCAACTATTAATAGTGAATCATCACTGAATTGGTAGATCACTACTTGTGAATTAAATCTAATTTAATTCACTTGGCCTTCCACTAGCTCATCACCTAGTCAAAACCAGTTAAACCGATTTTAACTCAATTAGTTTGAATTAAGTGATTACACTCACACCACACTGGTGCTACAACTGCAACTGTACCCTGTAAATAATATAATCACTCTACATGCCTCACCTTTTACCCTCAACTCGAAATTCTTGAGCTAACTAAGTCTATCACACTTAGTTAACTAATACAAGTTGCTATGACATAATATTACAATTTATTATCCAATTTTTTTAAGGGATAAATAAATTAGACACCCACATTTAGCACTAATGTGTCATTGAATTCCTCACTCATGTGTGGCTAGAATCCCACACTAGTATGTGATGCATTTTCTTGTTGAATTCCAACACTCCTCTCAACAAGAAAGGGATTATCACCTAACCCAATCCTGCCTCTGTGGTATTCAAATTTTCTCTTCGCAAGCACCTTTGTTAAGATATCTGCATCTTGATCTTCCATGGGAATTGATCCAGGTGGATATCGGTGGCCTCCCACCTATTCCATTTGGACCTGCAGCATCAATTCTTTCAGTTTTTCAGCTTCAGCACAACTTACTATTTATAGCAGGTTTTCGGGTCCTGCACACCCGGAGCCGTTTTGGGGCATTAACAATCCGGAGTGGATATTGGTGGCCACCCATCAAGTCCATTTGAACCCCCACCGGTAGTTATTTCGGTTGTAAGTTTCGGCACAAATTACTATTTTTAGCGAGTTTTGAGGTCACGGAACCGAGGGCCGTTTGAGGCCTAAACGGCGTTTTTCTTCCGAACTTGGTGTTGGTAACCGTCTTTGGATGTAGATGTACCCTTTCTTGGGCAACTTGATGAAGAAGTCTGAAAAAAAAATTTATCCATCATCGCGTTCCTCTGTTTCTCGAGGGCATCCTCGAGCAAGACACTGACGAGGATCTCTGCTCCCTCGTCTTTCTTTCCTTCCGCCATGGGAGTCGTCGGGGTTGCGAGGTTGAACTCCTTATACCACGGCCGCATTGGCCCAAAAGCCGTCGTTTAGGGCCTCAAAAGCGACTCCGGAAGTTGGACCGAAAAAGCGCGCTAAAAAATAGTAAGTTGTGCCGAAACTTACAAACTGAAATAACTGCTAGTGGGGGTTCAAATGGACTTGATGGGTGGCCACCAATATCCACCTGGATTATTAATGCCCCAAAACGGCTCCGGGTGTGCAGGACCCGAAAACCTGCTATAAATAGTAAGCTGTGCTGAAGCTGAAAAACTGAAAGAATTGATGCTGCAGGTCCAAATGGAATAGGTGGGAGGCCACCGATATCCACCTGGATCAGGAATGTACTGCAACAACATAATGAACCTATGAAAAAAATCTCAGAGATGATAGTACCGAATGTCAATATTCTTGGACCTATCATGGAATATCGGATTAACCGAGAGTTTTATGCAACTCTGGTTATCAAAATGTATCACCGTCGGATCCGTCTAATAAACAAACAAAACAAAAAGTATCTTCCTCATCCATATGGCATCACATGCAGCCTGACTAGCTTCCATGTACTCTACCTCGATTGAACTGAGTGCAACTAATCTCTGCTTCCTACTATACCAAGAAACTGCTGTTGATCCTATGCTGAAGATGCCCCCTGATGTGCTCTTCTTGTCTGATGGACTGCCTGCCCAATCTGTATCAGTGAAGCCTTAAAGCTTCACTCCCTTTATTTTTCTGTACCATAATCCATACTCTGTAGTGCCCCTAAGATATCTCAAAACATGCTTCCTCGCCTTCCAAAAGAGCTTGGTAGGCTTAACCATAACTTGACTAAGCTGGTTAACTACATAACATATGTCTAGTCTTGTGTTCACCAAATACATAAGTGAACCCACAAGATGCCTGTAAAGAGTAGCATCCACTACCTCACCTGAAGTAGCATCCTCCTTCCTCTAGTTTCCTACAAGAGGAGTCTCCATGGGTTTGCTGCCCTTCCATGTGGAACTTCCTCAAAATATCCTTGGCATACTTTCCATGAGATAAAAATAGCTCCCCATCTCTTTGCCATATTTCCAAGCCAAGGAAATAATGCAAGATCCCCATGTTATTCATCTCAAACTCTCTTTCAAGGTCCTCTTTGAAAGAATTTATGAGTTTCTCATCACCTATCAGTATAAGATCATCAACATAAAGTACAATAATCAAAAGCTTACCATAAACCACAATATGATATAGGTTCTCATCCGATTCAATCTTTGTGAATCCCAACCTAGTGAAAGAGCTATCGATCTTGGTTTACCAAGCACAACGTGCTTGCTTCAACCCATACAACGCTCTCTTGAGTTGCACACATGCGACTCCCCATCAAAGGTCTCAAAACCTTATG
The DNA here is from genome assembly GCA_034641835.2 of Pinus albicaulis. NCBI lineage: Eukaryota > Viridiplantae > Streptophyta > Pinopsida > Pinales > Pinaceae > Pinus > Pinus albicaulis. The sequence continues at coordinate 779,990,059 of CM076575.1, read as the reverse complement.
GCTGCTCAATGTACACTTCTTCCTCAATAACTCCATTGAGAAAGGTTGTCTTTACATCCATATGATGTATTTGCCACCCCATCTGCGCTAAGAGTGCAAGGGTAGATCTAATCGATGAGTACCTTGCAACTGGTGAAAAATTCTCCTCATAGTCAATCCCCTCTTCCTGTGAAAATCCTTGTGCCAAAAATCTAGCCTTGTGTTTCTCCACACTCACATCTGCTGCTTACTTCACCTTGTACATCCACCTGGATCCAACCACTGACTTCCCCACTGATCTTGCGACCACTTCCCATGCAATGTTTCTGATAATGGAGTCATAATCCTCAACCATGGTATCAACCCATGGTGGCTACTGCAGTTAATACTCAAAAGAGGATGGTATTGTCACAATATACTCGCTCATAAGAGCCATGTATCCAGTATACCTGTTTGGGGACCTTCTCTGCCTGCATTGTGATGTAGGTGCACCTACATGACCTGTCACATCTAGCATCAATATATCAACCTCTCTGGTGGGCTTGCTACCATTTCTAGTGGATGGATCTGCATGAGTTCTTTCTTCCACTCCATGATCCTCTACTTATGGCTACTCCACATCCTACGCTTCATCCTTTGGAACTAAGAGTTCCTAATCTGCATGCAAGTCAAGCTCCCTCTCAAGGGAAAATCACATGGATTTCTCCTCATCAAATTTAACATCTCTCCTGACAACTGTCATCCAGTTAGCCGATAAATACACCTGATATTTTTGGGGAGTATCAGTGTACCCCACAAATATCATAACCTTTGCTATTTGTTCTAGCTTCTTCCTCTCATATTTAGTCACATGGCAATAAATAGATGAACCAAAAAAATTAATATATGAAACTTCTAGTTTCTTGCCTGAAAAATCCTCCTTTGGTGTACTCATGCCAAGTATCCGATGAGGATTATGGTTCTACACAAATACCGCTATGTTGCATGCCTCTATCCACAGATGCAACGATAGGCCCTGATCATGTAGCATAGCTGGTGCTGCTCCCACAATTGTTTTTTTCTTTCTTTCTGCCAACCCATTTTGTTGTGGGTTATGAGGCGCAATCAATTCTCTCCGAATTCCTTCTTTGGCACATAAGTTCTTGAATTCATTAGAGATATACTTGTTGAGCTGCGTATTTGTCCAAATTTTTATGATTTTTTATCAAATAAATACATGCTTGTACCTGGTGTTTTGGTCCTTTTAAGTTGATGATTAGAGGCATTTAGAGACGATAGTTGTTAATTTATGAATTCTTATTATTATTTAAATAGATGAGTGTTTGCGTGTAAATTTTATTAATAGATGCCTTCTTGCTGGTAGGTGAATAAATCTAGTGAAAAACTACATTTAAGTATAGATTCATGCACAGGGGCAGAAACATAATCATGTACGGATTCACCCCATGCAAGAAGCAGCATCTTGGAGTCTATGACAAAGATTGAGAATGGCATCTTCTACCTCCGATCCAATTCTGACAAAGGTGGTGCCTAACTATTTGTTCCTGTAGGTATATGGTTGACAGTAAGCTTCAATATCACACGCCACTTGACACTAAATCTAGATAAGCATGAAGTAAGGAAGCAAGCGGCTATCACCTTGTGATGCATGAAAAATTTGGTGAGAGTTCAAGTTCGGGTCAGAGCCCGAAGGATGCATATAGTAATGGAGGATCAAATTAGGCAACAAGAAGTTGAGCAACAACTTAAGCTTGAGGCTCAGATCCGTGAAGCTGTTTCTTGCTCGACGTTATGTGAAGTGGCTGAAAGGAAAGAGGGGGCGTGCGTACACTATTGAAGATAGTGAATCTCAGGAGTTTTCTCCCCTAATGCTCTTTGATTGCAAAGGATTTGAACATGTGGAGTTATATTTCAAAGATGGATGGGTAGCAGAGTCTACTTCCGGAATGAGTTATAAAGATATAAAATTTTATATAGCGAATTTGTTGAATATGATGAAAAAGGTGAATGTCGGGTTTGTAGGCGCCCTGGCCAGCCTCATCCATTGGAATGTGCGGTGACAAAAAAATGCGTAGTCTTCCTGCTTGTTGCAACATAAATATTAATCCTGGATTGAAGCTTTCTGGATGTGCGTTGCCTCCACCAACAAGGCACGAGGACCAAATTCTTTCAGAATCCTCATCACACTAGCTCAGAACTAAATTGGAAATAAAATCTCATTGTTTTGATTTTGTTTAATTTGTATTAAACAAATCTCCCAAATTTTCATTATATGTAACCATCGATTTTTAATTAGAGCAACGTTGCTACTATAAAGCAGAAGCTACGCACTAATGAATAGAAGGTCGACTTTCTCAGATGTAGAGGGCATAATTTGTCAGATGTAAGGTCGAATTTCTCAAGGTAAATTTTCTCAGATGTAGAACCAAGAGGAATTTCTCATATGTAGAGAGCATAATTTCTCAGATGTAAAGTCAAGTTGCTCAGACGTAGAACCGATATCGAGTTTGCAGAGAAATGTAATATAGATAGAGGAATTGTTGTGTGTAAACCAAAATCGGTGTGCCTGATTTGTGTAATCGATTTCTCAATGTTGTCTTAACAATACACGATCGCCTTCAAGTGATGTTGTGAGAATAATCAATTGTGCATGATTAATTTCGAATTCCAGTTTGTGATGTTTTAAAATCTTTCTTCCACTGCAGTAATTCAGCTTGCTCTAGGCGTGGGAGGGCCCACCACCTCTGGAGCTAAGCTTGATCAGTCAACATAAGATAAGTAGATGTGTGCATAGTTTTCTGTTTCTATGTGAATGAGTGGTTCAATTTCAAAGCATTTCAGTGATCTTCATATTGCACAAATTAATGGTCTAAAGAACTATTACTCATTACATAATCTGTGTTTGAGTTGCAATATATATTCCTCTTATTAACTCAAATGTAATGGGAGATAGGAATATAATTATTATGATTTCTGAGTTTGATTCAGGAATTAGAACATATTGTAGTGCTTTGAATTTAAATATGGAATTAGAACAGATTTTAATGCTTTGAATCTGAATATGTTAACATTGCCCATTTAAAATATTAAATCAAGGTTTTCATTACTTAGTTTCTTTTGAATGTTTGTAGGATTTAATTTTATTTGTTTATACATCGCGGGACTTCGCTGAATAATTAGATTTATTTTTAATTAGAATCATTCTTGTTTTCGTAGTGTAATAATTTATTTATAAGAGAAAGTCATTAGGGGAATTTTGAGGTCTAAAATGGGCCTCCTAAGGAAATAATAAAATAATAGCTAGATCAATAAAATAATATTTATGAATTTGCAATTCACTTTTTGCACCACAATCCATGTAACCATGGTTAAATTCAATTCAAAAGTTGCACCAAAATAAAATTAATAATTTTTTTTTATTGATGTGACTATAAATAAGGATGAGTTTTTCAAGAAAGAATCATTATCATTTAGATCAAAGTGTTTGAATTAAAGGTTTCTCGAAGATTATTTGCAATGATATTTTTAATAGGATCTTTTAGATGTTATTTTACATGAAGCTGAGTGGTTTTCTTCTAGCAATCGTTAGAACTGTTCTTTGTTAATTTGAATCTTGAATTTATTATCAAGAGTAGTTTAGATAGTTAGTTTTAAGTGTGAGTTATCATTAGAATATTGTGTATGTCTTTTTTCTTATCTCAAGATTAGTTTCAAGTGTTAGTTTCAAAGTTGATGAGAGGAATAAATAGATTAGGTTTTTCAAGTTATCATAGGAGATTTTAAAGTAGAATTCGATTGCGAGAATGTCATATGATTTGGAATTGCTTTGTATTTCCTTATTGTTTAATCGTAGTATGGAGTTTTCGTGATAGAATTAGTTAAGTAAGTTCCCTTTTCTAGATTGTTTATTTGTCAGCAAAGGTGTGTTTCATTCCAGTACCTAGTTTATCATTACAAAGGAATATATTTATACTTTGACCATTAAGCTGAGCCAATACACAGTACAACTCGCGTTTATGACTCCTGGATTGATAATTAATATTGAGAGGTTTAATCTGAAAATTAAACTGCCCAAAAATACTCACCACCATTATCACTCCTCAAAGCCTTCACCTTCTTCCTTGTATCTTTCTCTACCAGTTCTCTGAACTCACAAAAATTGGAGAACATCTGATCTTTCTTCTGCTGAAAGAAGATCCAAAATTTTCTAGAAAAATCATCAACAAAAATCACATAATACCTGTGCTTTGTTGTGGAAGCTGTAGAGAATGGTCCACACACGTATGAGTGAACTCTCTTAAGAATTACCGCTGCTTGGTTCTCCTTCTCATAAAAGGTGGCCTTAGTATACTTCCCCATGGTACATCCCTTGCATTTGTCTATCTGCACAAGAGTACCCTTTGGAAGACTTGTAGAAATATGCTGCATGATCCTCAAAGCACTGTGGTGTAGATGGCTCAATCTCCTGTGGATTTGTGATGAAGGAACGCCTTTCCTTCACTAAAAACCACATCATATCAAAGATCCTTGAACATATCAACTGCAACTAAATTATTTTTCAAGGCTAATACATGCATGGCATATTTTAATATGAAAGGTTTAGCTGATTTGGAAAGTAACCATACCAATCCCGGTAGCGCTATACCTCCCGTCATCACCCATCTCGATGTGCATCTAAAGATCCTTCTCCTCTAAGCTACTAAAGAGTTATTTGTTTCTCGTCATGTGGAAAGATGCTCCACTATCCAAGTACCACATAGATCCCATCACAATTGACACCATGCATGTGATGAGGGATAATTCCAACTCAAAATGTGAGGCCAAATCTTCACCGCTGCAGCTCCCAGAGCCTTATTGTTGTTGTTCTTCTTTTGTGGAAAATTTGTGGCATAGTGTCCATGATCATGCTAGTGAAAACATTTCACCTTTGACATGTCACGCTTCTTGCCTTCTTTTCCGGACTCATATTTGGAATAGGACTTCTTCCCCTTCCCCTTATTTTCCTTACCATCCAAGGCACAATTTTCCTCATCATCAGTCTTGGATGAGGATCCATCCCTGGTATTCTGCCAAAATTCTTCTTGTACCAAATCCGACCATAGTTGCTGCCAATATGGAAACTTCTCTCTCCCATTCACGGAGTCCTGGTAACTATGCCAGCCCTTGGGAAGGCCTAGAAGTGCTAGGCTCATCAAGTCATCATTAGCTACAGTAATCCCAACACTTACAAGCTTATCTCGACATTGAGTGAACTTGGTCAAGTATTTCTGGATTGTGTCGTCCTTCTCCATTTTGATTTTCCTAAGCTTGAACTTGAGTGCCAATTTTCTGTGGTCACTTCTGCTTTGAAACAGATCTGTCAAGGCCTTCCACATAGCATATGGAGTTTCCTTACCATGGATACTCAATACAATATGATATCGAACTCCCTCTAATAAGATCCTCCTCGCCTTTGCAATATTCTTCCTCCATGCTTCATGCTGCGCAACATCTGCCTGATTGGGTTCAGGAATATCAGTGTCAATGAACTCCTTCAACCCATTATCCTCCAATACTGCCTCCATCCTGTCCCTCCACATAATATAGTTCAAATTTCCCTTGAGTGCATATTCGAGTCTGTTATCACCCCGTAATTTTGAAGGTTGAAGACAGAACCACAGAGGGAAACATCAAACTGCTTTGGAATCTAGGACCTAGCCTTCCTGAACTCAGAGAGGGCTCTCTCTGCTGGATATAACTTTGTTTATAGGGGAATTTTAGGCTAGATATTAGTGCAAAGGGGTTTGTTTGAAGATTTGGTTGAGGCAGCAAAAGGGGGCCATTGGGCTATGGAGTCAAACAGGTGTAAACAAACTCAAATAGATGAATAAATGAGGTCAGGCACAACCAGGCAGGCTAGCCATGTCAATGGATCTTTAAAACTTTTGAAATGGAAAAGAGGAGGAGATTAAGGTTAAACAAGAATTCAGAGCAGACTGTCTCTGAATTCTACATTCCGGTCTCAACATGGATGCAAAGTAGACCATATTTGAATTCTGCATCCAAGTCTTAGAGGAAAACATAATGTACTGTTTCAAGACTGAGCAGGGTACCCCATGGTAAATCCTACAAAAAATTTGTATCCGTAGTAAAGAAAGAAAAAAATATGTAAAATAGAAGAATCACAAATTACATGGGAGAAGCACTTCACCACAGATCATAACACAAGAATCTGGAAAACAACATACTCATTCATTCATCCAATAGAGAGTGCTTACAACTAGCAGAATCTATTACAATGGTTTTTTCCCCTTCCGGGCCTCTTTCATTATTTGATTATTAAATTGATGAGGTGCTTGGATCAGTAGCTGCGCTGATGTGTTCGCTGCCCCTTCGGCTTCCGCTGTTATATCACAAAACGCCTGACTCGACCTTTTCTGTCTGTTTCTTTGTGGCGTTCAACCTCACTCTGCCTTTTTACTCCTTGTCGGGTTCTACCCGAGTCCTCCTTATCAACAACATTTCTTCTTTCAACTGAACTAAAAAGGTAGATTGTTTCCTTTGAAGCTCTTGGCAGTCAGTATCTCCCTTTCTTTCTCTGAAAATAAATGATAGCCATAGAATATTATTTTTAGTATGAAAAATCTATCAATAATTAGTCACCTTGTGATATTGTGAAATACAAGGGTCTAACAGAGTCTCAAGCCTATGAAAGACATCATAGTCAGCTTCTAGCTCCAAAGAATGTATGTGCAAATTTGAATACTATTCAACACAAACTCAATTTATTCTCCAATATTGTGATTCCTGGTGCTTTGATACCATGTATATATTACACCAATGGATTCAATCTGATCATGCAATGTACTAAAACAAGATACTAAATCCTTCTACAATATTTTCAGAATATAAATCATGATCGCTCAATCACATGAAAGTAAGAGAAAGAAGTAAATCAATCACACGACACAAGATTTTCCCGGGGAAAGAAACTGCTCAAAACCCCTCCATCTATATTATATAATCAACCAAGGAATCATGAAACAATACAATGGATGTGTGCTCACAAAAACCTCATACACTCTACTAATCGTCTCACACTGATCTAGGAAAAGTTGGACAAACACATAGCCAATTTCCTGCCCACCTTCAGCTTGCATTTCTCACACAATCCGTAGGAAAAATAATTCCTATTAAATAGGAATTCCAACCTTCCTTGATTTCACAATCCATCATGGGCATCCTGTGGCTTTATAACTGCACCTGGGCAGTTCGCTAATAATACAAATGATAGTTTACTTCCCTTTAAACTTTGTCTCAACTGGGTCTCCATCAAATTTGACATGCATTAAATTATCAGTTACTTGGTAGATCACTAATTGCAAATTAAATCTAATTTAATTCACATGACCTTCCACTAGCTCATCTCTCAAGTAGAACTAGTTAAACTGATTTTAACTCAATTAGTTTGAGTTAACTGATTACACTCACACCATATTAGTTCTACAACAACAACTAGACCCGTGTAAATAATATAATCACTCTACATGCCTCACTTTTTACCCTCAACTCGAAATTCTTGAGCTAACTAATTCTATCACACTTAGTTAACTATTACAAGTTGTTATGAGATAAGATTACAATTTATTGTCCAATTTATTTAAGGGATAAATAAATTAGATGCCCACATTTAACACTAATGTGTCACTGAATTCCTCACCCATGTGTGACTGGAATCCCACACTAGTATGTGGTGCATTTTATTGTTGAATTTCAACAACATGCATAAAATCTCAGCCTTATTTTATTAATATGAAATTAAGTTGGTACAAGAGCAGGAATATGGTTGAGATGATGGCCCCAAATAGATCTACAATAATGCCGCAACTGGCCTCCATAACAAACTGAAAATCAATAAATCATGACTTGTGAATCTTGAATGGATCCACCAAGGGAAGAGATGGATGCTCGCCCACTCTCAATGAATCACCCAAGGGTTTCCATCCTGGGGCTACTAATGATGTAGAGAACCGATTTCTCAAAACCTCACCACAAATACAATACACAAATCCAATATGTATCTAAATGATCTCCTCCTCCTCTTTTGTAGATATGATGGATAGATCTCCAAGCCTCTAGAAGCATCTTATTTTATTATTTTATTTATTATTATAGAATCTCCTCCATTGAATTTATCTTAAGTGACCTTTTAATTTTATTATATTTTACTTAAGTCACTTTTGGGTCTTTTCTTCCAATTAGTTATTTTTCCTTAATAATTAAAGTCATTTTTAATTAAGGAAAATGGTAAATTTCCCACCATACTCTCTTTGACCACTGAAAGTCACTTCTCAACATCCCATCCTGTAGATCTTCTTATTATGGTTTCTAATGAGCTATTACATTGAGGTGTTCCATCAAATAATCTTCTAGAAATGCCACCTCGATCATAATTAATTAAGTTAGGCCCCATAATATTTTGAACAAAACGAAAAGAAAGTTGTGCGAATGATGGAATGTGCCAAGAAAATTCCATTGGATCCCATTAAAACTCCATAAAACTCCCCTAGAACCCCTGATGATGTAATATTGCTCCCGTGTCCTGGCCATCTTATACCCTGGAAACCCATCCTGGCTGTACTATAGAGGAAAATAAAAATGGGGACATGACTAATCCTCCCACCCCAAGATTGCTTGCCCTCAAGCAATCCACACTTGGTCCACTATAGAGGCATATACAAACTGATACTAGGATCCCATATGAACCACTGGTCCAGATCATGCCTCCTAGAAATCCAAACATGACTAGATCCCTTAATACCTGGATCCCAAGCCCATCTCTGACTCATCCCATTACCAATAGATACATCTGGATCCCGATGCCTCCATGACCAATCTTCACCAAAATCCCATGGCCTAGACTGTGATTTGTCTCTGGCCATAGATGCTACTCCACCAGTAAAATACTAGCTCATCACCTCTCTTGAGTCCAACCCTTGGCATAGACCAAGGTCAACCCCACTATGATGATGCTGTGAAGGAATGTTGATGGAGGACCAACCTATGCCCTGCTGCCAACTAGGGCATGTTATGTCCCCTATCACTAAGGGCCCCTGCTGTACCACACTCCTGACTAAGAATGACACTCCATAAATAGGACACCAACTCATGATCTGCCTCCAATCTACCCCGTGGAAAGAATCAAATACATGGAATTATATGTAGGGAACAAATATACTATGTTTTCATTGGTCCATGATTAAATCATGCTGCTATGTCCGATCCATCAATAATATTTGTCCAAGGAATCCCGACCCTATCCCTATAATGTGCCAAAGTGGTCAAGTTGTGCTGCAAGCCCTGTCTATGTACTCTTGGAGAGGGATGCTGCCTAAAAATGTTGCAGCTTTGCTGGATACCATTGCATCTATTTGCACCTCATCAAGCTTGAGAGCTATCTACACTATCTCTGTTTGTCTCACTACTTCCTAGGCTAGCTTGGTTCAATACTTAACCAATTTCTTGGCCTCTGGATGCCTTGATTTCTTGTGCAACCCCTAGGGAAATTGAGCCCCTATTAATTAGGAAATTACCCAATAATGATTGCACAATACATTAAGGCTATTCCTTTGACTCTATGCACCATCTGTACAATTTTCTAATTACACAACTGATAGTACACTTCCCTGTAACTCCGATATCAACTGGGTCTTCTTCCTCAGAACTAACATGCATGAGCTATTTTTAGCGAATTATGAGTTATATTATTTATCACTGCATGTGAATTAAACTTGATTTAATTCACTGGACCTCTCACTAGTTCCTCCATTAGTTATAACTAGTTAAACTGATTTTAAGTCAAATAATTAAGTTAATTAATTACAACTAAAAATAAATTGCAACTGCCCCCCCTAAAAGTTAGGGAACACTCTACATGCCTCTATTTTGACCCTCAACTCGAATTGACCGAGCTAACTAAGTCTTCCTGACTTAGCTAACTCGTACAAGCTGTCATGTGATGTGGAATTACAATTTCATTCTAATTTAATTAAGGGAAAATTAAAATTAGAAGCCTCTTCTTGTTTCCATTTTCAACACTCCCTTTCAACAAGAAAGTGATTGTCTGCTACCTCGATCCTGCCTTTGTGGAACTCGAATTTGATTCTTGACAGTGCCTTCATTAAGATTTATGCATCTTGCTCCTCTGTAGGAATGTACTCTAATGACATAATCCTCCTCTGCACACAATATCTGAGATGATGATTCCAGATATCAATATTCTTGCACCTGTCATGAAAAACTGGATTAACCGAGAGTTTGATGCAACTTTGGTTATCATAATAAATCACCGTCTGATCCATCTGCTGACCAAACAACCTAACAAAGATCTTCCTCATCCATATGGCCTCACAAGCTGCCTGAATAGTAGCCATGTAATCTGCCTCTGTCGAACTAAGTGCAACCGATCTCTGCTTCCTATTGTACCAGGAAATTGCTGCTGACCCAATATTGAAGATGCCTCTTGATGTGCTCTTCCTGTCGGATGGAATCCCTGCCCAAACTACATCTGTGAAGCCTTGAAGCTTCACTCCCTCTGTCTGCCTATACCATAGCCAAAACTGAGTGGTGCCCCTGATGTATCTCAACACATGTTTTCCTGCCTTCCAATAGATCTTGGTAGGCTTAACCATAGCTTGGCTAAGCTGGTTAACCACATAAAATATGTCTGGTCGTGTGTTCTCCAAGAACATGAGTGAAACAACAAGTTTCTTGTAGATGGTAGCTTCTAACACTTCATCTAAAGGAGCATTTTCCTTCCTCCAATTCCCTGTTGGAGGTGTCTCAATGGGTTTACTACTCTCCATGTGAAAATTCTTCATAATATCATTAGAATACTTGCCCTGAGATACAAATATTTCCAAATCTATTTACCAAATTTCCAATCCAAGGAAATAATGCAAGATCCACATATCCTTCATCTCAAATTCTCTTGCAAGATCCTCTTTGAAATATTTGATCAACTTCTCATCACCTGTCAGAATCATATCATTGACATATGGTAAATTGATCAATAATTTACCTTCTACCACAATATGGTAAAGGTTCGCATCTGCTTCAATTTTGGTGAAGCCCAAGCCAGTGAAGTAATTGTCGCTCCTGGTGTACCAAGAAAAAGGAGTTTGTTTCAGTCCATATAACACTCACTTGAGTTCGCACACACGTGACTCTTTGTCGAAGGTCTCAAATTATTTTTCATACTTTGTGTATACCTCTTACTTAATCACTCCGTTGAGGAAGGGTATCTTTACATCCATCTGATGTATCTACCATCCCATCTGCGCTTTAAGTGAAAGGATAGATATGATTGACGAGTACGTTGAAACTGGAGCAAAGGTCTCCTAGTAATCAATTCCCTCCAATTGAGAGAACCCTCTGGCTAGAAATCTAGCCTTATGTTTCTCAACACTCCCATATACTACCTGCTTCACCTTGTAGAACCACCCGGATCCTACAACTGACTTTCCCTATGGTCTTGGGGCAAATTCCCATGCATTTTTTCTGATAATGGATTCATACTCCTCAACCATGGAATCAAAACATATTGGTTGGTGCACTGCTTCCTCAAATGAGGATGGCTCAATCTATACACTCTCGCTCATAAGAGCCATGTAGCCAGTGTACAGCTCTAGGGACCTTCTCTGCCTGCGTTGTGGTGTGGGTTCTCCCACATTCTCTCTAGCATCAAGCACCAACCTATCAACCTATATGGTGAGTTTCCTTCCATCTCTTTATGTATCTACATGAGTGGGTTCTTCCACTCTTTGTTCCTCTTCTTGTCTATGCTCCACATCTTGAGGTTCTTATTTTGGAGCTAAGAGCTCCTCAACTGCATGCAATTGAAGCTCCCTCTCAAGGTAAATTCACATGGCTTTCTCTTCATCGAACTTCACATCTCTTCTGATCACTGTCATCCTGTCTCTCCCATTCACTAAATCCTGGTAGTTGTGCCAGCTCTTGGGAAGGCCTAGAAGTGATACGCTCACTATATCATCCTCAACATCTGTAACACCAACACTTCCAATATCATCTCAACATTGAGTGAACTTCGTCAAGTATTTTGGTATTGTGTCACCCTTCTCCATCTTGATTTTTCTGAGCTTTTCCTTTAGCACCCACTTCTTGTGGTCATTGTTATTTTGAAACAAATCCGTTAAGGCCTTCCACATAGAATATGGAGTTTCATTTCCATGGAGAGTCGAGACAATATGATCTCGAACTCCTTCTAACACAATCCTTCTTGCCTTTGCTACCTTCTTCTTCCATGCATCCAGATTTTGAGCATCTGTTGCTATGGGCCTGGGAATATCACTGTCTATGAACTCCTTTAGCCTACTGTCTTCCAACACTACTTCCATCCTGTCCTTCCAAGCTATGTAATTCGAACTACCCTCAAGGGAAAATTCGAGTCTCAATCCACCGAAAGACATCCCGATCTTGTTGTTGGTCCTGAAGAGTAGATTTTCAAATTCGATTCACCTGCTCAAAACAAACTTGTATTCTTCTCTTCTATAGCGATTCCTGCTCTGATACCATGTATAAAATCCACATAGATTCAACTGATATTTTAACATTCTAAAACAAAATACTTGAATGTATTCTATAAATTGCGGAAACCAATTACGATCACAAAATCACATGAACAAGAAAGAGAGAGAATTTTAATCACACAACACAATAATTTATCTGGGGAAAGCCTTAGCTAAAAACCCCACTATCTGTATATTTCATAAGTCAAATAATATGAGAAAAATTCAATGCTTCTCTCAAGCTTGAGAGCTCTCTGCACTATCTCTGTTTGTCTCACTGCTTCCTAGGCTATCTTGGTTCAATACTTAACCAATTTCTTGGCCACTAGATGCCCTTCTTGCTTGCTCACTTCCTAGGGAAATGGAGCCCCTATTAATTAGGAATTTACCCAATAATGATTGCACAATAATTAAGGCTCTTCCTTTGACTCCATGCACCACCTGTACAATATTCTAATTATACAACTGATAGTACACTTCACTTTAACTCCAATCTCAACTGGGTCTTCCTCAGAATTGACATGCATGAGCTATTTTTAGTGAATTATCAGTTATATGATTGATCACTGCATGTGAATTAAATCAAATTTAATTCACTGGACCTCTCACTAGTTCCTCCATTAGTTATAACTAGTTAAACTGATTTTAACTCAAATAATTAAGTTAATTAATTACAACTCAAACTAATATGCAACTAGCCCCCCTAAAACTTAGGGAACACTCTACATGCCTCTAGTTTGACCCTCAAATCAAATTGACTGAGCTAACTAAGTCTTCCCGACTTAGTTAACTTGTACAAGCTGTCATGTGATGTGGAATTACAATTTCTTTCTAATTTAATGAAGGGAAAATTAAATTAGGAGCCTCTTCTTGTTGCCATTTTCAACACTGCATAACTCATGCCACCTCATCTCATTGTCTTGGTCAATACGTGAGACCTGAATAGTTAACCCTACCTCTCTCTCTCTCCAATGTGAAGAGGTAATCTAACAATGCTATAAGTCCCACGTATGTATGCCTGAAAAGGGTTTCTCTGACGCTCCAATGTGTACCCCTCTAGCTGTACCATTAGGGAATCCAACCGTTCCACAACACAAGTCAACTTGGCCGCTAATTTGGCACAAAATTCTCTCACACCATACACCTCCTTGTTCTGCTACATAATGGTGTCTTGGAGTGTCGTGGCCTTCTTTCTCAATACTAAAAGGCTGGTCTAGAACGGATGGAACTACTATGGGTGGCTAATGTTAGTAAACTCAGACAAAACTCTAGGTACCTCTGTGTCTCCTGGCACCTCATCAATGGTGGATGTGCCTCCTGACACCTCATCAATGGTTGATATCTCTGTGTCTCATGGCACCTCATCAATGAATGTCCCTATGAGCGTATAATCAGCTGTCTCCACCAATGTGTCAACTGGGACTATCAAAGGAATACCCAACAAGGGTGACTGTTGCGTCATGCAGGGTGTATCTACATACTCCTCATCAATGGTTGGTCCAAAATATGGATGCTCATCCTCCTCTATCATGGGCTCAACATGAACCTCCAACTGACTCTCCATAAGAGGCTTATCATAAATATTGTGCATATCATCCTCCTCAACTGACTCATCCTCTACCATATGTTGCTCATGTTGAATCGTCACTGGTGACTCATCACCTTGAATATATCCCATAGGGTCCACTGACTGGTCACTATACACACCAGAATATAAATCTGGTCTGTTGTAAACAACCCCACATGACTGCTCATGCTCCTCAGAGGAATCCTTGTATGAACCCATGGACTCATCCAAAGAAGAACCCTCATCCTGAAAGTCAGAAGGAATATCCTCTTGATCTACCCCTGTGATCTCCTCAGTGTCTTCCATGCATGAGTGTTCAGGTCCCCAAGGTTCCTTTCAAATGAAGCAGCGAACCTTCCTCCTCGGCTCATTATTGTTGCATGGTTGGTTACCACAAATCCACCCGTACTCCTCCTGAGTCAACCATCTCCTGAATAGACCAATGTTATTCTCAACCAACCTTTCGGCTAGTTCATAAGAAATAAGTGAAACTAACTGTTCCTCCCTCCAAATGGCTAACAATTTAGACTGCAACTTAGTGCAAATGGAATCATAACCTCCCATACATGAGGAAAAAATGGACTGCATGTGTGTTATGATCATGTCAAGATGATGTTTCCTAATGTGAAAGAATCATTGGAACATCTACATGATCAATTCGTCACACTCTATCTCAAGCATGAGGTCATAAGATCTAGCTAAGGCCATGAATTCAAGGATCTCAAGATTCTTCCCAAAATTAGGGCCCTCACTGTTATCCAAATCTTGAAAGGTTTCCACAATCAGCCTGAGGACTCTCCTCATAATGTTATCACTGTAAGGGGGTATAAGTGTGGTCAATATCATGATACTACTAAGACAAAATGTAATTGGAATTTTGAATCCTATACAAGGGTTCTCCAAATACTTGTGTTGTACTAAGGCAAACATGGTTGGTTTTAGATCCCAAATTAAGCTCTTCCCATCTCACTGATGCACCTTGGAAATGAGTGAAGCAAGTTCTTCTAATTTGAGAGGGGATTTTACTTAAAACCCCATAAATCTAAAATTTTTCCCACGTGAATATATTTTATATCCCAACTCATGCTCTTCCTGTGGCTGCTCTTGTTGCAGCATAGTGACTATCTCCATGGAAATTTTTTTGTTGATTGTGGTTGTTATTTTATTAAGAGAGTTTATGAAGGTTTGATCCATGTTTTAGCTGAATAATGACAAGTACATCAAGATTTTTTATGCATGAATTTGAATGAAAACATCAACAAAAGTACATAATAGTAGCTGACTCGATACAAAGACCTCTCACTTCAAGACATACTCAAAAATTACATAAAGGTCCAAATATGAACACCTCATGGACACTCATCATAATCTCTAACTAACTCAACAAATATCAAAACATTTGTTTGAGAAATTTTAACAATACTTTAGCAAACAATATTTTTTTCAAACACTTTGCAGATAAAGTGCAACCACTTCCAACATAAATAAGTATGAGAGACAAATTCTTGAGAGAATTATGATGCTCAAATGAATTTGATACCAAACTGCATGCATGAAAAACACAAGTGAAATGAAGTAGACCCAAGTGTTGGAAATGGCCCAAACAGGTAGCATACACTACCCAGAAAATATTGCTACTGCTACTAAAGAAGAACCAATTTTTTTCCCTCAAAATTGCTAAAAAATTCTAAAAATTTAACCTAGAGCTCCTCACACCAAAACGCATAAATATTTTGGTTTAACTCCAAGCTGATATCAAGCCCACCAAATGGTGTGAATTACCTAGTTTACTAATAAAACAAAATGTTGAAGGAATGTTTATTTCCAGGCTGAATATTTCCTAGAAAATTATGAATTTCAACCACAGACTCCTCTCACAAAACCCAGAAAAACCCAAAAAATCTTGGGAAAATTCCAACTGATCCAAAAAACTCCAATTTAGTGAGAGTTTTCCAGTCTGCCCAACTATGCACACTTCTCCAAATAAGATAAATTCATACCACAATGCTCCAACTCTTCAATTCTGCAAATTCACTGCAAAATCATCGACTCAAATGAGATAAATCGCCTGCAAAACCTATGAAAAATAAATTGGGCTACGATAGATAAATTGAGCCTAACAAGTAAAATTAACCCCAATATATAAATTTGGCTTTGGAAAATAAACTAGGCCCAGGAAAATAAATTGGGATCCAATAAATAATCTTAGCCCAACAAATAATTTCAGCCCATCAAGAGAACTTTCCCACAGTAGAATAATTTTTGCCCAACAAAATAATCTCGGCCAAGAAAGATAAATTCGACCCAACAAAATAATCTCGATCGAGAAAGACAAATTTGGTCTAGAAAAATAATTTTGGCCCAAAAAAATGAATTTGGCCTAGCAGAATAGTTTCATCCCTACAATAAATCTCGCCCAACAATTTTTTTTCTTTGACACACTTGCAACAATTATCCACCAGCAAAATAGATTAAAAATGTTAATCCACAAACTTGGCTCCCTTATTCTTCAAGAACAATACGACAACTTTGATTTTAACCCACAACTAGAAAAAATCATGCTCTGATACCACTATAATGCTCCAATTATAAATTTAGCAACAAATTGCTTCAAAAATTTACGTCGTCAACACCATAAACAATTTGCACAAATTAAACCACAATATTTATGACAAGAATGAGAAATATAATCTGAAACTACATGACATACAATATAAAAATGCATAAGATCTCAACCTTATTTTATTAATATGTAAATAAGTTGGTACAAGAGCAGGAATATGGTTGAGATGATGGCCCCAAATAGATCTACAATAATGCTACAACTAGCCTCCAGAACAAACTAAAAATCAATAAATTGCAACATGTGAATCTTGAATCGATCCACGAAGGGAAGAAATGCGTGCTCATCCACTCTCACTGAATCAACCAAGGGTTTCCATCCCGGGACTACTGTTGAAGTAGAGAACCAGGTTCTCAAAACCTCACCACAAAGACAATACACAAATCCAAGATGTCTCCAAATGATCTCCTCCTCCTCTTTTATAGACCCGATGGATAGATCTCGAAGCCTCCAGAAGCATCTTATTTTATTTATTATTCTATAATCTCCTCCATTGACTTTATATTAAGTGAATTTTTAATTTTATTATGTTTTACTTAAGCCGCTTTTGAGATTTTTCCTCCAATAAATTATTTTTCCTTAATAATTAAAGTCATTTTTAATTAAGGAAAATGGTAAATCTCCCACCATACTCTCTTCGGTCACTAAAAGTCACTCCTCAACATCCCATACTTTAGATCTTCTCATTCCAGTTCCAACTAGATATTACACTGAGGTGTTCCATCAAATAATCTTCCCGAAATGCCACCTCAAGCATAATTAACTAAGGTAGGCCCCATAATAATGCTAATTTTTGAATGTTGTTGGAATTCAACAAAACGAAAAGCAAGTTGTGGGAACGATGGAATATACCAAGAAAATTCCATTGAATCCCATAAAAAACTCCTCAAAAATTCCCTAGGACCCTTGATGATGTAATCCTACTCCCGCGTCTTGGCCATCACATACCTTGGAAACCCATCCTGGATGTACTATAGAGGAAAATAAAAATGGAGACATGGCAATGTGCTTGTCTCAACTGCATGGAATCTTATGCACATATTAACCATTTCCCACCTTCTCCTTTCTCTTTCCTTGTTTATTTTTAATTTTTTTTGATAATGTCAAATGGGGTAAGGTATTAAAGGATGCTTAAATTTAAGACCAACCCATTCTAGTTCCTGAGTTCTCAATGATTAATGTAGATACAATTTACTTCTATATATTGTTGCATGTATATTGGATAGTGAATGGGGTTCTTTAGCCTTAATATTATCATCCAATTCTTCACATTGTTGTTGACATGTTGATAAGGTTGCAAACGCACAATTATTTGTCAAATTTGTGAAGTCTTCAATTACTTCATTTTGCAATATTTGTATAACCTTTTTGATCTGAGAGTTATATATTTTTTTCGTTTATTGTTTGATAATCCCTTCAATAGAACCTACTTCTACTCTAATCCTAAAAGGTGCAATAAGTTCCTCAGTTTTATACAATTCTAGTTCATGACATCCCTTCAATTAATTTTCTAACCATGATTGAAATGCTCTCATGTTGATATCCCCAATGAAGTGGTTTGGGTTCCAAATTGAGATTATAGATATCAAATAATTATGCAAGAAGATTTCACACATCACATTTTTTTTTTCGGGAACACTAGAGAAGTATAAACGATAGAAATTCCTACCAAATGGTTTGTATTCCATAGGCATATTTGGAATAAGTTTTTTAATTTGAAATTGAATCAGTTGCTCCTTCAAATATAATGTATATATCAGTGGCATAGGTTGATAGTGACAGAGGTTGACACAATATCAACTCGTAAGATAATTCACCCAATTTATTGACACGGGCTTTCAATTCTTGAATTCCTTCTTTTCTTCCTTTAATTCTTCTTCACGACTTTTCTCAGTTGTTAAAAGTTACTTGTACAACAATTTATGGTTTTCTTAACGATTCCAAATCGTTTCTATCTGATTACTTAAAAAATGGATTTTATTTTTTATTTTTATTCATGTACGATTTCCATAAAAGTTTTTGCGGGAATGTACTCCTTAGGATTGAATGAAGTATATAGATTATTCCATGTATCACATTCAAGATTTAATCCTTTTACTCGTTCTCTTATTTTTCAAGCTCCTCCACCAAATTGAAATGGAATTCAATACTTACTTGCTTCTGAGATACCTTGTCAAATTCCTCAGTAGTTGTGTATTATTCCTTAGGATAATCTATTTGCATTGCAGCAGAAGAAGATTCCACTTCAATTTTGCTGCCAGATGTTTCTACAGTCTCCGTTGGTTTTCGTGTCCACCTCCTCGTTGGTTCTTGTGTTTCACCAGGGGATATTTGTTGCTAGTGAGGAGTTATTTGCAACATCTCCAACTCAAACTGGTGATTCCAAATTCTCAATAAATTCTTTCCAATTAGCAATCATTTTCTCTTGAGAAAATGAGATTTTTAACAAAAGGTAAATTATCCCATAGTGTGCTAACTGATAATATTTTCCTTTTTTATATTGGTCCACCATAGTTTGCAAGGATTTCAATAGAAAGTATGGAATGTTGATTTTTTTGTTTCTCCTGAAATGAGCTAAGAAACAAAAATGGCATGTCATGCAAAGCGAAGATCTGTGTTCACAAGTAAAATACTTGATAATGTATTGGAGTACTTCGCCCAAGGGTTTTAGCAATTATAATCTCTTAACTCTTTGCTCAATATCCTCTAGTGTTTCCCCTTCTTCAATAAATTCTCCTCTCACAGTAGCTGACTCAACTCGTTCCTTAAACCATCTTTTCCCCTCGGGAGCTATACTTGTCTCTCATGCTACTATCTCTTCAGAAATGGTAACGCTCAAGTTTGTAATTCAAGCTATGCTGGTTTGAAGATAAAAATATAGAGAAAATTGATCTACCAAGGGTATGCTAATATTCTTAATTCGTTGAAAGAATTGCAACCATCCTTCCCTTCTAAAATGTTTTGAAACCTATGGATTATGCTGCATGCATGGCCATATATGTTGTAACTGGCTCTTGTCAAAATAGCTCGTTGCCTATTTTTGTGCATCATTTACACAATTTTGCTTCATAACACTCTATGTTATGGTTTTTTCTTGAAAAAGTAATCTTCAACGATGATTTTGCACTTAGCTACACAATAGTTCTTCAATGAGTGTAAATGGTAGCTATTTATTTTTAAATTGTTGTTGTAGAACTTCCTTAGACTTCATGGAGCTTTCATAGTATGTATCTCCTGATTATTATTAATTATGGTGCATGTTGATTAGATGTCAAGGTTGATCGGAGGCCATAGTTAATGCTTGATAGCCCTCAATAATATTGCGTTCCAATCAAACACTATGTGGAAAAGTGACTTTGAAAGGTGAATTTATCAAATGGTTTGAGCTAGCATTACGTGTGCATGAAATTGGACAGATTATGGATTGGTTGGTGAGTGGATATCATATAACGGTCATGTTAGAGAATTGGGCACCAAACAAGTAATTTAAATAATTAGTTTCAATATTATCTTACATGTGGCATTGTAAAGTTGAAAATGTCGCTTGTGTTGTAGAGTATCCCTTCAGCGTATTTCCATCTGGCAATTTTGATGAACAAGTGTTTTTCCAACAAAGTAAGGCTGTAACAACTATAGTCAAATTCTTGAAGTTATGGCTGCTGTTTTTTTTTTTTGGTAGTATATGCATCATTGAAGTTGTTACTGATTATTTTCTACAATGCGAGATTAAAATATTGGCTTCTTGATATGCATGACTAATGGCATCTTGCAATTACAATTGGCTATTATTATTATTACTACTATTATAGTAATACTTGCCATTTTTGGTTTTCAAGAATTGTTGTAGTTCACAATGTTATTTATGGATTTCAATGCAAGATTTTTTTTCAAAATTTTTTGTAGCAGAAATTATCATTTATGGTTTTCAAAAGCTATTACAACCTAAAATGCCAATACTGGATTTCACTGTAAGTTAGTTTTGTTTTGATTAAAAAAAAATAAAAAATCAAGAAATGCATGTACCAATTGGTCCTTGTAGTAAATTCAGATCTTGGTGTTGACACAAATTTTAAGTGAATCCCTCCTTGAAGTTAGGTCTCTTGTACGACCTCAACTTATATCCATTTACCAACAAGGGTGACTTCTCCTGATCAATTATTCAACTTTATAGTTCCATTTGCATACAAATGCTCAATTTAGTAGAGTACCAACCATCTTGTAGTTTGTTTCCCTCTAAAATCTTGGAACCTTGAGTCATATAACAATGCCCAATCACCTTTATGAAATGATTTTATTTTATTTTATGTATTGCTCATGCCAAGAATATCTTTCTAAATGTTGTAGAACTTGTTGTCTATACTCATTCAATTGGTTAAGTAGCGCATCCTTTCTTTTTGTGCTACAAAAAGATTGATCCCAAACTCCATTTTTGTCCAAAAAGTTTTAATTTTAAACTCAATGGGTAGTAGTACAATTTTACCGAACATTATTTCAAAGGGTGTAAATCTAGTTGAAGTTCTCTATGTAATTTGCTATGCCCATATGGATTCCCGCAATCGATTTTCACAATGATTCTTGTGAAATTGAACAATGTTTTCAAGAATATTTAATATTTCCCGATTAGTTACTTCCACCCACCCATTAGCTTGGGGATGTTATGATCTAATCTTTCTATGCTTTATTCTGTACAAATTCACGAGGTTCTCCACTAGCTTGGATGTGAACTATGCCCCTCTATTTGACATAATTTTTCTGGGTATTCCATATCTGGTGAAGATGTTGTTATATACAAATTTGACTACTCCCTTTTCTTGGATATATTTTAATGGTGACACTTCTACCCACTTGGTCAAGTAGTTTGTACATACTAATATATACTTAAATTGTTTTGAAGGTGGGTTGAATGGTCCCACGAAGTTAATTCCCTATTTTTCAAATGGTTCCAAGGAAATCAAGGGCTCCAGAGTCATTTCTTATATTTTAGTACGCCAAACTATTCTCTAACATGCATCACAATGTCTCACATACTCTTTTGCATCCCTATGTAGTGTTGGTCAACAATTTCCCATAGAAAATTCTTTCTTGGCAGTTCTTGTGGCTGATAAATGACCACCACATGGTTCACCATGACAAGCCCTTAAGATATGATATACTTCATCTTCCCTAATGCATCTTCTAAGAATTTGATTTGGTCCCATATTGAATAAATATCATTTTATCCAAGTATAAGGGTGCACTTTTTCTAATCAGGGCATTCTTTTCCTTGGATGAAAAATGTTGAGGCAGTGTATGTACCACCAAATAGTTTGCAATATCTACAAACCAAGGTGTTATCACTAGAAAAACAAATAAATTTTCATCTAGAAATGAATCATCCAATGGTTCATCAACTTTGTTGCTAGTGATCCTTGATAAGAAATCTGCAACTACATTCTCACAACCAGGTTTATTAAGTGTAGTTATACCAAATTCTAGAAAAAGTAAAAGCTAATGAATTATTCTGCTGCTAACCACATGTTTATTTAATATATATCTAATGGTTGAATTATTTGTATGTATAAAAGTAGCATATCTTGTAATGTAGTGTCAAAACTTATTAATAACATACACTACCACCAAGAAACCCCTTTTCCTATAGTAGTATAATTCAACTCCACATGCACAAGGGTTTTTGCTAATATAATAAATTTCATGCATTATTGCATCTTCTTTCTATCCCAAAACAACGACCAAACTTTTTATTAGAAGCATGAAAATAAATATGAAATGGTAATTTCCAATTTGGTACTCGTAAAACAAGAGCAATAGTTAAATTTTATTTTAGAGTTTCAAAGGCTGGTTAGCAATTTGTTTTCCAAACAAATTCAACATCATTAGTAAGAATGCAAACAATGGTGAAATTATCCTACTGAATTTTTTTACAAACCTTCAGTAATAACTAACATATCTAAAGAAACTCCTCACATCTCTTTTCTTCATTGGAGCAACAAATTTTTTTAAAACAATTATTTTTGCAGGTATTACCTTTATTCCTTGAAGCAAGAGATGATGTCCTAAGACAATCCCTTCATTCATCACGAGAGATGATATTCAATACATGTTTGTAATACTTTTTCCAATTTGGCCAAGGCTTCCTCAAATTTATCCCCAACTTTTTTCGCAATAAGTTTAGAAAAAATACTTAGAACATCCCTTCGAAAGGTTGCAGGTGCTTTACACAATCTAAATATTAAGACTTTATAAGAAAAATTTCCCTAAGGGTAAGTACATGTAGCTTTATCTTAGTCCTAGGAGCAATTTGTATCTAATTATACCCATTAAAACCATCTAGAAAGGAAAAATACTTTTTCCCTACCAAAGAGTCCAAAACATAGTTAATAAATGGTAGTGGAAAATTATCCTTTCAAATAGATTTATTGAGCTCTCTTTAGTCTACAAAAATTCTCCATTTACCCTCTTTATTTGGAACTATAACAAGTGATGAAACCAATTAACTATCAGAGATAGGATAAATAAATCTTGTAGGTAAGAGTTTTTGCAACTCTTCTTTCACAATGTATTTAAGGACTGGGTTCATTTGGCATTGTGGCTACCTGATAAGAAAAGCTCCATCTATGATATAAACATGATGCATGAAAACTAAAGGATATATTCCTATTATGTCCTTATAATCCCACACATTTGCTGCTGATTATTTGTGTAGCGGTTCTTGCCACTTTGGTTGTTGAATTGGATGCAACTAACTATTAATGTTGAGCAATTTTCTTAGAGATAATTCAATTTATTTTATTCTAGAATTTACAAATTCTTTGGTAAATTATTCTTCTAGATATTGATGTTCACTTCCTACTTCTACAAAAGATTCAGGACGATCAATAAATAATTTTTGTGATGAATTTGATTCATAAATTAAATTTTCCCGATTTTCTTCTTCTTGGCTGTGAAATTCTCTAATTACTACTATGTAGGAATATATATATATATTCTTTTAAAAAAAAAATTATTTATTTATTTATTTTTAATTTATTATTATTCTTATTAATTTATTTTTTAATTTTAATTTTAATTTATTTAATTTTTCTGAATAAGACTGATTCTATTAAAAGCATATAGTACAAAATGGTGTTACAAGCAAGAGAGATAGATAAGTAGGGAATTGCAAATGATCAGTTATCAACCTCGGTCTCAAGACATAACCAAGAGAGAATAAAGAGTGTCAACAAGTGAGACAAGGGGACCAAGAGAGACAGACACTAGAATCTACCCAGAATGGGTATATTCCTCCAAGCGACATTTCTTTCCCTTTTTTTGTAACTTTAAACCAAACATTATTGGTAAAGTAAGTAAGAGCCAGCTGGAGATCGTCGTTAGCCGTTGGTGGAGTCTCCTTATCCGAGTCGGAGGAGGCAGAATCATGAGATCGTTTATGAGGATTCGAGATAGCATTGGGCCCTCTAGGGTATACCGAGGCCGATTCCTTCTCCGATATTGGTGCCTATTCATCCGCTTCATTCTCCTCCTCATCTGAGTTGGGGGTCTCAATGTCATCCATGGGAGGCAGATCACAGGGCTTCCAGCTTTTAGATT
Source organism: Pinus albicaulis (assembly GCA_034641835.2). Lineage (NCBI taxonomy): Eukaryota > Viridiplantae > Streptophyta > Pinopsida > Pinales > Pinaceae > Pinus > Pinus albicaulis. The sequence goes on along the minus strand of CM076575.1, from coordinate 779,965,737 downwards.
TCGGTTTGTGATTACCTCTTTTCTGTTGGGCATGAAATATAGTGCATGAATTCTGAAGGTGCCCTATTTGGTGGCAGTGACAGCATCAGAACGCATTGTTCTCGTAATCCAAAGTCTGAGTCCAAAGGAAGTCATGCATATAATTAGAAAGCATTTTATCATCAATTGTTTCTTTCAAAGTTAACACTCTATTTAGAGTAAGGATTGGTGTGGAATATTCATCAAGATAATTGTTTCATCATTTGCAGTAATCCATAATGGTTCTTCAATCTCTTCAATATATTTTGTAGGGGGATATAACTTTATTTTCTTCACTAATTCCCCTTGAAAAATTGTTATATTTCTTGACCAACATTCAGTATAAGCATCTACAATTGCTAACTAAGGTTTTCCTAAGATTAATAGGTAACCTCATGTATTGGTTTTGGTATGCAAAATAAGAAAATTAACAAGATATTCCCACGAATCCACAGTGATAATGATAGCTTCCAAAATACCTTCAGGATTAACAATGGACCTATCAACCATTTATAATAAAGTTGGGGTTTGCCTCATGAGATTCTAAAGATTCAAACTTCTCATAATTTCATCAGTGATTAAATTAATGGTTGCTCCAAGATCAATACAAGTATTTGGAATGACTTTCTTTCCTATTTGTACTAGGAAAAGAAGAGTACTGGGATCCCCATTTAAATTTAAATATTTTCCAAGCATAATTTCAAATAATTGATCAATTTTTTGAATATTAGGAGGATCTTGTTTCTTTTTCCCCAGTTTCCAAATACATAAATCCCTTATAGCCTTGTTATAAATCAATATGTCTTTGATTGCTTGGATTATAGAGGATTTTAAAAATATATTATTTAATTCTTCTAAAATTTAAAAGGCTAGTTGTGTAGATTTTATAATCTTTGTAATCCTCTCACGAAAGTGTGGAGATTAAAACTGCTTACATTGTTGATTTTTTGATTGATTTGAATCTTGAAATTTTAGCAATAAAGATTCATCTTTTTCTTCCTCAGACTATTGTTTTTATTCACTCATATCCTTAATCTTAGGTGGCTTTTTATCTTCTAAAATACTTCTTGATCTTAAACATGTGGCTTGATAATTGACCACAACAACAATAAGGGTTGAAGATTCGTTGGTATAAACCGCTTGAGTTGATTGAACAACTTGATTTTGATTACAGTTATTGATTTTATTGACCCATTCTAATATTTGGATTTGGATTTGGATTTGGTTGAGCACGTAGTTTATTTGGCTTAGTACCTTGTATTTGGTAAGAAAAGTGTTTTTCATCTCCTCCCAAGTACCTATGCTTCCTCAATCTAATCCCACGAACCATCTTAAAGAAACATCTTTCAAAGTTGAAGGAAACAACCTTAACTTCTGAGAGTCTGTTTTATGATCATAAGTTCTACATATAACTTCAACTTTGAATAAGAAAGTATCAAGGTCTTCTACAAGTATTCCATAGAATACCAAAAGAACAAAGCGATTAATATTCTTCATTTTGGCATCATCATTATACTCCATTATTGGAATAGGAGATTCTTTCTTCTCTTCTAATTCATCTTCTATTGCCTTCCTTATGATCACCCATATTGAAAAGGATTGAATCTAATTCAATGATCAGGTGATCATGTCCAAAGTTGAAAAAATGCTAAAAAATGGAATTACTCAGAATTGGTTGCAATTTAAACGACCAGATAGGTGTCCTCGCTACGATTCTGGCGCCGTGAACGAGACTCAAATCCAAGGTCGTATGTGAAAGATATTGAAGTTTGAAGTTGCCCAATAACCTCCAAAAACAGGACTTTTGACTATAACTCTGTCAAATTTTGCAAAAAAAATATTATGGAAAAATTTCATTTTTTTATGGTTTTTGGGGGCCTATCAAAGGGTGCTACGTGGCATACCAGGAGGCTGCCACGTGGCCCCAGGCCTATGGTTCAAAGTCATGTTAAAAATAAATTTTGTGGGCTGACCCGACCCGACCTGAATGAAGTTGGGTCACGCTGAATGCTTTTGGGTCTTTAAAAGGCGGGCAGCAGCTGAAAGCATTCGGTTCAGGTGTGTTGTTGCGTGCATGAGTTTTCGGGTCTTCGTTTTAAACGTTGGGCAGAGTGAAGGAGTTAAGCCCGCAGGGCTTGAGGTTGCAGGTTTCGTGACTAGGTGCCAGGACCAAGGGCTAAGCCCTGTTGAACCGGTGGAAAAAGTGATAAGTGCTCGGGTGTTATCCCCTGACCACAAGACCTCTACCCGTGACCATGGACTGGGGCTAAACCCTTATCTGCCAGTGGAAATCGTTCGCTTTTTCAACATCTGAACATGTTTCTTTAATTGGCAGTTACATTTATTATAACCCTGATTTTAGTGGCGCGGTTCTGATTGTTTGAGCTGTCTGACTATTTTGGTGGCTTTAAATGGAGTTCCTCCAGTTTTTGAGGAGGATTTCTAGTGCCATTGGGAAAAATTTGTTTTGATCATAACTTTCTCAATTTTCGACCAAAAAAGACGAAGTTTTAGTCAATTTTGGCTATTTTGAGAATTCTGGAGAGTTTGGGACAAGTTGCAGAGCGAACAGAGGTTTTATTCAGCCAATTTTTCTTCAGGGAAGCTTGAAGAGCCATCAGGGCCATTAGGGAAATGGAGTTGTATTGGGTTGTACTTCACTATTTGAGGTGAAACAAAAGCCATTTTTAGCTTATTTCTGTCTTCTGAAGTCATTTTCACAACTGGTTTTTCCTGTTTAGGCATATTTCTCATTGTATAACCATTTTTAGAAACTTAATAGAGCAAGGACATGCCCATTGGGAGCCTTGGACCCAGCAGATGTAGCCTATGAGGGGTGAACTGCCTCATCAGTTTGTTGTGTTATGATATGGTGAATTTTATTGTTGTGTATTTCTGAACTGATATATTAAACAGTGAATTTAAATAACCAATTCTCACACATAAACTCAAAAAAAATTACCAAAAACACTTTGTTTAACCTGCAAGACATGGAGAATACTTTGCACACTTAGTTAGATGGAAATGGATACTTTTCACAACATTTACAAATAGTTCCATTTTCAGATCAGTTGGTATCAGAGCTAGATTTTTACTCTGCATTTTTTATTGTGCAAAGATATATTTGATTGTTTGCAAGTTTTTATGCTTACCAGGCTTAAACTCAAAAGAGGGGAAGGACAATTGGTTAGAGCACAAAGAAATCCTCAACCAAGGAGGGCCAGAGAGCCATTGCCTCCACTATATATTACACCCCCAAGAGTTACTGAAGAAGCCTCGGGCATGTCTTTAAGAGAAGGAGAAGCTCCTAAAGGCATTGATCCCAAAGAAGATGAACGGGTGTTCCGAAAGGCTTTTTTGGACATGACGGAGATGGTGAGGATACTCTACCGAGAAAGGAATGATAGGCTTGTTGGAGAAGGGTCTAAAAACCAAAAAGAAGGGGAGGGTTCTTCAGGAGGAAATAAAAGTGATGACAAGTCAAAGAAAGGACACGGAGGAAATGGTGATCCACCATCCCCATATTCATCCTCTTTCTCTACATCGTCATCTTCTACTTTGGTGAATCAATCTCACAAGTCTAAAACCACTGGTAAAATTCCATTTTTAAAGCTTGATGTTAAATTTGAGTTGCCTATGTTTAACGGTGAAGTCAATGCAGAGAAACTTGAAAATTGGATAAGACAGTTGGAATTTTACTTGATACAAACCTTCATGATGACGACACCAAGATACAGTTAGCCTCTTTGAGAATGGATGGAGCAGCATTGGTATGGTGAGAAGACAAGACCAAGGATGAAATTAAAAAACATGGTAAGATGACTTTATCATGGGCTGAATTTATTACTGCAATTAAAAAGCAATTTTATCCATTAACTCATTTACAAAAGGCTATCATGAACTGGCAAAACTTAAGACAACTTAAGGGACAAAATGTACAAGACTACACCCAAGAGTTTAGGAGAAGAGCACTCTTATTAGGGGTAGACTTACAAAGTCAAGATACTTTGCTGAAATATATAGGTGGTTTGCACAACTACCTTAGACATACTATCCTTATGTTCAATCCTACTAGTCTAGACGAAGTTTGTGTACAAGCTACGCATTTAGAGGCTAGAGGGAAAAACACTTTTGATAAGGGTAGAAACAAGCCTTTTAAGGGGAAAAACAAAGATAAAACCTCTAAAAGAAAAGGAAAAAAGAATGCATCTGTAAAACAAGAGGGTGAGAAAGTGATATATAAACACTGTTCAAGAGAAGTCCATGAAGAGAAAAACTGTTGGAAACTACATCCTGAAAAAAGAACTCAGTTAAAAAAAACAAAGGAAAGAAGAAAACTGTAGCTACTACAACTACACCACAAGACTTAGGTGATGATTCAGGTGACGAAACCAAAATTGCAGCCATGGGTTTGAAGAGTATGAAGGGAAAGGAAACTGAAACTAAGCCAAGCATTAATACTTCAAACTATCATGTAGAAACTCCAAATGAGGAAGAAAGAATTGAATTGTTCCATGTGAGGGTAGTCTCAAAACATACAAAAATTGACACACTGTTTGACAGTGGGTCACAAGAAAATCTCATATCAGAAGACTTGGTCAAATAGCTTAAACTTGAGACCATTCCACATCCCAAGCCATATCCACTTGGATGGATATGCAAGGATGCAAACTTACAAGTCTCAAGAAAGTGCATATTGCGTTTTGCGATTACTGCACACTTTATTGACACAGTTGAACTTGATGTAGTGCCGCTTGATATATCAGGAATTGTTTTTGGAAGTCCTTACTTATTTGACAGGAAAGTGATCTTCCATCGCCATGAAAATAAGTATCATCTCTTTAAATATGGCAAGGAGTTCATTGTCAGAGCACATCGCAAGAAGACAAATATAGCGATGGTAAATGCGGGACAGGTAAAAAAACTAGTGAATTCTAGTAAGAGTTTGTACTTCTTATGGTTAAGCCAAAAGTTGATGTGAATCATGAGTCATTTGAAAATTGTGATTCCAAGCTTAAATAATATTTGTATGATATAGTTGATTCACATCATGAGATGTTTCAGGAACTGATAGGTTTGCCTCCTAAAAGGGAGATTCAACATGAAATCCAGTTACATCAAGATTGTCCTCTTCCTAACATAGGCATGTACCACATGTATATCATGGAGAATGTTGAAATAAAGAGGAAAATTAAGGACTTGTTGGACAAAGGGTTCATAAGCCCAAGCACTTCGCCATGTGTGTCACTGATAGTGTTGATTCCAAAGAAATATGGAATTTGGCGCATGTGTGTGGACTTCAGGGCATTGAACAAGATAACGGTAAAGAATCGTTACCCACTCCCAAGGATAGATGATTTGTTAGATCAGCTGAAAGATGATAAATATTTCACTAAGTTAGAATTACGTAGTGGTTATCATCAATTTAGAATTGCAGAAAGTGACATTTGGAAGATAGCATTTAAAACCAAACAGGGACTCTTTAAGTGGCTTGTTGTGCCATTTGGTTTATGCAATGCACCTGCAACTTTCATGTGGGTAGTGAATGATGTCTTACGTCCTTTTCTTGATGATTTCGTTATTGTCTACTTAGATGACATCTTAATTTTTAGCAAGACTAGAGAAGAGCATGTCATGCATGTTAAGAAAGTACTTGATGTTTTGAAGAAAAATCAGTTATTTCTTAAAATGTCAAAGTGTGAATTTGGAAAAAATTCTTTGGTTTATATGGGTCACATAGTAGGAGGAGGTGCTTTGAGAATTGATCCTTCTAAGGTAGAAGCCATTGTGAATTGGCCTAATCCCAAATCCATTACAGAGGTAAGAAGCTTTTTGGGTGCAACTCAGTATTGGAGGAAGTTTATTTCTAACTTCTCTGCCATAGCAGCTCCTATGCATGCAGTGACAAGTGTGAAGCATGCTTTCCAATGGGGAGGCAAGAAACAGAAAGCTTTCGAGTATTTGAAAGAGAAGATAAGTTCAGCTCCAGTCCTTGCATTACCGGACTTGAGACAGCCATTCAAGATTCAGACCGATGCTAGTGATTACGCCATGGGTGTAGTTCTCCAACATCATGGTAAGCCTATCACATTTCATTCTGAGACATTTAATGGTGCTGTTGTGAATTATCCTACATATGATAAGGAGTTGTATGCATTGGTACAAAGCTTCAAAAAGTGGAAACACTATTTGATGGGCAAAGAAACAATTGTTCATACCGACCATCAACCTTTACAGTACTTGCAGTCAAAAAGTAAATTATAGCAGTCACGACATTTTAGATGGATGGGTTTCCTACAAACATTTCACTTGGTAATAAGGTACAAGAAAGGTATTTTCAATAAAGTTGTTGATATTCTTTCAAGGCCTATTATTAGTGCTACTACTTTACTTAAGAATGATTCTATTGTACATGAGAGCTACATAGAACAATATTCATCAGATGTTGATTTTAAGGATGTGTATGCTAACTTGAGTGAAGGGAATCATGTTGAGGAGAATGATTATCAATTGCATAATAATTTGATGTTTCATATGGGCAAGTTATGTATACCACAGGGGGAGAGACTAAGCATCATGAGAGAAGCTCATTCTTCTCTTATTGCTGGACATTTCGGGATAAGCAAAACAGTGGCACATATACAGAGGTATTGTTATTGGCCTTGCATGGTAGATAGAGTTTCATGTTTCATTAGAGGTTGTTCATTATGTGCTACAAGCAAGCCTAGAAATAGGAAGCTTGGTTTATATACACCATTGCCAATACCTTCTAGACCATGGGAAAGTGTTTCTATGGATTTTGTTGGAGGTCTACCATTATCTAGAAAGCAACATGATTATCTTTATGTAGTAGTTGATAGATTCAACAAGATGTGTATTTTATGCCATGTAAGAAATCTATAACTGCTGAAAAAAATGCTGATTTATATTTTCAACATGTATGGGTTCATTATGGCTTGCTTACTTCTATTGTTAGTGACAGGGATTCCATATTTGTTGGGAATTTTTGGTCCAATTTATGGAAGATGATGGACACCAAGTTGAAGAAGAGTACTGCTTTCCATCCACAAATAGATGGCCAAATAGAGGTAGTGAACATAACCATTGTACATATTTTGAGAGGTTATTGCAGCAAGCATCCCAAGCTTTTGGATGAGCACTTGCATTATATTCAACATGCTTACAACCGGGCCAAGCACTCTTCTACAAATACTTCACCTTTTGAAGCTTGCTTTGGGTATTTGCCTAAGTCACCTTTAGATTTCATTCTTGAGAAGGATGTTGCCATTGATGGGCATAGTGAAATTGAAAAAGCTCACATGTTCTTTGAAATAATTCAGCTCATACATCAAAAGGTTCAAGAACAACTTGAAAAAAGTCAAGGCAAGTACAAGGAGAGGCATGATAAACACATAATTGATCATAAGTTTCAAGAAGGAGATGAGATATGGCTGCATATTAGTAAGGAAAGAATGCAAGGAGAAGGTAAAAAGCTAAAGCCTATTCGTTATGGTCCATTCAAGATCCTTAGAAAAGTTGGAAATAATGCTTTTCAACTAGATTTTCCTTCATATATGCAAATGTATTCCGTTGTGAATGTGGAAAATTTACATTTGTATGAACCTCCTTTAATTGCTGATTATGAAAGTGACATTCAACTACCATATATAGAGGATTTCTCGCCAGAATTTTTGGATGAGCTGAAAGAGGATGCTATCCTTAACATAAGGACACACACTTCGAGGAGGGGAAATGTTGATTATGTTCGGGTTGGTCTTAAAGGCAACAAACCGAGTAAGGAAAAATGGATGGAGGTTGAAAAGGTGAGGGATCTGTACCCTCATCTTCTTAACAGGTCATTGAAGGCTTTTGGGGTCCAAAAGCTTCCCAATGGGGAGGCGTGATCAGGTGATCATGTCCAAAGTTGAAAAAATGCTAAAAAAAGGAACTTCTCAGAATTGGTTGCAATCTGAACGACCAGATAGGCCTCGTCGCTGCAACTCTTGCTCCATGAACAAGACTCAAATCCGAGGTCGTATGTGAAATATATTGAAGTTTGAAGTTGCCCAATAACCTCCAAAAATAGGGCTTTTGACTATGACTTTGTCAAATTTTTCAAAAAAAAATATTATGGAAAAAATTCATTTTTTTTAATGGTTTTTGGGGGCCTATCAGAGGGTGCCACGTGGCCTGCTCGGAGGCTGCCATGTGGCCCCAGGCCTATGGTTCAAATTCAAGTTAAAAAGAAATTTTGTGGGCTGACCCGACCTAACCTAAATGGAGTCGAGTCACGCTGAACGCGTTTGGGTCTTCAAAAGGCAAGCAATAGCTAAACGCATTCAGGTCGGGCATGTCGTTGCGTGCATGATTTGTTGAGTCTTCATTTTAAACGTTGGGAAGAGTGAAGGAGTTAAGCCCGCGAGGCTTGAGGTTGCAAGTTCCGTGACCAGGTGCCAGGACCAAGGGCTAAGCCCTGTTGAACCGACGGAAAAAGTGATAAGTGCTTGGGTGTTAGCCCCTCACCACATGACCTCCACTCGTGACCATGGGCGGGGGCTAAACCCTTATCCGCCAACAGAAACCGTCCGCTTTTTCAACATGTGAACACATTTGTTTAAATGGCAGTTAAATTTATTATAACCCCGATTTTAGTGGCGCGGTTCCGACTGTTTGAGCTGCCCGACTATTTTGGTGGCTTTAACTGGAGTTCCTCTAGTTTTGGAGGAGGATTCCTAGTGCCACTGGGCAAAATTTGTTTTGATCATAACTTTCTCAATTTTCGACCAAAAAAGACGAAGTTTTAGTCAATTTTGGCTATTCTGAGCATTTTGGAGAGTTTGGGACAGGTTGTAGAGCGAAAAGAGGTGTTATTCAACCAATTTTACTTCAGGGAAGCTTGAAGAGCCATTAGGGCCATCAGGGAAATGGAGCTGTATTGGGTTGTACTTCATTGTTTGAGGTGAAAAAAAGCCATTTTTAGCTTATTTCTGTCTCCTGAAGTCATTTTCATAGATGGTTTCGCCTGTTTAGGCATATTTCTCATTGTATAACCATTTTGAGCAACTTAATAGAGCAGGGACATGCCCACTGGGAGCCTTGGACCCTATAGATGTAGCCCAGGAGGGGTGAAATGCCTCATCAGTTTGATGTGTTATGCTATGGTGAATTTTCTTGCTATGTATTTCTGAACTGATATATTAAACAATGAATTTAAATAACCAATTTTCATACATAAACTCAGAAACAATTACCAAAAACACTTTGTTTAACATGCAAGACATGGAGAATACTTTGCACACTTAGATGGAAATGGATACTTTGCACACCATTTACAAATAGTTCCATTTTCAGATCCTTCAAGGCCAACATGTTCCTCCTTTATGTCAAATCCCCAAAGACTATATTTTGGAGGTTCGCACTTAGTAATTTCTTGTGCCTTTTCTTCGGAAACTTCTAAAGTAGAAGAAACTTCTTGCTTTACCTCTTTCTTTGGAATTGGTATTGGAGGGGTTTTTAGAAGAAATCACTCCAACTTATCCCTCTTTCTCTTTATTCATTCTTGACTCACTCCTCTAGGTAGTTTTTATATAAAAAAGATCCAAAAAAATGGTGTTTCCTTAGCAATGACACCAAAAAGTGGCAGACTCCTACAATGTTCTTGTATAAGCCTTAATTTAATATAAATTCAGAGTGATTTTACTTATAAAACACTCAACAAAATATTTAAATTTTGGGCTTCATGCATTCCATAACTTCAGATGATGAGAAAAGAAAAAATAAATCCAATTAAAATGTTGCTACATAAACATAAGACAACTAAATAAAAGTAAAATGAAAAAGAACAATAATTATGTTGTAAAGAAATTATAAATACACAAAAGATTTCTTGCATTAAGAAAATTTGTGAAATATGATATAAATACAAAGATTTGTGAAATATAATATAAATACAAAGATGAGTAAATGTGTACAATGTAAAGTATGCATAGTAAAAAAAAATAATTCACAAGAATATCTACTAACAAGAACACTCTACAATACACTAGTGGGTTGCAACATCTTATGCATTCATGGTATGTTGTGAAACCAACTCCAAAAATAGAAGAAAAGAGATATCAACGCCTTAGAAATAAGCCACTTCGAAGGAACAACCTCCAATACATCCAAGAATATAGTTGATTCTTTATAACATAAAATGATAATAACATAGCAAAAAATCGAACCCTCTAAGTTTAGTTCTCATAGTTTATATACAAACGATCTTTCTAACTTGCACAATTACTTGTTACTTTTTAGTTATTCTTACCAATATAACCAACCAACATAAACATGTTCAATATCACTTAATCCAACCACTCTAACCATATGAATAAATGGAATAGAAATGGATGAAAAAATAAAATGGTGATAAAAGAGATGATTAAGAGTGACAAATTTAATCTCATTACAATTTCCTATAAATAATATATAGATTTTTTAATCGACACAATATTAATTTTATAAAAAATTTAAAATTAAATTTATCTTAAATATTATTTTTAAATATATTGGATTGATTTTTTAAATACATATCTTCTTATATTTTTAATCAATATAGTGTTATATTAATTTTTAATCAACATAGTGTTATATTAATTTTTAAAATTGTAAGACTATATTAATTTTTCATCAATATGGTGTTATATTAATTTTTAAAAATGTAAGAATTAAATTTATGAGGATTGTTTTTTTAAATACATATGATCTTAAAAATAAATAATAAAATAATAATAACTATTCGTTTTAGATTAATCCTAATAAAATTACAAACATAGAGAAAATTTAAAATTTAATTTTATATCACTCATTATTATAATATATATATTTTAAAACTTTTGAAATGTATTTATTAAATTAGTTCTAAAGAATTTTGCAAAATAATTATAAGAAAATAAAATAAATTATATTATCATTTAGATAATAATATTTATTTATAGACTTAATAGTTAAAAGTATATGTTTTGTAACAAGAAGTTAGAAGTTTAAATTCAAGAGTAGTTAGGTGTGTAGATCTTTTGAATTTCTATAGTTAAATGTATTATAACCAATATAAATCTATCTTAAACACAAATCTAACATGAGTCAGAAGAATCAAATTTCATTCACATACAAACTTCTTTAGAGTGCAAAATATAATATGTAATTTTTTATCATTTAAATTGTATTTTTGAATGCTATATATAGTATATAGAGAACCAAACTCTAAAATATTGAGACCACTTCAAATGTTTTAACCATAAAACTTGTTTTTTTTTTTCATTATATATATATATATATATATAAAATTGACATTAAAATATTTTACATAATAGGTACATCTAGATATTTATTAGCACAAATTAAAATTGTATTATTATTATTAATATATTTTTAAGTAGACCTCGAATTAAAATATTTTATTGATAACCCAAATTGAATATTTTACGATATACAACATTAAAATATTTTCTTTTAATATTTTTTTTTCTTTATATAGATATATATGAAGTTGACATAGAAATAAATTAATTAACAAAGATTTTAAAATAGTTTATCTAAATCACATGTTGAAATATTTTATGAGAAATCCATCATGATGAGGTAAGTCTGATATTTTTGTTATTGGTTATTTTATTAACATATTCTTTTGATACCTCAGAAGATATTGCCGGAATACATGATGACACTTGAGGAAAGTTCAATTGTATGGATAAAACATATGATATTTGGAAATTATGAAGTCAAGGTGTTTTCATCTTGGGATTGAAAGGTAACAGTGAAAGAAGATAACTCGAAGGTCAAGTTTATGCGATAATAAACAAACACTTTCTTGAGGAAGTTATGATTAGCTTGATGTTTTGTAAGGCATGGTATAATACCTTCATGATAATGAAAAGATGAAAGTGATGCATAAGATTGAGCCTGCCAAAGGAAGTAGATGGCTCCATGGTACAAAGGAAAGAAGAAAGCTTGATAAATGAGATATAAAGAAAAGAGGGAGCCATGCAACTATCTCCAGAAAGAATAAGTAATTGATACTCTTTTGGAAACAAGTTAGAGAAATTATTGTTATTACTTCTCATATTATAAATAAGTCGGGGATTTCCTCTATGTTTGAGAGGGAATAAAGAGTCTCCTTAATAGGAGAAAGGATCTATTACTTAGTCAAGAGGGAATATGGATATCCTCTCTGGTGTAGAGGAAGTGATGATGGACATCACATGTGCATTCTCTTCTTCATGTGTCAGGAACTTGACCAAGACTAAAAACCAAAAGTATAAGTGAAGGCCTTAGAGAGAGAATGGTGGAGGATTGGATAAACATTTGTGGTTTCCTTGAGGTTAGGACATCCAAGAGAGGAAAGGTATCAATAGTTTTTGAGGATATGACAGGTATCCAAGATAAGAGTGGTCGAAGAGGACCAAAATTATTTGAGGATCGGGAATCCAAGATAAGAATAATCCTAAAAGGACATACCTAGTGAACATCTTGATGGGGCATGCTCCTTGTAGAGGTAGTGCAGTATCGCACATAAAACTTCCCAACCTAATGCTCTTGAATGAATATTGAGCTTGTCTAGTTAGGCCTCAAAGAAAGTGTTGGTTATAATGATGATGATTACAATTGGCTTATCAATATGACTATTATTATGAGAACACTTTAGTCTAAGAACGATGTTGTACTAGTTTTATAATTGTGAATACCTCCCTAGTTAAGAGGGAGTGTCAGATATGTAACTAGTTTCGGTCTTCATAATTGTAATTGTACTCATTTCAATATGTATCTTATGTAACAAATAAAATAGGAAAATAAAATTTATTATTTTAAAGCATGTGTTTCATGCTCATTATTGATGGTATTCTAGGTAAAAGTATGTTCTTCATGCTTCTAGGGTTTGTTAGGTCATATGATTTATTGTCATGAGTCAAGAGAGTCAACATCCTAATTAGAAGACCCTTCCAGGGAAAATGTATATTGTAAAATAATTTATTTTGAGTCTATAAAGTCTTAGAAACCTCCAAAAGTGCAATTCGGTCCCGGCAGCTAAATGTTGGCGTAAAGAAGGGAATTCGACCCCTTGTAAAGGTTATATAAAGAAGAAAATTCGACCTCATTTGTCACTCACTCTCTCACAAGTTCGACCTCTCAAGAAAAGGTTCGATATGTAATTGGGAAGCAAGAAGAAAAAAAGAGCGAAGGTCTATAAGGCAAGAAGAAGGAAGAAGATATATTTTTGGGCTCTATCTCTTTCTCACATGTGTGAAATCTATGGTTTTTGCGGCTTCGAGAAAAGATGAAATTGTGGGTCAGAATTACAAGAGATTGAGTTGCAGTATCGAATTGGTGGAAGAGAAAATACTTTGTTTTGACCTTGTTGACCTTGGGAGGATCTTCCTTGCTCGAGGAGAATATCTTGAAGAGATGAATTAGGGTTTCTGTAGCAGCTACAGGACCGATGTTGCAAGTCGAAATAACAGGGTCAAAGTTGTGGACGAAGTTAAGCTGGAAGATGGTTGAAGAAGGATTAAGCCTTGTTGATATGATCCTCATGGAAGAAATTCTCAGAGAGATGAATTGGTACTTGGAGGAGGACTTGGTATAGGGTTTGGGTCTTGATTATCTCATTTGAAGTAGATTTTATAAGAAGAGAAGAACTTTTATGGGTTTTCCTCTTGAAGGGGTTTTACCTTTGCTTTGGAGCCTAAATTTCATGGCCACTATCTTTACTATTTTTCTCTTGATAATTGATTGATCAAGAAGAGCTAATAAAGAGAACAAAAGAAGATAAATAAAGATCACAAGCAATTATTAAGGATAATGAAAATATGAATTAATAGCTTCCATACTACATTTTCCAACACAATTTATCTTTAAATTTAGAAGTAATAATATTTTTAATATTATCCTTATTCTCTAAGATGATTTATTCCTTTACCCCTCAATGGTCTAGCCAACACTGGGCATCCTTATGTTGGTCTTTCTTGAGCGAGAGCTAGGGGTTTTGGCTAGAGTTAGAAGTAATTTTGGGGAACCTCTTGGCTTCCATGTTGCATAGCTTCTTATAATGAGATACCTAATCATAACCATGAGTATTTTGTTTAATATTGAGGTTGTAGGTTTTTATTTTTATTTTTATTTTTTTCTAATTTTAACTAATCTATTAATATAAAACATAATTTACATGCCGGGACAAACCTCCGGAATTGTGGTGCTAGCCAATTCCGGAGGGAGTCCTAATAAAAAAAACCAAAAAACTGACTGCCCCTGACCAGGAAACCTGTCCAAAATATGCTACCCACTGTGGGGAAACCAACTTTATTCAGTGACTTACAAGAGTTTGACAAAAACATCATAACATACAACTTTCCCAGAAAATGCAACAAAACATAGAAATTGACCAAAACTAGATGAGGAAACCTGTCCTTGCGGTGGTTGTGCATCATGCTAGGTGTCTTTCTGCGTTGGAGGAGGCTACTCCACAATGAGACATCTGTAGTCCTCGGAAGAGTCATCTTTTTTCTTTGACTATTGAGCTGTAGGCTCAGGTGTGGATGCTGTGCGGACTTGTGATCCAGGTGGATATCGGTGGCCTCCCACCTATTCCATTTGGACCTGCAGCATCAATTCTTTCAGTTTTTCAGCTTCAGCACAGCTTACTATTTATAGCAGGTTTTCGGGTCCTACGCACCCGAAGCCGTTTTGGGGCATTAATAATCCGAGTGGATATGGTGGCCACCCATCAAGTCCATTTGAACCCCACCGTAGTTATTTCGCCTTGTAAGTTTCTTGTGACAACTTACTATTTTCATAAGCGGTCCCGAACGTGAGTCAGCTTTTCATACCCAAAAAACGTCGTTTTAGGGCCTCGGTGGCCACCGATCCGGATTTATGCAGAACGCAACAGTACGACATAACCAGCGTATGCCGCAGATGCATTGGAAATTACGTACATAATGAAAATAGATGAGCCAGTGAATGCGTCGCATCCTCGAGAAGAGATGTGGCGGCCAATACCCCTCCATCGTGTTACAATGCAGACATGTAGATGCGTGTTTTCTAGAACCGGTAGCGCTTATCTCTGAGAAGAGATGTATCGGCTCCCAGCCCCCTGAACTGTCTTACAATGAGGCTCGAGGGCCTATTTATTGTCGAGAAACAATGTAGAATCCGAAACGTCCAAAACCCTAACCGCAGGAGATGAAGCGCCAAAACTGTGGGCGCCCGTTTGGGTAAATTGGTGGTTCAACTTCCCGGGGGCGTAACTTTGGCATCCGATCTCCGTTTGACGCGCACAATAGCTCGTTAGAAATATCTATCCGAGGACTATAGTTGTCGGGACGACTTTGATCAGCAAATTCGCTGGCGCTTTCATACCCAAAAAACGTCGTTTAGGGCCTCAAAACGGCTCCGGAAGTTCAGGACCCGAAAAACTGCTAAAAATAGTAAGTTGTGCCGAAACTTACAAACTGAAATAACTGCTGGTGGGGGTTCAAATGGACTTGATGGGTGGCCACCAATATCCACCCGGATTATTAATGCCCCAAAACGGCTCCCAAAAGTGTGACCCGAAACCTCGCTATAAATGTCTAGTCAATCCCGAAGTCGAAAACCGAAAGTTGTTATGCTGCAGGTCCAAATGGAATAGGTGGGAGGCCACCGATATCCACCTGGATCAACTTGACTGCTGCCTTTTCTCAGCTCCCCCACCGTGTGCTTAGGGCTCCCTCTACCACTACCTTCACTGCTTGAGGATGACGAACTAGACTTGACTGGTAGGGCGGTGGACTTCCGAGAGTCCTATGGTGGCGCCAAGGAGATTGTTGATTTCTGCATGCGTTTTCTGGAGCCCAAGCCCATGGAGTTGGGCTGCGACTCCTGAAATGTGACTGTAATTATGGCAGTGACCCTTGGTCTGTCCAGGAGACTGTTAAAGTGAAATAGAGCTGCGTTTTCTGTCAGAGGCGAGGAGCTATTCTCATCATGAATGGAGACAGGCGGGTGAGAGCCTGCACTTCTTCCTCTCCCGTGTCTGCAACGCATGCGGTGTCTTAGAGGCATAATGGAGCTGGAGGGCGAGCGAGGGAGATTGGTAGACTGAGGTGAGAGGGGCGAATGTGCACAATGGTTGGGCAATTGGCTTTCAACACAGGTGGGATTCGAAGCGAGCAAGAGGTGGAGGTCGAACAACGACTCTGAGGAGCTCGGAGCAGGGGTGAGAGAGAATGACAGAGAATGACTACGGACAGAGAATGACAAAAACGATGGACGCGGCACCATTAAACGAGATGTTGGATAGATTGCAGAGTAGGAGTTAAGACCAAGTGTAGGAGTAAGGAATGTTTGATGCGCACAACTGTGGGTGTTAAATGCCGCAGGACATGCCCTCTGCATGACCATGTGGCCTAGCCAAGTGGCGTGCATTGGGTCTACCACCTTCCTGGTCCAATTAATCACCCGCATCCGGGATCTTGAGGTTGTAGGTTATAAATTGCTTTTGGATAAATTGATTCTCTAGATAAACTACAACCTAAACCTATAGATATTATATATGGAATTGTTATGAAAAAAAATCGGAAAATAATTTAAATTGAAATTCTAAAATGTTACATTTTTTATATGTATTTGATTTGATTTATTTATTTATTTAATTTTTTTAAAATCGTAGTGAATGGATAAAATTTTGGAGTAATTTAGCGAGGTCTAGGATTAAATCTTCCACATGTTACTATAACATCAAGAGTATATCCAACAATGCTTAAACCAACTATACTAATCTAGGCAAGTTTCAACCGTCATTATAACACTAAGAGGTCCAACATCAAATTATTTCATGATGTGACTATAACACCAAGAGTATATCCAAACATGTCCCTTGGAATTGAATACAGGTAAATGGAAGAACAAACCATGCCCCTAACCACTTAAGCTACCAATCCATAACAAATTAATATTAACAAAAGCATAACATCACATGACAAAGATCATGGTTTCATTGACACTAAATTTAATACACCACGTGCTCTATGAAATGTGTGTAGACAAAAAGATGACCAATGGACATTAATTTTCTCAATGTTGTTTGCAATAATAACATAACATAGACTATTTCTCGGACTCCTAAATACCCATGCAAATTTTTATTTTTTTAAACTATTCACTTTAACTTTAAATTTAAGATTTTTAAAATTTTTATTAAAAAAAAAAAAAAAAAAACACACTTTTTCATTAAAACTTAATTTATATAAATTTACTTGACATTGAAATATTTCATTATTTAAATTATATTTTTAATTAAAAAATAAATTTAATATTTAAAAAAAATCCCAAAACATTTGAATTATATAAACTTAATAATTTATAAATACAATTTTCTAATTTTTAATAATTATTTTTTGAAATATTTAAGTTATATAAATTAAACCATTTATAGTTACAAATTTGAGACAAGTTTCTCAAATTTGGAAAAAATAATAATACCAAAAAGTTGCTTCTAACCTACTTGGTTAAAAAGCTTGCGCAATCTATTGCAAATTAATCACTAAATTGACCTTTATGGTTTTTTGAGTATAGGGATTCTAAGGCTTTAGCCAAAGTGTGAACCGTAGCTACGACTATGTGAGAGTTGGAAAACCTAAAATTTTGCTTTCTCGATTTGCCAGCTAGCATTGAAGCACTTTTCCAATGAAGTAATTGAATACAAGTGCATAACATAGGTTTAGAATTTTTAAATGACAAATTCAGAGTTTAGAAATTTTAAATGACAAATTCAGAGTTAAAATGGTAATTGGAGTTAGGATTCTCACAAAACTATTATATAAATTCACAATGATGTTAAATTAAGTGAAATTATAAAATGCGTTGTTTGTTTGTTTTTTTTAATGGTTATGGTTATGGTTATGGTTATGGTTATGGTTATGAAGAGTTTGGTTTTGTCTTCTTATTTTTTCTTTCAAATAGATTGAATTATGTTTATTTAGATGTCAATTAAAGATTTTAATTGAATCATGCAAAATAGATGAATTAAAGATTTTTAATTGAATAATGTAAAATAGATTTATTAGTTAGTTTAGCAATGTATTAAAGTTTTTTTTTATTAATTAATAAGTAGATTTTTTTTTTTTTTTGGTTTTTAAAAGTTTGGTAAGGTTATATTTTTAACATGTTCAATATATTATTTCAATTGGGTTAGGAGTTAAATTTGACTGGTTCAGCTACTCATCATAAAATTTTTAATAACGATCTCATTTTTAAATGACTCTTTATATCACTTTTAATATTTCCTTTTACCAATTTCATCTAAGTTAAAAGAAAAAAAACATAATGCATATGTGCAGATATTGAAGCGAGTGCACTTAAACTTTGAAGAGATTAGGGTGAAAAACATTGTGCTATTGCTAAAAATAATTTTCCAAAGTTTTATTTTTAATTAGATTTATTTTTCAGAAAATATAACATTTTAGTTTAAATTTCATGTGGATATTAGATATTGTCAATAAATTTCTTCAAATGAAAGTAAATGCAAGTTGAACTCACTGAAGTTAAGATGAATCCTTTCCTAGAGAAGAGTTTGTAGAAACTTTTGTTAAAAAAATGTCTATGCTCCAGATATCAGAATATCTACTCGAAATTACCCTAGTTTAAGGGAAGTCTCGGCTTGAGGAAAGTCTAGTACTGGTGACTATCATGACTAAGATGTTATAGGGTTGGTACAATGGTCCAATTGATTTTTAATTTGAAGCATTGATCAAATATTTAACTAAATAGCGGTAACATAAAATTACTAATCAAGACTTTATTAAATTAGGCGTATGCATGTTCACTCACCAAATACATATTGATAGAATTGATCAAGAAATTGGAATTTAAAGACTCTCACTAAGCTATAACTCACTCACATAAAGAAAACAACTGTTTATATATACATCATCTTGAAACTCACACAATCCATAATGTCAATTTCCCTATTATCATTAAATATTTAGCTTAATGGGGAAATGAATTATTTACCACTCCTAACCATTTTTACCACTCCTAACCATTTTTAAAATAAAATGTATAACATAAAAAACATACCCACTTCTAAAGCCTCATCTATGAATGTATAACATAAAAAACATACCCATTTCTGAAGCATCATCTAGGGTTACAAAATGTGACCAACATAAATCCATTTTAACTTTGGATCTAAGAAGCCTCAAAAGGGTTCAAATTTCTTTTCACTCAGTAAAAAGAGGTTTGCATCACAAACTATTTGATATCTCTCTGCACTTGGTATATCATGAGTTAAGATGGATCTAGGTTGGTTTAATTTTACCCTTTGAATATGTTATGCTCCACATGAATACCATGTGTAAATACCATGGGTTTTCATACTATCTGTCAATACCATGGGTGAATACCATGAAATTAATTTTATTTTAATGTTATTTTTTATAATTTTTATTTTATTTTGATTAAGTAAAAATGTTTTCACATAGCGTGATTTTTAATTTTAGGGATAAACAACATATCACATTACATTACATTACATCCAACTTAGATCCATTTTAAATCTGCAGCTATCAAGGGCCCAGAGAGATCAAATGCAAACCTCTTTAGAGTAAAAGGAGATTTAATCTCGTAGATTCAGAGTTAAAATGGATATAAGCTCTTTTAATTCCCCCCTTTAAATATGCTATATTCCACATGAATACCATGAGTCAATACCATGAAGTTATTTTTATTTTAAAGTTATTTTTTGATTAATTTAATTTTACATTGACCAAATAAAACTCTTTTCACATAGAACTATTTTTAATTTAATTTTATTTTCACTCAGTTCAAAAATAAATAATTTCATTAAAAAAAAAGAAAGATTATATTTAATAATATTGTATTATTTTTTTAGAATACAAATATTATATTTTAAAATATTATATTCTAAATGTAGAGTAAAAAACTATCTATGGTAAATTGACTATTTGATTTTAATCTTATTTTAGTTTATAATTTTATTTTATTTAGTTTTGATCTTAATTTTATTTTCATTTTTATGTAATTTGACTAAGTCACTCTATTAAGTCACAAGTTATGTGGAACGTACCAAAATACACTGCATTGCGAGTTGTTACCACATATTCGAGTACTAACAATATATATATATATATATATATATATATATATATATATATATATTGTTATATTTCTGATTTTTTATATAGCTGTTATTTTGACATTTTTCAAAATTATTTGCATGTTAACTTTGACGTGTTTGTTTCAGAATAAATTGTATTTTACTAGTAAAAAGTAGAGCGTCAAATTTAACCCCTAATTAAAATGGGGAATTGAATTTGTGACTTCACATTAAAAATTGCTCAAAACATCTCATCACTGTTTATCACTGTTTATCGAAGACCTTATAAACTAAAATAAATTATTTTAATAAAATCAAGTTATTAATTAATTTGATATAATATTTTTATTCGAAAAATTTTGTTTTCTTATTTTAATGACAATTGATTAGAATTTGTCTTTCACATTAATTTTGGATCTATATGATTTGAATATAAAAACATTATAAAATTCAAGTTGAAATTCTGTAGAGATTTGAAAAGCACTTAAATAAAGAAAAATAAATTGATATGTTTAAACTTACTTTCAAAAGTTACTTTATTCATAAAAAGTAATATATTATTTATGATAAATTATGTATCGAATTATTTATTAAAAATAATATTAATTAAAAAATATATAATAATAGTTATTAAAAAATATCAATTAAAAATATATATAATAATATTAAATATATTGTACTAAAATGTGAGAATGCATTTACACCAAATATGTAAAGTTACTTTTATAAACTTTTTAACAATAATTCGGGAAATTATTTCATAAAAAGGAAAAACTTTAAAAAGGGTTTTCTAAGGTTCTTTAACCACAAATATCGCTTAAATTTACAAATTCTTATGATTAATTGAAAATAAACATCTTTACACTATTATATAATAATAATAATATTAAAAAAATAATTACATAAATGTTATAATTTTAATGCAATTAGCTATAATTACACAAGTTGTTTGGCAAAGGATTTAAGAAAAAAAAATCCCTCACTCACAAAAATGCAAAGATGGATTCAATAAGTAACATGTTGTTATTAAATATTTCTTTGAAAAAAATATTTAATCATTCAGTTGTAAGATATACAGATATAATTAAAATGATCTATTTGTACACGTTAAAGGATTGGTATTTATTACTGGACATTTTAAAAATTAGGATTTAATATTAAGAGTATTAATAATAAAGGGAAAAAGTATTGTTTATATATATATGTTTGTATTTTGTATTCTATGGATTTTTTTATTTTTTATTTTTTATTTTATTTTATTATTTATTTATTTTATTTTAATTTTTTTGGTAAAATTTAATGTATTTAAATTATAAGTTTGTGTTTAAAAAAAAATCTAATAATGATAAAGATTATTTAGTAAGTGATAAAAGTTTAAAGGTTATGAAAACCAAATTTTTAAAGGTTTTTTTAATGTTAATATTTTATTAAAAATTAAATTATTTGAACATATAATTGTTATGCTAAGAGGTGTTCTACAATTTAATATGAGAGAGATGTTGTTAGGTAATATTAGATATAAAACTAATAAATTATTATTCATTATTTTTTTTTTTAAATTTTGTACATAAATAAAACATTTCAATTTTCGTCCACGAGGTCTTGGATAAAGAGTGGTTGGTGCACTGTTAAGACACTCCTTGATGAATGAATATGAATGAATGATATTTTAACGCCCATGAGACTAAAAATATTCTAGGCGACTACCAAGTTCCTTGTTTTTTGCCTTCTGTAATTCAATCCTTTTCTTACTCAAATTGATGATGAGTTGACCCAACCTTCTAACAGTTTCTTCACTGAAAAGACAATGCCATGGAATAGATGCTAACATACTGCAGTAACTGTCCCTGATGTCTCTGAAAGCATCACATTCCAAAATGAAATGTTTTTCTGATTCCACTGCCCCAGAAGTGCAAAAAGTACATACCTTTTTTTCCTAAGCTTCTTTAGGTCTCTTCCACTATCCCGTTTCACACCGAAGTTGATGTGAGTTAGTTCTTAATTGGGCAATAAGAACCTTTTCTCTCCACGAAATGCTAGCTCCAATGTACTCTTTTTGTTGGAGATCACAAGTGGGGTTGAATTCTTGAACATAATACTTCTTCTTTCTACCCAACTCTTTTCCCCATATACCCTTACGGAACTTCTCCAACACAAAATTCTTTAACTCCTTGCTATTTGTGGGACATGCATTAAGGTAAATATTTCATTTTTGCATCCATTTGTTGTTTTTTCTCATCCATGATTTCTTTCTTTCACTCATACCTTCATTGAGGATAACTTTCGACCATCTACCTCCTCCCATTTTCTCAATTATTTTTAGATACCTTATAAGATGCACCATGGAAATTGCTTGGATGGGAGCTTCCCCTGTTTGACTCAACATTATATCATAGGGAATCAAACTTTTTATTTTGAACTTGCTCATGATCAAGTGTTTTTGAATTTGTTTCCATTTTGAAATCGGGATGCTGCTAGTGCACAATTCACACCCATATAATAGCATTGGACAAACTAGGAGTCCAAAACATATTTTGATCGTGTTCCAATCGCATAACTCTGCCTCTATACATCTATTTTGAAGTGCATATAATTATTTCCACCCTCCTAAAATTCTTTTCTTTCTGCAATCCTCCCAATTAAGCTTATTGTTGAAATTGATCTTGAGGTACATGTATTCATTTACTTCTGCAAGAATGTTGCCTTCAAAGAAGAACATATGCTAGCATTGCTTCCTTTTATTAGAGAAAATAATTATTTTGGTCTTATTGGTATTGATTTGCATCCCCACTGCTTTACAAAAATGGTCAAGGGAATATAGGTGCATCTGCAATCCATGGGCCGATTTAGCAACCATCACAAGATCATCGGCATATAGAAGAAGCTTTATCAAAAACTCCCCCAATCGAACACCATCATCACCTTGCAAATTTAGTCACTTCCAGTTTGTCGATATATAAACCAAAAAGGGTAGGGGATAAAGGGAAACCTTGCTTGACTCTAATGTCACTTCTAAAACTTTCTGAAATGCCTGCTGAAGTTCTAATTTTGACTTTCACCTCTTCATAAAGCCTATGGACAACAACTCTACATTATAAAGGAATTTCAAGTTCTTCCATTCTATGCCACAACTTGTCTCTAGGGACCGTGTCAAATTACTTTTTGAAGTCAAAAAAGCAGCAAAATACTTCTTCTTTGCTCCCCCAAATATTTTCAACAATGTGTCTCAGCGTGATACCATGATCTACTGTAGAATTCTTTGGCCTAAAACCTGCTTGCCCTTTTGCCCTCTTTTGTTTTACTTCTGCCCACTTACTGATTGTATTTTATACGATGCCACTGGAAATATTTGCAAACAAAGGATTGATCATAACGGTTCTATAGTTGGAAGGATTATTAATGTCTCCATTTTTAAAAAGGGAATTGCTAGACTATTTGTCAAATCCCTTGAGAATCCTTGATGAATGACGTTGTTGAATATTTCCATGATGTGTGGTGCCAAAATGTTCATTCCCCACTTTAGATATTCTGCTTGAAGTTCAACCGAGTCCTTTGCCTTTCCTGTTTTCAACTTTTTAATTCCTGCCTCCACCTCATGTACTGTGAAAAGTTTTGTAGATGTGTTGATCCCGGGAGGAGGCTCAACCTCTAATTATTTTTCATAGAGTTGCCTTGCATAGTTAAACCACAGATTGGTTGTAATATTATTTTCAAATTGCTTCTTCCTTGGTTGAAGTTCCTGCCAAATTTTTTTTGGGTTATTCTTGCCTAGCCTTATATCAAGTCTTCCCACCTTGTTTGCATGAAATCATATTTTTTCTTTTTAAAAATCTGCTTATATAACTTTACATTCATCTTCCGCTCTCCTTCCTTTTTCAAGGTTCTCCTTGCCATTTTTCATTCCTCATCGAACCACACATTCATAGGAAAAAAATTTGATTATGATTTCCTATTTTTTCTCTTTTGCACTTCTCAAGTGCATCCTGGATTATATTTGTTAACTCATGGCTGTCAAGGCTTTGGGGACCAATTTTCTCCTTCTGAATTGATCTCCTCAACATTGTTTTGAAGATAGTGCAATTTTCTTGTGTTAGAAGAATTTTCCCCTGTGATGCCGATTGTTGAGAACATTGGGTTTTCCTCCTATTCTGTCTTTTTTATAACGATGATAAATTTATATAAATTGGGTTATGATTTGGTTTTAAGTCCCAAATATGCTCTCCAATCTTAAATTCATATATTCTTTCTATTAGGATTTGTGAACCAATAACATAGTCAACGACACTTGCCCCATTGTATGTGTTTCAAGTGAAGTTCCCAGAATTTTTCCATCTATTTAGACCATTGCAAATAATTAAGTTGAAAGCACCACACAACATAGGTAATTCCTCTCCAAAATGATTACTAACTTTGTCATCTTCTGAACATCTCAACCATTGAGAATTATCCTCTTCAATGAGCCAGATAGGATTGTGATCCTCTTTGCAAGAAATAATACTAGCTTGATGATTTGTTGTTCTAGCATTGAAATCTCCCACTAAAAGAACTTATCCCTGTTGAGAATATGCGGCAATATATTTCTTTAAAGCTGCATACGGATATTTGCTGTCCAATCCCTTATTTTTGTAAGTTTTTGATACTTGAGGCACAAAATAACATGTTGCAATTCTTATGTCGTTCTCATTCTTTGTTATTTTGAACCATAAATATTTTTTATTTGTATATCTTCTTTCACTAACTGAATGTGACGACCTTCTTTTAATTTCAATAAAACCAGTATTCCTTCGTACCCTTTGCCATTTTCTACTGCCTCGTTCCAAATTGCTAACTTCAAATAACCGTCAAACATAGGAGTTTTGCAACCATCATGTTCATGAGTTTTTGTGAGACAAATTATGTCTCTACCTTCTGCAATAGGCCCTATCCCAAGTCCCCTCCTCCAAGGGTAACCTCTACAGTTCCAACAAACTAGACTTAGGTAGACCTGGGTAGGATTTGGTTGCTACACAGTTTGGCACACAAGACTCGAATTTGAGTCTTCACCCCTTTTAATCCATGTTGATCGTGTTTTTTTCCTCCCTATTATAGAGTTACCTGTTTTTTCTTTATTGTCATCTTGCTGCCCTGTTTTTCCACGAGGCCTAAACACTACAATAACCGCTTTACCATTGTACAACCATGCTCTTTTCCCTTCGTTTCTTGCTGCTCTAACTTTCTCCACTTCTTCTCTTCTCTCTTCTTGTTGCTTGCTAGTTAAATATTCATCTAGGAAGAAGTGTGAGCCTTTCAAGAGTTTGTTTTTGCTTAAGAGATGATGTTTCTCTTGCACAGTTGCCATGCTGAATTTTGTAGGTCGACGTCTTTCCTCACATATCTTTCCCACCCTCCTTGCTTGACAAATTTTCCCTCTCCACTGTAATTTCTCTCTCAAAAAGTCCCTTGTCAAATTGAAAGTGCTTTCATTATTCCCATGGTCTCTTATTCCCTTGATAATAAAGTTTGTTTCTCTCTCTTTTATCTATTTATGTTCTCTTTCTTGTGCTCTATGAGAACTTACATCTTCTTTTTCCTCTATCCTGTGACCATTAGTGTCCTCAACCCTAGTTTTGATTTCTGTTGGAATGTATGTCTTCTTGTTCTCTTCTGCCTTCTTTTCGGAAAGGATTGTTTGCTGACCCATTTGTGTATCTACTTGAGTTTTTTTAGAGATTATCACATATTTGTTTGCTTCCATTTCGTCATTCTTGCTTTGCCATGCTGCCTTCATGTTTTCCCATTCTCGTTTTCCTACCTCTACAACATCTTGTAACATTGTTACATGCTCTTTCAAAATTCTATTACCTTTCCGTAAACATTGATTTGCAAGTGTGATCTCTAAAAGTTTGCGGTCTCTTTCCTATTTGTTTGCTTCTAAAATTTCTAGCCTTGCCCTAGCCTTCATCAGTTCTTGGACATAGAGATCTGATGACCAAGTAAGAGGTGTAGTTGTGGGACTGTAAATGATTGAATCTTCTGTATTTTTGTTTCTCTTCTTTTTTTTCTTCTTCTGGGTCTATTTTCTTCTTCATTGTTTCCATTTAAAGCGGGCAAGTCTGCACTTTAAAATACCTTGATATTGTTTTGCATTTAACCAAATCCACTTTCCTATTTTGTCAACTGAAGAAATTTTGACTTGGCCCAAATGATTTGTTTCCACAAAATCTGATTTTTCCTTTCCATTTTTAACATTTACTATTGATTGGTCTTCTATTTTTGGATTTCAACGAAAAAAACAAAAATCTCAAAGTGAATTTGCCACAATTCTCATCAAAATTTTCATAGGGAGTGTTTGCCCAAAAATGTTTTTCAAAATGGAACTTCAAGGTTTGTGAGTCTTGGTTTCTTCCAAGCTCGCATAGCCAAACACCAGCAAGCTCGAATCATTCAACTGAGCCAAGCAGCGTGTTGTTGCGTCTGCTGCATGTTGTTGCTGTTGCGTGCTGCGGGAGAAACAAGCAGGTGAGAGCTCCTGATCTATATCTCAGTCACAAACTCTGCTAAAGATTCTTGGCTTAGGACGAGGGAGACCTCCGATACGATCCTGTCTAACAAAATCACTGTTGCAAGTCATTGGTTCAAGTCGGGGGTGATGTATTTCGCCATGATGATGAAGATGTAGTCCTAACGAGCTTATATATATATATATTTTTCCACATGAATTTTAACACAAATATTATATAGAGAGACAAAAGTAATCAAAACTAAAAAAAATGATTTAATATAGAGTTTACAGGTAGCATGTAAAATTATTGATAATATATGATGTGTAATTCATTGTATATTCAATTGACATGTAATATTTAAAACAAAAACATATTAATAACAAAATAATAGTGTCAGCCATAAATAAAATATTTCAAAATCTATATTAAATAAAATATTTTCTTATCAAATTTTTATAGAGAGAAGATAGAGAGAAAGTCCTTTGGTTCTTTCTAATTCAAGGTAGATATTTGTAATTTTTTCAATGTTTAATATGGAGTTTACATGTAACATTTAAAAAATATTAGTGGCAAAAATAATTCATTGCATGTGTGTAAACATGTAACACACACACATATATATATATATATATATATATATATATATATATATATATATATATATATATATATATATATATATGAGAGATGTTTTCTATTTCTGAATATGAGTGGGCATGTATTAACATTTTGATGTGGAGAAGGTGAATCACAAATAAAATATTCCAAAGCCAACTATATATATTATATAAAATGAGTGAAAATATATTTTTTCTTATAGTTAAAACATTTTATTAGTGTTTTTCTCAAAACTAGGCTAGATCCATAGAAATCAAATCTCTTAAGGTGCAAACCTTTCCTCAAGTTTTACACTTAAAAAGAGATTTGCATCTTGAGATCTACCAAGAATCAAATCTCTCAGGATACAAACCTCTTTTTGAGTGCAAAATTTAAGAAATAGTTTGCACCTCAAAATATTTGATCCCTTTGAAGATTTGGTAGATTTAGAATTAAAAAGGTACTATGCTGGTTGAGAAAGTACAGCTAAATACTCATTTATATGAATGCACACATAAATACATTAATTATTAGAAACAGAAAAAAACATATAAAAATGTTTAATTCAAATGTTTGCTATTGTATAACTTATTGAAATCAACCTTCACTCTTTCCATTGAAATGCTAATGTTAGCCTTGAATTCATACCATTTATCAAATTACTAAAAATTAGATGAAAGATATCAAGCGTTAAAAAAAATAAGTAATTTGGCAATTTGGAAAATACGTTTTCAATAGTAGTAAATTTGGGCTTCCACAATCATTCAATGGATTCCGGTAAGGTGGGAGCCAATTTGAATGGGTGTAGACAGTCTACATTTCACGAGGCTCATCATTTATTCAAATAGACATGGATTCCTCTTAGCTACTAAGGAGATTCAAATCTTCAAGAATCACAAGGACATGAGTCCAAGTGCACATTCTATAACAATCCGGTGCTATTCTTTGCTTGAGTAGATGTAAGACATGCAATATAGTTACCATAACAATCCGGTGCTATTCTTTGCTTGAGTAGATGTAAGACATGCAATATACGGTTACTGCCATTCATGATAATGAACCACTGCCACATGATAATGAACCACTGCAAATGGCAAGGACGTTTTTGAATTTTCACTATTTATTTATAGTTATAATACATTATTCCCTTGACACTAGAAGTAAAAATTCATAGGCTAATCATAGCGATTTTCAAATATTCCAAAAAAAATGTTTTCCATTTCTATAAAATTGACTTTAATAGAGATTTTTTTTTAAAAGAATTTAACTTTTTTTATAAAAACTTATAAAATAAAGTGGTGTGTATACCATATTAATGGATTTTGATCATGGGTTGAAAATCATAATCTAAAAGGAGGTTTCCATTAGGCTACGTCCCTTCATATACATCAAATACCTCAAACACAAATCCCAAACTCACCCAATCTTCATATATCTTCTCTTTGAGCGAAATATATGGACCACATTTTAGATTTCACCAAATACTAAATAGATATCCACAATGAAGATGTTAAGGACCTAGTTTATGAAATTACAAGGGTGGAAAGAACATGAACTAAGTGATGACATGGAACAAGGATGGTTTTATTGACCCAACATAATCACTTCACATAGGAGAATAACCTAATTCCAATCCACTATTACAGTGGGCCATAAGGGATATTTTTTTCGGTGTAGTCCACTAATAAGAATCCCTACTCAAACTTCATGGCAATGAGGTCAACAATTTGCTTAATTAGTTCAAAGAATTTTTTCTTGCATATAACACTCACAACCCCTAATATTCTTTCCTCTCCTTGAAGTTATAGTCCATCTTATTCCTCATTATTTACAACAAATTCTCCAAGAGGTCACTAGTATGAAGCTACAATTGAATTCTATAAATAAAATTAATGCCAAAAGCATTTTCATCTCAATGATACATATGTGAATTACTGTAAATGCATCTTCACTCTCACTAAAAATGGCCATGAGAAATTACACAAAGTCCTCATGACATGGAAGGAATGGTCCATGACAACTTTCTATAAATCCTACGACAACAATCTCTCACTTTATTGTAATATCGGTTGAGACATCCTTTCTTACATCCTTAACCTCTGTTTTTATTCTTCTTAATAAAGATTAGTAAAATGATTTTATAGGAAACTTCATTTTTTTATCCAATTTACATCACTTTTTTACAAATAAGCTAATGTGTCACATTATGCTTTATTATGCATCAATAAAACATCCTATAGTTTTCAATTATGCCTTATTTTCCATTATTTTTGTGTGTTTGTGTCTTTTTATCCATCTCATTTGTGTACACTTTGCAACTGGTTTGTATACCATACATCAATGTTTGTGTCTTGTTGTATCATAGTTTGCATCAATGTATACCCTATTTGTGTTGCTTTTTGTCCTAGTTTATGTCTTATTTCATTGTCTACATCCTTATTGCATCACATCCATTATCATGGTGTTTACTTTTGTATCTCAAAGAGCCTAATTTGTGTATTCTTATATTTGTTTTGTATCACCTTACATCCATTTATCCATCCTAGTTCATTAGTTTATGTTTCCTTGTGTTCTTATATACATCTGTATGTTTCCATTTTTAGTGTCTTTTTAGTCTCATTGGGTCTTTTGATTAGTTACAATGGAGCTAGGTGGAGTTGTAATTGTTATCTTACACCATACAAAGAATACAAATTCTCATTGTAGAGAAGCCCGATCAAATGAAAAAACACATGCATGTTCTCTTTTCTCTAAATAAGTTATAGAATGAGTAATTGTTTATTAAATGAATTAAGTAGGGAAAATTTGGAAATTTATCTTAAAGTGTAGAAACCTTGGTGAATCTCACTAGACCCTAATATGCAAACTATAAAATGTTCAATGACATTTTTGTAAAAATATTAAGATTCTTAATTATTTTATATAGTCTCTATAAATATTTGGTGACTTTTAAGGTTAATAATTTTATCCTATAAATTTTGGGTGAATCAATTTAAAAAAAGAAAGAAATTAGTGAATCTTTTTTGGGAAAAAACGTGGAAACTTAGTCCATTTGTGAAATTTAGCCCCTAAAATTTCCCCTGGAATTAATTCCTTCAACTATTATAAATCAACAACAAAAACAAAATGCATTAGACGATGTAGGGATAGGGTCATGGAAGTCGAGAAAATTCTACAAGGGAATGAAAAATCCATATTTATATTCAAAGGGAAGTTATAGTGTAGCTAAGTGATTACAAAGATAAAGCCCCAATCTAGAAGTCTCTACATATTTGGCTTACAATTGATTCTTTCTTGTATGATGGCTTACATTTCTAATTGAACTAAAACTATTGATGAGTGGTGCAACTATGACACTCTATTTGTTATAGGATAAAAAAGTTACTTTAATTTTTGAGGCTTTGACTAGTTTTATAGAGTAGTTTATGTGTCCTTATCACAAACATTAATAATCGGAGGTGAAAGCATGATGCCACTAAACCAATGGATGGATTCAAGAAACTGTTAGGCTAAATTGGCTTCCTAAGCAAAATTATTGAAGCCAAAAAATGCAAAAAACGACTAAGTACAAAGACATCAAGAAATGAGTCTTTAATCGATCCCGTTGCTCATTGAATGTAGATGTTTAATGATCATTGAGTTTGGTAGTTCATCAAGTATGTAAATATTAAGAAAATGATAAAAATTGTAAACAAGTATGGTAGTGCATCAAATATGTAATTGTCAAGCAAAGGGTAAAAATCGTAAACAAGTTGTAACTATTGAGTGAATAAAAGTTGAAGATTGAAAAAATAAACTATATGTTAGTGCCAAGCTAAGATGACATGCTTAGTTCCTTTAGTTTTGAAAATCCAATGCTAGATGTGTTGGCTGGAAGGTCGAGTAAGTATTTCTTGAGCAAAACAAAAGAACAATGAATTGAGAAAAGTTAGAGAAATGCAATTACAAAATGACCTAATAGACATCAAGCATATGAGACATGTAAACTACGAGAAATAAGATGAAATATATGCCAATAAAGGGCAAGGAACTGCCAAGAAAAAATTCACTTGCTAAGAATCTCTATGCTTGAGGAACAAAAAAATCCTTCATAATAGAAAATGTTGAGAAAAGGAGACTGTGAAACACAAATTAAATGAATTATTACCAATGATTAAGAGATGAGGAAATGCCAAGAGGATTTGTATGCTTGATATTTTCTCTTGGTGGAAAATGAAGGTCTATTTTCAATAATTGGGGATACCATAGAGTTTGTCAAGTGTTGAGTAGGGGACAAAAATTACTTATAATCACCATAGTGCTTGATTAGTGAGTAAGAGGAGATTGAGTTACAAGCAAGGAAAACACACATTTCAATAGTTAAGTTTGGACACGTTATGAGATTATATTGGGGGCCATCAATTAGATAGCGATGTATAAATATTCCTTAATCACTCCATTGAGGAAGGGTATCTTTACATCCATCTTATGTATCTGCCATCCCATCTGCGCTGAAAGTGCAAGGATAGATATGATTGACAACTGGAGCAAAGGTCTCCTAGTAATCAATTCCCTCCACCTAAGAGAACCCTCTAGCTAGAAATCTAGCCTTGTGTTTATCAACACTCCCATATACTACCTGCTTTACCTTGTAGATCCACCCGGATCCTACAAATGACTTTCCCTCTGGTCTTGGGAAAAATTCCCATGCATTTTTTTCTGATAATGGATTCATACTCCTCAACCATGGAATCAAAACATATTGGTTGGTGCACTGCTTCCTCAAATGAGGATGGCTCAATCTATACACTCTTGCTCATAAGATCCATGTAGCCAGTGTACAGCTCTAGGGACCTTCTCTGCCTGCCCTGTGATGTGGGTGCTCGCACATTCTCTCTAGCATCAAGCACCAACCTGTCAGCCTATATGGTGAGTTTCCTTCCATCTCTGAATGTCTCTACATGAGTGGGTTCTTCCACTCGTTGTTCCTCTTCTTGTGGATGCTCCACATCTTGAGGTTCTTATTTTGGAGCTAATAGCTCCTCAACTACATGTAACTGAAGCTCCCTCTTAAGGTAAATTCACATGGATTTCTCTTCATTGAACTTCACATCTCTTCTGACCACTGTCATCCTGTCTCTCCCATTCACTAAATCGTGGTAGTTGTGCCAGATCTTGGGAAGGCCTAGAAGTGATAGGCTCACTAGATCATCCTCAACATCTGTAACACCAACACTTCTAATATCATCTCGACATTGAGTGAACTTCGTCAAGTATTTTGGTATTGTGTCACCCTTCTCCATCTTGATTTTTCTGAGCTTTTCCTTCAACACCAGCTTCTTGTGGTCGCTGCTATTCTAAAACAAATCCGTTAAGGCCTTCCACATAGAATATGGAGTTTCCTTTCCATGGAGAGTCGAGACAATATGATCTCAAACTCCTTCTAACACAATCCTTCTTGCCTTTGCTACCTTCTTCATTCATGCATCCAGATTTTGAGCATCTGTCGCTATGGGCCTAGGAATATCACTATCTATGAACTCCTTTAGTATGTTGTCTTCCAACACTACTTCCATCCTGTCCTTCCAAGCTAT
Organism: Pinus albicaulis; assembly: GCA_034641835.2. Taxonomy (NCBI): domain Eukaryota; kingdom Viridiplantae; phylum Streptophyta; class Pinopsida; order Pinales; family Pinaceae; genus Pinus; species Pinus albicaulis. The sequence goes on along the minus strand of CM076575.1, from coordinate 779,932,936 downwards.
GTAATTCGAACTACCCTCAAGGGAAAATTCGAGTCTCAATCCACCAAAAGACATCCTAATCCTGTTGTTGGTCCTAAAGAGTAGATTTTCAAATTCGATTCACCTGCTCAAAACAAGCTTGTATTCTTCTCTTCTATAGTGATTCTTGTTCTGATACCATGAATAAAATCCACATAGATTCAACTGATATTGTTTCGGGGAAAATCACCCTAGAGGTTCGTTGGGTTACAACCTCCACAGAGCAGGGACATGCTACTTAAGAAGGACTCACACAACCATACATGTTCATGAAAAACTAAATAGAGTAGATCGAGGAAGTTACCCGTAGGTCCTACGGTTGAAGCAGATCCCGCGGGGTCCAAACCCCCAGCAACCGTCCTTCCTTCTTAACCTGAAAGACAAGAAGAAACAAGCATGAAGAACTGGTTGTATAGCATATATCTACTCTAAATGTTAGTGAAATCCATAAGAAACATTAGATGAACCATCATAAATGCTTAAATAACAATATTCTCATATATGCAAGCGGACACTAACATGTATATTTCGGGAACAAGATGGTACTTCTGTATTATAAATAGCATGTACAGAAACAACGAGTGGAGAGATCACCTGAATCCTTCCACGATCTTCGAGCAGACCATCGTCCGGATCCGTCCCACCCTTGCCTCGCTAAGATTCCTTCCAAACTGGTGCATACGAGATGACATATAGGAAGATGAGCATCTCCAGGAAAAAAAGGTTTCCTATAATGAACTGGGAAGTGCAGGAGGCACGGGAATTCAGACTTGGATAGGGAATACCAACAGAGTATAATATCAATAATTTCTCTCTCCCCCTTAGGCCATGCACATGAGGGGCTTTTATACTCCCTCAAAGTAGTTTCAACAGTTGGAAACAGTTGGCCACGTGCTGGGGTGGTTGAACTACTAGAGTAACCATCAACCCAGCCCGAAAATAGGGAATTTTTATATATTTTTTAATGATTTTAATGGCATACGCGGAAAAGTGCATGTGGACTCGCGTATACACGCGGAAAAGTCTGGGCATAACCGCGCATGGGGATTTTTACCCTGTTTTTTAGTGAATTTGTCCAAGTCTGTAGGAATGGGTGCCCAAAGCCATAAAAGCAATCATGAATCATATGAAGGTGAGAAATGATGCTATAATAGATATTCTAAAATTCTAAAACAAAATACTTGAATCTATTCTACAAATTGCTAAAACCAATTACGATCGCAAAATCACATGAACAAGAAAGAGAGAGAATTTTAATCGCACAACACAATAATTTATCTGGGTAAATCCTTAGCTAAAAACCCCACTATCTGTATATTTCATAAGTCAAATAATATGAGAAAAATACAATGCTTCTATGAAGCTTGAGAGCTCTCTGCACTATCTCTATTTGTCTCATTGCTTCCTAGGCTATCTTGGTTCAATAATTAACCAATTTCTTGGCCACTGGATGCCCTGCTTGCTTGCGCAATCCTTGGGAAATGGAGCCCCTATTAATTAAGAATTTACCCAATAATGATTGCATAATACATTAAGGCTCTTCCTCTGACTCCATGCACCACCTGTACAATATTCTAATTATGCACTGATAGTACACTTCACTTTAACTCCAATCTCAACTGGGTCTTCCTCAGAACTGACATGCATGAGCTATTTTTAGTGAATTATCAGTTATATGATTGAACACTGCATGTGAATTAAATCAAATTTAATTCACTGGACCTCTCACTAGTTCCTCCATTAGTTATAACTAGTTAAACTGATTTTAACTCAAATAATTAAGTTAATTAATTACAACTCAAAATAATCTGCAACTAGGCCCCCTAAAACTTAGGGAACACTATACATGCCTCTAGTTTGACCCTCAAATCGAATTGACTGAGCTAACTAAGTCTTCGCGACTTAGTTAACTTGTACAAGCTGTCATGTGATGTGGAATTACAATTTCCTTCTGATTTAATGAAGGGAAATTTAAAATAGGAGCCTCTTATTGTTGCCATTTTCAACACTGCATAACTCATGCCACCTCATCTCATTATCTTGGTCAATACATGAGACCTGAATAGGTAACCCTACCTCTCTCTCTCCAATGTGAAGAGGTAATCTAACAATGCTATAAGTCCCACCTATGTATGCCTGAAAAGGGTTGCTTCGACGCTCCAATGTGTACTCCTCTAGCTGTACCATTAGGGAATCCAACCGTTCCCCAACACAAGTCAACTTGGCCGCTGATTTGGCACAAAATTCTCTCACACCATCCACCTCCTTTTTCTGCTACAGAATGGTGTCTTGGAGTGTCGTGGCCTTCTTTCTCAATGCTAAAAGGCTGGTGTGGAACGGATGGAACTACTATGGGTGGCTAACATTAGTAAACTCAGACAAAACTCTAGGTACCTCTGTGTCTCCTAGCACCTCATCAATGGTGGATGTGCCTCTTGACACCTCATCAACGGTTGGTATCTCTGTGTCTCATGGCACCTCATCAACGGATGTCCCTACGAGTGTATGATCAACTGTCTCCACCAATGTGTCAAATGGGACTATCAAAGGAATACCCAACAAGGGTGACTCTTGCATAATGCAGGGTGTATCTACATGCTCCTCATCAATGGCTGGTCCAAAATATAGATGCTCATCCTCCTCTATCATGGGCTCAACATGAACCTCCAACTGGCTCTCCATAAGAGGCTCATCATGCATATTGTGCATATCATCCTCCTCAACTGACTCATCCTCCACCATATGCTGCTCATGCTGAATCATCACTGGTGACTCATCACCTTGAATATATCCCATAGGGTCCACTGAATAGTCACTATACACACCATAATATAAATCTGGTCTGTTGTCATCAACCCCACATGACTGCTCATGCTCCTCAGAGGAATCCTTATATGAACCCATGGACTCATCCAAAGAAGAATCCTCATCCTAAAAGTCAGAAGGAATCTCCTCTTGATCTAACCCTATGATCTCGTTAGTGTCTTCCATGCACGAGTGTTCAGGTCCCCAAGGTTCCTTTTAAATGAAGCAACGAACCTTCCTCCTCGGCTCATTATTGTTGCATGGTTGGTTACCACAAATCCACCTGTACTCCTCCTGAGTCAACCATCTCCTGAATATACCAATGTTATTCTCAACCAACCTTTTGGCTAGTTCATAAGAAATAGGTGAAACTAACTGTTCCTCCCTCCAAATGGCTAACAATTTAGACTGCAACCTACTGCAAATGGAATCATGACCTCCAATACATGAGGACAAAATGGACTGCATGTGTGTTATGATCATGTCAAGATGATGTTTCCTAATGCTAAAGAAGCATTGGAACATCTACATGATCAATTCGTCACACTCTAGCTCAAACATGAGGTCATAAGATCTAGCTAAGGCCATGAATTCAAGGATCTCAAGATTCTTCCCAAAAGTAGGGCCCTCACTGTTATCCAAATCTTGAAAGGTTTCCATAATCAGCCTGAGGACTCTCCTCATAATGTTATCACTCTAAGGGGGTATAAGTGTGGTCAATATCATGATACTACTAAGACAAAATGTAATTGGAATTTTGAATCCTATACAAGGGTTCTCCAAATACTTGTGTTGTACTAAGGCAAACATGGCTGGTTTTAGATCCCAAATTAAGCTCTTCCCATCTCACTGATGCACCTTGGAAATGAGTGAAGCAAGTTCTTCTAATTTGAGAGGGGATTTTACTTAAAACCCCATAAATCTAAAATTTGTCCCACGTGAATATATTTTATATCCCAACTCATGCTCTTCCTGTGGCTGCTCTTGATGTAGCATAGTGACTATCTCCATGGAGTTTATTTTGTTTATTGTGGTTGTTATTTTATTAAGAGAGTTTATGAAGGTTTGATCCATGTTTTAGCTGAAGAATGAAAAGTACATTAAGCTTTTTTATGCATGAATTTGAATAAAAACATCAAAAAAAGTACATAATAGTAGCTGACTCGATACAAAGACCTCTCACTTCAAGACATACTCAACAATTACATAGAGGTCCAAATATGAACACCTCATGGACACTCATCATACTCTCTCACTAACTCAACAAATATTAAAAAATTTGTTTGAGAAATTTTAACAATAAGTTAGCAAACCATACTTTTTTAAAACACTTTGCAGATAAAGTGCAAACACTTGCAACATAAATAAGTATGAGAGACAAATTCTTGAGAGAATTATAATGCTCAAATGAATTTGATACCAACCTGCATGCATGAAAAACCCAAGTGAAATGAAGTAGACCCAAGTGTTGGAAATGGCCCAAACAGGTAGCACACACTACCCAGAAAATATTGCTACTACTACTCAAGAAGAACCAAATTTTTTTCCCTCAAAATTGCTAAAAAAATTCTAAAAATTTAACCTGGAGCTCCTCACACCAAAATCCATAAATATTTTGGTTTAACTCCAAGCCGATATCAAGTCCACTAAGTGGTGTGAATTACCCAGTTTACTAATAAAAAAAAATGTTGAAGGAATGTTTATTTCCAGCTTGAATATTTCCTAGAAAATTATGAATTTCAACCACAGACTCCTCTCACAAAACCCAGAAAAACCCAAAAAAATCCTGGGAAGATTCAAATTGATCTAGAAAACCCCAATTTAGTGAGATTTTCCCAGTCTGCCCAACTATGCACACTTCTCCAAATAAGATAAATTCGTACCACAATGCTCCAACTCTTCAACTATGCAAATTCACTGCAAAATCATTGACTCAAATGAGATAAATCGCCTGCAAAACCTCTGACAAATAAATTGGGCTACGATAGATAAATTGAGCCTAACAAGTAAAATTAACCCCAATATATAAATTTGGCTTTGGAAAATAAACTAGGCCCATGAAAATAAATTGGGATCCAATAAATAATCTTAGCCCAACAAATAATTTCAGCCCATCAAGAGAAATTTCCCACGGTAGAATAATTTTTGCCCAACAAAATAATCTCGGCCAAGAAAGATATATTCGACCCAACAAAATAATCTCGATCGAGAAAGATAAATTTGGTCTAGCAAAAAAATTTTGGCCCAACAAAATGAATTTGGCCTAGCAGAATAATTTCATCCCTACAATAAATCTCGCCCAACAATTTTTTTTCTTTGACACACTTGCAACAATTATCCACCAGCAAAATAGATTAAAAATGTTAATCCACAAACTTGGCTCCCTTATTCTTTAAGAACAATACGACAACTTTGATTTTAACCCGCAACTAGAAAAAATCATGCTCTGATACCACTATAATATTCCAATTATAAATTTACAAACAAATTGCTTCAAAAGTTTACATCGTCAACACCATAAACAATTTGCACAAATTAAACTACAATATTTATGACAAGAATGAGAAATATAATCTGAAACTAAATGATATACAATATAAACATGCATAATATCTCAACCTTATTTTATTAATATGTAAATAAGTTGGTACAAGAGTAGGAATATGGTTGAGATGATGGCCCCAAATAGATCTACAATAATGCTACAACTAGCCTCCAGAACAAAATAAAAATCAATAAATTGCAACATGTGAATCTTGAATCGATCCACGAAGGGAAGAAATGTGTGCTCATCCACTCTCACTGAATCAACCAAGGGTTTCCATCCCGGGACTACTGTTGAAGTAGAGAACTAGGTTCTCAAAACCTCACCACAAAGAAAATACACAAATCCAAGATGTCTCCAAATGATCTCCTCCTCCTCTTTTATAGACCTGATGGATAGATCTCCAAGCCTCCAGAAGCATCTTATTTTATTTATTATTCTATAATCTCCTCCATTGACTTTATCTTAAGTGATTTTTTAATTTTATTATGTTTTACATAAGCTGCTTTTGAGATTTTTCCTCCAATCAATTATTTTTCCTTAATAATTAAAGTCATTTTTAATTAAGGAAAATGGTAAATCTCCCACCATACTCTCTTCGGTCACTAAAAGTCACTCCTCAACATCCCATACTTTATATCTTCTCATTCTAGTTCCAACTAGATATTACACTGAGGTGTTCGATCAAATAATCTTCCCGAAATGCCACCTCAAGCATAATTAACTAAGTTAGGCCGCATAATAATGCTAATTTTTGAATGTTGTAGGAATTCAACAAAATGAAAAGCAAGTTGTGGGAATGATGGAATATACCAAGAAAATGCCATTGAATCCCATAAAAAACTCCTAAAAAATCCCCTAGGACCCTTGATGATGTGATCCTGCTCCTGCGTCTTGGCCATCACATACCTTGGAAACCCATCCTGGATGTACTATAGAGGAAAATAAAAATGGAGACATGAAAATGTGATTGTCTCAACTGCTTGGAATCCTATGCACATATCAACCATTTCCCACTTTCTCCTTTACCTTTCCTTGTTTATTGTTAAATTTCCTTGATAATGTCAAATGGGGTATAGTATTAAAGGATGCTTAAATTTAAGACCAACCCATTCTAGTTCCCGAGTTCCCAATGATTAATTTAGATACAATTTACTTCTATATATTGTTGCATGTATATTGGATAGTGAATGGGGTTCTTTAGCCTTAATATTATCATCCAATTCTTCACATTGTTGTTGACACGTTGATAAGGTTGCAAACACACAATTATTTGTCAAATTTGTGAAGTCTTCAATTAATTCATTTTGCAATATTTGTATAACCTTTTTGATTTGAGAGTTATATATTATTTTCGTGTATTGTTTGATAATCCCTTCAATAGAACCTACTTCTACTCTAATCCAAAAAGGTGCAATAAGTTTCTCGGTTTTATACAAATCTAGTTCATGACATCCCTTCAATTCATTTTCTAACCATGATTGAAATGCTCTCATGTTGATATCCCCAATGAAGTGGTTTGGGTTCCAAATTGGGGTTATAGATATCAAATAATTATGCAAGAAGATTTCACATATCACATTTTTTTGTTCGGGAACACTAGAGAAGTATAAACGATAGAAATTCCTACCAAATGGTTTGTATTCCATAGGCATATTTGGATTTTTTTTTTTAAATTTGAAATTGAATCCGTTGTTCCTTCAAATATAATGTATATATCAGTGGCATAGGTTGATAGTGACAGAGGTTGACACAATATCAACTCATAAGATAATTCACCCAATTTATTGACTTGGGCTTTCAATTCTTGAATTCCTTCTTTTCTTCCTTTAATTCTTCTTCACGACTTTGCACAGTTGTTGCAAGTTACTTCTACGACTATTTATGGTTTTTTTAAAGATTCCAAATCGTTTCTATCTGATTACTAAAAAATGGATTTTATTTTTTATTTTTATTCATGTACGCTTTCCATAAAAGTTTTTGCGGGAATGTACTCCTTAGGATTGAATAAAGTATATAGATTCTTCCATGTATCCCATTCAAGATTTAATCCTTTTACTCGTTCTCCTATTTTTCAAGCTCCTCCACCAAATTGAAATGGAATTCAACACTTGTTTCTGAGATACCTCGTCAAATTCCTCAGTAGTTATGTATTATTCCTTAGGATATTCTATTTGCATTGCACCAGAAGAAGATTCCACTTCAATTTTGCTACCAGATGTTTCTGCAGTCTCCGTTCGTTTTCGTGTCCACCTCCTCATTGGTTCTTGTGTTTCACTAGGGGATATTTGTTGCTAGTGAGGAGTTATCTACGACATCTCCAACTCAAAGCATGGTGAGTCCAAATTCTCAATAAATTCTTTCCAATTAGCAATCATTTTCTCTTGAGAAAATGCGATTGTTAACAAAATGTAAATTATCCCGTAGTGTGCTAATTGATAATATTTTCCTTTTTTATATTGGTCCACCATAGTTTGCAGGGATTTCAATAGAAAGTATGGAATGTTGATTTTTTTGTTTCTCCTGAAATGAGCTAAGAAACAAAAATGGTATGTCATGCAAAGCGAAGATCTTCCTTCACAAGTAAAATACTTGATAATGTATTGGAGTACTTCGCCCAAGGGTTTTAGCAATTATAATCTCTTAACTCTTTGCTCAATATCTTCTAGTGTTTCCCCTTCTTCAATAAATGCTCCTCTCACAGTAGCTGACTCAACTCGTTCCTTAAACCATCTTTTCCCCTCGGGAGCTATACCTGTCTCTCAGGGTACTATCTCTTCAGAAATGGTAACGCTCAAGTTTGTAATTCAACCTATGCTGGTTTGAAGGTAAAAATATAGAGAAAACTGATCTACCAAGGGTATGCTAATATTCTTAATTCGTTGAAAGAATTGCAACCATCCTTCCCTTCTAAAATGTTTTGAAACCTATGGATTATGTTGCATGCATGGCCATATATGTTGTAACTGGCTCTTGCCAAAATAGATCGTTGCCCATTTTTGTGCATCATTTACACAATTTTGCTTCATAACACTCTATGTTATGGTTTTTTCTTGAAAGAGCAATCTTCAACGATGATTTTTCACTTAGCTACACAATAGTTCTACAATGAGTGTAAATGGTATCTATTTATTTTTAAATTGTTGTTGTAGAACTTCCTTAGACTTCATGGATCTTTCATAGTATGTATCTCCTGATTATTATTAATTATGGTGCATGTTGATTAGATGTCAAGGTTGATCGGAGGCCACACTTAATGCTTGATAGCCCTCCATAATATTGCGTTCCAATCAAACACTGTGGACAAGTGACTTTGAAAGGTGAATTTATCAAATGGTTCGAGCTAGCATTACGTGTGCATGAAATTGGACAGATTATGGATTGGTTGGTGAGTGGATATCATATAACGGTCATGTTAGAGAATTGGGCATAGTGCTGGACATGTGGCACCAAACAAGTAATTTAAATAATTAGTTTCAATATTATCTTACATGTGGCATTGTAAAGTTGAAAATGTCGCTTGTGTTGTAGAGTATCCCTTCAGCGTATTTCCATTTGGCAAGTTTGATGGACAAGTGTTTTTGCAACAAAGTAAGGCTAAAACAACTATAGTCAAATTCTTGAAGTTATGGCTGCTGTTTCTGTTTTTTTTTTTTTTTTTTTGGTGTAGTATATGCATCATTGAAGTTGTTACTGATTATTTTCTACAATGCGAGATTAAAATATTGGCTTCTTGATATGCATGACTAATGGCATCTTGCAATTACAATTGGCTATTATTATTATTATAATAATACTTGTTATTTTTGGTTTTTAAGAATTGTTGTAGCTCACAATGTTATTTATGGATTTCAATGCAAGATTTTTTTTCAAAATTTTTTGTAGTAGAAATTATCATTTATGATTTTCAAAAGTTATTACAACCTAAAATGCCAATATTAGATTTTACTGTAGGTTAGTTTTGTTTTTTTTAAAGAATCAAGAAATGCATGTACCAATTGGTCCCTGTAGTAAATTCAGATCTTGGTGTTGACACAATTTTTAAGTGAATCTCTCCTTGAATTTAGGTCTCTTGTACGACCTCAACTTATATCCATTTACCAACAAGGGTGACTTTTCGTGATCAATTATTCAACTTTATAGCTCCATTTGCATACAAATGCTCAATTTAGTAGGGTACCAACCATCTTGTAGTTTGTTTCCCTCTAAAATCTTGGAACCTTGAGTCATATAACAATGCCCAATCACCTTTATGAAATGATTTTATTTTATTTTATGTATTGCTCATGCCAAGAAAATCTTTCTAAATGTTGTAGAACTTGTTGTCTATACTCATTCAATTGGTTAAGTAGCGCATCCTTTCTTTTTGTGCTACAAAAAGATTGATCCCCAACTCCATTTTTGTCCAAAAAGTTTTAATTTCAAACTCAATGGGTAGTAGTACAATTTTACCGAACATTATTTCAAAGGGTGTAAATCTAGTTGAAGTTCTCTATGTAATTTGCTATGCCCATATGGATTCCCACAATCGATTTTCCCAATCATTCTTGTGAAATTGAGCAATGTTTGCAAGAATATTTTATATTTCCCGTTTAGTTACTTCCACCCACCCATTAGCTTGGGGATGTTATGATCTAATCTTTCTATGCTTTATTTTGTACAAATTCACGAGGTTCTCCACTAGCTTGGATGTGAACTATGCCCCTCTATTTGACATAATTTTTCTGGGTATTCCATATCTGGTGAAGATGTTGTTATGTACAAATTTGAATACTCCCTTTTCTTGGATATTTTTTAATGGTGACACTTCTACCCACTTGGTCAAGTAGTTTGTACATAATAATATATACTTAAATTGATTTGAAGGTGGGTTGAATGGTCCCACGAAGTTAATTCCCCATTTTTCAAATGGTTCCAAGGAAATCAAGGGCTCCATAGTCATTTCTTATATTTTAGTACGCTAAAATATTCTCTAACATGCATCACAATGTCTCACATACTCTTTTGCATCCCTATGTGGTGTTGTTCAACAATTTCCCATAGAAAATACTTTCTTGGCAGTTCTCGTGGCTGAGAAATTACCACCACATGGTTCACCATGACAAGCCCTTAAGATATGATATACTTCATCTTCCCTAATGCATCTTCTAAGAATTTGATTTGGTCCCATATTAAATAAATATCATTTTATCCAAGTATAAGGGTGCACTTTTTCTAATCAGGGCATTCTTTTCCCTGGATGAAAAATGTTGAGGCAGTGTATGTACCACCAAATAGTTTGCAATATCTACAAACCAAGGTGTTATCACTAGAAAAACAAATAAATTTTCATCTAGAAATGAATCATCCAATGGTTCATCAATGTTGTTGCTAGTGATCCTTGATAAGAAATCTGCAACTACATTCTCACAACTAGGTTTATTAAGTGTAGTTATACCAAATTATAGAAAAAGTAAAAGCTAATGAATTATTCTCCCGCTAACCACATGTTTATTTAATAAATATCTAATGGTTGAATTATTTTTATGTATAAAGTAGCATATCTTGTAATGTAGTGTCAAAACTTATTAATAACATACACTACCACCAAGAAACCCCTTTTCCTATAGTAGTATAATTCAACTCCACATGCACAAGGGTTTTTGCTAATATAATAAATTTCATGCATTATTGCATCTTCTTTCTATCCCAAAACAACAACCAAACTTTTTATTAGAAGCATCAAAATAAATATGAAATGGTAATTTCCAATTTGGTCCTTGTAAAACAAGAGCAATAGTTAAATTTTATTTTAGAGTTTCAAAGGCTGGTTGGCAATTTGTTTTCCAAACAAATTCAACATCATTAGTAAGAATGCAAACAATGGTGAAATTATCCTATTGAAATTTTTTACAAACCTTCGGCAATAACTAACATATCCAAAGAAACTCCTCACATCTCTTTTCTTCATTGGAGCAACAAATTTTTTTGAAACAATTATTTTTGCAGGTATTACCTTTATTCCTTGAAGCAAGAGATGATGTCCTAAGAAAATCCCTTCATTCATCACGAGAGATGATATTCAATACATATTTGTAATACTTTTTCCAATTTGGCCAAGGCTTCCTCAAATTTATCCCCAATTTTTTTCGAAATAAGTTTAGAAAAAATACTTAGAACATCCCTTCGAAAGGTTGCAGGTGCTTTACACAATCTAAATATTAAGACTTTATAAGAAAAATTTCCCAAGGGTAAGTACATGTAGCTTTATCTTAGTCCTAGGAGCAATTTGTATCTAATTATACCCATTAAAACCATCTAGAAAGGAAAAATACTTTTTCCCTACCAAAGAGTCCAAAAAATAGTTAATAAATGGTAGTGGAAAATTATCCTTTCAAGTAGATTTATTGAGCTCTCTTTAGTCTACACAAATTCTCCATTTACCCTCTTTATTTGGAACTATAACAAGTGATGAAACCAATTAACTATCAGAGATAGGATAAATAAATCTTGTAGGTAAGAGTTTTTGCAACTCTTCTTTCACAATGTATTTAAGGACTGGGTTCATTTGGCATTGTGGCTACCTGATAAGAAAAGCTCCATCTATGATATAAACATGATGCATTAAAACTAAAGGATCTATTCCTATCATGTCCTTATAATCCCACACATTTGCTGCTGATTATTTGTGTAGCGGTTCTTGCAACTTTGGTTGTTGAATTGGATGCAACTGACTATTAATGCTGAGCAATTTTCTTAGAGATAATTCAATTTATTTAATTCTGGAATTTACAAATTCTTTGGTAAATTATTCTTCTAGATATTGATGTTCACTTCCTACTTCTACAAAAGATTCAGGACGATCAATAAATAATTTTTGTGATGAATTTGATTCATAAATTAAATTTTCTCGATTTTCTTCTTCTTGGCTGCAAAATTCTCTAATTACTACTACTATATATATATATATATATATATATATATATATATATATATATATATATATATATGTATATGTATATGTATATGTATATGTATATGTATATGTATATATGTATATATATGTATATGTATATGTATATCTATATGTATATGTATATCTATATGTATATGTATATGTATATGTATATATATATATATATATATATATATATATATATATATATATATATATATATATATATATGTATACATATATATGTATGTATACATATATATGTATATATATATATATATGTATGTATATATATGTATATATATATATATGTATATGTATATATATGTATATGTATATGTATATGTATATGTATATATATATATGTATATATATATATATATATTCCTTTTTTTAATTTTATTTATTTATTTAAATTTTTTTTTTAAATTTAAATTTAAATTTATTATTATTATTTTTTTATTATTTATTATTTTTATTTATTTATTTTTTCTGAATAATATTGATTCTACTAAAAGCATATAGTACAAAATGGTGTTACAAGCAAGAGAGATAGATAAGCAGGGAATTGGAAATGATCAGTTATCAACCTCAGTCTCAAAACATAACCAAGAGAGAATAAAGAGTGTCAACAAGTGAGACAAGGGGACCAAAAGAGGCAGACACTAGAATCTACCCAGAATGGGTATATTCCTCCAAGAGACATTTCTTTCCCTTCTTTTTGTAACTTTAAACCAAACATTATTGGGAAAGCAAGTAAGAGCCAGCTGGAGATTGTCGTTGGCCATTGGTGGAGTCTCCTTATCTGAGTCGGAGGAGGCGGACTCATGAGATCGTTTCTGAGGATTCGAGATAGCATTGGGCCCTCCAGGGTATACCGAGGCCGATTGCTTCTTTGATATTGGTGCCTCTTCATCCGCTTCATTCTCCTCCTCATCTGAGTTGGGGGTCTCAATGTCATCCATGGGAGGCGGATCATAGGGCTTCCAGCTTTTAGATTTCAGTTTGTGATTACCTCTTTTCTGTTGGGCGTGAAAATATAGTGCATGAATTCTGAAGGTGACCTGTTTGGTGGCAATGACGACATCAAAACGCAGTGTTCTCGTAATCCAGAGTCTGAGTCCAAAGGAAGTCATGCATATAATTAGAAAGCATTTTATCATCAATTGTTTCTTTCAAAGTTAACACTCTATTTAGAGTAAGGATTGGTGTGGAATATTCATCAAGATAATTGTTTCATCATTTGCAGTAATCCATAATGGTTCTTCAATCTCTTCAATATATTTTGTAGGGGGATATAACTTTATTTTCTTCACTAATTCCCCTTGAAAAATTGTTATATTTATTGACCAACAATCAATATAAGCATCTACAGTTGCTAACCAAGGTTTTCCAAAGATTAATGGGTAACCTCATGTATTGGTTTTGGTATGCAAAATAAGAAAATTAACAAGATATTCCCATGAATCCACAATGATAATGATATCTTCCAAAATACCTTCAGGATTAACAATGGACCTATCAACCATTTATAATAAAGTTGGGGTTTGCCTCATGAGATTCTAAAGATTCAAACTTCTCATAATTTCATCAGTGATTAAATTAATGGTTGCTCCAAGATCAATACAAGTATTTGGAATGACTTTCTTTCCTATTTGTAGTAGGAAAAGAAGAGTACTAGGATCCCCATTTAAGTTTAAATCTTTTCCAAGCATAATTTCAAATAATTGACCAATTTTTTGAATATTAGGAGGATCTTGTTTCTTTTTCCCCAGTTTCCAAATACATAAATCCCTTATAGCCTTGTTATAAATCAGTATGTCTTTGATTGCTTGGATTATAGAGGATTTTAAAAATAGATTATTTAATTCTTCTAAAATTTAGAAGGCTCTAAGTTGTGTAGATTTTATAATCTTTGTAATCCTCTCATGAAAGCGTGGAGATTAAAACTGCTTACATTGTTGATTTTTTGATTGATTTGAATCTTGAAATTTTAGCAATAAAGATTCATCTTTTTCTTCCTCAGACTATTGCTTTTATTCACTCATATCCTTAATATTAGGTGGCTTTTTATCTTCTAAAATCCTTCTTGATATTAAACATGTGGCTTGATAATTGACCACAACAACAATAAGTGTTGAAGTTTCGTTGGTATAAACCACTTGAGTTGATTGAACAACTTGATTTTGATTACAGTTGTTGATTTTATTGACCCATTCTAATATTTGGATTTGGATTTGGTTGAGCACGTAGTTTATTTGGCTTAATACCTTGTATTTGGCAAGAAAAGTGTTTTTCATCTCCTCCCAATTACCTATGCTTCCTCAATCTAATCCATGAACCATCTTAAAGCAACATCTTTCAAAGTTGAAGGAAACAACCTTAACTTCTGAGAGTCTGTTTTATGATTATAAGTTCTACATATAACTTCAACTTTGAACAAGAAAGTATCAAGGTCTTCTATAAGTATTCCATAGAATACCAAAAGAACAAAGTGATTAATATTCTTCATTTTGGCATCATCATTATATTCCCTTATTGGAATAGGAGATTCTTTCTTCTCTTCTAATTCATCTTCTATTGCCTTCCTTATGATCACACATATTGAAAAGGATTGACTCTAATTCAATGATCAGGTGATCATGTCCAAAGTTGAAAAAATGCTAAAAAATGGAATTTCTCAGAATTGGTTGCAATCTGAACGCCCATATAGGCCTCCTTGCTATGATTCTGGTGTCATGAACGAGACTCAAATCCAAGGTCGTATGTGAAATATATTGAAGTTTGAAGTTGCCCAATAACCTCCAAAAACATGACTTTTGACTATGACTTTGTTAAATTTTGCAAAAAAAAATATTAAGGAAATTTTTTTTTTTTTTTTTTTTTTTTTTATGGTTTTTGGGGGCCTATCAAAGGGTGCCATGTGCCCTTCCCGGAGGTTGCCACGTGGCCCCAGGCCTATGGTTCAAAGTCATGTTAAAAAGAAATTTTGTGGGATGACCCGACCCGACCTGAACGGAGTCAGGTCACGTTGAATGCTTTTGGGTCTTTAAAAGGTGGGCAGCAACTGAAAGCATTCGGGTCGGGTTTGTCGTTGCGTGCATGAGTTGTCGGGTCTTCGTTTTAAACATTGGGCAGAGTGAAGGAGTTAAGCTCGCGGGGATTGAGGTTGAAAGTTTCACGACCAAGTGCCAGGACCAAGGGTTAAGCCCTGTTGAACCGACAGAAAAAGTGATAAGTGCTTGGGTGTTAGCCCTTGACCATAGGACCTCTGCCCGTGACCATGGACGGGGGCTAAACCCTTATCTGCCAGCAGAAACCGTCCGCTTTTTCAGCATCTGAACATGTTTGTTTAATTGGAAGTTACATTTATTATAATCTCGATTTTAGTGGCACGGTTCCGATTGTTTGAGCTGTCTGAATATTTTGGTGGCTTTAAATGGAGTTCCTCCAGTTTTGGAGGAGGATCATAACTTTCTCAAATTTCGATCAAAAAAGACGAAGTTTTAGTCAATTTTGGCTATTCTGAGCGTTATGGAGAGTTTGGGACAAGTTGAAGAGTGAACAGAGGTGTTCTTCAACCACTTTTGCTTCAGGGAAGCTTGAAGAGCCATCAGGGCCATCAGGGAAATGGAGCTGTATTGGGCTGTACTTCATTGTTTGAGGTGAAACAAAAGCCATTTTTAGCTTATTTCTGTCTTCTGATGTCATTTTCACAGCTGGTTTTTCCTTGTTTAGGAATATTTCTCATTGTATAACCATTTTGAGAAACTTAATAGAGAAAGGACATGCACATTGGGAGCCTTGGACCCGACAGATGTAGCCTAGGAGGGGTGAAATGCCTCATCAGTTTGCTGTGTTATGCTATGTTGAATTTTCTTGTTGTGTATTTCTGAACTGATATATTAAAAAGTGAATTTAAATAACCAATTTTCACACATAAACTCAAAAACAATTACCAAAAACACTTTGTTTAACCTGCAAGACATGGAGAATACTTTGCACACTTAGTTAGATGGAAATGGATACTTTGCACAACATTTACAAATAGTTCCATTTTCAGATCAGTTGGCATCAGAGCTAGAGTTTTACTCTGCATTTTTTCTTGTGCAAAGATATAGTTGATTTTTTGCAAGTTTTGATACTTACTAGGCTTAAAATCAAAAGAGGGGAAGGACAATTGGTTAGAGCACAAAGAAATCCTCAACCAAGGAGGGCCAGAGAGCCATTTCCTCCACTATATATTACAGCCCCTAGAGTTACTGAAGAAGCCTCAAGCATGTCTTCAAGAGAAGGAGAAGCTCCTGAAGGCATTGATCCCAAAGAAGAGGAACGGGTGTTCTGAAAGGCTTTTTTGGACATGACAGAGATGGTGAGGATACTCTACCAAGAAAGGAATGATAGGCTTGTTGGAGAAGGGTCTAAAAACCAAAAAGAAGGAGAGGGTTATTCAGGAGGAAAGAAAAGTGATGACAAGTCAAAGAAAGGACACAGAGGAAATGGTGATCCACCATCCCCATCTTCATCCTCTTTCTGTACATCGTCATCCTCTACTTTGGTGAATCAATCTCACAAGTCTAAAACCACTGGTAAAAGTCCATTTTTAAAGCTTTATGTTAAATTTGAGTTGCCTATGTTTAACGGTGAAGTCAATGCAAAGAAACTTGACAATTGGATAAGACAGTTGGAAGTTTAATTGAGGATACAAAA
Organism: Pinus albicaulis; assembly: GCA_034641835.2. Taxonomy (NCBI): domain Eukaryota; kingdom Viridiplantae; phylum Streptophyta; class Pinopsida; order Pinales; family Pinaceae; genus Pinus; species Pinus albicaulis. The sequence goes on along the minus strand of CM076575.1, from coordinate 779,915,924 downwards.
CCTTCATGATGACAACACCAAGATACAGTTAGCCTCTTTGAGAATGGATGGAGCAGCATTGGTATGGTGAGAAGCCAAGACCAAAGATGAAATTAAAAAACATGGTAATATCACTTTATCATGGGCTGAATTTATTACTGCAATTAAAAATCAATTTTATCCATTAACTCATTTACAAAAGGCTATCATGAACTGGCAAAACTTCAGACAGCTTAAGGGACAAAATGTACAAGACTAGACCATAGAGTTTAGGAGAAGAGCATTCTTATTAGGGGTAGACTTACAAAGTCAAGATACTTTGCTGAAATATATAGGTGGTTTGCACAGCTACCTTAGACATACTATCCTTATGTTCAATCCTACTAGTCTAGATGAAGTTTGTGTACAAGCTACGCATTTAGAGGCTAGAGGGAAAAACACTTTTGATGAGGGTAGAAACAAGCCTTTTAAGGGGAAAAACAAAGATAAAACCTCTAAGGGAAAAGGCAAAAAGAATGCATCTGTAAAACAAGAGGGTGAGAAAGTGATATGTAAACACTGTTCAAGAGAAGTCCATGAAGAGAAAAACTGTTGGAAACTACATCCTGGAAAAAGAACTCAGTTTAAAAAGCCAAAGGAAAGAAGAACACTGCAGCTACTACAACTACACCACAAGACTTAGGTGATGATTCAGGTGACGAAACCAGAATTGCAGCCATGGTTTTGAAGAGTGTGAAGGGAAAGGAAACTGAAACTAAGCCAAGCACTAGTAATTCAAATTGTCATGTTCAAACTCCAAATGAGGAAGAAAGAATTGAATTGTTCCATGTGAAGGTAGTCTCAAAATATACAAAAATTGACACACTGTTTGACAATGGGTCACAAGAAAATCTCATATCAGAAGACTTGGTAAAACAGCTTAAGCTTGAGACCATTCCACATCCCAAGCCATATCCACTTGGATGGATATGCAAGGATGAAAACTTACAAGTCTCAAGAAAGGGCATATTGCGTTTTGCGATTACTGCACACTTTATTGACACAGTTGCACTTGATGTAGTGTCACTTGATATATCAGGAATTGTTTTGGGAAGTCCTTACTTATTTGACAAGAAAGCGATATTCCATCGCCATGAAAATAAGTATCATCTCTTTAAATATGGCAAGGAGTTCATTGTCAGAGCACATCGCAAGAAGACAAATATAGCGATGGTAAATGCGGGACAGGTAAAAATACTAGTGAATTCTAGTAAGAGTTTTGTACTTCTTATGGTTAAGCCCAAAGTTGATGTGAATCATGAGTCATTTGAAAATTGTGATTCCAAGCTTAAATCAGATTTATATGATGTAGTTGATTCACATCATGAGATGTTTCAGGAACCGATAGGTTTGCCTCCTAAAAGGGAGATTCAACATGAAATCCAGTTACATCAAGATTGTCCTCTTCCTAACATAGGAATGTACCACATGTCTATCATGGAGAATGCTGAAATAAAGAGGCAAATTAAGGACTTGTTGGACAAAGGGTTCATAAGCCCAAGCACTTCGCCATGTGGGTCACCGATAGTGTTGATTCCAAAGAAAGATGGAATTTGGCGCATGTGTGTGGACTTCAGGGCATTGAACAAGATAACGGTAAAGAATCGTTACCCACTCCCAAGGATAGATGATTTGTTAGATCAGCTGAAAGATGCTAAATATTTCACTAAGTTAGACTTACGCAGTGGTTATCATCAATTTAGAATTGCAGAAAGTGAAATTTGGAAGACAACATTTAAAACCAAACAGGGACTCTTTAAGTGGCTTGTTATGCCATTTGGTTTATGTAATGCACCTGCATGAAATGAATGATGTCTTACGTCCTTTTCTTGATGATTTCGTTATTGTCTACTTAGATGACATCTTAATTTTTAGCAAGACTAGAGAAGAGCATGTCATGCATGTTAAGAAAGTACTTGATTTTTTGAAGAAAAATCAGTTATTTCTTAAAATGTCAAAGTGAAAATTTGGAAAAACTTCTTTGGTTTATATGGGTCACATAGCAGGAGGAGGTGATTTGAGAATTGATCCTTCTAAGGTAGAATCCATTGTGGATTGGCCTACTCCCAAATCCATTACAGAGGTAAGAAGTTTTTTGGGTGCATCTCAGTATTGGAGGAAGTTTATTTCTAACTTCTCAGCCATAGCAGCTCCTATGCATGCAGTGACAAGTGCAAAGCATACTTTCCAATGGGGAGGAAAGAAACATAAAGCTTTCGAGTCTTTGAAAGAGAAGACAAGTTCAGCTCCAGTCCTTGCATTACCGGACTTGAGACAACCATTCGAGATTCAGACCGATGCAAGTGATTACGCCATGGGTGCAGTTCTCCTACAACATGGTAAGCCTATCGCATTTCATTATGAGACATTTAATGGTGCTGTTGTGAATTATCCTACATATGATAAGGAGTTGTATGCGTTGGTACAAAGCGTCAAAAAGTGGAAACACTATTTGATGGGCAAAGAAACAGTTGTTCATACTGACCATCAGCCTTTACAGTACTTGCATTCACAAAGTAAATTACAGTAGTCACGACATTTTAGATGGACGGGTTTCCTACAACAATTTCACTTGGTAATAAGTTACAAGAAAGGCATTTTCAATAAAGTTGCTGATATTCTTTGAAGGCCTATTATTAGTGCTACTACTTTACTTAAGAATGATTCTATTGTACATGAGAGCTACATAGAACAATATGCGTCAGATGTTGATTTTAAGGATGTGTATGCTAACTTGAGTGAAGGGAATCATGTTGAGGAGAATGATTATCATTTGCATAATAATTTCCTGTTTCATATGGGCAAGTTATGTATAACATAGGGGGAGAGACTAAGCATCACGAGAGAAGCTCATTCTTCTCTTATTGCTGGACATTTCGGGGTAAGCAAAACGGTGGCACATTTACAGAGGTATTGTTATTGGCATCACATGGTAGATAGTGTTTCATGTTTCATTAGAGGTTGTTCATTATGTGCTACAAGCAAGCCTAGCAATAGGAAGCTTGGTTTATATACGCCATTGCCGATACCTTCTAGACCATGGGAAAGTGTTTCTATGGATTTTGTTGGAGGTCTGCCATTATCTAGAAAGCAACATGATTATCTTTATGTAGTTGATAGATTCAACAAGATGTGTATTTTATGCCATGTAAGAAATCTATAATTGCTGAACAAACTGCTGATTTATATTTTCAACATGTATGGGTTCATTATGGCTTGCCTAATTCTATTGTTAGTGACAGGGATTCCATATTTGTTGGGAATTTTTGGTCCAATTTATGGAAGATGATGGACACCAAGTTGAAGAAGAGTACTTCTTTCCATCCGCAAATATATGGCCAAATAGAGGTAGTGAACATAACCATTGTACATATTTTGAGAGGTTATTGCAGCAAGCATCCCAAGCTTTTGGATGAGCACTTGCATTATATTCAACATGCTTACAACCGGGCCAAGCACTCTTATACAAATACTTCACCTTTTGAAGCTTGCTTTGGGTATTTGCCTAAGTCACCTTTAGATTTCATTCTTGAGAAGGATGTTGCCATTGATGGGCATAGTGACATTGACAAAGCTCGCATGTTATTTGAAATAATTCAGCTCATACATCAAAAGGTTCAAGAACAACTTGAAAAAAGTCAAGGCAAGTACAAGGAGAGGCATGATAAACACATAATTTATCATAAGTTTCAAGAAGGAGATGAGGTATGGCTGCATATTAGTAAGGAAAGAATGCAAGGAGAAGGTAAAAAGTTGAAGCCTATTCGTTATGGTCCATTCAATATCCTTAGAAAAGTTGGAAATAATGCTTTTCAACTAGATTTTGCTTCATATATGCAAATTTATTCCATTATGAATGTGGAAAATTTACGTTTGTATGAACCTCTTTTAATTGTTGAATATGAAAGTGACATTCAGCTGCCATATATAGAGGATTTCTCGCTAGAATTTTTGGATGAGCTAAAAAAGGATGCTATCCTTGACAGAAGGACACGCACTTCGAGGAGGGGAAATGTTGATTATGTTCAGGTTGGTCTTAAAGGCAGAAAACCGAGTAAGGAAAAATGGATGGAGGTGGAAAAGGTGAGGGATCTGTACCCTCATCTTATTAACAGGTAATTGAAGGATTTTGGGGTCCAAAAGTTTCCCAATGGGGAGGTGTGATCAGGTGATCATGTCCAAAGTTGAAAAAATGCTCAAAATGGAACTTCTCAGAATTGGTTGCAATCTGAATGACTGTATAGGCCTCGTCGCTGCAATTCTTGCGCCACGAACAAGACTCAAATCCGAGGTCGTATGTGCAATATATTGAAGTTTGAAGTTGCCCAACAACCTCCAAAAACAAGACTTTTGACTATGAATTTGTCAAATTTTTCAAAACAAAATATTATGGAAAAATTTCAATTTTTTTAATGGTTTTTGGGGGCCTATCAGAGGGTTCCATGTGGCCTTCTTGGAGGCTGCCACGTGGCCCCAGGCCTATAGTTCAAAGTCAAGTTAAAAAGAAATTTTGTGGGCTGACCCGACCTGACATGAACGGAGTCGGGTCACGCTGAACACATTTGGGTCTTCAAAAGACAGGCAACAGCTGAATGCATTCGGGTCGGGCATGTCATTGCGTGCATGAGTTTTTGGGTCTTCATTTTAAACGTTGGGAAGAGTGAAGGAGTTAAGCCCTCGAGGCTTGAGGTTGCAGGTTCCGTGACCAGGTGCCAGGACTAAGGGCTAAGCCCTGTTGAACTGACGGAAAAAGTGATAAGTGCTTGGGTGTTAGCCCCTCACCACAGGACCTCCACTCGTGACCATGGGCAAGGGCTAAACCCTTATCCGCCAACAGAAACTGTCCGCTTTTTCAACATGTGAACACGTTTGTTTAAATGGCAGTTACATTTATTATAACCCCGATTTTAGTGGCATGGTTCTGACTGTTTGGGCTGTCCGACTATTTTGGTGGCTTTAACTAGAGTTCCTCCAGTTTTGGAGGAGGATTTCTTGTGCCACTGGGAAAAATTTGTTTTGATCATAACTTTCTCAATTTTCGACCAAAAAAGACGAAGTTTTAGTCAATTTTGGCTATTCTGAGAATTTTGGAGAGTTTGGGACAGGTTGTAGAGCAAATAGAGGTGTTCTTCAACCACTTCTACTTCAGGGAATCTTGAAGAGCCATCAGGTCCATTAGGGAAATGGAGCTCTATTGGGCTTTACTTCACTGTTTGAGGTGAAAAAAATCCATTTTTAGCTTATTTCTGTCTTCTGAAGTAATTTTCATAGCTGGTTTTGCCTGTTTAGGCATATTTCTCATTGTATAACCATTTTGAGCAACTTAATAGAGCAGGGACATGCCCATTGGGAGCCTTGGACCCGACGAATGTAGCCTAGGAGGGGTGAAATGCCTCATCATTTTGCTGTGTTATGCTATGGTGAATTTTCTTGCTGTGTATTTCTGAACTGATATATTAAATAGTGAATTTAAATAACCAATTCTCACACATAAACTCAGAAACAATTACCAAAAACACTTTGTTTAACCTGTAAGACATGGAGAATACTTTGCACACTTAGTTAGATGGAAATGGATAGTTTGCACAACATTTACAAATAGTTCCATTTTCAGATCATTCAAGGCAAACATGTTCCTCCTTTATGTCAAATCCCTAAAGACTATATTTTGGAGGTTTTCACTTAGTAATTGCTTGTGCCTTTTCTTCAGAAACTTCCAAAGTAGAAGAAACTTCTTGCTTTACCTTTTTCTTTGGAATTGGTATTGGAGTGGTTTTTAGAAGAAATCACTCCAACTTATCCCTCTTTCTCTTTATTCATTCTTGACTCACTCCTCTAGGTAGTTTTTGTATAAGAAAGATCCAAAAAATTGGTGTTTCCTTAGCAACGACACCAAAAAGTGGTAGACTCCTACAATGTTCTCGTATAAGCCTTAATTTAATATAAATTCAGAGTGATTTTACTTACAAAACACTCAACAAAATATTTAAATTTTGGGCTTCATGCATTCCATAACTTCACATGAAGAGAAAATAAAAAATAAATCCAATTAAAATGTTGCTACAGAAACATAAGACAACTAAATAAAAGTAAAATGAAAAAGAACAATAATTATGTTGTAAAGAAATTATAAATACACAAAAGATTTCTTGCATTAAGAAAATTTGTGAAATATGATATAAATACAAAGATGCAATAAATTTGTGAAATATAATATAAATACAAAGATGAGTAAATGTCTACAATGTAAAGTATGCATAGTAAAAAAAAACAGTTCACAAGAATATCCACTAACAAGAAAATTGTACAATACACTAGTGGGTTGCAACATCTTATGCATTCATGCTATGTTGTGAAACCAACTCCAAAAATAGAAGAAAAGAGATATCAACGCCTTAGAAATAAGCCACTTCGAAGGAACAACCTCCAATAGATCCAAGAATATAGTTGGTTCTTTATAACATAAAATGATAATAACATAGCAAAAAATCGAACGCTCTAAATTTGGTTCTCATAGTTTATATAAAAAAGATGATTAGGAGTGACAAATTTAATCTCATTACAATTTCCTATAAATAATATATAGTTTTTTTAATCAACACTATATTAATTATATTAATTTAAAAAAAAAAAATTATCTTAAACATTATTTTAAATATATTGGATTGATTTTTTAAATACATATCTTCTTAAAAATATTTTATTTTGAATTTTTAATCAATATAGTGTTACATTAATTTTTAATCAATATAGTGTTATATTAATTTTTTAAATTGTAAGACTGTATTAATTTTTAAAAATGTAAAAATTAAATTATGAGGATTTTTTTTTTAAATACATATGATCTTAAAAGTAAATAATAAGATAATGATAACTGTTTGTTTTAGATTAATCCTAATAAAATTACAAACATAAAGAAAATTTAAAATTTAATTTTATATCACTCATTATTATAATATATATATTTTAAAACTTTTGAAATGTATTTATTAAATTAGTTCGAAATTTAAAGAATTTTGCAAAAGAATTATAAGAAAATAAAATAAAACAATATTATCATTTAGATAATAATATTTATTTATAGACTTAATAGTTAAGAGTATATGTTTTGTGACAAGAAGTTAGAAGTTTAAATTCAAAGGTAGTTAGGTGTGTAGATCTTTTGAATTTCTATAGTTAAATGTATTATAACCAATATAAATCTATCTTAAACACAAATCTAACATGAATCCAGAAGAATCAAATTTCTTCACATACAAACTTCTTTAGAATGCAAAATACAATATGTAATTTTTTATCATTTAAATTGTATTTTTGAATGCTATATAGAGTATATAGAGAACCAAACTCTCAAATATTGAGACCACTTCAAATGTTTTAACCATAAAACTTGTTAGCACAAGATATTTAATTTTAACCATAAAACTTGTTTTAAATATGACATTAATTTTTTTTACATAATAGGTACATCTAGATATTTATTAGCACAAATTAAAATTGTATTATTATTATTAATATATTTTTAAGTAGACCTCGAATTAAAATATTTTATTGATAACCCAAATTGAATATTTTACCATATACAACATTAAAATATTTTCTTTTAATTTTTTTTTTCTTTATATGGATATATATGAAGTTGACCTAGAAATAAATTAATTAACAAAGATTTTAAAATAGTTTATCTAAATCACATGTTGAAATATTTATGAAAAGTATAATGTTTCTTACACATTTTTTTACTCTTAATTATTTTACATGCATAGCATATTCATTTTTTACTTATTTACTATTATAGCAGACATTGTTTTCTATTTAGAGTTTATTCAATTTTTATTTTAAGAGGAACATGTGTTAACTCCGGACTGAGCATGGCATATTTACACATCCCACTTATACTGGGTTGTAGAATAAGCCTCTCCACTCACTCACTCAGCCTCTCAACTCAATAATATCAAAATTATAAAATAAATTTTTTTATATAATCAAATGAATCATTCTACAAAAATTATAACTAGAATTTTTAAATATATTAATAGGTTAAGAGAGTTTCACAATTTTGAAGGACTTTGCAAAATAATTAAAAATAATAAATCCTTATCATTTAGACAATAATACCATTTTAATGATTATAATGTATTATTCATCTAAAATAGTTGTATGTGTATATTTTAAAGTCTTATGTGAGTTATATATATATAAGTTATTGTTTTAAAGTCATCAAGATTAACACACAAACACACACACACACACACACATATATATATATTTTAATTTATGAATGCATTTTTCTTAAGTGGGAAAAGATGTTGAGGACATGGTATTAGTATTTGATGATAATACTAATGATGGTTAACATTCACTAAGACCAATATAGTTTATCACACTTTAAGAAAGTAAGAGATTAATTGAGATTATTCAATATTTTATTTCTATGATCGAAAAGAAGAGAGAGAATTTTTCCTGTATCACCATAGTTTTGTTGACTTAACAAGTTGAGAAGGTTGGTAGTGTGGCAAAGATTTTGAAAATTAGAACGGATGTAAGAGCTCAGAAATCCAAAAAAATGCTTTTCATATTCAACCCTCTTAGTATCGCAAATGTGAGAGACTCTTTTGTCCCAAGGTGTTTTGGGAATTTACCAATGCTCAAGTTGACTTTGAAGCTCATGAAAAATAGTTCTTATCTTAGTAATGTTCATTTTATTCTTAGTAATGGCCAATTCATAAAGATAATTATGGTTATCAAGTTTGGGGTTGATCACTTCCTTATAATACCCGAACTTCCTTTTTCCCTCTTACTCCTTATCATCCCACAATTTGTTGGAAATGTAACTAGTTTCAGTCTTCATAATTGTTATTTTACTCATTTAAATAAGTATCTTATGTAACAAAAAAAATAAGAAAAGAAAAGCTATTATTTTAAAGCATGGGTTTCTTGCTTATTATCGATGGTCTTCTAGATAAAAGCATGTTCTTTGTGCTTCTAGGGTTTTTAGGTCATAGGATTTATTGTCATGAGTCAAGAGAGTCAACATCATGATTATAAGACCCTTCTAGAAAAAATTATCTTGTAAAAAATTTTATTTTGAGTCTAGAAAGTCCTGGAAACCTCCAAAAGTACAAGTTGGCCCTGATAGCTATAAGTGGGTTTAAAGAAGGGAATTCAACCCATTGGAAAGGCTATATAAAGAATCAATTTCGACCTCATTTGTCAATCACTCTCTCACAAGTTCCATCTTTCAATAAAAGGTTCGATTTACAACTTGAAAGCAAGAAGAAAAGAAGAGCGAAAGTCTAAAAGGCAAGAAGAAGGAAGAAAATCTGTTTTTTGGCTCTATCTCTCACACACGTGTGAAATATAGGGTTTCTGAAACTCCAAGCAAGGTTGAAATTGCAGGATATCGAGTTGCAGTATCAAGTTGCTAGAAGAGAAAATACTCTGTTTTGACCTTGTTGACCTTAGGAGGATTTGTCTTGCTCAAGGAGAATATCTTGAAGAGTTTAATTAAGGTTTTTTCAACAACTATAGGGCCGAATTTGCAGGTCGAAATCGTAGGATCGAAGTTGGGGACGAAGTTAAATATGTAAGTTGGTTGAAGAAGGATTGAGGCTTGTTGATCTGATCCTACCAGAAGAACTTCTTGGAGGGATGAATTGGTACTTGGAGGAGGACTTGGTCTAGGGTTTGGGTCTTGATTGTCTCATTTGAAGCAGATTCTATAAGAAGAGAAGAAATTTCCTAGTTTTTCCCCTTGGAGAAGTTTTTCCCTGGCTTAGAGCCTAATTTAAATGTCCACTGTCTTTACTATTTTTCTCTTTAGAATTGTTTGATGAAGAAGAACTAATAAATATAACACAAGAAGATAAATAAAGATCACAAGAAATTATTAAGGATATGGAAAATATGAATTATTAGCTGCCATACTGCATTTTCCAACATGGATTCAAAGCTAAGGTGAACAAGAAAGAAATTGGAAGGATCATCTTATGGACACAAGAAGGGTTTGCTAAGGGGAATCACTTACAAAAGACTACATAAAGGCCTCATCAAAGGAAATCCTGAAGAGGAAGATGACAAGAAGGCTATTGATCTATCATGAAAGAATATCTATTCAAAGGCTCACTAGAAGACATCCTTGAAGGAAACATCAAGGAATTTTTGTATCATTTATCACTCTTTGAATCTATTGTTGAAGGTATCCTAAAAGACATCTTTCTAGGACATCATTGAAGTATCTTTGAAGATCTTGAAAGCCTAAAGATAGATGGAGACGTCATCATAGAAGGGAAGAATCTTGGTTGACAAGTAAGTATCATATTGTTACTATATGTTTGAATAAACAAATCACATGGGTTCTTCCTGCAAGGAAAACAATAATCTCATTGGATCAAAAAATTTCCTAGCATGGAATAAAAGAATTGATTTGGCACTTACAAAACATAAAGTAATGGAATATGTTCTATGTGAAATTACTGAACCTAGCAAAGGCAAGACTCAAGAGCTATTAAAATACAAGAAATGCAAAGTAAGGGCACAAAGGATCATTTTTTAATCCATTAAAGATCATATTGCTCTAACTGTTACTAATTTGAAGACTTGTAAGGCTATGTATGACAAGCTAGTAAATTTGTACTTTATAAGTACAATAGGTAAAGAGATGTCTTCAAGAAATAAAATATATAAAATGAGGAAATAAAAGGAAGAGGACATGGCATCCTTTCTAATGAAGATCTCTCAAACAAGAGACTAGTTGCAGGGACTTGTGGAGACAATTTCTAACTCTGCGGTGACCATCTGTGTACTAAATGCCTTGCCACTAGAATGGAGTAGTTTTGCAACTAGCATTTACTGTAAGAAATATTCAACTCATTTTGATGAGTTGTGGGCTCAATGCATCTTGGAAGAAACTAGTATAAAGGAAAAATATGATATCAAATCAAACAAACAGTCTCAAGCCTTCATTGCGAGAACCAACAAACTGAAGAAGGGAAATTATGGAAAGTCTAAGAAGAAGCTACATATGTCCAAGGTTCAATGTTTTGGGTGTAATGAATTTAGACACTTTAAGAGGGATTGTCCAAGCAAGTAGAAAAACAAAAGCAAGGAAATAATCAAATCTCACATAACTAAAGAAATGGGAGAAACTGAGAAGAAGTCGAAGAAAGAAGATGTAAAACATCTTTACTACTGAAGAAGGCATCCTCTTTGTCGGGTTCTCTATGATATTGGTCTTTCCTTTAGAATAACATGCATTGTTGTTTACTCTAGAAGGGTTTGTTTGTTGTAGAAGCATGGCATCATAAATAAAAGCATGTGATAGTAACATATTTAGAGTCTACTTGATTGAGTTGATTTGTAGGAATCATCTAGTATTTGAGATTGTACCATTTTTTTATATTATTTTTCATCCAGGTTTTATCTAATGTAATGTTAGAGATAGTAATTTTGCCAAGGTGGATCATCATGACCATGTAAGAACCATAATTTTGGAAGATTCTTGGAAGAAGAATTGTGACAAAGTTAGTATATATTCCATATTGTATGGAAACAATACTCTTGAAGGATGAAGGGATGGAGTTGGTCATGTTACAGGCTCATTTTAGAGCTTATAGCTAGATGATTGTATGGAAGCATAGGAATGCATATTTGAAGTAACTTTTGGGTAGGATTCATATGTAGATAATCCCTTAAAAGAAGTTGGTCATAAAATATTCTTAGTGAATATTACATATGGTTATACTAGATAGAATGAATAAAGTATCAAGGCTTTCTCACTACATTAAGTAGAATAGTGATCAACATCCAGTATAGTCTCCGGAATAAATATTGTAACTTGGTAATCAAGTTCGATCCTTGGGCAATATTATGCATGAAGGAATACTCTTGTGAAGATGGAAAATGAGGATGCTGATGATTTATGAGAAATCCATCATGATGAGGTAAGTCTGATATTTTTGTTATTGGTTATTTGATTAACATATTCTTTTGATACCTCAGAAGATATTGTCGGAATACATGATGACACTTGAGGAAAGTTCAATTGTATGGATAAAACATATGATATTTGGAAATTATGAAGTCAAGGTGTTTTCATCTTGGGATTGAAAGGTAATAGTGAAAGAAGATAACCCGAAGGTCAAGTTCATGCGATAATAAACAAACACTTTCTTGAGGAAGCTATGATTAGCTTGATGTTTTGTAAGGCATGGTATAATACCTTCATGATAATGAAAAGATTAAAGTGATGCACAAGATTGAGCCTGTCAAAGGAAGTAGATGGCTCCATGGTACAAAGGAAAGAAGAAAGCTTGATAAATGAGATATAAAGAAAAGAGGGAGCCATGCAACTATCTCCAGAAAGAACAAGTAATTGATAATCTTTTGGAAACAAGTTAGTGAAATTATGGTTATTACTTCTCATGTTACAAATAAGTCGGGGATTTACTCTATGTTTGAGAGGGAATAAAGAGTCTCCTTAATAGGAGAAAGGATCTATTACTTAGTCAAGAAGGAATATGGATATCCTCTCTGATGTAGAGGAAGTGATGATGGACATCACATGTGCATTCTCTTCTTCATGTGTCAGGAACTTGACCAAGAATAAAAACCAAAAGTATAAGTGAAGGCCTTAGAGAGAGAATGGTGGAGGATTGGATAAACATTTGTGGTTTCCTTGAGGATAGGACATCCAAGAGAGGAAAGGTATCAATAGTCTTTGAGGATATGACAGGTATCCAAGATAAGAGTGGTCGAAGAGGACCAAAATTATTTGAGGATCGGGAATCCAAGATAAGAATAATCCTAAAAGGACATACCTAGTGAACATCTTGATGGGGCATGTTCCTTGTAGAGGTAGTGCAGTATCACACATAAAACTTCCCAACCTAATGCCCTGGAATGAATATTGAGCTTGTCTAGTTAGGCCTCAAAGAAAGTGTTGGTTATAATAATGATGATTAAAATTGGCTTATCAATATGACTATTATTATGAGAACTATTTAGTCTAAGAACGATGTTGTACTAGTTGTACAATTGTGAATACCTCCCTAGTTAAGAGGGAGTGTCAGATATGTAACTAGTTTCGGTCTTCATAATTGTAATTGTACTCATTTCAATATGTATCTTATGTAACAAATAAAATAAGAAAATAAAATTTATTATTTTAAAGCATGTGTTTCATGCTCATTATTGATGGTATTCTAGGTAAAAGTATGTTCTTCATGCTTCTAGGGTTTTTTAGGTCATATGATTTATTGTCATGAGTAAAGAGAGTCAACATCATGATTAGAAGACCCTTCCAGGAAAAATGTATATTGTAAAATAATTTATTTTGAGTCTATAAAGTCTTAGAAACCTCCAAAAGTGCAATTCGGTCCTGGCAGCTAAATGTTGGCCTAAAGAAGGGAAATTGACCCCTTGTAAAGGTTATATGAAGAAGCAAATTCGACCTCATTTGTCACTCACTCTCTCACAAGTTTGACCTCTCAAGAAAAGGTTCAATATGTAGTTGGGAAGCAAGAAGAAAAAAAGAGCGAAGGTCTATAAGGCAAGAAGAAGGAAGAAGATATATTTTTGGGCTCTATCTCTCTCTCACATGTGTGAAATCTATGGTTTCTGCAGCTTTGAGAAAAGATGAAATTGTGGGTCAGAATTGCAAGAGATTGAGTTGCAGTATCAAATTGGTGGAAGAGAAAATACTTTGTTTTGACCTCGTTGACCTTGGGAGGATCTTCCTTGCTCGAGGAGAATATCTTTAAGAGATGAATTAGGGTTTCTGTAGCAGCTACAAGACCGATGTTGCAAGTCGAATTAACAGGGTCGAAGTTGGGGACGAAGTTAAGCTAGAAGATGGTTGAAGAAGGATTAAGCCTTGTTGATATGATCCTTGCGGAAGAAATTCTCAGAGATATGAATTGGTACTTGGAGGAGGACTTGGTATAGGGTTTGGGTCTTGATTATCTCATTTGAAGTAGATTTTATAAGAAGAGAAGAACTTTTATGGGTTTTCCTCTTGGAGGGGTTTTACCTTGGCTTTGGAGCCTAAATTTCATGTCCACTATCTTTACTATTTTTCTCTTGATAATTGATTGATCAAGAAGAGCTAATAAAGATAACAAAAGAAGATGAATAAAGATCACAAGCAATTATTAAGGATAAGGAAAATATGAATTAATAGCTGCCATACTACATTTTCCAACACAATTTATCTTTAAATTTAGAAGTAATAATTTTTTTAATATTATCCTTATTCTCTAAGATGATTTATTCCTTTACCCCTCGATGGTCTAGCCAAGACTGGGCATCCTTATGTTGGTCTTTCTTGAGCGAGAGCTAGGGGTTTTGGCTAGAGTTAGAAGTAATTTTGGGGAACCTCTTGGCTTCCATGTTGCATAGCTTCTTATATATGAGATACCTAATCATAACCATGAGTATTTTTTTTAATCTTGAGGTTGTAGGTTTTTATTTTTATTTTTTTCTAATTTTAACTAATCTATTAATATAAAACATAATATACATGCCAGGACAAACCTCCGGAATTGTTGTGCTAGCCAATTCCGGAGGGAGTCCTAATCAAAAAACCAAAAAACTGACCGCCCCTGACGGGGAAATCGGTCCAAAATATGCTACCCACTGTGGGGAAACCAACTTTATTCAGTGACTTACAAGAGTTTGACAAAAACATCATAACAAACAACTTGCCTAGAAAATGCAACAAAACATAGAAATTGACCAAAACTAGATGAGGAAACCTGTCCTTGCGGTGGTTTTGCATCATGCTAGGTGTCTTTCTGCATTGGAGGAGGCTCCTCCACAATGAGACATCTGTAGTCCTCGGAAGAGTCATCTTCTTTCTTTGACTATTGGGCTGTAGGCTCAGGCGTGGATGCTGCGCGGACTTGACTGCTGCCTTTTCTAAGCTCCCCCACCGTGTGCTTAGGGCTCCCGCTACCACTACCTTCTCTTCTTGAGGACGACAAACCAAACTTGACTGGCAGGGCGGCGGACTTCCGAGAGTCCTGTGGTGGCGCCAAGGAGATTTTTGATTTCTGCATGCGTTTTTTGGAGCCCGAGCCCATGGAGCTGGGCTGCGACTCCTGAAATGTGACTGTAATTGTGGTGGTGACCCTTGGTCTGTCCAGGAGACTGTCAAAGTGAAATAGAGTTGTGTTTTCTGCCGGAGGCGAGGAGCTATTCTCATCATGAATGGAGACAGGTGGGTGAGAGCCTGCACCTCTTCCTCTCCCGTGTCTGCAATGCATGCGGTGTCTTAGAGGCATAATGGAGCTGGAGGGCAAGCGAGGGAGATTGGCAGACTAAGGTGAGAGGGGCGAATGTGCACAGTGGTTGGGAAATTGGCTTTCAGCACATGTGGGCTTCGAAGCGAGCAAGAGGCAGAGGTCGAACAACGACTCTAAGGAGCTCGGAGCAGGGTCAAGAGAGAATGACAGAGAATGACTACGGACAGAGAATGGCGAAAATGATGGACGCAACACCATTAAAGGAGATGATGGACAGATTGTAGAGTAGGAGTTAAGACCAAGTGCAGGAGTAAGGAATGTTTGATGCGCACAGCTGTGGGCATTAAATGCCACAGGACAGGTCCTCTACATGACCATGTGGCCTAGCCAAGTGGCGCGCATTGGGTCTACCACCTTCCTGGTCCAATTAATCACTCGCATCCGAGATCTTGAGGTTGTAGGTTATAAATTGCTTTTGGATAAATTGATTCTCTAGATAAACTACAACCCTAAACCTATAGATATTATATATGGAATTGTTATGAAAAAAAATCGGAAAATAATTTAAATTGAAATTCTAAAATGTTACATTTTTTATATGTATTTGATTTGATTGATTGATTTATTTAATTTTCTTTAAATCGTAGTGAACAGATAAAATTTTGCAGTAATTTAGTGAGGTCTAGGATTAAATCTTCCACATGTTACTATAACATCAAGAGTATATCCAACAATGCTTAAACCAACTATACTAATCTAGGCAAGTTTCAATTGTCATTATAACACTAAGAGGTCCAACGTCAAATTATTTCATGATGTGACTATAACACCAAGAGTATATCCAAACATGTCCCTTGGAATTGAATATAGGTAAATGGAAGAACAAACCATGCTCCTAACCACTTAAGCTACCAATCCATAACAAATTAATATTAACAAAAGCATAACGTCACATGACAAAGATCATGGTTTCATTGACACTAAATTTAATACACCACGTGCTCTATGAAATGTGTGTAGACAAAAAGATGACCAATGGACATTAATTTTCTCAGTGTTGTTTGCAATAATAACATAACATAGACTATTTCTCGGACTCCTAAGTACCCATACAAATTTTTATTTGTTTAAACTATTCACTTGAACTTTAAATTTAAAATTTTTAAAATTTTTATTTGAAAAAAAAAAACATTTTTCATTAAAACTTAATTTATATAAATTTGCTTGACATTGAAATATTTCATTATTTAAATTATATTTTTAATTAAAAAATAAATTTAATATTTAAAAAAAATCCCAAAACATTTGAATTATATAAACCTAATAATTTATAAATACAATTTTCTAATTTTTAATAATTATTTTTTGAAATCTTTAAGTTATATAAATCAAACCATTTATATTTACAAATTTGAGACAATTTTCTGAAATTTGGAAAAAAATAATAATACCAAAAAGTTGCTTCTACCCTACTTGGTTAAAAAAGCTTGCGCAATCTATTGCAAATTAATCACTAAATTGACCTTTATGGTTTTTTGAGTATAGGGATTCTAAGGCTTTAGCTAAAGTGTGAATCCTAGCTACGACTATGTGAGAGTTGGAAAAACTAAAATTTTGCTTTCTCGATTTGCCAGCTAGCATTGAAGCACTTTTCAAATGAAGTAATTGAATACAAGTGCATAACATGGGTTTAGAATTTTTAAATGACAAATTCAGAGTTAAAATGGTAATTGGAGCCAGGATTGTAATTCAGAGTTAAAACTATTGTAAATTCACAATGATGTTAAATTAAGTGAAATTATAAAATGCGTTTTTTTTTGAATGGTTATGGTTATGGTTATGAAGAGTTAGGTTTTGTCTTCCCTTTTTTTTTCTTTCAAATGGATTGAATAATGCTTATTTGGACGTCAATTAAAGATTTTAATTGAATCATGCAAAATAGATGAATTAAAGATTTTTAATTGAATAATGTAAAATAGATTTATTAGTTAGTTTAGTAATGTATTAAAGTTTTTTTTATAATTAAATAAGTTGATTTTATTTATTTTTTAAAAGTTTGGTAAGGTTATATTTTTAGCATGTTTAATATATTATTTCAATTGGGTTAGGAGTTAAATTTGACTGGTTCGGCTATCCATCATAGAATTTTTTATAACGATCTCATTTTTAAATGACTCTTTATATCACTTTTAATATTTCCTTTTACCAGTTTCATCTAAGTTAAAAGAAAAAAAACATAATGCATACATGTAGATATTGAAGCGAGTGCACTTAAACTTTGAAGAGATTAGGGTGAAAAACATTGTGCTATTGCTAAAAATAATTTTCCAAAGTTTTATTTTTAATTAGATTTATTTTTCAGAAAATATAACATTTTAGTTTAAATTTCATGTGGGTATTAGATATTGTCAATAAAGTTCTTCAAATGAAAGTAAAGGCAAGTTGAATTTACTGAAGTTAAGATGAATCCTTTTCGAGAGAAGAGTTTGCTACTCACTAAGCTCCGTTAAAAGAGGAGCCTCCTCTTGCAGGAATTCCATGGAGGGAAAATATTCCATGAAATCGAACATTTTGATAAAATTACAAGAAAATTTTGTTAAAAAAATGTCTATGCTCTAGATATTAGAATATCTACTCGAAATTACCCTAGTTTAGGGGAAGTCTAGGCTTGAGGAAAGTCTAGTACTGGTGACTATCGTGACTAAGATGTTATAGGGTTGGTATAATGGTCCAATTGATTTTTAATTTGAAGCATTGATCAAATATTTAACCAAATAGCGGTAACATAAAATTACTAATCAAGACTTTATTTAATTAGGCGTATGCATGTTCACTCACCAAATACATATTGATAGACTTGATCAAGAAATTGGAATTTAAAGACTCTCACTAAGCTATAAATCACTCACATAAAGAAAATAACTATTTATATATACATCATCTTGAAACTCACACAATCCATAATGTCAATTTCCCTATTATCTTTAAATCTTTAGCTTAATGGGGAAATGAATTATTTACCACTCCCAACCATTTTTACCACTCCTAATCATTTTTAAAATAAAATGTATAACATAAAAAACATACCCACTTCTAAAGCCTCATCTATGAATGTATAACATAAAAACATACCCATTTTTGAAGCATCATTTAGGGTTACAAAATGTGACCAACATAAATCCATTTTAACTTTGGATCTAAGAAGCCTCAAAAGGGTTCAAATTTCTTTTCACTCAGTAAAAAGAGGTTTGCATCACAAACTATTTGCTATCTCTTTGCGCTTGGTAGATCATGAGTTAAGATGGATCTAGGTTGGTTTAATTTTACCCTTTGAATATGTTATGCTCCACATGAATACCATGCATAAATACCATGGGTTTTCATACTATCTGTCAATACCATGGGTGAATACCATGAAATTATTTTTATTTTAATGTTATTTTTTATAATTTTTATTTTATTTTGATTAAGTAAAAATGTTTTCACATAGCGTGATTTTTATTTTTAGGGATAAACAACACATTACATTACATTACATCCATTTTAAATCTGGAGCTATAAGGGCCTAGAGAGATCAAATCTCTTGAGATGCAAACCTCTTTAGAGTAAAAGGAGATTTAATCCCATAGATTCAGAGTTAAAATGGATATAAGCTATTTTAATTCCCCCCTTTAAATATGCTATATTCCACATGAATACCATGAGTCAATACCATGAAATTATTTTTATTTTACAGTTATTTTTTGATTAATTTAATTTTACATTGACCAAATGAAACTGTTTTCACATAGAACTATTTTTAATTTCATTTTATTTTCACTCAGTTCAAAAATAAATAATTTCATTAAAAAAATAAAAAATATTATATTTAATAATATTGTATTATTTTTTTAGAATACAAATATTACATTTTAAAATATTATATTCTAAATGTAGAGTAAAAAACTATCTATGGTAAATTGACTATTTGATTTTAATCTTATTTTAGTTTATAATTTTATTTTATTTAGTTTTGATACGTACCAAAATACACTGCATTGGGAGTTGTTACCCAAGAGTACATTTTAATACCAAATAATATATATATATATATATATATATATATATATATATATATATATATATATATATATATATATATATATATTTCTGATTTTTTTATATATCTGTTATTTTTACATTTTTCAAAATTATTTGCATGTTAATTTTGACGTATTTGTTTCAGAATAAATTGTATTTTACTAGTAAAAAGTAGAGTGTCAAATTTAACCCCTAATTAAAATAGAGAATTGAATTTAACTTTACATTAAAAATTGCTCAAAACATTTCATCACTCTTTATCCAAGACCTTATAAACTAAAATAAATTATTAATTAATTTGATATAATATTTTTCTGAATTCGAAAAATTTTGTTTTCTTATTTTAATGACAATTGATTAGAATTTGTCTTTGACATTAATTTTGGATCTATATGATTTGAATATAAAAACAATATAAAATTCAACTTAAAATTCTGCAGAGATTTGAAAATCACTTAAATAAAGAAAAATAAATTGATATGTTTAAACTTACTTTCAAAACTTAATTTATTCATAAAAAGTAATATATATTTATTCATAAAAAGTAATATATTATTTATGATAAATTATGTATCGAATTATTTATTAAAAATAATATTAATTAAAAAATATATAATAATAGTTATTAAAAAATATTAATTAAAAATATATATAATAATATTAAATATATTGTAATAAAATGTGAGAATGCATTTACACCAAACATGTAAAGTTACTTTTATAAACTTTTTAACAATAATTCGGAAAATTATTTCATAGAAAAGGAAAAACTTTAAAAAGGTTTTCAAAGGTTCTTTAACCACAAATATCGCTTAAATTTACAAATTCTTATGATTAATTGAAAATAAACATCTTTACACTATTATATAATAATAATGATATTAAAAAAATAATTACATAAATGTTATAATTTTAATGCAATTAGCTATATGTTAGAACACAAGTTGTTTGGCAAAGGATTTAAGAAAAAAAAACCCTCACTCACAAAGATGCAAAGATGGATTCAATAAGTAACATGATGTTATTAAATATTTCTTTGAAAAAAATATTTAATCATTCAGTTGTAAGATATACAGATATAATGCATGATAATTAAAATGATCTATTTGTACACGTTAAAGGATTGGTATTTATTACTGGACATTTTAAAAATTAGGATTTAATATTAAGATTATTAATAATAAAGGGAAAAAGTATTGTTTATTTTTTGTTTTTTTCAGAAGAAAAAAACGCTGTTATATATAATATAAAACAGTACATAATCAGATACATCTCCAGCATGTAAAATACAGCGAGAATAACAACCAAAGGTAGCCAAAGGAAAGACCACTCCAACATAGAACGAAAAGCGTCCAGATCAGATGCTCAGCTAAAGAAGTGAGCAGGTGGAGGAAATTGGAAATGATAGGACAGATTAACAAAAGATATAAACAGTAAATGAAAGACCAAAGTGTATGCCAATGACATAAGAAGACACATAGATCGGAAGACATCAATCCAGATGTGGCATGTGAATGGATCAAGAAGGGACATATCCGAAAGAAGTGATAAATGAAAGGAGGGACATATCCGAAAGAAGTGATAATAGCAGAAGTATTGTAGTCCCTAGCAAAAATTGAGACCGGCTCGCTTGAGAGAAAAAAAGCACGCTCGCTTGATAAAAAACCGGTTACCCATAGCCGACCTGTGTATTCATATCACGCTCGCCTGTAGAAGAGATAACGAACAAAAAGCCCACGCTCGCCTGAAGGGGTGGGAAAAAAACATAAACCTGCAAATGAGATCATCACCTCGCAAGTAGATAATAAAAAAACCAAATTTCACAACAACAACTGCGTTATGGAATGGCAATATCAGTTTGCCAGAAAATGGCACCATCTCGAAAGAGCTGAACCTGCATGATACCAAAGTCAGTGTTTAAACCCATCTTTGAAAGGCCATCTGCCCTTGTATTGTTGTCCCTGTAAATGTGACAGATAGCAGGCTTGTTGAGCATTGTCCATAACCACCGAGCACAAGAAACCCAGCCATGTAGTCCAGTTGGGACGAGAGCCAGTGGGTTAGTGATCCATCCTATAGAAATCCTTGAATCGCCATAAACATGAATATCTTTGAGTTGTAAGTAGATGGCAAAACGCAGGCCTCCCCAAAGAGCAATGATTTCCGCTTTGTTGTTGGTACCATTCCCTGCATTAAAATGAATATGGACCCTTTCCCTTTGAGATATCTTAATCCATGTGCCGCATCCCATAACCCCATTCATGCACGCACCATCAAAATAGACTGCTGGGATAGCCACCTCATGTGGCCGAATGCGTATGGAGCAATCCATTATAGGCCTAGTCATTGTAGGACTATCTTCCATCCATTTAGAAATAGCAGAGTAAATACATGGAATCTGAAAGGGTGTATTTTCGAAGATCATTTTATTTCTACCAAGCCATACCTCCCATAAAAAGAAGAAGGGGAGAGATCTATATTTCCCTTTTAATTTGTCCCAATCCGTCACCACAGATATGAAATCAACCGGGGACCATGAGGGGCCCATGAAATGTACAGAGAAGAGTCTCCATATATTGATAATAACAGGACAACTGAAGAAAAGATGTACAGTGGATTCAGTATCCGATAAGCATATATGGCATCTGAAAGGGCCAGAAAATCCCCTCTTCATCAAATTATTTCCAGTCAGGACCTTGTCCTTCCACACTAACCAGCCAAAGAGGATAATCTTCGTAGGGATATTCCTCCGCCAAAACCTATAGAAAGATCTGCTAAGCTGATCCAAATATGCAACCATATTAATATTCCTGTATATGTCTTTGACCACCGGTACTCCATTCTTCGTGGGGCCATCCCAGACAATCTTATCACCTCCGGAGTCCCAGCATAATCCCGTTGCCTGATGCCTGTCTGTAAAAAACTCCCATTCATCATCCTCCGGAGCTCTTAAATCCAATTGAGCAGCCATTTTAAAAATAGGTGCCTCGTAAGTCCATTCGCATATAGTCTGTGAAAGATATAAAATGCCACGATGAGCAAGCCTGTGAGAAAGTTGTGGAGATGGTCCGTGTTGTGGAGGAAAACCAATAACTTTGAAATGAGATATAGGAATACGTCTACCGTCTCGGAAAAGCCAAGCTACCCTGTCCACCATATGCCTGCTAACCTTTTTGAAACTGCCCCAAATGACTGATATGCATCTTGGGTGTGAGAATTGAGTGGAAAGAATCTGATGATAAATGTCACCCACAATATATTTGCATCTGATAACCTCATTCCAAATGCCATCACCGCCCAGTGCTCTCCAGAACAACTTGATAAGCAGAGCGATGTTGAAGTTTCTCGTGTCTAGAATACCCCATCCATCGTGGTCCTTTGGTCTGCACAGTTTCTGTAATTTGCATAGGTGAATTTTTTGTGGCATCTGCGCCCCGCCCCATAGGAATTTTGCAATAATGGAATTAATAAGTCTGATAATACCATCTGGCAAGTAATAAATATGACCCCAATAAACCATCATCTGGGATAGAACAACTTGTATCATAATGAGTCGACCCCCCATAGACAACCACCTGTGCGTCCACCTGAACATCCTTCTTCTAAACTTGTCAATGAGCCACATCCAGTCCCGGATCTTATAGCCGCATGGTTTGATATTGAAACCCAAGTAAAGGAAACCCAGTGAAGCTTCTCTTAACTCCATACCCAAAATATCAGTAATGTGGGCCAATTCCCCATGATCTCCATGCTCATAAATGATAAAGGACTTGTGCTTGTTGATGGCCAGCCCAGTAGCTGACTCAAAACGATTAAAAATATGATGGACATAGTGCCAATGACCCCTGTGGATATGACCAAAAAGAAGCAGATCATCAACAAACAGTGAGTGCGTGCAAGCAACTGTGTCGGAGAAGGAGAAGCCCATAGTATGACCCTGCTGGATCGCTTTCCGAAGAAGACAACTGAGACCATCCATGATTAAAATGAAGATTAATGGCGACAACGCACATCCTTGTCTGAGTCCCCGACCAGCAGCAAAAAAAGTAGTAGGAACCCCATTAATAATGACAGCATAATTCACAGTGGAAATACAAGCCATGATCCACCGAATGATACGAATAGGAAGCCCAACCTTCATGAGAACCATCCTGATATATGCCCAATCAATCGAATCATAAGCCTTGAAAATGTCAATCTTCACCATGACATCCTCCCTTTTCTCCGTATGCATAGAGTGTAAGATTTCTTGTGCTATTGCCGTGGCATCATGAATGGATCTCCCCTTGAGGAAACCATACTGTTCCTTTGAAATAAAAGTAGACAATGTGTCCTTAATACGCTCAGCAATAATTTTTGATGTAATCTTGTAGAGGACATTGCAAAGGGAAATCGGCCTGAAATCCGCAAATGTTTGGGGGTCATCCTTCTTTGAAATAAAAGCAATGAACGTGGAATTTAGACTGGCAGGAATGTAACCCCGAGTACGGATCTGCTCTACCACCCTAGTCAAATCCTCCCCCAACAAATCAAAGAAATGGACATAAAATTCCGCGGGCCAACCATCCGGCCCCGGACATTTATCCCTTGCAAATGTTTTTAGGACCTTTATAACTTCATTCCCAGTGATCGCCTTATCCAGTAAGGCAATAGCATCATCATCAAAAAAACGTGGGATGTGATCGAGCAGCCATACCTGATTTTCCATATTTATATCAGTCTGTTTTGTATAAAAGGAGGCAAAATATTGGAGAGCCTCGTTTTGAATCTCTTGGCTGGAGTGCACAAAGGACCCGTCCGATTTTTTGATACGCCAGATGGCATTTCTACATCTCCTCTCATTAGCACATCTATGGAAAAATTTGGTATTACGATCCCCCTCGGCGAGCCAAAGAGCTCTGCTCTTTAACCTCCATGTGATCTCTTCAATCCGCAGGATTTCTCTTTTCCTAGCCCCCAGGCTTCTCAAACAATCCAGTGTTTGTTCATCAGGATGTATAGAGAGAAAATAATTTATAATCTTCTCCATTTCGACCTGTATCCACCTGAATTCTGCCCTTAACTTCATCTTCTTCTCTCGTTCCCATGTCTTAGTCATAGCCTTTGTTTTCTGTAGCCTATGATAAAAAGAATCCCAGATCCCATCAACCATAGGCTCGCATTCCTCTCTCCAAATACCCTCCACCAATCTGGTATATTCCTGATCCTCCAACCAGATTCTATTAAACTTGAAAGGGCATCCCGTACCCATAGGGAGATTAGTGCATGTGAAGGTAATGGGAAAATGGTCGGAGATATCAGATGCAATGATGTAATATCTGGGACCACCCAATATGTCAATGATTGAATCCTTAACCAATACCCTATCCAACCTTTTCCCAATGTAGTTATCCGCCGCTCTTCTATTGGTCCATGTGGGCGCCAAAGGGTGCAGCCTGATATCCACCAGTCCATGTGAAGAAAAGATGTCATTCAAATAGCCAGCCAAAGGGTCCATGCGAGCCTTATTGCCCCAGACTTCATCAACATTGAGAGTAGAATTTAAATCCCCCAAAATAATAAGATTAGGGAGGGTAAAGATACCTGACACGAGCATCCTGTCCCAGAAAGCCTTCCTATTTTCATAAGGCGCATATAAGTTGATCAAGTTGAAAGTGCAGTCCATACCTCTGAGGCATCCAGACAGCAATATACCACCAATAAAACTGAAAGCTCTGAAAGATGCGTGGACAGGATTCCACATAACCAACATACCCCCCGATCTACCGCATGAATTTGTCGCAGCAGCGTGCCAATTCTTCTTGATTTTTAAAAACAAATTTATGGCCTTTGTTCTATCTGTCATGGTCTCCTGTCCGAAAAAAATCAACGGCTTCTTTGAGACAAGTAATTCCCTTAGGCAATGAAATTTAGGTGCATCACCCAAACCCCTCATATTTAGTGAAATTACATGATTCATGGCGAAGCAGAACAAGGGTTGCTTGCTCTAAGCGCCCTGGAGTTACACCTCGCCCCAAGATTACTGTGAATGGGGGTCTCAGAAAGGCCCGCATCATCATCCATGAACAAATAAATTGATTTAAGTTTCTCTTTTTTTCGGCTACAAGCACCCTTTGCCTTCTTCTTGATGGACTTTAAAGCATCCGATAAGGTAGGAGAATGCTTTGTTTTAGAGGAAATCGGTTTGTCAAAAACCGTCAATGCAGCAAGGTCCAAGTTGGAGTTTCTCATAAGAAAGTCGATATCACTACCAATGGAATTCCTAGAGGAATCAGATAAGTTGATGTTCCCAGCTTTGTCCGGAGTGCAATGTGGAGACCCTAGATATTTCCCTTCATCCTCACTGTCATCGAGCAAACTACGGACATTGAAATGCGAAGCCTCCCCCCCCACATGCACGGACCAGAAATCATCACAGTCATCTAACAAACTACCAATCTTCAGACTCGATTGATGCCTCCCAACATGATTGGACGATTTAAATAAAGGAGGGTCAGTGGAAGTGGAAAAGGTGCCAATAGGGTGAATAGGGACCATAGATCTGCCATAGCCCGAGTCGGGCATATTCAAAGGCCGCTTTTCGGGGTTACGTTCACTCCCATGATCAGGCATTGATATGGTATTTTTAGCAGAAAAGGATGGGGCAGAGGGAGCGAAAGAAGGACATGACACCGGTCCATCAGAATCATTACGAATGGAAAGGACAGGACTAGTATCATGCTTAGAATCAGGTTGGAGGACCCTAAATAGATTTCTAGCAATAGATGGATGACTTGCCAAATTAGCAGGGATGACAGAATCAGGAACCGAGACTTCATGTTGTCCATCCGCTGTAATGTAAGCATCATCATCAGAGGAGGAGTTTACAGTAATACCTGGTTGTTGACCAGCCATCGAGGTAGTAGCATTGTATTGTCGACGATCACCATCCGAGGCCCCCACCGGCTGGTCCACCCTCGCGATGCGCATTCTCAGCGGACAATGATCTCTGAGGTGGCCCGTTTTGTGGCAAATCAAACATCGAAAATGTATTCCCCAGAAGTCAATACGTTGTCAATGTCGTCTGTCACTCCATATGAGATCAATATCACCTGGTAGCCCACCCACGTAGTCCACTTCCACCAAGAGCCATGCGATCCTCTTATCAGCAGCCCCTACTATGCTCGGATCTATGTATTTGGTGGAACCAATGGAATCCCCAATCGATCTCAAGGCCTTAAGAGTCCAAAATTCTAGAGGTAAACCCGGCAATTTTACCCATACCACTCTGCTACGTGGTGCCTCCAGAACGGGATTGAAACCAATATACCATGGGATAATCTGCATGAAGCTTTTGCCGCGGACCCAGGTTCGCCCCATGATCTTGATCACATCATTCTGGTTCATGAAGTGGATACTAAACCAACCGTTCAGCAGCTTGCTAACCTTTGGCGAGTAGCCGAGAATGGAATTCCACTTCTGGTTAATCCAAGAGAGTGTGTCAAAATCTTCTCTATCCGGAAAAACCCACCTCCCAACCACAACCCTTCTCTGTAAGCTCGCCACCCTAGTGCACAGGTCTTCATAATCCAGGTTTACTTCCTTGATATCCATCCTATGTTTAAGGATGTTCCTTTTCCCTCTGCGGCCACCACAACCAACACCATGAAGTTTATGTCTACCAGGTCGCTGTGTACAATTTACCTTAGTCTGATCAGAAACATGGAGCGCCTGTTTGATAATGGCATCATCGGTATCAAAGTCGAAAATGGGCGACCGAGCAAAATAAGACGAATTGTCCTCCCGCGGATTCTCAACGCTGGAAATATCCATCCTGAAGTAAAGACACCTGTATACCCGAGGTCACCTCCACCAAGTTGGCAGTGCCGTCGTCCAGGTAGCTGTCAGCCGATACAGTAAGCCAGACCAAGATTAGTGTGCCCACACGCTCTCTAGCCGTCGCTTCTAATAGTGGCAAATAGAATAATCCAAAAAATGAACGAGGAAATTCTATGAAAGAGTATGTTTTGTAACCCAAGGGCCTTGAATCCATAAATGTTAGGAGACGTACACGCCAGATGTAATATGAGCAGATACATATGTCATTCCTCAAACATAATAAATCACGCCTACCACCATCCCAGCTATAAACGGTAGGTGTAACGTATCACCTTCCGATGTTCATGCCATAAAGAGGACGGATATGAAATAATGGGAGCTCAGATCGCCAAAGCACATCAGAGATAGACCATCATCATGACGTATCCAAAAAATTACATTGATATAACTCAGACCATATAACACCTGCATTTAATGAAGTACAACCTGATCCCACCTGATGTTAAAATAGACCCCTGCTCCACCGTCATTGCGAGCCAACCAGATAAAAATAATGCCTGACATATTTCAAAATTTGAAAATTGTCACCAGGAAATCCTGCATTCCGGGATAGACTACTGGAAATTTACCAGCATGTACATCCCTCCTATGGTGAACAGCAGCAGCAGCACAAGCACCCTGGAAAGGACCACCATTTCTTACGAAATTTGCAGCCTACACTCTTGCAAGGCCAGGATATATAAAAAATGTTACAGCAATAAGCCCAGTCTGGAATGCACTTGACCAACAGTTTATTATCTTCCAAGATGCCACCCGATGAAGACGATGAGGACTCAGTAGAACAATCTTGTTTAAACATTAGACCCAATGATATCAATATACCAGAACCACCTTCAGTGAGCCATATCACCACCCCGCTCGACCACTGGAAATGTTGATATGGTATATCGCTCTGAGTAACAAAAGAGCAGTAATAAACAAGAAGATGATCAAAACTACCTCAACCTCATCCGGGAAGCTCAAATCCCCAAATAGTAGCATGTTGATATCGATTCCACGATATAAGATGCCACAAATCTGGAAATCATCAGCCGAGAGAGAAAAGCACCCGATTGGTCATGAATAACCCACCCTGCAAACGAGACAGAGACACAATAGGCCTTCCCTACGGAGCTGTAGCAAAATAACACGAGCTTTTACGCAACAGCACATGCATTGGACCAACTGTCCATAATCTCGATGCCTCCAACAACGCAATGACAAGATCACCCCGCGAAGAAAACTAAACAGGGTAGCCACCAAAAGCAATAAAAAATGTCCTTTTGTAGGGTTCCAGATAAAAGAACGTCACAAAATGGCCGCCTTAGCCACCATAAGCATCATAAGAGACCGTCATGGGTACCAGCTAAAACAAAAAACCAGCAGCACATCTGTAAACCGTAATATCCACCTACAGCCACATGATCTATTCTCATTGGGTACCAGCTACCCTGCAACTCATCCTCGACCATTAATCCCGACGCAGCGTCTCATTCCTTAGCTTCTCCTACCTAATGTTAGCCATGTTCTAAAGCCTGGTATTGCTGCCTGATCGTTCCAGGCGTTGTTAGCAAAAAAAAAAAAGTATTGTTTATATATATATGTTTGTATTTTGTATTCTATGGAATTTTTAATTTATTTATTTTTTTTAAATTTTTTTGGGGTAAAATTTAATGTATTTAAATTATAAGTTTATGTTTAAAAAAAAATCTAATAATGATAAATATTATTTAGCAAGTGATAACAGTTTAAAGGTTATGAAAACCAATTTTTTTAAAGTTTTTTTTAATGTTAATATTTTATCAAAAATTAAATTATTTGAACATGTAATTGTTATGTTAAGAGGTATTCTACAACTTAATATGAGAGAGATGTTGTTAGGTAATATTAGATTTAGAACTAATAAATTATTAGTCATAATTTTTTTTTAAAAATTTTGTACATAAATAAAATATTTCAATTTTCGTCCACGAGGTCTTGGATAAAGAGTGGTTGGTGCACTGTTAAGACACTCCTTGATGAATGAATATGAATGAATGATATTTTAACGCCCACGAGACTAAAAATAGTCTATGCGACTACCAAGTTCCTTGTTTTTTGCCTTCTGTAATTCAATCTTTTTCTTACTCAAATTGATGATGAGTTGACCCAACCTTCTAACAGTTTCTTCACTGAAAAGACAATGCCATGGAATAGATGCTAACATACTGCTGTAACTGTCCCTGATGTCTCTGAAAGCATCACATTCCAAAATGAAATGTTTTTTTGATTCCACTGCCCCAGAAGTGCAAAAAGTACATACCCTTTTTTCCTAAGCTTCTTTAGGTCTCTTCCACTGTCCCGTTTCACACCGAAGTTGATGTGAGTTAGTTCTTAATTGGGCAATAAGAACCTTTTCTCCCCACGAAATGCTAGCTCCAATGTACTCTTTTTGTTGGAGATCACAAGTGGGGTTGAATTCTTGAACATAATACTTCTTCTTTCTACCCAACTCTTTTCCCCATATACCCTTACGGAACTTCTCCAACACAAAATTATTTAACTCCTTGGTATTTGTGGGACATGCATTAAGGTAAATATTCCATTCACTCATACCTTCATTGAGGATAACTTTCGACCATCTACCTCCTCCCATTTTTTCAATTATTTTTAGATACCTTATAAGATGCACCATGGAAATTTCTTGGATGGGAGCTTCCCCTGTTTCACTCAACATTATATCATAGGGAACCGAACTTTTTATTTTGAACTTGCTCATGATCAAACGTTTTTGAATTTTTTGAATTTGTTTCCATTTTGAAATTGGGATGCTGCTAGTGCACAATTCACACCCACATAATAACATTGGAAAAACTAGGAGTCCAAAACATATTTTGATCGTGTTCCAATCGCATAACTCTGCCTCTCTACATCTATTTTGAAGTGCATATAATGATTTCCACCCTCCTAAAATTCTTTTCTTTCTGAAATCCTCCCAATTTGATCCTGAGGTACTTGTATTCATTTACTTCTGCAAGAATGTTGCCTTCAAAGAAGAAAATATGCTGGCATTGCTTCCTTTTATTAGAGAAAATTATTATTTTGGTCTTACTGGTATTGACTTGCATCCCCACTACTTTACAAAAATGCTCAAGGGAATATAGGTGCATCTGCAATCCATGGGCCGATTTAGCAACCATCACAAGATCATCGGCATATAGAAGAAGCTTTATCACAAACTCCCCCAATCGAACACCATCACCACCTTGCAAATTTAGCCAATCTTCCAGTTTGTCGATATATAAACCAAAAAGGGTAGGGGATAAAGGGAAACCTTGCTTGACTCTGATCTCACTTCTAAAACTTTCTGAAATGCCTGCTAAAGTTCTAATTTTGACTTTCACCTCTTCATAAAGCCTATGGAAAACAACTCTATATTATAAATGAATTTCAAGTTCTTCCATTCTATGCCACAACTTGTCTCTAGGGACCATGTCAAATTACTTTTTGAAGTCAACAAAGCAGCAAAATACTTCTTCTTTGCTCCCCCAAATATTTTCGACAATGTGTCTCAGCGTGATACCATGATCTACTGTAGAATTCTTTGGCCTAAAACCTGCTTGCCCTTTTTCCCTCTTTTCTTTTACTTCTGCCCACTTACTGATTCTATTTTCGACGATGCCACTGAAAAGATTTGCAAACAAAGGATTGATCATAATGGTTCTATAGTTGGAAGGATTATTAATGTCTCCATTTTTAAAAAGGGAATTGCTAGAATATTTGTCAAATCCCTTGAGAATCCTTGATGAATGACGTTGTTGAATATTTCCATGATGTGTGGTGCGAAAATGTTCATTCCCCACTTTAGATATTCTGCTTGAAGTTCAACCGAGTCCTTTGCCTTCCCTATTTTCAACTTTTTAATTCCTGCCTCCACTTGATGTACTGTGAAAAGTTTTGTAGATGTGTTGATCCCGGGAGGAGGCTGAACCTCTAATTATTTTTCATAGAGTTGCCTTGCATAATCAAACCACTGATTGGTTGTAATATTATTTTCAAATTGCTTCTTCCTTGGTTGAAGTTCCTGCCAAATTTTTTTGGGTTATTCTTGCCTAGCCTTATATCAAGTCTTCCCGCCTTGTTTGCATGAAATCATATTTTTTATTTTTAAAAATTTGCTTATATAACCTTACATTCATCTTTCCCTCTCCTTCCTTTTTCAAGGTTCTCCTTGCCATTTTTCATTCCTCATCGAACCACACATTCATAGGAAAACAATTTGATTATGATTTCCTATTTTTTTTCTCTTTTGCACTTCTCAAGTGCATCCTGGATTATATTTGTTAACTCATGGCTGTCGAGGCTTTGGGGACCAATTTTCTCCTTCTGAATTGATCTCCTCAACATTGTTTCGAAGATAGTGCAATTTTCTTGTGTTAGAAGAATTTTCCCCCGTGATGCCGATTGTTGAGAACATTGGGTTTTCCTCCTATTCTGTCTT
Source organism: Pinus albicaulis (assembly GCA_034641835.2). Classification (NCBI taxonomy): domain Eukaryota; kingdom Viridiplantae; phylum Streptophyta; class Pinopsida; order Pinales; family Pinaceae; genus Pinus; species Pinus albicaulis. Next base: position 779,884,247 of record CM076575.1, on the reverse strand, counting down.
TTTTCTAACGATGATAAATTTATATAAATTGGGTTATGATTTGATTTTAAGTCCCAAATATGCTCTCCAATCTTAAATTCATCTATTATTTCTATTAGGCTTTGTGAACCAATAACATAGTCAACGAAACTTTCCCCATTGTATGTGTTTCAAGTGAAGTTCCCAGACTTTTTCCATCTATTTAGACCATTGCAAATAATTAAGTTGAAAGCACCACACAACATAGATAATTCCTCTCCAAAATGATTAATTACTTTTTCATCTTCTAAACATCTCAACCATTGAGAATTATCCTCTTCAATGAGCCAAATAGGATTGTGATCCTCTTTGCAAGAAATAATACTAGCTTGATGATTTGTTGTTCTAGCATTGAAATCTCCCACTAAAAGAACTTCTCCCTGTTGAGAATATGCGGCAATATCTTTCTTTAAAGCTGCATACGGATCTTTGCTGTACAATCCCTATTTTTGTAAGTTTTTGATACTCGAGGCACAAAATAACATGTTGCAATTCTTATGTCATTCTCCTTCTCTGTTATTTTGAACCATAAATATTGTTTATTTGTATATCTTCTTTCACTAGCTGAATGTGAAGACCTTCTTTTAATTTCACTAAAACTAGTATTCCTTCGTACCCTTTGCCATTTTCTGTTGCCTCGTTCCAAATTGCTAACTTCAAATAACCGTCAAACATAGAAGTTTTGCAACCATCATGTTCATGAGTTTCTGTGAGATAAATTATGTCTCTACCTTCTGCAATAGGCCCTATCCCAAGTCCTCTCCTCCAAGGGTAACTTCTACAGTTCTAACAAACTAGACTTAGGTAGACCTGGGTAGGATTTGGTTGCTACACGGTTTGGCACACAAGACTCGAATTTGAGTCTTCACCCCTTTTAATCCATGTTGATCCTGTTTTTTTCCTCCCTATTATAGAGTTACCTATTTTTTCTTTATTGTCATCTTGCTGCCCTATTTTTCCACGAGGCCCAAACACTACAATAACCGCTTTACTATTGTACAACCATGCTCTTTTCGCTTCGTTTCTTGCTGCTCTAACTTTCTCCACTTCTTCTCTTCTCTCTTCTTGTTGCTTGCTAGTTAAATCTTCATCTAGGAAGAAGTGTGAGCCTTTCAAGAGTTTGTTTTTGCTTAAGAGATGATGTTTCTCTTGCACAATTGCCATGCTCAATTTTGTAGGTCGACGTCTTTCCTCACATATCTTTCCCACCCTCCTTGCTTGACAAATTTTCCCTCTCCACTGTAATTTCTCTCTCAAAAATTCCCTTGTCAAATTGAAAGTGATTTCATTCTTCCCATGGTATCTTATTCCCCTGATAATAAAGCTTGTTTCTCTCTCTTTTATTTCTTTATGTTCTCTTTTCTGTGCTCTATGAGAACTTACATCTTATTTTTCCTCTATCCCGTGACCATTAGTGTCCTCAACCCTAGTTTTGATTTCTGTTGGAATGTATGTCTTCTTGTTCTCTTTTGCCTTCTTTTCAGAAAGGATTGTTTGCTGACCCATTTGTGTATCTACCTGAGTTTTTTTAACGATTATCACATATTTGTTTGCTACCATTTCGTCATTCTTGATTTGCCATGCTGCCTTCATGTTTTCCCAATCTCGTTTTCCTACCTCTACAACATCTTGTAACATTGTTACATGCTCTTTCAAAATTCTTTTACCTTTCCTTAAACATTGATTTGCAAGTGTGATCTCTAAAATTTTGCGGTCTCTTTCCTGTTCGTTTGCTTCTAAAATTTCTAGCCTTGCCCTAGCCTTCATCAGTTCTTGGACATAGAGATCTGATGACCAAGTAAGAGGTGTAGTTGTGGGACTGTAAATGATTGAATCTTCTGTATTTTTGTTTCTCTTCTTTTTTTTCTTCTTCTAGGTCTATTTTCTTCTTCATTGTTCCCATTTAAAGTGGGCAAGTCTGCACTTTAAAATATCTTGATATTGTTTTGCATTTAACCAAATCCACTTTCCTATTTTTTCAGCTGAAGCAATTTTGACTTGGTCCAAATGATTTGTTTCCACAAAATTTGATTTTTCCTTGCCATTTTTAACATTTACTATTGATTGGTTTTCTATTTTTGGATTTCAACGAAAAAAACAAAAATCTCAAAGTGAATTTGCCACAATTCTCATCAAAATTTTCATAGGGAGTATTTGCCCAAAAATGTTTTTCAAAATGGAACTTCAAGGTTTATGAGTCTTGGTTTCTTCCAAGCTTGCATAGCCAAACACTAGCAAGCTCGAATCCTTCAGCTGAGCTGAGCAGCGTGTTGTTGCGTCTGTTGCGTGCTGTTGCTGTTGCTTCTGCTGCATGCTGTTGCTATTGTGTGCTATGGGAGAAACAAGCAGGTGAGAGCTCCTGATCTATATCTCAGTCACAAACTCTGCTAAAGATTCCTGGCTTAGGACGAGGGAGACCTTCGATACGATCCTGTCTCACAAAATCATCGTTGCAAGTCACTGGTTCAAGTCGGGGGTGATGTATTTCACCATGATGATGAAGATGTAGTCCTAACGAGCTTATATATATATCTATATATATTTCCACATGAATTTTAACACAAATATTATATAGAGAGACAAAAGTAATCAAAACTAAAAAAAATGATTTAATATAGAGTTTACAGGTAGCATATAAAATTATTGATAATATATGATGTGTAATTCATTGTATATTCAATTGACATGTATTTAAAACAAAAACATGTTAATAACAAAATAATATTGTCAACCATAAATAAAATATTTCAAAATCTATATTAAATAAAATATTTTCTTATCAAATTTTTATAAAGAGAAGATAGAGAGAAAGTCCTTTGGTTCTTTCTAATTCAAGGTAGATATTTGTAATTTCTTCAATGTTTAATATGGAGTTTACATGTAACATTTAAAAAATATTAGTCGCAAAAATATTTCATTTCATGTGTGTAAACATGTAACATCTTAATATATATATATATATATATATATATATATATATATATATATATATATATATATATATATATATATATATATAGATGAGAGATGTTTTCTATTGCTGAATATGAGTGGGAATGTATTAACATTTTGATGTGGAGAAGGTGAATCAGAAATAAAATATTCCAAAGCCAACTATATATATTATATAAAATGAGTGAAAATAGATTTTTTCTTATAGTTAAAACATTTTATTAGTGTTTTTCTCAAAACTAGCTTAGATCCATAGAAATCAAATCTCTTGAGGTGCAAACCTTTCCTCAAGTTTTACACTTAAAAAGAGATTTGCATCTTGAGATCTACCAAGAATCAAATCTCTCAGGATGCAAACCTCTTTTTGAGTGCAAAATTTAAGAAATAGTTTGCACCTCAAAATATTTGATCCCTTTGAAGATTTGGAGTTAAAATGGTACTATGCTGGTTGAGAAAGTACAACTAAATACTCATTTATATGAATGCACACATAAATACATTAATTATTAGAAACAGAAAAAAAACATATAAAAATGTTTAATTCAAATGTTTGCTATTGTATAACTTATTGAAATCAACCTTCACTCTTTCCATTGAAATGCTAATGTTAGCCTTGAATTCATACCATTTATCAAATTACTAAAAAATTAGATGAAAGATATCAAGCGTTAAAAATAATAATTACTTTGGTAATTTGGAGAATACGTTTTCAATACTCAGGATTTTGGGCTTCCACAATCATTCAATGGATTCCGGTAAGGTGGGAGCCAATTTGAATGGATGTAGACAGTCTACATTTCACGAGGCTCATCATTTATTCAAATAGACATGGATTCCTCTTAGCTACTAAGGAGATTCAAATCTTCAAGAATCACAAGGACATGAGTCCAAGTGCACATTATATAAAAATCCGGTGTTATTCTTTGCTTGAGTAGATGTAAGACATGCAATATAGTTACTATAACAATCCGGTGCTATTCTTAGCTTGAGTGGATGTAAGACATGCAATATAGTTACTGCCATTCATGATAATGAACCACTGCCACATGATAATGAACCACTGCAAATGGCAAGGAAGGAAGTCTTTGAATTTTATTTAAGACATGCAATATATGGTTACTGCCATTCATGATAATGAACCACTGCCACATGATAATGAACCACTGCAAATGGCAAGGAAGTTTTTGAATTTTCACTATTTATTTATAGTTATGATACCTTATTCCCTTGACACTAGAAGTAAAAATTCATAGGCTAATCATAAAACAAAATAACGATTTTCAAATATTCCAAAAAAATGTTTTCCATTTCTATAAAATTGAGTTTAATAGAGATTTTTTTTTAAAGAATTTAACTTTTTTTATAAAAAATTATAAAATAAAGTGGTGTGTATGCCATATTAATAGATTTTGATCATGGGTTGAAAATCATAGTCTAAAAGGAGGTTTCCATTAGGCTACGTCCCTTCATATACCTCAAATACCTCAAACACAAATCCCAAACTCACCCAATCTTCATATATCTTCTCTTTGAGCGAAATATATGGACCACATTTTAGATTTCACCAAATACTAAATAGATATCCACAATGAAGATGTTAAGGACCTAGTTTATGAAATTACAAGGGTGGAAAGAACATGGACTAAGTGATGACATGGAACAGGGATGGTTTTATTGACCCAACATAATCACTTCACATAGGAGAATAACCTAATTCCAATCCACTATTATAGTGGGCCATAAAGGGATATTTTTTTCGGTGTAGTCCACTAATAAGAATCCCTACTCAAACTTCATGGCAATGAGGTCAACAATTTGCTTAATTAGTTCAAAGAATTTTTTGTTGTGTATAACACTCACAACCCCTAATATTCTTTCCTCTCCTTGAAGTTATAGTCCATCTTATTCCTCATTATTTAAAACAAATTCTCTAAGAGGTCACTAGTATGAAGCTACAATTGAATTCTATAAATAAAATTAATGCCAAAAGCATTTTCATCTCAATGATACATATGTGAATTACTCTAAATGCATCTTCACTCTCACTAAAAATGGCCATGAGAAATTACACAAAGTCCTCATGACATGGAAGGAATGGTCCATGACAATTTTCTATAAATCCTAATACAAAAATCTCTCACTTTATTGTAATATTGGTTGAGGCATCCTTTCTTACATCCTTAACCTCTATTTTTATTCTTCTTAATAAAGATTAGCAAAATGATTTTATAGGAAACTTTATTTTTTCATCCAATTTACATCACTTTTTTACAAATAAGCTAATGTGTCACATTATGCTTTATTATGCATCAATAAAACATCCTATAGTTTTCAATTATGCCTTATTTTCCATTATTTTTGTGTGCTTGTGTCTCTTTATCCAACTCATTTGTGTACACTTTGCAACTTGTTTGTATCCCATACATCAATGTTTGCGTCTTGTTGTATCATAGTTTGCATCAATGTATACCCTATTTGTGTTGTTTTTTGTCCTAGTTTATGTCTTATTTCATTGTGCTACATCCTTATTGCATCACATCCATTATCATGGTGTTTAATTTTATATCTCAAAGAGCCTAATTTGTGTATTCTTATATTTGTTTTGTATCACCTTACATCCATTTATCCATCCTAGTTCATTAGTTTATGTTTCCTTGTGTTCTTATATACATCTATATGTTTCCATTTTTAGTGTCTTGTTTAGTCTCATTGGGTCTTTTGATTAGTTACAATGGAGCTAGGTGCAGTTGTAATTGTTATCTTACACCATACAAAGAATACAAATTCTCATTGTAGAGAAGCCTGATTAAATGAAAAAACATATGCATGTTCTCTTTTCTCTAAATAAGTTATAGAATGAGTAATTGTTTATTAAATGAATTAAGTAGGGAAAATTTGGAAATTTATCTTAAAGTGTAGAAAACTTGGTGAATCTTACTAGACCCTAATATGCAAACTATAAAATGTTCAGTGAAATTTTTGTAAAAATATTCAGATTCTTAATTATTTTATATAGTCTCTATAAATAATTGGTGACTTTTAAGGTTAATAATTTTATCCTATAAATTTTGGGTGAATCAATTAAAAAAAAAAAAAGAAATTAGGGAATTTTTTTTGGGAAAAAACGTGGAAACTTAGTCCATTTGTGAAATTTAGCCCCTAAAATTTTCCCTGGAATTAATTCCTTCAACTATTATAAATCAACAACAAACACAAAATGCATTAGATGATGTAGGGATAGGGTCATGGAAGTGGAGAAAATTCTACAAGGGAATGAAAAATCCATATTTATATTCAAAGGGAAGTTATAGTGTAGCTAAGTGATTACAAAGATAAAGCCCCAATCTAGAAGTCTCTACATATTTGGCTTACAATTGATTCTTTCCTGTATGATGGCTTACATTTCTAATTGAACTAAAACTATTGATGAGTGGTGCAACTACGACACTCTATCTGTTATAGGATAAAAATGTTACTTTAATTTTTGAGGCTTTAACTAGTTTTATAGAGTAGTTTATGTGTCCTTATCACAAACATTAGTGATCGGAGGTGAAAGCATGATGCCAATAAACCAATGGATGGATTCAAGAAACTGTTAGGCTAAATTGGCTTCCTAAGAAAAATTATTGAAGCCAAAAAATGCAAAAAATTGCTAAGTACAAAGACATCAAGAAACGAGTCTTTAATCGATTCCGTTGCTCATTGAATGTAGATGTTTAATGATCATTGAGTTTGGTAGTTCATCAAGTATGTAGTTATTAAGAAAATGATAAAAATCATAAACAAGTATGGTAGTGCATCAAATATGTAATTGTCAAGCAAAGGGTAAAAATCGTAAACAAGTTGTAACTATTGAGTGAGTAAAAGTTGAAGATTGAAAAAATAAACTATATGTTAGTGCCAAGCTAAGATGACATGCTTAATTCCTTTAGTTTTGAAAATCCAATGCTAGATGTGTTGGCTGGAAGGTCGAGTAAGTATTTCTTGAGCAAAACAAAATAACAATGAATTGAGAGAAGTTAGAGAAATGCAATTACAAAATGACCTAATAGACATCAAGCATATGAGACATGCAAACTACGAGAAATAAGATGAAATATATGCCAAGAAAGGGCAAGGAACCGCCAAGAAAAAATTCACTTGCTAAGAATCTCTATGCTCGAGGAACAAAAAAATCCTTCATAATAGAAAATGTTGAGAAAAGGAGACTGTGAAACACAAATTAAATGAATTATTATCAACGATTAAGAGATGAGGAAATGCCAAGAGGATTTGTATGCTTGATATTTTCTCTTGGTGGAAAATGAAGGTCTATTTTCAATAATTAGGGATACCATAGAGTTTGTCAAGTGTTGAGTAGGGGACAAAAATTACTTATAATCACCATAGTGCTTGATTAGTGAGTAAGAGGAGATTGAGTTGCAAGCAAGGAAAACACACATTTCAATAGTTAAGTTTGGACACGTTATGAGATTATATTGGGTGCCATGAATTAGATAGAAATGTATAATTTGAAGACCAAGAAGGATAGATAATCCAAAAATTGGTAAGAAAGAAATCCCGAAATTGGCATGATCGTAGATGTTTTACAATTAGAATTTCAAGGGAAACATTGACCAATTTACAATTATAAAGTATTCCCTAACCTATAAGAAGATACCAATGATGATGATCATATATGATGAAGAAGGATTGTATTTGGATTCATCACAATGAATAATCTGTAACCTTAAATTTGTTAGACATCATTTAGGAATCATTATGATTGTATCAAGGAACCATAAAATGTGGGAATATGCTTGAAATGGTGGACATGCCAGTGATGCATAATTTTACATTTGATGAGTAGTTATATGAGTAGAACTCAATTTTGACTTAATAAAATTAATAGAAAAAAGACAATGGGAGACACATTAATTGATTATGACTCTATCAATTTAATATTGAGTGAATCATCTATTAAAATAGGAAATTTGTGATGTACCCAACCAAACCTATGCAAGTTTTAATGGCGCGGCACTTAAAAAATTCACAACTTTCCCCATTGGATTTATTTTTAATAAAGAACATTGATAATATATAATTATTTATGCTCTATTAGATGATACACATATGCAAAAAAATGACATGCAACTTATGCATTGCTTGAAGTACAATGCAACATTATAAACTTCAATAATTCATGAGATATACTAGTAAATGTGGCATATATATACAAATAATTTACATCACATACACATACACTTAGAACACTTATCATTTAAAGAGAGATTACAAAAATAATTGTTGATTTTGGGTACTCCTTTCATTCATAGGAATTGTTGCACCCTTTCTTTATGCAATAAGCCACACCTCTTGTAGGGATGTGAGTTCACAAGGATGAGAAAGAACACCCTCAACCCAATTTCACCCTAGTTACATAGCTTATCCACTCACGCAACTGTCCTAAGCCACCAAATATCTTTCCCCCTTCAATTTGCACAACCCAAGAGGTGATCCCCTTCTCTACAATGTAGTCCCTTAGGATATCATAACTTTTTTTTGGCTCTAGCATAGACTAACCAAGAAAATATCAATGTTTGGATATACATGGATTCTCAAATGAAAATTTTCACAATATAATTACATTCATATTTCTATCTTCATTATAGGATTCATTCCCTTTCTCTCGCAACTTGTACTAGGATAGACTCATGGCAGAATGATGGTTAAAATGATCGTATAATCCCCCCTAGATTCCAAAAAAACAAGGATATTGCATACATATTTTGAATTAACCACTTGGAACTTAAAGGGATAAAAAACATCATGAGAATCTCAGTTCTAGAAAGAAGAATGTCACTTTGTATTCTTGATATTGGTCAAAACACACAAGCATCAGTTTTTTGCAAATATTCTCCAACCCCTTACTACTTCGATGTTTTGTCTATAAATAGAAATTATTTACAATAAGGATGATCTGGCTTGTAGCTAGATCCTCGAATTCTCCTATGACACCTTTCATAACTGAAATACATAACTTTCAACAAAAAACTGACAGCTACCTTTTAAAGAATCCATCTCCTAATAGGACTCTAACTCATATTTATTACATTGATCTATACTATATGTGAAACAGCTACATGATGGTTACAAAATAAATATCACATGTTCGAGAGAAAAATGACCAAATTCACCACCACTTTACATATTTAAAGCATCCCTAGATTTGTGGAGCATAACCCTGCTTTTTAGGAATGGATGACCCTTATCTTCAATGCTATTTTAACTGATGACCTGTCTTCATGGCACTCCCTTTGAGTCATAAATATCTGAAAATAAGCTCCCTTGACATGCTGGAGGACTCCAGCTGGCAAAAAATTCTTTTAAGATGCTCAAAACCTTCAACAATTGCTTGCTATGAAAACATGACAGTTTTGTAGCGAGTTTTGGTAGCATGGGAAAAGTGGCTTCTTCATCCATTTTCTTCACTCCTTTGTTGTTGCATCATGTTAATCATGTCATGCCACCTTACCACCATGCATCCCCCTCCTTTAAACATGGAAAATATGAATTTAAAAGCAAAAGGACACCTACAGGTTTTTTCGTAGCGTATTTCTGGCTTCAAGCCTAAGGTATGCTATGAAACTGTGTAAAAAGCCATAAATTGCCCCTTTCAAAATTATCTTCAAAAAATGATCTCCAGCTGTAAAATATTGATTCTCTGCATGTTATGAACCTCCTAAGGCATATTCCATCTCAAATTATTACTCCTGTGGTGTTTCCTCCTCATTTACAATCAGTTGACTTGTAGGTTCTTCTACCACAGTCGTTTTCAACCCTTTCTTTTCCAACTCCTCATGAATCAACTCTAATTTCTCTTCAAGTATTGCACTTTGTGTTTTAATGCCCTGTTCTTGGATTGCAAGTGAAGGTTTATATTTTTTATGTGCTTAACCTCTCCTCTGATTAGTTGAGTCCACTTTATCGACTTTTTTGTATTGTCCAAGGTCTTTGAGACACTTGTGACTTGATCCTCCCAAATTTTCCTCATTTGTTCAAATTGAAGTTTCTCAGCTCTATGCTTCTTTGCCTCTTTCTTCAAAACTAATAAATCCTTGCCTGCCTCTTTTAGCTGCTCCTTAAGGGTTTCAATTTCTGATTTTTCAGTGATTTTCTCTTTAACCTTCTTTTGTTTGATAACCAGCTTCTTTTTTGCAGGTGAAGAGAGATCTATTATGCTTGGTGGCTGAGCTGTTTCACTGACCTTCTGAGTCTCTTTGCTACTTTCCATGACCTTTCTTGCATGTTTGGTCATTGGCTTTCTAGGTTGAAACATGAAACCAACATCATCACCTACAAACTCTAACTTTTTAACTGTCTTTCCTTTCTTTAGCTTTCTTCCCCCATCTTCAACATTTTCATCTTGGACAATGGGAGTTTCTTCAATATCAATTGCATGCAATATGTCCTCTAAGTTACCCTTAACCACTGTTTGGATTCTAGTAACTCTCTTACTGCCATTTTTGCTGACTTCTTGCTTCTGTTTTGCAGGTGTTGTTTTAGGTGTTTGAATCTTCTGCAAAGGCTCTGTCTCCATGCTCACTAGATCTAGTGGGGATGATCTATTCCCTTCTTCAACTTCCTCTACCATTGTAGGTGATGAAATATTTCTAGGTTTGAAAACTCTTTTAGGAGTGACAACATCAACTTCAAAACCACTCATGAATAGAAATGATTTCCAATCTCTGTGTAGTCTCTTCCACTCCTCTAACACCAACAACTTAATCAAACCATGGTGAAAGAGAGAGGTTTCATTTCCTTCTGTTTTAACTTGAACCTTATCTGACATTTTACCTAGACTTCTGTATAAATAAAAGGGCAAGTCAAGTGACCTCTAACCCACAAAATGCAGAAGAAGCCTAAGGTAGTAGGAGTATACCATGTGAAATCTTCCTTTACAGGTGAGATACTTCTGAATGATCATCAACAACTTTGAATAGTTGTCCTTCATGAAACTCCTAGGTATGGCATTTGTAAGATCAATTTCATTATGGTCTGGTTTTATAAACTCTTTTCAATCCTGCATGGTGAACTTGATGCCTTTAAACCATTGTTTCCCTCCTTTAGGGATTCCTGTTGCTACTAAAATGTTGTCTGGTGTCACAGTAAATTTTAGCATTCCCACCTTTGAAGATGTTCCGGTGAAACTGTTAGCAAAATCCTTGTAAACCTGTAGATGACAACCCTGCAATCTTTGACAGAATTGAAAGTAACCTGTTCTTTTGAAAATCTCCATGTTTGTTGGGTCTTGATTGAGAAAATTCATGTCCATGGGCTCATGCCTATAGTAGTGACCACCTTTGCTTGTTTTCTTCCTTGCAGCAATGGTGAATTTATATCTTCTCAGCCTCACTTTCTTAATGACACCTGCAAACTTTGAATCTGCTAGCAACTTGCTTGGCTCAATGAAGTAGCTCTCCATAAATCCAATAACATGCAAAGATAAAGCAGAGTATGACAAAAAGAATAATTGGGTAATTCTTTATGGTTTAAATGACAACTCATCCCTTAATCATGACATATACATGCTAAAAAGGGTAATGATGACCTCAGAGTTGGATTTGTATGTTTGAATTAACCCTAACAGACTTGAATGACCTCCACCCTAACTCCTCCAATCATGAACTAACACTTTGCATTGAGTTTGACAAGACAGTCAGGAAAACATTTTTTCGTAGCGTATCTAGTTTAACTTTTGATAGTTTCGCTACGAAACTATTAGGCAGTTTCGTAGCGAAAACTACTATTTCATAGTATAAAACGCTACGAAAAAAGGTAAAATTGGCTTAAGTGTCCTTTTCAAATTTAAATGCTTGGGAAATTAAAATTGACACCTTATGATGACTGATGGGACATGGCATGACCTAAATGGAGGTGACCTTGAACCTTAGAATAGGTTAAGCATGTAAAAAATGAAATTTTCCTATACCAACTTGAAAAGGCTTAAGAAGAACTTATCCTTTTGAGGGGTGAACTGTATGACCATGTCAAGTAATGTTTCACAAAATTATGAGTGATAAAAGCTGGTGAGAAGGACTAATCCTGCACCCTATATATTTTAGATTTATTCATCATCACCTCATAGGTGCGACAATGTTGCTCGTCATGGCCTGATGACGAACATAACCTGCAAAAAAACTGCTTCAGGTCAGGTTGATATTTCCCAATCCTTGGACAGGAATCCGTGTCATGCAATCCAACAACCTGATATATTGTACACCAGTAAGATCTCTTTAAGGGGCCGGGACCTCCAGCATTCAAATAATTAGTGAAAACAAGACATTGATCCTTCATTAGGGGAATTTTGAGGTCTAAAATGGGCCTCCTAAGGAAATAATAAAATAGTAGCTAAACCAATAAAATAATATTTCTAAATTTTCAATTCACTTTTTGCACCACAATCCATGTAACCATAGTTAAATGCAATTCAGAAGTTGTACCAAAATAGAATTAATAATTTTTTTTATTGATGTGACTCTAAATAAGAATGAGATTTTCAAGAAATAGTCATTATCATTGAACAACTAATGCATTTGTCATTTGTACTTAAATAAATTAAAATAAAATATAAATATAAATTTATAAATTTCTAATTATATTATATGCTATTAATTAAATTTAAATTATTTAAATTGTATAATAACATGTAATTAATGTACTATATAAAAATAATATAATATAATATAATAAATGTATAGGGTTATGCATTGTTTCTTTCAAGAAATATGAAATGACAATAATATATTTTTATTCAAAAAGTGTGAAATTGCATTTATTATAAGTAATTTAATTTGAATTTAAAAGTACTTAGAGCACTACCATGGTTAACCATGACTTTTTATCCATCATTGAGAATGTGACAAGTAAGTACCTTTAACTCAAGCAATGCCACCTCAACCATTAGGGATTATGTCATCCTAAAATTTGATTGGTTCTAATAAAGTGAATTTTGATTGTACATTTTCCTTAGGAGGCCCATTTTAGACCTCAAAATTCCCCTAATGATGGTGCCCGGAAGCTTTGAATTTTATACACCAGATCTCTGCGCAGGCTTCCTTGGCCTTATCATTGCGTAGGCTTTGAATTTCCAAGTGCATGGCTTCCAGCTGGTTCTGTATTTATTGAGTCCCAAGCACATTAGGTGTTGGTGTAGCCTCCAGTTTCATTGTGACCTTTATAGCCTCAACTAATGTGGAAATCTTTTTTTGTCCTAATGGTTGGCGCAGATGGGGGAGAAACATAGTATTGAACCATTCTTTATGCTGAGCATCGTCAATGATGAACCCTCCATCCATGATGACACGCTTCAACCATTGTATGCTTCCTATACAGACTCATTAACCTCCTGATGGATATCTTTTATCTCAATTACCAGCTGTGAGTATGATTTAGGCTTTTTGAACTGCTCTTTTAGGGTTGTATTTATATGCTGTAAGCTAGCATCAGGGTCATCCTGAACATACCTCATATACCAATCCAATGCTCTATCCTAGAAGGCAGTATCAAGTTGCACTTTATTTATATCATTATTGTGAACCTGCTGCGTCTGCCACACAAGCTCAGTCACAAACCATAAATGTTCAGTGTCCTCATTCCCGATGCCCTTGAAATTGGGAAACTTCAATGACACGACCATTGCTACTTCTGGGGGAGGAGGAGGACATGGATTGCGTGGTGGGGTAGGTGGTCTCTGGTGTGATGACAAAATTAGAGTGGATGGGGTAGGAAACAGGCTTAAGGTCTTTGCTGGAAAAGGATTTCTTCGTCAGAATCACTAGAACTAGCAGTTTCTGGTTCAGGATCACTATCAGATTTAAGCTTCAGATGGATATAAGGGACTTCTTCAGACTCTTTGCAGTAAATCTTGTCACTTCACGTAGTTGAACCCTTCTAATGCATTCAAGCATCGTGTTCACACAAACACCCCTTTTCAGACAATAACATTTTCAACGAAAATTTCAGTGAGCGCAAAAACTTACCTCTAGGGCCTTTGAAAAATATTCTTTTTGCTTCAGATTAGGACACCAAATGATAGAAAATTTAGTCACAAAGCCACCCAAGAGCCAGTCGATCCAATGATCTACCATGTGAGTGATCTTATTATCAAAATTATCTACTTTTTGGATCAAGTTACTGAGTCATCTCTTATATAGTGATGGAATTCATCTAAGCATGCCAACCACTCCTGAAGCTCGTATGCAAAGGAGCTAAATAATATCTCATGCAATTCTATGTAAAAATATTTTTTGACCCACTGCTCAACAAATAACTTATTGCTCTTATTCTCTTGAAGTGCAAACTCCAGGGTCTTTCTATCTAGCCAATCTTGTAATTTTTTTCACGAGGGATGCCATAACATCAAATCTCCCTCAAAATGAAAATCCCAGTCCCGACAACAGAACCATTTGTGGCTTGAGGGTCCTAACCCAAGTTCAAAGTTATAGGTAAACCAACAAACCCTCCAATTACTGGCCCTTTAAGCAGTGATCTGCTTGCACAGACCAAAGTCTCACTTGAAGCAGTATGAGGGGGTGCTGGAACCAGGTTTCCACACCCTGAGGGAGGAATTGATAAGTGGTCCTTGATACAACCCACAACAAGCTTATAAAAATGCACACATAGAGGTTGCACAAACATAAACATAATACCACATGATTTATATCACCTTGGCATAGATAAACAAAATAGAAGCTGATCCAAACCACAACACATCAAAGGCTTAAATAGATCTATAATGTTTCAACATTTAATTGTAAGTTATCCATAGATTTAGTGCAACAGCTATAAACAAAATTCAGAGAAAATATCATAGAAATAGGGTTTTCTCAGTGCAGACAATAGATCAGGACAAGATCTCACTCTTACTTAACAGAAGTCGATATTCATGCATAAACACATTAATTAGCTATGCGCATTCATCAGTAAGAAAATAAATAATGAGATATCATTAAATCATAATAGTAAATAGAACATATGCATAACACAGGAGGTTCGCTAAAACAATTCCTTCTATTAATTCTTTAGATATGTCAATACATCATCTTTCCTTTAGAAACCCTTAAAAACCCTTACTATCCATTCCTCGCACACACCCAGCAGAGTTTTCACACAGCCGGACTAGGTCTCCACGCACAGAGCAAATAGGAGCCTTTTACCCAACCCAAGAACCCAAAACCCTTACAGACATAGATATTATCAAATATCAATATATCATCGCTTAACTGAAGTACTTAGCTTAGACAAAATGCTACCTATTTATAATATGCCTAGTGCATAGATATTATGGTCTCAAACCATGGTTTGAGACCCATAGTTTACAATAAAGTTCATTTACACAAAAATAGGGGACTTTGACCACCCCAAAGCCCCTTGACCTCCCTTTTCATAATGCACATACAATATAACCCAACATGGAGCTTTGAAACTTGTGCCTCAGGGGATCCCGCTCCAACAGAAAGGATGATAGTTCGGTGATTCAAACCACACCAAGGTAGGATGGAAGACATAATAAAAATATTTAGGGAAAATAAGCTATCCGAAGCCAAGAATCGGTCTAGGTGAACAACTATATGCCTCAGGTCTGTCCTTTTATTATTCCACATGTAGAGGTATTTCTATGATTTTACATGAAAAATATTGAGATCTAGAGTGAAGTCCTCCATGTTTTCTTAGAATGCATCTCTTGCTATTGACCCTCCCCTTTTCTCCTATCTTCCCAGAGTGGTATTGAAGTCTCGTCAAAATATGAAATTTGTGCCATATTTTGTATGTTTTAGATCTGACAAAGATTTCCAAAATTCCAGTTTCTCCCGATAGTGAGCGTGCATATATACATTTACAATCATGAAACATTGATCTGATTCTATTATATTGAAAGTAGTTTATATCTAATGAATGATTTTTAGAGAGCATACCAGTTTCAACTTTGATGGGTGCCAAAATGTGCATAGTGCCCCTGAGGCACCTCTAGAGATTTCTGTGACTAAGTTTCTTCTATTCCATATTATATTATGATAGTTGAGGATCTCTGGCTCCCTCATTTTTGTCTCCTTTAACAACATGATAGTAGTTTTTTCTCTTTGGATTAAATATTTTATTTATGATATTATTTTTGTAGTCCCCATACCCTAATAGTTCCATGTGTGTATATTCATAAATTACTTCATGTTTTGAGACTCTCCCTTCCCTGGGCTTGAGTGTAATCCGTTCCCCCCATGATCTTATTCCCAAACCCAAATAGTTTCTTTATGATAGTATGTTAGAATCCAAAATCCTTGTCCTTCTCAGTTTTTTCCTGCCTTATTTCTTTATTCGATTTCGTTCCTAACTTTATAACCTTTTTTTTTAGCTCCTTGCCCCACATTCCATTATAATTTTCATCTAGAGAGCTTAGGGGGATCACTAGTCCTGGTCCTTCCTTCGATGAAAAAAAGATGTCATCTTCTTCCTCCTCATCCGAAGAGTCCTTTGTACTGGAAGAGTCAGACCCCAAGCTAACCTCCTTTTTATTTTTAGATTTAGAAGGCCTAGCTCCAACCACTTGGTCCGAGCCCAACCAGAGCACAAGAGGTAACTGGGAGAAGCAACCCTCCCTCATCGAAGAAGCCATAAAATCATATTGATTTGAATCCAAAAGACCTTCATTTGCTGACACCAAAGGAGGAGGAACCAATGAAGGTTGCCCCCCATTTTGTGTGGACTGTTGACCACCCGTAGGAGCCATAGGCTTCAGTTTTGTGTTACCTTTTTTCTGCTTAACTTTCTTCCATTGTTCATTCGTCTCACCTGATGGTGGATCTCTTTGCACCTGAGATTTCTGACAATTTTTTCCAAAATGGTCATATTCATGACACACCTTGCATTTGATGGGAAGCTCCTCATATTCGACTTATTTATCATGAGAAAAACTATCCATGCAAATATTTACCGCCCGCGACAGGCCTTTCAACATAAATATTAGAATAAGAGAAGAGGTCAACTCTTGGCTCTGAACAATTGATATATTTTGCCAATGAGTTTCAAATCAGTTTAAAGGTGACATAATTCCAACAATGCATAGGTATATATGGTAATTTTACTCAGACAAGAACCGAGGTAGGAACCTCGCATTCTGGGTTGAATCTCAGGCTCCATCTATCCAGATACAAACCTTGAGAGCTATTGAAGTAGGGTCCCCTAGGGAAAATTTTGAGTAACTTTTTGTATGTAATTTTGGATATGCGCTCTGAAAGGTCAAGGGGTAGGTCAAAGTCCCTCTTTTATGTAAATGGGTTGTAAGGGTAAACTGTGGGCCTCAAACGATGTAGTATCTGCACATTGGATGAATATAATAGATAGATCGAGTCTAGTAAGAAGGAATTCGATAAGTAATATTCTAGATCTAAGTACATTTATGTTTTGGTGATGCATTTTGTAAGTCTAGGTTGGGTAGAAAGGCTACTGCTGGCTGTGTGCGTGGAGACGTAATTGTAAGGGGAAAGGCTGACTGTACTGAACTGTTAGAATCTAATACAAAGACTATTTTGGTGAAGCAATTGTGTTAAGTGTCTGAACTATCTGTTTACTGTTACTACTTTGAGATTGATTCACTTATGTTATATCTGCGTGAGTAAACCTATTATTTATGCATGAATATATGTTGATGGTTAAGTACATGAATAGATCTACTTAAGTTATTGCACATTGCGAAGCGCTGATTCTATTATTATATATTTGCGTTGAATTTGATATGCGATACCTCTGTTATATGCATTATATGTATTTGCGACTAGCTGATCTGATAAGTACTAAATTATATATGCACACATCTATTTCCTATCTGAAAGAAGTGATGTTATAAACTTTTTTAGGACCACCACATCAATTTCTTCCTCAGGGTGCAAAAACCTGGTTCCAGCACCTCCCCATACTGCTTCACTTGAGATTTCGATCTGCACAAGAAGGTTATTGCTGAAAGGGCCAGTACTTGGAGGATTTGTTGGCTTGAGGGGTCCTGACCCAGGTCCAGAGTTTATCACACAACCAACAAACCCTCCAACTACTGGCCATTAGTTGGAGGGTTTTTTGGTTGCGCGATAAACTCTGAACTTGGGTCAGGACCCCTCAAGCCAAAAAATGGTTCCATTTCCAGTATCGGAATCATTTTGAAGGAGATTTAATGTTTTGGCACCCTACACAGAGCGAGTTGCAAGATTGGTTGGATTGAAAGATCCTTGAATTCCCGATCCAAGAGAATCAAAGTTCTAAGCTATCTGCTGAAAAGTGGGTTCAAAAGTACATCTATACTGAAGTTCACGAGATATTTTTTTGCTCCTTTGCAATAGAGCTGCATGAGTGGTTTTCACGATTGACTGAATTTAATACCTGCACGAAGGACAACACAGTCACTCACTGGACTCCTGAATTAATACAACAATTAAAAAATACAATCAATAACATCACCCGTGTGATAGATCATTGGATTGATCGGTTCTTGGGAGGATTTGTGACTAAATATTGCCATTGATCAGTTTGTGTCACTCCGAAGCAGAGAGGAGATTTTTCAAGGGTCCTATAGGTAAGTTCATGTGCTCTTTGAATTTATTGCTGAAGATGATATTATGTGAATAGGGCTCTCTGCGCCAACATATTACGTGAATGTTCCAAAGAGGCCCGACTACGCATAATGGAATAATTTACCGCGCATACTTAGAAGAAGGATTTGTTTACAGTCCTCTCAAGGGTATATTTGATAGTAAGGATGAGCCAAAAACTAGTAGCTCTAGTGAATCTGCATGCTCTGAAGAAGAGGAAGTCTCATGAAAATATGTTTCACCATATTAGAATGATCAGAGAGCCTTAACCATATTTCAGATCCCATCCACTCCACTTCCACACTCATCTCACAAGTCGTCCACTCCACCTCCACCTCCACTTCCCCCAGGCGCAGATATGGCCACGTATATGAAGCTACCTACTTTCAGAGGTATTAGAAATGAAGATACTAAGCAATTTTGTTTTGCCATTGATGCTGTATCGAGAGAAAAACATGTTAATAATGATGATGTTAAGAAAGCGTCCTTAGCCACTAATTTTTGGGATCACGCATTGGATTGGTATATTAGATATGTACAAGAAAACCATAATGCCCCCCTAGATGAATTTAAATATGCGCTAAAAGAAAAATTCAAGAAGCCTAAGTCATATGTGCAGTCTGTTAAAAAATTGAAAGAGATTCACCGGGAGATAAATGAATCTGTGTGGGAGGTAGACTAGATACTGGTTCACACTATCAGAGATGGTGGATTCACTATCGATGATACCCAACACAAGGAGTGGTTGATTGATATGTTGCTCCAACATCTGTTTTAGCCATTGGATCGATAGAAGATTGCCACGCAAGATGAGGTTGTGGATATTGCGATGAAATTAGAAGCTACACCAACACCTGTTGCGCATGGAACTCAACAGATTCAAATTCAGTTAGAAGCAATGCATTTGGAGATTCAGAATATACGCAAAGATAAGGGCAAGGAGGTGTGCACAAAATTCTGGTGCATATGATGTAAAGCTATTGGGAATCATAAGGATCAATGTCCCATCTTTAATGATTATCTGAACACTGGAGGACCAAGCTCGCATAAGAGCACGGTAGGGTCAGGAAGGATCTCTCCAGTATGGTGCGTGATCTGTTAGGTTACGGGTTTGAATGCAACAAATTTCTATCCAAGGGTCAGAAAGTATATACCTGAGATGAAGCAACTATTTTTTAGATTCTGTTTGTTGTTGGGACATGATGAACAACACTGTCAAACTTTTGACATGATGTTGGACAAGACTGAAATATAAAGAATTCAGGCCAAACCTACCTCACCAACATCCTTGTTTGGGCGTGTTGGATTTAAGAATATAGGAAGAGGAAGAAGAGGTGGATCATCTGGTCGAGGAAGGGGGCAGGTTGTTTGCTACAACTGTGGAGATGATGGTCACTATGCGCTCGACTGTCCAAATCCGGTGCAACAATCATGTAGGTATTGTAGATAGTTTGACCATGTAATAGAAGATTGTCCTATTTTAATTTCTAATATACAGGAGAAAAAGATGCAAACTCTGGCATAGAATATTCATATGGTTAGAGAAGAAACCCGTGAGGAAGATCATAGCATGAATTTGGTCACTAGGAGCGATGCAACCACTAATGAGGATAAGGGAGAAAAGTTGGATACTGACCTTTGGATTTGTAAGGCACCTGAGAGAAAGGATGGATTTGATTTAAAACGTGCAAATGAGACTTTTGTTGAAGTGCGAAAAGGGTTTGTAGAGGGAAGCGCATTGATATCAGGTAGACCTATGAAGGAGGCAGGAGTAGATGATGAAATCAAGCCATTTTTACAATCTTGCATTAAGTTACTGCGCAAAAAAAATGCAGTGGATAACCTCTAGGCATTAATAGATAACTACGTAGAAAAGGAAAAACCTCCAATCGAACAGAAAGCTTTCAACAAAATCTATAAGAATAAGAAGAGAATGGGGTGAGAGATACCACTCAGATCGATGCTTATGAAATGGATCAAGTTATTATAGATATGGGGTCCAATGCAAATGTCTTACCTAAGAAAACTTGGCAGCGCATGGTAGAACCCAAGATGGAATTGCCTACCATTCAACCGTGCATGGAAAACCAACAGAAAATCATTCGAATAGGAAGGTTGTAACAAGTCATAGTCAGTATCAAAGGTGTTATGGTACTTGTAGATTTAGAAGTTATAAAAATTGTGGATGATACTGATCCTTATCCTGTGCTGTTGGGATTGGATTGGGCTATTGATATGGATGTTATCATAAACCTGAAGAAAAGAAGAATGGAGTTTGAAAACAATGGAACCATAGTTATAATTCCCCTAGATCCTGTAGAAGGAGAGAGATACACAAATCCTATGCGCACTGATGATGATATTGACCATATATATAAGATAAATCTATGTAACAAAGATTGGACCAACCCAATGATTTACATAAGGCTTAATTGGGAAAAGGACAACTCTTGCTTCTCAGATTCTAATGAAGAATTGGATAACTGGAAAAATCGAATACATGAAGTATCTGCGGTGCACTGCAATTGAGTGACTAGATCTCTTCGATGCATAAAATCTGAGGTATGTGAATTACTGCATTATGATGGTTTAACTGATGTAAATATGTTTCTCGGAGAACTTGAAAAAAATATCCCAGAAGGACAGATATTCCGTGCACTGGATCTTAGATTGCATGCTACTCCAGCACGATGGTGGGAGAATCATAAAGAAAACACGAGAAACTGGGATGAAAGCACATGAATGATGAGATTACACTTTCAATGTCCAACTATCAGAATGGAAGAAGTATACTCCAGAAAGGATGATCCACACAACCATTTGGCTAAATGGAATGAGGTATGGGGCGTAGAAATGAGACCTGAATGAATACACATGTTCATTCACCTGCTGGGAAAGGTACCTACTGATTGGTATCTGGAGATAGAGTTGTGTCGGGGTACTAGTGAATGGTTTGCGCTGACGGAAAGTTTCATTTTAACCTTGATATTTGAGAGTGGGTTGGTTAATATTGTTAAGGCATTGCATAACATTCGAGAAGTTATCTTTGACACAAAAAAAGCCAATGATAGAGCGTGCTTCGCCAGCTTGGGATGCCCAGATGAAGGATATTGTTATTTGTAGAAATATGACAGTAGAAGAGAATGAAGATGATCCAAGGAATATCATAATTTTGGAATCTGAGGGACAACACGCAGTTTCTGGGCCCTCAATCAATTCGCTAGATTTCACAAAACCTCTAAAGATTTGAAAAGTAAATATTGGATTTGTAATCAATCTTGCGGACAAGATCGATCTCCCTAGTACCAAAAGGTAATCTAGCAACAAAGAGCAAAATAAACCTATCTTTCTCTAAACATATATGATTTATAAAATAATACTATAAAGGTGTTTTAAGAACTTACCGTAGATCCGATGCTTGTTCGAAGTAGTTGTCCCTCGTGCACTTGAAGGAGTTATCTTTGTAAACCTGTAGTCACAAACAAGCAAAAATTAAATAACACCTAAATAGTAAACATCATAAATCATGCTTATCATGGTGATCAAGGAATCCATGAAATAAACAGTTAACTAACAGCTTATTGATAAAAAGGAATTCATTTGTATTAACTTTAAAAGAAGGAAAACCTTACAACCTTAGCCTTGATGTTGAACAGGCCTTCCTGGGGTCCGAAGCAGGAATCTCCTCTACTCTGATAAGCTCTTCACTCCTCCAACCGAGACAGATAGAGGTATGTGACCTCTCCTCACAAAAATCTCAGTCAAATGAGTTTGAATCCCAACAGCACTTAACCTCAAATAATTCTAAATCTTGAACTCCCTTTGAGGCTACCCAATGCCTCTTTTTATAGTGGAAAAGAGGAGGTTTCAGTTCCAACTATGAAGGGATAGAATCTGTTAGGTCCCTATATTACTAGTATAGTCCCTTATTATTGCTAGTGTAACCCCCTTATTGTTATTATTGTACCCTTGTAACCCCCATATTGTTATTATTGTGCCCTTAAATTATTATTGTTAGGTCAGCTAGGATTACATTGTGGCCCACTAGAATTACATTATGGCCCCATGGACTCCTATATATAGAAAGGAGGTTTTGTAAATTGTATCATCCAAGAATTGTTCATTTATGTAATGTATTGGAGGTTTCCCCCTCGAAGTGGCTTATTTCTAAGGCGTTGATATCTTTTTTTCTTCTATTTTTGGAGCTGGTTACACAACATTTGGTATCAGAGCTTTGGATTCTAGGGTTTCGCTGCTCCAAACAGGTCATCGTGGCATTTTCGCTATAACTTTTTTTCTACGAATTTTCAGAAGCTGAAATTTTTAGGGTGCGAAGCTGAAATCCTGAGGAAGATTGTATAAAAATTTCAGAGCTTGGTTCGCAATATTTTCGGAGATATCATCTGTGGAAGTTAGGTATGTTTTCAAGCTCCTAAACAGGTCATCGTGGAATTTTCGCTATAATTTTTTTTCTACGAAGGTTCAGAATCTGAAATTCATATGGTGCGAAGCTGAAATCCCGAGGAAAGTCATCAAAAAATTTCAGAGCTTGGTTCGCAATATTTTTGGAGATATGATCTGTGGAAGGTAGTGCTTTTTCAGGCTCCTGAATTGCATCTCAAAGAGGTGATCGTGGGAAAAGTTCAATAACTCTCTCTCTGGGCAGTGGATTTGAGTGCCGTAAAAAGTGGTCGCAATTACATGGACTGTAGTTTCTTGGCTATCAATTTCAGAGACAAAGGACGAAACAGTGACACGTGGCAAGTCCTACAAGTTTGCATTACTGAACCAGTCCAAAATTAGGTCATTGTGGGAGATTGGACACAACTTTGTCTTGGGGAATCCAAATTAGATCAGACCTGTGGCATTTGAAAGAAGCGTTAGAGGGCTACTATAGGGCTAAATTTCAGATATTGAAGAGTTTCAATTACAGAGATAATTCAATTTCAATATCGAGCTCCTCAAAGCAAGTAAAAGGTGTGTATTTTTTTTCTGAATTGCAAAAGTCTTGTTTGAAGAATCAAGTTGAATTGATTCCAAGGGAATATTGTAGAATATGTATAAATATTGGATTCTAAAATGGCACCTAAAAATAATTCAACACCCATTAAGCCTTCAGAAGGCTCTACCATGACTCATGAAGATGAAGAATTGCAACATGATCTATCAAAATTACAAGAGCAAGTGCAACTAATTTCACTCTCGCAAAGAGCAACAAAAAATGAAATGGAAGTTTTGAAGAAAGGCGTGGAAGTGAAGATGGACGGTTTGAAGAAAGGAATAGAAGCTAAGATGGATGGCGTGGAAGTGAAGATGGATGGTTTGAAGAAAGGCGTGGAAGCTAAGATGGATGGCGTGGAAGCTAAGATGGATGGCATGGAAGCTGGCATGGAAGCTAATATGGATGATCTAAAATCAAACATCGAAGATTTGACAAAGTTGATACAAGAAATGTTTCCTAATGGTGAAAAGATAGTAGAAGAACCTCATGATGAGAACAAAATAAATGTTAATCGTGATTTCATAAACTCTAATGTTGGCGGAAAGAACCACCATATTCCAAAAATGGATATGAGGAAGTTTGATGGAAATGATCCTGTAACATGGATACTACAGATGGAGCAATATTTTGATCTCCATAATGTGAAAAACACACAAAAGGTACGCATTGCAACTTTTCATTTAGAACAAAATACATTTGTATGGTATCAATGGATTTGCTCCCGTAAAAAAATTGTCACTTGGTCAATTTTTACGGAGGAAATGATAGCACATTATGAGGATACAAAGAGCAACACCTTCTTTAGCCAATTGATAAATCTCAAACAAAAGGGTTTAGTGGGGCAGCACATTGAGGACTTCCAAAATTGAATATAAGGGTAACTAATATTCCAGAGGAACACAGGATTGATCTCTTCATAGGCACTCTAAAGGATAACATCCAACATGAAGTTCGTGTTTTGGAACCTGATTCATTGGAGAAGGCATTCAGGCTAGCAAGAAAAGTTGAATGTAAAATTATGGTGACAAGGAAGCCTACCACTCAATTCTATAAAGAAGGAAGTGTTGCTACGCCTAGATTTCCACAACCTACAAGGCTGACACCACAACAATTGGAAGAAAAAAGAGCAAAAGGGCTTTGCTACAGTTGTGATAGCAAATACACTAAAGGTCATAAGTGTGCTGAGAAGAAATTATTTTACATAGATTGTGAAGAAGAAGAAGAAAATGAACAAGAAGAGGATATACACCAGGAACCACCCCTAGAAGAAGAAGAAATGAATTCGACCATATCGTGTAATGCACTGGCAGGAATTACCAATCATCAAACTCTCAAGATAGAAGGACATATAAAGAAGAAAAGGGTAATAGTGTTGATTGATTCAGGTAGCACCCATAATTTTATTCATTATAAGGTAGCCAAGGAATTAAATTGTTTCCTATACCCAGCACCAGAATGTCAAGTGATGGTTGCAAATGGAGGAATTATAAATTGCTCTGGAAAATGCCATAATATCAAGCTAACCATGGGGGAATATTTATTTACTAGTCCAATGCTTTCCATTCCTATGGGAGGTGTTGATGTTGTACTAGAGTACAATGGTTACAATCTTTGGGGACGGTAGCTTTTAATTTTCAAGAACTTTTCTTGAAATTTTTTTCAGAAGGAAAGGAAGTCGAATTATGGGGTATTGCAGGGAAGCCGGGAAAGATAATAAGCTCTAATGTCATGACAAAGCTTCTAAATAAAGAACAACGAGATGTAATTGCACAATTATGCTCACTAGAAGTTCCAACATCAAAATCATCTATTTCTGCAGATCTCCAACAAGTCTTGGACAATCATTCCAAGGTGTTTGAAACTCCCAAAGGACTCCTACCTATTCGTGATCATGATCATGCTATTCATTTGATTCCAGGAAGTGTTCCTCCAAACATCAGGCCTTATAGATATCCTTACTTCCAAAAGAGCGAAATTGAACGTATGATTGCAGAAATGTTAGAGGCGTGTATAATTCAACCTAGTCAAAGTTCTTTCTCTGCTCCTGTAGTTTTGGTACACAAGAAGGATGGATCATGGCGAATGTGTCCGGATTATAGGGAGCTCAATAAGCTCACCATTAAAGACAAATTTCCCATTCCTGTGATTGATGAATTATTGGATAAATTACATGGAGCAATTTATTTTACCAAGTTGGATCTTCGTTCAGGATATCATCAAATTAGAATGAAGACTGAAGATATTCCAAAAACAGCATTTCGAACTCATGAGGGTCATTATGAATTTTTGGTCATGCCTTTTGGCCTTACCAATGCACCTTATACATTTCAAGGGTTGATGAATACATTTTCAAACCCTTCCTTAGAAAATTTGTGCTAGTATTTTTTGATGATATACTAATCTACAGCAGGTCTTGGA
The DNA here is from genome assembly GCA_034641835.2 of Pinus albicaulis. Lineage (NCBI taxonomy): Eukaryota > Viridiplantae > Streptophyta > Pinopsida > Pinales > Pinaceae > Pinus > Pinus albicaulis. The sequence continues at coordinate 779,858,243 of CM076575.1, read as the reverse complement.
AGGATCATGTTGAACATGTTGACAGGGTGCTCAAACTATTGCAGGAGAAACAATTATATGCAAAAACATCCAAATGTTTCTTTGGAGTACAAGAGGTGGAATATCTGGGTCATATTATATCTCACGAGGGTGTGAAAGTGGACCCTAACAAAATTAAAGCCATTAAGGAATGGAAATTCCCCAAGAAAATAAAGCAGTTGCGAGGATTTCTAGGGTTAACAGGCTATTATCGCAAGTTTGTTAAGAATTATGGGAGAATAGCAACACCTCTAACAACATTATTGAAGAAAGATGCATTTTCATGGACTCCTGAAGCAACTAAGGCCTTTGAACATCTTAAAGAGGCAATGTGCCTAGCACCGGTCTTAGCTACACCAGACTTCACAAAAACCTTTATCGTGGAATGTGATGCCTCAGGAAATGGAATTGGTGCAGTTTTAATGCAGGAAGGAAGACCCATTGCTTTTGAAAGTCATCCAATCAAAGGAAAGTATTTACAGAAACCTATTTATGAGAAGGAAATGTTAGCAATACCGCATGCACTAAAGAAATGGAGAACTTACCTAATGGGAAGACACTTCAAGGTAAAAACTGATCATGATAGTCTTAAACACTTTTTGGAACAAAGACTATCTTCTGAAGAGCAGCAAAAATGGGTCACAAAGATGTTGGGTTATGACTTTGAAATAATCTACAAAAAGGAAAGCTTAATGTTGTTGCAGATGCACTCTCAAGAAAGAATGAAGAGGTGGAAGCATTGCTTTGTGCCATTTCTATTATCCAACCAGATTGGATAACCAAAGCAAGAGATGAATGGAAGAAGGAAAAAGAGGTATGGACACTCATTCAAAAGTTGCAGCAAGATCCTAGTACATCTGATACATTTAGTTGGAAAAATGATTCCTTATGGTACAAAGATCGCTTATATCTTTGTAAGAATTCCCAACTAAAACAAAAAGATTCTTCTGGAATTGCACACTTCTCCTTTAGGAGGACACTCAGGATTTTTAAAAACTTACCACAGGGTGAAGAAAGATTTTTTTTGGGATGGCTTTAAATCTGATATTCAAAAGTTTGTGGCGGAATGTTTGGTTTGCCAGCAGAATAAAGTGGAGACAATTAAGACCCGGGACTTCCACAACCTTTATCCATTCCAAGTCAACGTTGGGAAGAGATTTCAATGGATTTTATCACAGGTTTACCGAAGTCCGAAGGCAAGAATGTCATCATGGTGGTAGTTGATAGACTTACCAAGTATGCACACTTTTGTGCATTATCTCATACATTTAAAGCAAGTACAGTTGCTACTACATTTGTGGACATAATTCAAAAGCTACATGGAAGCCCAAGGGTTATTGTGAGCGACAGAGATCCCATTTTTACGGGAAATTTTTGGACGGAGTTATTTTCTTGTTTGGGTACTTAATTAGCTCATAGCTCATCTTATCATCCTCAATCTGATGGTCAAACAGAGATAGTAAATAAATGTTTGGAAGGATATCTTCGTTGTTTTGTATCTGATAAACAAACACAATGGGTCAAGTGGTTACCTCTCGCCGAATGGTGGTATAACACTTCCTTCCATACTGCAGCAAAAATGACCCCATTTATGGCACTTTATGGATATCATCCACCATCGATCACATCATATTTAAGGGAAAATTCGAAGGTTCAAGCAGTGGAAGATCACATCGAGCATCAGCAAGAAGTTCTCCAACTCTTAAAGGATAACCCGAATTTGGCACAAAATCGAATGAAACAACAGGCAGATCAACATCGTAGCGAGAGAAGTTTTGATGTAGGAGATTGGGTATTTTTATGGTTACAACCATATAAACAAATGTCCCTCAAGCAAGCTAAGAAGGATAATAAATTATCGCCAAAGTACTATGGTCCTTACAAGGTGTTGCAAAATATTGGTACTATGGCATACAAATTGGAGCTTCCTGCTTCTTCGCGAGTACATCCAGTTTTCCATGTTTCTTGCTTAAAGAAGGTTATAGGTGAAAATCTTCCAGTTCAAACAATATTGCCAGAACTTGATGAGGAAGGAAAAATCATATTGGAACCGGAAGCGGTCACGGAAACAAGAACTCGACAACTACGGAATCGATCAATTTCAGAGTATCTCATCAAGTGGAAGAACTTACCCACTGAAGATTCTACATGGGAGAATGAGAATTTTATACAAAAGCACCCAGAGCTACTCAAGCGTTGAGGACAACACTTTTTTTGAAGGAGAGGGGCATGTTAGGTCCCTATATTACTAGTATAGTCCCTTATTATTGTTAGTGTAACCCCCTTATTGTTATTATTGTACCCTTGTAACCCCCATTTTTTGTTATTATTGTGCCCTTAAATTATTATTGTTAGGTCGGCTAGGATTACATCGTGGCCCACTAGGATTACATTATGGCCCCATGGACTCCTATATATAGAAAGGAGGTTTTGTAAATTGTATCATCCAAGAATTGTTCATTTATGTAATGTATTGGAGGTTGCCCCCTCGAAGTGGCTTATTTCTAAGGCGTTAATATCTTTTTTCTTCTATTTTTGGAGCTGGTTACACAACAGAATCCTCCTTCAAAGGGATAAGCTCCTCACATCAAGGGGTTAGCTCCATAAGGTAAGGGATACATGAACCTCAAAAGAGCGGTTCTGCCACTGCAAAATTCTTTCTAGAGGCTTCTAGAATTCACTGAAAATGAGATTTTTGAGTTTACTTGCGCCTTTTTAATCTTTTACAGGGGTCCGCACCCATAACACAGAGAAAGTGCGTTCAGGTACGCAGGAGTCATGAACATTAGGTGCGGGACCGCAGGCAAGATACAGAGAAAGTGCGATACCAAAGTTAAGGAGATTTTAAAGAAATTTTCTCTTATTTTCAAGGCTTGACATGAGGAACTGATATGTTAGACTTGCAAAGGAGGAATTATGAGTGATAATGAGCTCATACACATAGACAAATTTCAGGATGACAATTTTCAGTGCAACAGATTGCCCCCTAAAGTGAAAAGTCTGGAATAGATGAAGCTGAAGTCTGTCATATATGAAGAGTGCAGTACTTTATAATTTCAAGGATCATCTTGTGGACATCCAAGTCGGAACCTGTAAAAACATTCAATGCAAAAAATATATATGTGTACATATCATCACTGAGGTAGGCATTCCCATATTCAGATCAAAACTAACTAGAAAACTGATTTAAACTGTTCTGAAACAGGAATGATTTTGAATACATCAACAGTATAGACATATGTAGACACAATATGGACGCAACCATCTATTTATGAATAGTCCACTGTATAAATGATAACAAAATTCCTCGCAGCTTGGATGGTAGAAACTAGATCCAGGGTCTTGATTTCCGCATTTCCAACTAGTACGATTCTATCCATGTGAATGAATGTGTCAAATTCGAACATGGTAGAAACCACTTGATTACCAGTCAATGATGTAAACTGTTAACAAGTGTGAGAGTAACCACCAGTAATGTCAATGGCTCTCAAAGTACTCAATACAATCCATGAAATGTGAATGAATGAGCTGAAGTCGAACACGTCATGGAATCATTCGATCGAAGGTCAATGAGGCAACCTGTCATCGAAGGCGAGAAACCTGCCATTGAGGCATGCATATTTCAAGGTACTGATGATTTCTGGATCAACTTCCTAGATAATGAGTTGTCGTCAATAGAAAGTGATCTATCATAGGCAAGCCTACAACACGAAATCATAGATCAAGTTTGAAGAAATATATTGGCAATGACTGACTCAAGGATGGATGATAGATAATTTGTAGATGAATGGTTTATTTGAACTATCCTCTTGAACACATAATGACACTGCAGATGGCTTGGTGACAATTGACCCAAAGCTAATACCCAGAAACCGGCTGAAGACTTTCAATGTGGTTTGATTAACTGTTAGGCAAAGGATTTTCCCAACCCAGGTGGACGAAAAGTGTCATGTTCAGGAGTGGTTAACTGGGTTTTCGAAAAATCAAAATACAACAAACAAGTCCATTTTTCTCTCGTTTCCCCCACCATTTCTGGCAAGTACCTCTTTATTTTTGGAAAGCTTGAGGAGGATAACATTTGCTTGTTTATAAGCTCATCCTTCGGATGAGTCCAACTTAGTTTAAGATTCAAACCCTAAAAAGGAGTGGTTCATTCCTGTTTAGAATTGAACAGGTTCTTTACTGTTAAGTTTTAATGAGTCCAGTATAGGAGAAACTCAGTGTTTTTTCAATTTTAGGGAGTCAGAAGAAAAAACTTAAGAAGACTCCATGGGGGTAATTTTTCGTAAATTTAATCTCTCGAGCCTGAAAAAGGATAAAATAATGTGGGAGAGAACTCTATTGACTGTAATTAGTCAACGCATACCTTTTTCGTAAATAGTCCATTTTAGTCCATAAAAGGGGTAAACTTATACTAAAGGGATGATCATTCATTTACTTTAACGAGTTCGAATAATCAAGTGCTCGGAAATCTTTTCATGTTTAGAGAGTCTGAAAAGGGCTTAAAAGAGAACTCCAAGTTTTCGCTTTTTTGTGAATTTTTGAAAGAGTCTGAAAAAGTGATAAAAGTATGCTATTTGTTGAAAACGGTCATTTTTCTTGAAAAATCCAATTTCTACACAAAAACTCGAAACATTACACATACCTGTTTAAGATAAGTAAAAATGCTTTCAAAAATAACCTTTTTAAAGTGAAAAATAAATAAATTAAAAATTCATTTATTTGAAAAAACTTATAAAAAGGAATTTTTAACCTCATTTTTACCATTTGTGTTCAGAGTGAAAAGTAAGAGCTTTGGGTAAAAAAGTCCCTGCAAAGATTCTGGAAAATCTGTCCGAAAAAATTGAGAAACGTCAGCTATAGGTAATCCACGACCTCCTTATCTTGTATTTCATCTGTTTATATTTCAATTTTAGGCTTTAGATTTCATTTTTTAAACAAAAATATGTTGAAAAAATCGCCCGCGGGGGTCCGCAGGTGCAACATGCGAGCTCTGTGGACCCCTAATTTTTTCTACATGGGAAAAAGTCCTGGGTCTGCACCTGTTCCACAGTGCCCATGCGTATCTATGCACTATGTATGAAGTTTAGGTGCAGACCCCGCGCAATGGAATTTTGAACTCAATTTTCTCAATTCCTGCCTAAAAATTTTCAAAAAATCTTGTTCTAATATGTCTTATTATGTAATGTAGGACATACAAGATGCTTATTTGGAGAGAAGGTGAGCATGAAGATGTGGATGATGCTGCAATGAATCATTTTCCTACAATGCAGGCATTAAGAGCATGCAATTTGTATAAATTCTGGGCCATTCAGGGCATGAGGGCACAGGTAGACCTCCTGACGTGCCTGGTGAACAGATGGAATGTACAGGACCAGTTTCATTATTGGCAGCCATCGGCTCAAAATTGAGCTGGAGGATATCTATTTTCTGACTGGTTTGTCCAAGAGGGGCGAACAAATTTCTCTGTTTGGGACTAGGCTAGGTGGCTAGTCTGTCGCTAGTCTTCGACTAGAGTTTTGTGATGATCAGGCAGACCCCCGGGACAAACGGATTGACATAAAAACTATCATCTGTCCCAAGCTAAAATTTATTGCATTTACTGTCACCAGACTGTGTGGGACCACAGCGTTGCATGTGGCTACCGGTTCCCAGATGCGCATTGCTGTAGACTATTTTCGAGGCACCATTTTCAACTGGTGCGAAGCTATGTTGGCCAATGTAAAAGGCCAACTAACTAGAGCAAAGAACAGAAAGCTAAATAAATTTGGATATGGATCCATTGTAGTCACCTTTTCTCTATAGAGGATCCCCATGTTAGCTCCGCAAAAAATTCCTGTTGATGCTGGTCGACCTCGAGAACCTAGGATGGTTCGTTGGGTTGCATTGATGGCCCGTCACGCTGTTAAGGGCGTCAAGATTGTTCAATTTCCTCCTTCATATTTTCGTTGGCTGGAACGCCAAATTTTTTTTATAGAGGAATTTCCATATGCTGGGATAGATTTCCACGGCGACTGAGAGATGGCTCTCCCAGCAGGGGAACAGTGGGATGAATCGGGTAAAAATCATTTTCAACAATTTCTAAGTTCTATTTTTTTTTGTATTTTAATCGTCTCAAAACTAATAATAAAAATTTTTAAATGCAGATGTGGGCCCACGGCGACCAGCCCATCTCTAGCCTTATGAGAGGAGGCATCCAGCTGCCGCAGCACCAGCCCCAGAGGGCCAATCATCCAATATTCTGTTTGATTTGGATTATCACCTAGAGTGCCTGACTCTAGACATTCCAGAGACGGACATTGATGATATTCCGCTCAGATTACAGAGATATGTGATTGGCGTCCCAGGACCTTTTAGGAGGTTCCTATGTAGGGTGGCCCGGGTAGTGGTCTCTTATCGTGATCATCATCAGTGATAGGATGATCGTGTCGTAGACTCATATTTTTGACTGTTTGTATTATCATTTTTTCCGATCATAAGGTGTTTCCAACCTATGATCGAAGACGATGTATATTTTTTGAAAACAAACTTCTATGCTATGATATATCACTATTACTGGCTATCTGTGTACATGTTATGAATGTTGTTTAATTTACTGTTCTGATTATTGCAAATGTCAATTTATCATACTAGAAGCAACTTCATCTGCTAAAGTATTTAAATGTCTTGGAATATGCTGATATTCAATGTAATCAAATTCACGTTCCAAGAGATGAACTCTTAAAAATAACCGTAGTAACACTGGATTTCTAATGGCATAAACCCTGTTAAGCTGTAATACAACAAGTTCAGAATCCAACCTAACAATCAAACTCTGAATTCCAAACGATATGGATTCAGATAATAACTCAATCACTGCACTATATTCTGTAATGTTATTCGTTGTTTGACCGAGGCTTACCCCTTGCATGGATACTAACTCGTTAGAGGGTGAATAGATAACCCAAGCTGCGGAAGAAATGTTCCGTGTACTATGACAAGTATCATCAACAAAACCAATGTAGGTTTGAAGAGACGTCGACATCTGCAATATCAAGAGTAAAACTCAGATAAGCAGGAATACTGGTAAAAACACGCTCTAAACTAGGCACGCTTTTCTAATCTAAAACACACCAGCAGTAAAGAAATCTAATCTAATAAATCTCCACACCAAATTTAAGCATAATATCTTTTCAGATAAAGCCCATTTCTGGGTTTATCTAAAGAGACATCGTCGAAATCTATCAGCTCATAGGCCACTTTTGCTAGCTTTCGCTTAACAATGAAAGGACCATGCCACATGGGCACAAATTTTCCAGCTCCTAGCTTATCGTTGGCTTGATCGTACACTAAGACTAGGTCTCCTTCTAAAAAATTACAAGGGGTAACGCTTCTATCATACTGATCTTTTATTCATTTAACATGAGCCTCGTTTGCTATTGCAGAATTTCATCGATTCTCATCTAGCTGAGCCAAGTACAAAAAAGGTTTCTCCTCTTCAGACGTAGCTGGGAGTAATTCTATGGCTAATTTCAATGACGAAATTTCGCATTCAATAGGCAACACAGCTTCCAAACCGTAAATGAGTTGAAAAGGAGTGAAACCAATTGACGTTTTTATTGAGGTTCGATATGCCCAAAGTGCTGAAAATAACATGGAATGCCAATTGGACTTATGAAGATCAATAATTCGTTTGATCATAGTGACTAGAACTTTATTGATTGCCTCAACCAGACCATTATCCTGCGGGTAATAAGGAGTAGAACTATCGTGGTGCAGGCCAAGTTGATCTGTCAGTTTAGTCATCATGATATTTCGAAAATGGCTTCCATGATCTGTAACAATGGCTTGAGGAACACCGAATCTAGTAATTATATGATTGAATACAAAAGTTGCAGCAGTCTTGCCGTCTGCCAAAAATTTAGGATCGCCTTGGCCCACTTAGTAAAATAATCTACCGCTAAGATGATATATGCATGCCCCCCGACCGAGTGAGGGTTACATGTAATAAAGTCAATACCCCATTTTGCGAAAGGACCGACAACAATTATAGGGTGAAGAGGAGTGGGTGGCGCACACATTTTACGATTAAAGACTTGAAAATTGTGGCATTTCCAGACTGCATAGATACAATCTTTGAATAACGATGGCCAGAAATAACTAGCGCGCAATATCTTTTGGACTGTGGCATACCCAGACATATGACCGCCACATGCTCCAGAATGGCAATCATTTAAAACCTTCTCAGCTTCTTCATGAGTAAGACAGCGAATCTGCTCCACGACGATAGAGTGTATCACCAATAATATTGTATTGTTGGGATTGGAAACGTATTTTCCATCGCTGAGATCGTGAGATTTCAGGCCAAAAAGATTAGGTTTGGAGATAAACGATAATATCCCCATACCATGGATCAAGTGTACTGATAAGAAACAAAGATTCGTTCGTAATGGGTTGCTCCGCCACAGTTTCAGTATCAGTAGAGGGGAAATCACACATCAGTTCGACAAAAACCAAAGATTTCTTTGCCTTGGATTTTTCAAATTCCAAGTCAAATTCCTGCAGGATAACTATCCATTTGGAATAATTGCCCCCTAGCAATTTTTTGGTTAAAATGTACATCATAGGGTTACAGTCAGAAATTACTATGGTTTTACGTAATAAGATGTAGTGTCTAAATCTTTGGACATCTTGAATAGCTGCCAAGGCCAATTTCTCCACATGTGTTTATTTGATCTCAGTCGGATGCAGATTTCGACTAAGATAGTAAATGACATGTTCATTGTTGAGTTCGTCTTCCGGAACTAAAACCATCCCAATTGTGGAATGAGAGGCGGCGAGGTACAAAATGCAGTCCTGGTTGTAATTGGGAGGATGCAATAACAGTGCATGGGTCAACGCATGTTTAAGTGAATTAAAAGATTGATCAGTGATCTCATCCCAAAAGAATGGAATGTTCTATTTCAACAACCTAGTAAAACCCTTTGTTAGCTCAGTGTAGTTAGGAATGAACCGACGTAAAAATTTTGTTTTTGCCTGCAAACTTTGGAGTTGGCGTAGAGTTGGAGGAGGTAAATTGACAATAGCTTCGACCTTCGACGGATCAACGCGAATGCCTGCTTTCGAAACAAAAAATCCCAGTAAGAGACCTGATTCTACATAGAAAACACATTTGTGTGGATTCATCCGAATTCGATAATGCCTACATCTCATAAAGATAGCTCGTAAATGAGTGAGATGATCGGCCCTACGCGATGAATGAGCAGGTAAATCATCGAGATAAGGCTGCACAATGTGCTTAATGTCATGAAATGCATAAGACATAGCCCTTTGAAGAGTTGCCCCAACGTTCTTTAATCCAAAGGGTAGTTTGCAATAGGGAAATGTCCCCCATGGACAAATGAAAGCTGTTTTTGGCAGATCAGTAGGGAGTATGTTTATTTGATTATAACTGGAAAAACCATCCATAAAGGAGAACATTTCACTACCGGCACAATCATCAATTATTTGATCGATATAGGGGGTTGAATAATTGTCTTTAGGACAAGCTCGATTAATATCCCTATAGTCGATACATACTCTTATCGTTCCTTGTTTTTTGTTAATAGGAACAATATTCGATACCCAATCCGTTAATGGAATTGGATAAATGAAACCTGCATGAAGTAATTTTTCAACCTCGGTTTTGATAGCAACAACTTTTCTCGGATGTATTTGACGTAAACATTGATGGACATGTTTGACATCCGGGTAAGTCTTGATTTCATATACGACAATTGATGGATCCATTCCTGGCATTTCTTCATATGAACAAGCAAACACATCGTGGAATTCTTGAAATAGGGCTTTATAAGTTTTAATTTCATTTTCTGTACAACAAGCACCTATAATATGAATGTTTTCAATTATTCTTGGCTTCACTGAAATGTCAATTGGAATCGTTCGAGAGATATTTTCCAAATTTAACTCAGAATCAGGATTTCACAATGGATTCTGCGGTCCTTTGACATATTTAGCAGTAAAAATAGAAGTTAAATCATCTTCAAAATGATCTAGCTCAGGTAAAAATGAAGATCGGTGATGTCGATCTTCCCATGGTAAATTTTCAACAGACAAAAGTTCACGAATTTTCTCATCAGTATGAACAATATCGGGTAATGTCGTTGTGGTTGAACTAGATATAGAAAGTGATTCCTCATGGATCCAATTCATTGGATCAGTTTCGGTTGAAGAAGGGTCAGAAAGTGACTGTACAACCTGATATGCAATTTCAAATGGACTCAAAGGCATCATGCCATCAAATGAATCTAACTCGGAGTCGGAAGGTACGATCCAAGGATCTTCAAACATAATAGTATTTGATGAAATCATATGAATAGTTGCGATAGAGTGTGATATGTTAGGAGGAGGAAAGGAAAAAGTTCCTAGTAAACCATAATATTTAATCAAACCTACTCCAACATCCTTGTAAGGGATAGCCGCTTTACCGACGTGCTGGATTGTTTCTGTAGAGGCTGGGTCGGAAGAAAAACAAGTTAACTAATCTATTGTAATGATCTTTCCTTGATGTGGAAATTTTATAAGCCAAAATACCGAAGAAACAACAACAGTCATAGCATAAGACCAACTACGACCCAGGAGAAGGTTGTAATCTAGAGGGGCATCAACCACTTCCACATCTAGATTTACAGTTTTACCTTCGACCCCTATGGGTAAATCTTGCAAAATACCAAAAGGGTGGAAACCTCGGCCATCAAAAGCCTTTATAATTGTCGGAGACTGATTGAGTGTAGGAGAACCAAGTGACTTCCAACACTAGATCGACATAATACACGTTGAAGCTCCTTCATCAGTCACAGTCCGAAAGATCGGTCTGTTTTTGACTAATACTGGAATTTGGAAAGCCATTTGGTGAGGTAGATGAGGTGTACTATTCTCTAAATCAAAGATTATCAGGTTTGAATCCTGAATATCAACAGCTCCTATGGCAGAAAAAAATAATTTACGCTATCCTGGACACGATTGCAGCACTTCCAAAGCCGACATTGCTGAAGGGGAAACAACTAAGTCTTCAACAATTTTGTAATTCTGAGTAGCTCTCGCATGTGGATTGAAAGATGATTTACGAAGAACACCTTTAGCAGGCGGTTTGATTATTAAGTCTGGATTGGGTTTCTCAATCTGTAGCGAACCAGAAATAGGAGGAGGTGAAGTTGATGTGTTTGCACTAGAAGATTCTGCTTCTTTACCATCAACAGGATTATTAGTACCATAATCTTGTGATCGCGTCGCAATCCTGACATGAGACATCATAAAAATAGGTTCTTCTGAGGCATTCAAGGTAGAACCAATCATCTTACTATCTTGAGTAGGAAAATGATCCTTCAAGACAACAGGTTGTTGTGAACCTTTAACGAATTTCGAAACCTCTGCTTGATGTGGGCATTCCTTAGTAAAATTATCCTCGTCACAAATGTAACAAGGATAGCGAGGCTTGCGTTTTTTTTCATTAGATTCATTTTTATCAGTTTTCTCTTTTGAATTCTTTTTGTTTTTATTCTTCCCTTTCTTTTTAACGCCGGATTTAGATTTGGCTGTAGATGTCTCTATGACATGAATGTCAGCATAAATTTGGGGGAAGATTCTCCTTTTGGGGAATCAGGTAAAGTTATAATAGGAGAAGAATTATTTGAATATTTCTTCTTGCTTTTAGTATTGACTTTACCAATCATACCATCAGCGGCATTAGACCCTGAAGGAGCTACAATTATTTGACCTTGTTTTGGAAGAGCAGGGATTTTTTCATGTAAAGTACCTGACTGCGTATAGACGAGGTCAAGGTACTGAGCTTGAGCAATGACTTTCTCCTCAGTAACAACTCCAGCCTTAGCTACATCTTCAGTGATTTTGGGTAACAATGATTTAACAAACCATGCGCCAAAATTTGATCCGGAATGTAAACTTTCACCAAACGCCTTCTACGTCGCCATTTATGAATATGATCAGAAATATATGTGGACGTGGATTTATTTAGTGAATTTAATAGTTCCGTTCCATTGTCGTATCTGAGAGGCAACTGAAAGTGAGTCAAGAAGGTAGTTTCTAACTGACTGAAATTATTAAAAGAGCCTCGTGGTAACTCAATGTACCATTTGGCGGCAAGACCAATAAGAGTTCTTTGGAAAAGACGTAACTGAATCGAATCATCAATTATTGAATTAGACGCACACCAGAGGTGATAAGTCATAACATGATTTGATGGATCCTCTCCTGACTTACCTTCGAATTTTGGTATATCACTGGGCAACTTATGTGGCATTGGCAGCCAGTACGGATAATAGAAAATTGGATCATTCGTAAGGCGCGTAAAATCAGGTAAATCCAAAGTTGCAATAAATGGTAACTGACAGTTAGGTTTGCGAAAACCTTGAGTAGCAAAAGTAGTTCCGGGAGGAGGATACCCAGGATAATAGGGAATCGGATTTGCATTATGAACTGTGTAACCTCCCGAGTAACTAGGATTAACCGGACCAAAATGGGGTTGTTGAGGCTGTTGATAAGTATAGCTAGGGTACGGTTGATACTGATAGGTTGGGTTCTGTGAAACAGGACCGAATTGAGGCTGTCCCTGGTACGGTTGATACGTGAATTGTGGTTGACTTGTGACCACCGTACTTGTACCATCTTGTCCCGCAGACATCTGAACCAAAGTCTGAATTGAAGGTCCTGACTGGGGTACAGAGACTTGAGGGATTTGCAGGGATGCAAGGATAGAAGAACTTGGAGCTACAGATACTCCAGAAACATGTGTTATAGGTTGAACAGACATTGCAGCAGTTGCAGTAGTTTGAGGTGGAGTTTGAGGTGTACTAGGCCCAGACTGTTGAACAGAACTAGGTGCAGGAGTTTGAATAGTAGACTGAACAGGTTGCTGGGTTGGACGAGAAACCAAAGGCTCTCCAGGTTGAAAAGATAACTACACCTTAGGCTACATAGGCTGTTGATATTGGGACGGATCCCACACCATATTCATTCCAGGGTATTGTCCCGTAGAAGGTTGAACGTAAGGACCATAGCCTGGTTGAACGTAGGGTTGATAAGTAAGTGGTAAATTTCCGGCTCCTTGTATAGATGATGGACCAGAAGGCGGTTGGAAACCTTGAATTGGGTACTGACTGTTGCTGTCCCGTGTTTTGATAGTTTGGCAAATCAAAAGACAAGGCAACATTAGAACCAATCTTTAGATTTACAGGATCTAGTCCTCCTGTTCTCAGAGAGGGATCTCTCAAAAGTTTGTTTGCAAAGGTTTATCTTGTGTGCTTTGAGTATTGGTTTTATACTAGATATTAAGTGCAGGTGTTTATTTGTTTGTTTGGTTGGGATGGAATGATACAACAGAATATGAAAGGCCTAGGAAAGATATATAGGACAGAGAAATATTTGGTTCATTGGGCAATGGAGTCAAAAAGAGGTCATAACATACTCAATCAATGGATATGGGATATCAAAGGGCAAATCTAACTTGGCCACGAGATCCTTTTGTTTTTGGAATGAGATGAACATTAATGATTTGGAAAGAGAGGTTTAATTCTCAACAAAGGGAATTCAAAAGCATAATTTGAACAATAAAGAGTTCTTTGATAGACAGGGCTAACCATAAATTCTACAAATCACAGCTTTAAGCAAATAATGATCTCAAAACAACTTTTAAAATGAAATCTAAGATTTGGGGAACACCCTATTTCCTCAAAGGTTTTATTTCAAATGACTTAGAAAACATAAAAGATTTACTGATAATTAAAGTCATAGAAGAGGGAACAACTAAAAACATCTATGATCATAATTATAAACGACCTTTAAGCCAACTGTTTAAGCGAGGACAAAGGGCAAGATCAAAACCGACCTCTTTGATTCACTGTAAGCAAATAAGTTCAAAGGGAGACTTCAATAACGGTTTTTAAGTGGCAGCAGACAAGCAGGGAGAACCATAAATCATGCTGAAACCAACTGTTCAAACTATTAAGGAAATAAACAAGCACGAAGACTAAAGAGAAAGATTAAAGCCTCTAAAATACTTCAGCAGAAGAAAACATGAAACAATGAAGGATGAATAGGTCTAAGGTGCTTCTAGGAGTCATTTCTTAGCCTAATACTTTCTATCCTACTGTAGTAAGAAGTTATGGAACATAATGAAAACAGGGGAAAACATTAAACAGTTCAGAATACTTCACCAACAGCCAAGCTCATGGATCCAATGATAGAGCCTTAACAGTAACAAGCATGCAACAATATCATCAGAGTTTCCAAAACTTCAATTTTTTCTTCAAATTCCACGGACTATGTATTTATTTCAAAGAGTTTCAGTATTACAACTTGTGATCACACACAACCAACAACCAACAACCCCTCACTCATCTTCTACAGAAGTATATATAGAAGAATGAGGAGGTGAGATCTGATAAAAAATCTCCAATTACAAATAATACAGACTTAATGGCTTCTTGGCCTTTGAGGGGCTCAATGAAGAAACTTACATACATATCTTCTGTCTTAAATGTTTTACATTAAATTTTTGAGCTCGGTGGGAGCTTTTGTTGACCTTTGAAGCTCTATGTAGCGTCGAAGTAACTCTGCAGACATTTCTTGCATTGAAGTCCCTTGTAGAAGTAACTCTTCGGCTATGTTTTGAGACAAATATCTGATCCCGATCAATAAATTCAGCTTCTGATTGAATACTTTGAGGCACAGGTGGCATTTCAGCAGCTGGGAGGAATCAAGTTGCCTCAGATGTGGCAGTGGAGGATTTTCTATTGAAGAAACCCTTGAGTTTGTCTTTAAACTATGTTTTACTTCAGAATTAGGCTTTTAATAATTGTTATTAGCCATAATATCCATAAAATCTGTCTTTAATCCTTTGTTCTGGTAAATTCTGGTCTTCATCACTGATACTCTCTGACTGTGCCCGATCCATGGTTTTTTCTGATAAACAGGGCTGTGCAGGGTTATGTGGCATCAATGCCTGAGGAACACTGATGAAACGTGTTGTCAACACCCTCTGATGATTTTCTTTGGTGAATCGAAGGCGGGAGGATCATCATCCTCCGCCCTCGAATTTTCTTTGAAAATGGTGAGAAAACCATTTAAACCCTGCAAAATACAAACAAAAACTATAAAATCCATGCATTTATAGGCTTATTTCTGCAGAGGCATGTGGAGGAAGCGTG
The DNA here is from genome assembly GCA_034641835.2 of Pinus albicaulis. Lineage (NCBI taxonomy): Eukaryota > Viridiplantae > Streptophyta > Pinopsida > Pinales > Pinaceae > Pinus > Pinus albicaulis. The sequence goes on along the minus strand of CM076575.1, from coordinate 779,843,022 downwards.
GCCATTGGATGGCATCATCCAACGGTCAGGATTTATCGGAGAAGGCAGAAGAAAGATTAAATCAGAGCCGTCGATCACGCAGAGATCGACGGTCGAGAGCAAGGGGGGACGTAAAAAATGGAGAATCGTTGACTGGGCAACGGAATCAGGGCGATGGAATATGGACCATCGATCTGCAGATCAGATTGACGGTGGAGATTAATTGGATGGTGCGCCATAGCCCGATTAACTATCAGGCATCTTCGGCGAGCGATAGCCCTTGGATGGCCCCCCCAGATCGGACGACACATGGAAATATCACTGGGCATCCACGTACGAACGATAACGCGTGATGAGCAAGCGGTTTTGAAAAAGTACAGGGGACACGTGTCACACGATGTATGGAATCGCTGGCGATCGGGGAAAAACTGCCTTTGCCCAAAGGCGGTGCGATGGAAACCGCACGGTTTCGGCAATCAGCTAGTGGATGGCGGGGACCACAGGGAAGCGAACTCCGCACCGTCCGATCTGTAGATCAGATCAACGGTGGGGGTTAAACTGAAAATCGAACTGGCGGAAAAGTTTATAATTTAATTAAAAACCAAAGAATTAAAATAATCAAAGGTTTTAATACTTCGACGGAGAAATATTTAAAGGTTTGGCGCCCGACTGCGGGGCCGAGGGTCATATGAAGGGTCATACGACCAGGGATTAATGCGGGAAAGGGCTAAGACCCATATATGTACAAAAATGTGGGTTTTTATGGTTTTCCAATGGAAATGAGGGTTCCGATAAGGTTTAAAAGTGGGTTTTAAACCTTATAAAAGTGGATTTTGATGAAGGGAAAATGGGAAAAACATGAAAATGAGGGGTTTTCATGGGAAATAGAGGGATAGGAAATGAGGTTAGCTTTTGGAAAATGGGAAAAGGGAAATGATGCTTGCAGCAGTATTCTGGCTTGAAAATCAGCAGGATTTCTGAGTTCTGAAGGGAAACAACAGTGACGATTATCCAAAGGATAGGATATCATCAAAAGACTTTAAGCATCAGCAATTTTAGTAATAAAAATTTTTCTTGAAGGCTATCCAACATTATTTTAGCCACCACCTGATATGACAGAATTTATGGGTGGCTAACAGTGGCTCCACTTGGGGATGGTGCCTTTTTGAAGGCATCAAGAATTTCAGACTTGCTTTCTCTGGGAGGCTGATCAGTTGCCTCCTCCATTGGGTTGCCTTCCTTTCTGTGGATGATCTTCTTTTGCTCTGAAACATATTAGCAGTCATAAAAAACAATGGTTCTTTCATCAACAAGCTTTATACCTACCCAATCCTACTGATCTAACATTTTTTCTTCATTAGAGTGCACTTGGATTGGAAAAATATTTTCACAACATTTTATTCTTTTGAAAACATAAAAGTAATCTAATTCTACTCCTTATTTCTCCCTGAACTCAGATTAAACATTTGGATTCAGATGCTTCTCTACCTATTCTATTATCTGTTTGGATTAAACTGTCCAACTGATTTTTATTTTCTAATTTCTAAAACAAAAATTTAAAAGCAGTCAAGTCAAGATTAAACTGTTTGACTTGCTGTGATCTATGGCATAAAAAACAAGCTGCACATAGAAATTTATTTTACAGAAAATTAAATAAAAAATGGAAGGCTTAAGATCTGAAAGTTTCTCATCATGGCCTTCTCTTTTTACAGCTCTGTTTTGACTTTTGTTTGAACTATTCCTCCTTTGTTCTCTGGTTCAGATTTTGAGTTAAATAGAACCAGATTCACATGTTTTTTGGCTCAGACAATGAAAACAGATTTGAGTCATCTCTTTTTGGAAACTTAGGTTCAAATTTTGAAAATGTTTGAACCTTTAATTTCTATCCTAAACTATCTACTGATAAGCCAAGGTTAAACAGTTTCGCAAATCGAATTCACTATCCTATCAGCAGAAAACTTAAAGGCTAATTAGTCAAGATTAGGCAGTTTGACTAACTAGAAGTGTGTTTTTCAGGAGTGGCATTTGAGCTTGCACACTTTCAGATTTGTTTCTCTTTTTTGGTACGGGGCTATACCTTTCTTGTTTTCACAATCTGCCCTCTTTTTTTTCTTTCTTTGTTTTTGTATTTTTTGATTTTTCTAACTTTGAATGCAATGGTTAGACTATGATATTTATAATGAAAATAAAATTCTTTGAAACTTAATATTCTTGGCAGAAGTAATTTTTGAGCATCCTGCCATTGACAAGACCTCCATATAGGTCTTCTCCATTCAATTCTTTCAAGAAAAATGCATTGTGACCCCTCTCAGCATGAATAATATAGGGCCCTTTCCACAAGTTTTCAAATTTGCCATGTTTTCCCTTTTCTTCTTTTCTTGAATCCCACTTAAGAACAACATTTCCAACTTGGAAATTGTTTGCCTTAGTCCTCTTATCAAACAACTTCTTCACATTCTCTTGGACTAACTGTGTTCTTTCATAGACTTCCTCTTTGGTCTGTTGTAAATGGATTGTATGGTTGATTCTTCTCTGCATATCATTCTCTTCAATCTGCACTTCTTGAAGGAGCTTCATAACTGGAACTCCTAATGAGGTGGGAAAAAATGCGTCCATACCATAGACCAGTTGATAGGGGGACATGTTTATTGATTTCTTTGTAGTTAGCTTATCAACCCATAAAGCATGAACCCGTTTACTGTGCCATGATTTCTGATTTTGTTCCAACAACTTTTTGATTATATTGATGAGACTCTTGTTGGAAGATTCAGCCAATCCATTTCCTTGGGGATAGTAAGCAGTGGAATGGCCCAAGGTTATGTGATATTTGTAACAGAAATCAACCATCCTCTTAGATTTAAAAGCAACAACATTGTCTGTTATGATTTTTCTGGGACAACCAAATATGGATAGGATATTTTTTTCAAGGAACTTGATAATGACAGAGTCATTAGAATTTCTATAAGGTATAGCTTCTATCCACTTGGTAAAGAAGTCAGTGGCTGTGAGGATCCACTTATGTTGAGCTGAGTAGGATGGGTGAATTTCCCCAATGAAGTCTAAACCCCATTGTTGAAAAGGTGCCTCAACTCTAATAGGATGTAAGGATAAGGGAAGAGGTTTTATTTTGCCATCAAAGATTTGACACTTATGGCAAGACATGACCAACTTTTGAGTGTTTTGGAAAAGGGTAGGCCAATAGTAACCAGATCTAAGAATTTTGTTTGCTGTGGCCTTCCAGTAGAGGTGTCCTCCACATTCTCCGTCATGCAATTAATGGATGATTTTTCCTGCATCATCTTCAAGTAAACATTTAAGCAAAATTCCAACAACATTTTTCCAATATAATACTCCATCTAATATGAAAAAACTCAAAGCTTTTTGTTTCAAAAATATAGCTTTAGTTTTAGACAAAGAAGGAGGGGCATTTAGATATAAAAGAACATAAATAATGTCAGCATACCAAGGAGAATTTAGAAATGTTTCTTCAATAAAAGGAGCATCAGATTCTTCTATTTCTTCCAACACATCTACCATATTTATGTCCAGTGCTTGAAAGTTAGACTTAGCCATAAGTTTTGCTAATCCCTGCCCCTTAACTAGTTTGGTGGGCCTAATTTCTAAGTCATATTCAAGAATAGTTGCAATCCATTTTCCCCTTTTACCATCAGGGTCTTGACTTAGAATGTCCTTGACAACAGTATGTGGAACAAAAGCAATTATGTGAGAGTGTAAAATATAGACCCTAAAGTCTTTTAATGCTTTCACTAATGCTAAGGCTTGCTTCTCCATGATATTATATTTGAGAGGAGCATCTCTTAAGGCCCTACTAAAGAAATATATTGGTTGTTCTTGGCCTAAATCATTCTTTGGAAGTAAAACCATAGCTATTGTATGCTAAGATGCAAATGAAAAGATATAAAAGTCTTTGGTGAAATCTGGACTAATCAGGACCGGTGTTTGAGTAAGAGCTTGTTTGACCAGTTCGAATGATTGGTTAGCTGGTAAATTCCATTTTACACCCACATCTTTCTTAAGCATGTTTGTAATGTTTTTTAATAGCTCAGCAAGGTTAGGGATAAACCTTCTTAGAAAATTGATCTTTCCGATGAAATATTGCAATTCTTTGAGGCTCCTCGGATGGCTGATATGCAATATGCCATCTATCCTTGTAGGGTCTATTTTGATTCCCTCTTCTGAAATTATATGGTCAAGAAGTTTACCTTCTTGGATACCAAAGAGCGTTTTCTTGGGATTCAATGACAAGCCAAATTTCCTACACTTCTCAAAAACTTTTCTAAGGTGAATCAAATGTTCTTCATCGGTTTTTGAGAAAATAGTTATGTCATCAAGGTAAATGATTATGAAATAGCCAATGTCTTCAGAAAAGGCTATGTCCATGGCCCTTTGGAAGGTGGCCCCTGCATTCATTAATCCGAAAGGCATTTTGACATACATAAAGGTGCCCCAAGGTGTGGTAAAAGCAGTTTTGATTTGATCACTTGGGAGCACTAACACTTGGTTGTAACCTGAGAACCCATCTAAGAGGGAAATCCTTTTTGACCCAACTACCTTCTGAAGTATATGGTCCATTTTGGGTAAGGGGTAGTTGTCTTTTAAGGAGGCTCTATTTAAATTCCTAAAGTCAATACAGAGCCTGATTTCCCCTATTTTCTTTCTAACAGAAACTAAGTTTGATATCCATTCTGAAAATCTAATGGGTACTATGATTCCAGCAGCATGCATCTTTTCAATTTCTGCCTTAACTAAAGGGAGTAAAAGAGGGTTTATTCTCCTTAGTTTTTGTTTAAAAGGCTTTTGATTTTCTTTCAAAGGAATTTTATGCTGGATGATGCTGGTGTCATATGATTTTAGGTCTTTGTATCCCCAAGCAAAAACATCTTTAAACTCTTTGAACAACTCTATGTGCTGCAGTTTTATGTGAGCTGGGAGAGTGCTAGACAACTTGATCATCTTGGGTTCTGCTGGAGTGCCTATGTTATGTTCTTCTACATCTGTTTCCACAGGCTCCATTCTTGGTTCTTTGGCTACATCATTAAAATCAAAAAGGTGTTCTAAAGGTGCTAGACCTCTTGGAATTTTATCATTTTTTCATTGTAAAACTTCCAAGTCTTCTTGGTTTGCATTGTCGGTTACCTCTGCTTCAAAAGGATTTTCATAATGATTTATATCAACAGTATATGTCATTTCAACTTCTGGGATTTGTTCAATATAAAAACAATTTTCTTTATGGCTAGTTTCTGATATTGGTATGCTGAAATCATTTTCTGATTTCAAGAAATCATCTATGTGTTTGTCAGAATCAAACACTTTCCAGTGATCTTCGTTATCGAGCACGACAGGCCTGTGTTTTACCTTCACACTGAGTTGTTCATTTATTTTAGGTATCTAGAAATTGCTGGCATTGAAAGCGAGTTCGTTTGCTAGATGATTCAATTCTCTTGGAATGAAAATAAGTTCATACTTTTCAAAGTTTTTCAAAAGATCAAGGACAACGTTTCGATATTCCCTGAGCCTTGGATTTCTAGCTGAGTATTCTCCTTTGATTTGTTTTATGATAAGTTTAGAATCTCCTAATATTGATATCTTCTGGGCTTCTAACTGTTTAAGCAGTTGTCAGCCTAGGAGAAGTGCTTCATACTCAACAATATTGTTAGTGCATGGGAAATCCAATTTGTATGAAAAACTCTATTTTGTATTTTGAATCCACACACCTGCTCCTGCACTTGTTTTATTACAAGATCCATCAAAAATTATTTTCCAAAGTATGCCATCCTTATTTTCATTTTCTTGTGGCTGTTGATTGGTAATGTTTTGAATTTGATTGAAGGGAAGATCAGATTGTTGTGGTGAACTGATTGGTTCTAAGTTTTCTTTATCTTGTTGAGTAATTTCATCTTTGTTACATAAGATAAACGAATCTAAACTTGATTGAATAGAATATATTGGAGAGTTGTTTGGTTTGTCTATGTTGCTCACCATGTACTTCATGTGAGATTCCCTATATAGTCTTCTATTTTGGTTAAAAATGGGAATGGTGGCATAAGATATGTCCATTTGAAGGCTTCCCTGAAGTTTGGCTCCCCAAGATCTTGATAAGAGCATGCCATACTTAGGGGGAATGCCATCTACAACTATGTCCATGACTAAACTCTTAGCAGGGATTTGAGCTAAATTAACACATAAATCTTTGGTTAAACCCAAACATTTGACTCTGCTTGAGTCAAAGGAATACAAGTCTTTGTATGGTTTCGTAATTTCTAAGCCTAAGCTTTCCATCACTACCTTGGGCATTAGATTGTGTTAAGCTCCTGAGTCTAACATAGCATTGTGTAAAATTTTCTCATGTATGTTCAAGCTAACATAGAAGGGAGGGACTGGCCCTTCTTGGTATTTTCCTTCAACTTCTGAACCAAACAACAACTCCGGTTTGTCATCTGTCAAGTTTAAGGTGTCAGTATCACTTCCTAGGTTCAAAGCTTTCAAAACTTGGTTTTTGTACACTTCTTGGGTTACTAGTTCAGCTAGGGGAATGACAATTTTTATCTTAGCAATCTCTCCCTCAAAACTGAAAAGAATAATTGATTTGTTGATATTTGCATCTGTTTTTTCAATTGAATTCTTTTCAGCAATTTTGATTTGCTGAACCTTGTTTGGACTGGTAATTGGGACAATTTTATTAGGGCCACTAGCTGAAGTGCTAGGGGTACTCTGTTCAACATTTGGCTGGACACCTTTGTCTTTGTTTGAATCTGGTTTTTTAGTCGAAATGTTGGTTTTCTCTGCTGTCTTTTTGGACTGAGTTTCTACGTTTTTCTTGACAGTAGTATTAGTGTTCTTGTCTTTTAAGTTATCTATGCTTCCCTTACTCCCAAGATCATACTGTTTATGTACTTCCATAATTGCATTTTCAAAACCCAATCTATAGTCATCGGAGTCTTCATACGTGTTTGTATTTTGATCATAAGAGAAGAATCCTTGTTCTTCCTCAGTGAGGAAAACATCATTTCCACTGTCTGATCCAATCAAGTTTACATGATCTTCTTCCAACCTTTCCAACTCCCTATCTTACTCATATTGATCCACATAGTTTTGTTGGAAGGGAGGTCTAATCTGTTGGTCATTCTCGTTCTGTTTGTCTTGATTGTTTTCTCTTCTATAATTCTGATTTCTATTTCGAGGAGAAGTTTGATTTTGATTTGCTTGTGCTTTCTTAATTATGCTCATCTCTTTCATCATTTCTTCTAACATTCTCTCCATTTTTGAGCTTGAAGTAGAAGGAGTGGGCTCTTCTCTAAAATATACTCTCTTCTCAGTTTTCATTCTTGCTCTCTTCTCCATCAAGTTGACTTCCACAGAAAGAGCGCCCTTTTGCATATCTTCAAGAGTTGAAAAATCTCTTTCTCTCAACTGATAGGTCATGTCAGAGTCAAACCCTTCAGGAAATTTGTTTAAAGCTGAGCCCTGTGGAGGTTTTAGTTTTGGGGAAAGTGCATTATGCACACTATTGAATCTAGTGCAGTAAGCTTGCACACTTTCCCCAATGTTTCTATGGAGGTTCTTGTAGTCAGAAAGGGCTTGGAGAGGGTTTTTCTTTACTTCCCATTTGTTTAGGAACGTTTGATGGAAGCATTGGAGATCATTAATACTATGGGGGGCTAAAACTTTAAACCATTTTCTTACTTCTCCCCCTAGGCTCTGAGAAAATAACCTAAGCTTGACAGAATCATCATCAATTTCATTTCTGTCAAAGTAGTCATTCATTTTATCTACATGTTGTGATGCAGTTGTAGCATTGCTAGCATCATATAATGGAATTTTGGACTGATAGTCCTGTGGAAGGTTGACTAATGGTACAGGAAGGACTAGGGGAGCATACCAGGCTGCCATGATAGGTGGTGGGGGTGGATTCACAAGGAGCAGATTAATAACAGGAACAGTGGGCTGAGGTGTAGTGGTTTGGACAGTGGATGAAGGGTGAGAAGAAGTGGATGGACTAAGGATATAAAACTGAGCTGATCTTGGATGAGAAACACCTAAGTTGTGAAGGAAATGTAAATCAAGAGGTGTTGTTTCCCTGCTACCAAGAGGTTCACTTGTTTCAGGAGATGATAGTGAAGACTCAGGATCTAACTGATCTAAATCACCAAGAGACCTAGTTCTAAAAGGATTTACTAAGTCAACTTGAGATTGTTGTAGAGTTGAAATATTTTCAGGAACTGAATTAGCTCTCAAGGGTGATATGAAAATAGTTGATAATTTTATATTAGGAGACTTCCTAAGGATAGTTTCAGGGTTTTCAACTATTCTTGGCGGGTTTGGGTCAGGGCAGGCTCTAGTATGAATCTTCCTAGGATCCACTATGCTATGTGTTTCAGACCTAGTTAAAAAGAAAAGCTTAACCAAATATGACAATCTTAGATAGGCTAACTGATCTTTTCAGAAGAAGGAAAATTTTAATCTCAAAGCCTTCTAGCTGAGTTTGTAAGATGCTATTAAGACTTGGGGTCTTCCCAGTGGAGTCTTAAGGTCTGTTTTTAGGATTGTGGAGTCGCCAGGTGGGAATTTTTAGCTCTTTTGGAGGTAAAAGGTTTTATGGCCCACCACCAAGTTTATTATGAAGCCAAACTGAAATGTTTTGGGTTTTTCTAAGTTATTTTGGTCTTATAGGTTAAGAGAGTGTTCTAAGTCTGACTTAACACTTAGCTAGGGTGTCAAAACGTACAGATTTTACTCTTATGGCTTGGTAACTGAAATCTTCAAGGTTTGACAAGGCTTTATGAGAATCCTAAGGGTTACTTAGTTTTTCACTGATTCAAAGGTCCTATCATGATTACCATTATGCTTGGTAGTGCTTGAAGAAGGTTACTTATGTTATGCTAGACAGTGAGTGTTTTGTTTTTCTGAAGATTTTACTCAGTGTCCCACAGTGATCGCCATTATGTTGGTGTCCCGTGTTTTGATAGTTTGGAAAATAAAAAGACAAGGCAACATCAGAACCAATATTTAGAGTTACAGGATCTAGTCCTCCTGTTCTCAGAGAGGAATCTCTCGAAAGTTTGTTTGCAAAGGTTTATCTTGTGTGCTTTGAGTATTGGTTTTAGACTAGTTATTAAGTGCAGGTGTTTATTTGTTTGTTTGGTTGGGCTGGAATGATACAACATAATATGAAAGGCCTAGGAAAGATATATAGGACAGAGAAATATCTGGTTCATTGGGCAATGGAGTCAAAAAGAGGTCATAACATACTCAATCAATGGATATGGGATATCAAAGGGCAAATCTAACTTGGCCACAGGATCCCTTTTTTTTTGGAATGAGATGAACATTAATGATTTGGAAAGAGAGGTTTAATTCTCAACAAAGGGAATTCAAAAGCATAATTTGAACAATAAAGAGTTCTTTGATAGACAGGGCTAACCATAAATTCTACAAATCACAGCTTTAAGCAAATAAGGATCTCAAAACAACTTTTAAAATGAAATCTAAGATTCTGGGAATACCCTATTTCCTCAAAGATTTTATTCAAATGACTTAGAAAACATAAAATATTTATTGATAATTAAAGTCATAGAAGAGGGAACACCTAAAAACATCTATGATCATAATTATAAATGACCTTTAAGCCAACTGTTTAAGCGGGGACAAAGGGCAAGATCAAAACCGACCTCTTTGATTCACTGTAAGCAAATAACTTCAAAGGGAGACTTCAATAACGGTTTTAAGTGGTAGCAGACAAGCAGGGAGAACCATAAATCATGCTGAAACCAACTGTTCAAACTATTAAGGAAATAAACAAGCATGAAGACAAAAGAGAAATATTAAAGCCTCTAAAATACTTCAGCAGAAGAAAACATGAGACAGTGAAGGATGAACAAGTCTAAGGTGCTTCTAGGAGTCATTTCTTAGCCTAATACTTTCTATCCTACTGTAGTAAGAATTTATGGAACATAATGAAAACAGGGGAAAACATTAAACAATTCAGAATACTTCACCAATAGCCAAGATCATGGATCCAATGATAGAGCCTTCACAGTAACAAGCATGCAACAATATCATCAGGGCTTCCAAAAATTCAATTTTTTCTTCAACTTCCATGGACTATGTATTTATTTCAAAGAGTTTCAGTATTACAACTTGTGATCACACACAACCAACAACCAACAACCCCTCACTCATCTTCTACAGAAGTATATATAGAAGAATGAGGAGGTGAGATCTGATAAAAAATCTCCAATTACAAATAATACAGACTTAATGGCTTCTTGGCCTTTGAGGGGCTCAATGAAGAAACTTACATACATATCTTCTGTCTTAAATGTTTTACATTAAAGTTTTGAGCTCGGTGGGAGCTTTTGTTGACCTTTGAGGCTCTGTGTAGCGTCGAAGTAACTCTGCAGATATTTCTTGCATTGAAGTCCCTTGCAGAAGTAACTCTTCGGCTGTGTTTTGAGACAAATATCTGATCCCGATCAATAAATTCGGCTTCTGATTGAATACTTTGAGGCACAGGTGGAATTTCAGTAGCTGGGAGGAATCAAGTTGCCTCAGATGTGGCGGTGGAGGCTTTTCTATTGAAGAAACCCTTGAGTTTGTATTTAAACTGTGTTTTACTTAGGAATTAGGCTTTTAATAATTGTTATTAGCTGTAATCTCCAAAAAATCTGTCTTTAATCCTCTGTTCTGGTAAATTCTGGTCTTCATCACTAATACTCTCTAACTGTGCCCGATCCATGGTTTTTTCTGATAAACAGGGCTGCGTAGGGTTATGTGGCATCAATGCCTGAGGAACACTGATGAAACGTGTTGTCAACACCCTATGATGATTTTATTTGGTGAATCGAAGGCGGTAGGATCGTCATCCTCCACCCTCGAATTTTCTTTGAAAATGGCGAGAAAACCATTTAAACCCTGCAAAATACAAACAAAAATTATAAAATCCATTCATTTATAGGTTTATTGCTGCGGAGGCATGTGGAGGAAGCATGGCCATTGGATGGCATCATCCAACGGTCAGGATTTATCGGAGAAGGCGGAAGAAAGATTAAATTAGAGTCGTCGATCGCGTAGAGATCGACGGTCGAGAGCAAGGGGGGAAAGTAAAAAATGGAGAATCGTTGACTGGGCGATGGAATCAGGGCGATGGAATATGGACCATCGATCTGCGGATCAGATCGACGACAGAGATTAACTGGATGGCGCGCCGTAGCCCGGTTAACTATCGGGCATCTTCGACGAGCGATAGCCGTTGGATGGCCCCTCCCAGATCGGTTGGCGCACGGCAATATTGTTGGGCATCCACGTACGAACGATAACGCGCGATGAGCAAGCGGTTTTGAAAAAGTATAGGGGACGCGTGTCACGCGATGTATGGAATCGATGGCGATCGGGGAAAAACCGCCTTTGCCCAAAGGTGGTGCGATGGAAACCGCGCGGTTTCGACAATCGGCTAGTGGATGGCGGGGACCACAGGGAGGCGGACTCCAGACCGTCCGATCTATAGATTAGATCAACGGTGGGGGTTAAACTGAAAATCAAACCGGCGGAAAATTTTATAATTTAATTAAAAACCAAAGAATTAAAATAATCAAAGGTTTTAATACTTCGACGGAGAAATATTTAAAGGTTTGGCGCCCGACTGCGGGGCCGAGGGTCATATGAAGGGTCATACGACCAGGGATTAATGCGGGAAGGGGCTAAGACCCATATATGTACAAAAATGTGGGTTTTTATGGTTTTCCAGTGGAAATGAGGGTTCCGATAAGGTTTAAAAGTGGGTTTTAAACCTTATAAAAGTGGATTTTGATGAAGGGAAAATGGGAAAAACATGAAAATGAGGGGTTTTCATGGGAAATAGAGGGATAGGAAATGAGGTTAGATTTTGGAAAAGGGGAAAAGGGAAATGATGCTTGCAGCAGTATTTTGGCTTGAAAATCAGTAGGATTTCTGAGTTCTGAAGGGAAACATCAGTGACGATTATCCAAAGGATAGGATATCATCAAAAGACTTTAAGCATCAACAATTTTAGTGATAAAATTGTTTCTTGAAGGCTATCCAACATTATTTTAGCCGCCACCTGATATGACAGAATTTATGGGTGGCTAACATTGACCTTAAGGTTGATAACCCTGAGGCACGTACTGAAGCTGGGGTTGATAAGGACCCTGAGGAGCATATTGAGTTTGGGGTTGACCTTGGGGTATGTATTGTCCTTGAGGTTGGTAACCTTGAGGTATGTACTGTCCTTGAGGTTGTTCTCCAAAATAATATGATGCCACAGTTTTTCCTGGGAAAAAGCTACCTTGAGGTTGCCCCCCAGGCGGTAACTGACTGCCTGAAGGTTGCCCCCCAGGTGGTAATTGACTACCTTGAGTTTGCCCCCTAGGCGGTAACTGACTTCCATGAAATTTTCCTCTAGGCGATAACTAATTGCCTTGAGGTTGAGGATTCAAAATATTACCAGACATCATAAAGATTTGCTCTGCGTTCGACATTTCAGTTTTAATTCCATTAAGACCAGATGATAATACCTGTTCAATTGGTTGAGGAGATGTTCCAGAGAAAGTACCAGAAAAAACCTGATATCCTGAAGGAACAAAAGGACCACCGTGTAAAAATGCTTCCGGTGATTGGGAAAACATAGATGACTCTCCTGCCATGATGGCTGAAGGATAGTAACCTCTAGGTGTAGGATGAATGGAATTTGTGGTGGAGAAAAAGCAAGATCCGAGTTCTCTAAAAAGTTTGTCAAAGATATATACCAAGCGTTAGTTTGAATAGGGCTGTAGAAAATAGATTCACACTCCCTAAGATTTAAAGACTGAGGGGATTCAGGAAGAGATAACTCTTTGTCTGGACTAGTAAGCTCTTCAATAGAAATGAGGCCAGATGGAAGATCTTCAGTAATAATATTTCTTACCCTAGGTGAACCAAGATCGCTAGAAGTTGGTGTAATAAATCCTTAGGATGTTTCCAAAACAGAAGGTTCAGTTTCAAGCTCAGAAATTTCAGGTTCGTCAGCTAGTTCACTGGAAGGAGAAATACTACTAGTAACTTCAGAAACTGAAATTGGTTCAGAAATATGTTCTGTCGTGGGTATTTGATGATCAGGATGAACAACTATAGATGAAGTTCCAATTTCTGTTGATCTAATTCTACCGTTACTAGATGATACTAGAGCACGCAGCCCTTCAAGCTGACTTGGTGTATATTTAGGGGGTTCCCCTTAAATTTTCCGGGATTGTCTCGGCAATTCCGCCACGATTAAATATTAAATCAATCACACACAAACAAAGAAAATTTCAATAAAAACACCTAAAGTCTCTAAAGAAAAAAACAGCTGAATCACATGCTTAAAAATCTAAGAGTTCAAACCACACACAAATAGTAAACTTCCCGTATTAAAAACACTAGTTGGTGATGAAATCCAACTTAGTAGAACTTTAATACAGAAAGGGCGGTTGGAACAGTTACCCCGACAACTTGCTTAATGAAACAGACTGGCACAAGTTTCTTCACAAAACCATCTCGTGTGAAGAGAACCCCCCAAAGAGTCCAAGTGAGTCTAGTCGACGTCTGCTCCAGGTACAATGAGATCTTTCCTTCACCGTCACCTTAGGAAATAATATTAAGTTTATGGACACTAAGGTTACCAATAATAACAAATACAACTAGGGGAACAGTCTACGATCCGATCCCACGCGCAGGGGAAAAGTAGCAAAGCTCAATCCCCTTGAAGGCTCCTCGACATGGTCAATCTGAGGTTTACCGACAAGTGACCCCAGGCTCCTCGATAATGGTTAATCCGAGGTTTACCGTTTGTAATGCGCGCAGAATCTTCTATCTTTCCCAATGAAATAGAATTGATTGTCTCAAAGGTTCAGACATGATCTCGTGATTAACTCCTTTAAGAGAAGCTTCCCAGATTGTACCAATTACAATTGGATTTATTTCCTACCGCAAGATTTATCTACTTGTTTGTTTTTACTATCTTGGAGAGTTAATTACTCCCTACTCCAAGATACTAGCCTAAGCTATGTTGATGATAAGAGCCTAGAAATAAAAAGATTACTAGATGAATTTTAATTAAGCGTTACTTTTATGAGTTGTTATTTAAGTCAATAGGTATGGAAATGAAACTTTGATGGTGTGAAGACTCAAATTCCAAAAAACACTAAAAAAATGCACCTAAAAATGATAATCAATTCGTTTTTCCTTCAATGAAATTCTAGCTAAAGAAAGAGTTTGAGAATGTAATTCTTTTAAGAGACAATTCTTTCTTCAAACATAAAGAATAACTAAAATAAAATATTTTTGTCTTTTCAACAATAACTCAAAACGAGACAAATTATCAAAGCTCACAATAAAATCCTTTTGCTTTCAAAACTTGAAACTACAAAAACAACTTTCCTTCAAAATAAATCTACAAATTTTAAAAACACTCAAAACTACAAAAACTAATTTTGAGATCTACAAACTTTAAAAATCTAATTGAATAAAAGCTTTAATATTTTTTGAAGAATGTTTTACTTAGTTGTTCAGTAAACTAAGGATCTATTTTTCCAGAATAAAAAATAGATCAAAAAACATTCATATATGTTTTCTTTTATAAAAATGAAATTCAAAACCTATAACAAAGTTTTTTCGAAGATTTGCAAAGAAACAAATAGATCTATTTCTCAATAAAGGATGGATTTCACAAACAGGTCAGACTCATCAAGAAGACAAAAAGACCAATGTAATCTGAGGTATTTCAAACTTCCAATGCTTTGAGTCACTACAAAGACCAAGTGAAAAGCAATCCAAAATGCAAAACTTTTAGAAAATCATGAAAAACACAAATACTGTTGGAACTCACTCACAAGAGACTTATGACAGAAAGAACACAAATCTGGGCAGATACTAAAAACTCTAAATCAAATTAAAGACAAATTGAAAAAAGGAAATCTGGAGTTTTTCAGAATTTTTACAGGGTCCGCAGGCTTTCAGAAGTAACAAGTGTGGTCCCGCACTGTTTACTTAAGGAAGATGCGAAACTACCCACACTGTGCAAAAGAAAAAAGTGCGGTCCCCAGAAAAGTTCAAGAAAAACGTAAAAGATTTCAAAATTTTCAAAAACAGAGAAAACCTAAGCTACCCAGGTAGATATTCATCAATCAAATACCAGGAAATTTTTTTCCTCAAATCAAAATAAAAGAGAACAAAAAACAACAAGTTCTTTCCCTAGTATGGTCGCCAATTTGTTGGGCGGATTAATCAATATTGCGGACAAGATCGATCTCCCTAGTACCAAAAGATAATCTAGCAACAAACAACCAAATAAACCTATCTTTCTCTAAACATATGCGATTTACAAAAGAATACTATAAAGGTGTAAGAACTTACCGTAGATCCAATGCTTGTTCGAAGTTGTTGTCCCTCGTGCACTTGAAGGAGTTATCTTCGCAAACCTGCAGTCACAAACAAGAAAACATTAAATAGCACCTGTATAGTAAACATCATAAATCATGCTTATCATGGTGATCAAGGAATCCATGAAATAAACAGTTAACTAACAGCTTATTGAGAAAAATGAATTCATTTGTATTAACTTTAAAAGAAGGAAAACCTTACAACCTTAGCCTTGATGTTGAACAAGCCTTCCCGGGGTCCGAAGCAGGAATCTCCTCTACTCTGATAAGCTCTGCACTCCTCCAACCGAGACAAATAGAGGTATGTGATCTCTCCTCACAAAAATCTCAGTTAAATGAGTCTGAATCCCAATAGCACTTAACCTCAAATAATCTAAAGCTTCAACTCCCCTTGAGGCTACCCAATGCCTCTTTTTATAGTGGAAAAGAGGAGGTTTCAGTTCCAACTATGAAGGGATAGAATCCTCCTTCAAAGGGATAAGCTCCTCACATCAAGGGTTTAGCTCCATAAGGTAAGGGATACATGAACCTCAAAAGAGTGGTTCTACCACCGCAAGATTCTTTCTAGAGGCTTCTAGAATTTACTGAAAATGAGCTTTTTGAGTTTACTTGCACCTTTTTAATATTTTACAGGGGTTCGCACCCATAACACAGAGAAAGTGCGTTTAGGTACGCAGGAGTCATGAACATTAGGTGCAGGACCGCAGGCAAGATACAGAGAAAGTGCGATACCAAAGTTAAGGAGATTTTTAAGAACTTTTCTCTTATTTTCAAGGCTTGGCATGAGGAACTGATATGTTAGACTTGAAAAGGAGGAAGTATGAGTGATAATGAGCTCATACACATAGCAGAATGTCAGGATGACAATTTTCAGTGCAACAGAAGGATATTGTTATTTGTAGAAATATGACAGTAGAAGAGAATGAAGATGATCCAAGGAATATCATAATTCTGGAATCTGAGGGACAATGCGCAGTTTCTCGGCCCTCAATCAATTCACTAGATTTCACAAAACCTCTAAAGATTTGAAAGGTAAATATTGGATTTGGAGAGAAACTGAAGTTGGCAAAGATTGGAGATTATTGGGATGATGACACAATAGGAAAAGTTGTTGAACTACTGACAGAGTATCAAGACTTATTCCATACAAAGTTCTTAGATTTGAAAGGAATAATTAGAGAACTTGGAGTCATGAAGATCACTTTGAAACCTGATGCGTGCCTAGTGAAGCAGCACCTATACAGATTGAATCCAAAATATAAGAAAAAGGTAAAGGAAGAGTTGGATAATATGGTTGATGTAGGCATCATCAAGCCAGTAGAAGAGTCTGATTGGGTGAGTCCCATGGTAGTGCAAGACAATAAGACAAAATGAGAAATCAGGATTTGTGTAGACTTGCACAAGTTGAATGATGCCTGTGTGCGTGATCAATTCCTAACTCCATTCTATTATGAGATCCTGGACAATGTTAGAGGACAAGAAGCTTATTCATTCACATATGGTTTCTTGCAGTATCATCATATCAGGATTGTGCCATAGGATCGCAGCAAGAATACCTTTGCAATCAAATAGGGATCTTTCTAGTATACAGTCACACCCTTTGGTTTTAAGAATGCACCTGCCATCTTCTTAGGCGTAGTAGTATATGCATTCAGGTAGTTTATCCATAAGTTCCTCAAAGTGTACTTTGATGATTAGACTATTTTTGGGCTATTGAAAAATCATGTTTCAAATCTGCGCTTAATGCTGGATACCTGTAGAAAGTATCAGATCTCACTAAACTTGAAGAAATTTATATTATGTGTGTCATTCGGGATATTTCTGGGACACATTGTTTGCTAGCAAGGGTTGATGGTAGATCCCACGAAGTTCACAGTAATTGTTAATATGGAGATACCTGCGAATGTCAAAGAACTGTGCTCAATATTAGCACACACTGGCTATTATTAGAAGTTCATTCAAGGTTATGCACTGATAAATGTGCCCATGGAGAAATTTCTTAAGAAGGATGTGACATTCTGTTGGGATGAGGAATGTAAAAAGAGTTTTGAATTATTGAAGGAAAAGATGGTCACGACGCCCACATTGATCTTCCCAAATTGATCTAAGGTGTTTCATGTGCATGTTGATGCCTCTTGTATTACGCTTAGAGCTATTTTAGTGCAACTAGGAGCTAGAGATATTGATCACCCTATTTCCTATGCCAATCGAAATCTCTCAAGCGCTGAACATAATTATTCAACCACAAAAAGAGAAGGATTAGCAATGGTCTATGCACTGCAGAAATTCCACCACTACTTGTTAGGAGGAAATTTCAAGATGTTTAATAATCACTCATCTTTAAAGTACCTGGTCAATAAGCTTGTGTTGGG
Organism: Pinus albicaulis; assembly: GCA_034641835.2. Taxonomy (NCBI): domain Eukaryota; kingdom Viridiplantae; phylum Streptophyta; class Pinopsida; order Pinales; family Pinaceae; genus Pinus; species Pinus albicaulis. Next base: position 779,825,240 of record CM076575.1, on the reverse strand, counting down.
GGGAAGATTTGCAGGTGGTTGTTTCTATTCCAGGAGTATGAATTTGAGATCATTGTGAAACCAGGAAGATTGAATGTTGAGCTTGACCATCTGTCGCGCATTGAGACCAGTGAAGACCCTACTAGCTTGGAGGATGGATTACTATATACGTAGTTATTTGTGATCAAGATAGTTGAAGATAATTTCCTTGATATTATTCATTTCTTGACTAATATATGCACGCCTGAGGAATATAAAGTACAACAGAAGAAATAGCTCGTGGCGCACACGACAAACTTCACTATTATTGCTAGCCAGTTGTACAAGATACGTGCAAAAAAATTTCTGCAAAGATATGTTTTGGAGTATGAAAGGTGTGTAACCTTAGATGAAGCTCATAGAGGGGTTGACGACGGTCACTATGCAGGGAAGGAAACTGTGCAAAATATTTTTTCGAGTTGGGTTATAGTGGCCCACATTGCACAATGATGCCTATGCGCATTTCCGCGCATGCAATGTATGCCAAAGGACTGGAAAGCCATCTTGCAGAGATGAGATGCCCCTGCATCCACAAGTGGCATTGCAAGAATTTAAGAAATGGACCATAGAATTTGTCAGACCTATTAACGCTCCAGGAAAGAATAGTGGTGTGCATTACATAATCATTGCGACTGACTATATAACCAGATGGGATGATTCTAATCTCATGAAGGGTTGTACTACAGATACAGCTGAACACTTTATCTGCGAGAATATTGTGACCCTCTTTTAATGCCCTAAGATTCTAATAAGTGATCAAGGTACATATTTTGTGAATGAAACCATTGAAACATTCACAGACGAATTCCAGATTCATCATCAGAAGAGCACTCCCTATCACCCACAGGTAAATGGTGTGGTGGAGGCTTTCAAAAAGATATTGGAGACTACACTTACAAATATTTTCAATGCTAACCAGAATGATTGGGATAAGTGCAAACCTGCAGTTCTTTGGCATATCGAACTACATGTAAAAATTTGACTGGTAGGACACCGTTCCAAATGGTGTACGGGCAAGAAGTTGTGTTGCCAATGGAGTACATTGTTCCCAACCTTCGCATCGCAGCATTAAAAAATATGGAAGAAGTAGATGTTTTGGAGGAATTATTGTCACAATTGGTCGCACTTGAAGAAGATCGCTTCATTGCAAATTTCCACCAGCAAGTTCAAAAGGTGCGTGAAAAGGCATGGCATGATAGGCACATCAGACAAAAGGTATTCAAGGAAGATGATTTGGTCTTGTTGTATGAAAAAAAGTTTCTGTGCCACCCCAGGAAGTTCAAGATGCATTGGTTAGGGCCATATATTGTTAAGGAGATCACTAATGGAGGTGCAATGCGCCTGGCCACGCTGAGCGGATAATATCTTCTCGGGTATGACAATGGAAGCCGATTGAAGCCATAAAGAGAAGACCCTCTCCCTGCATGCACCAAATGATTATATGGCCAGAGTATTGGATCTGCACAGAAGGGATGAAAAATACGTAGAAAGGTGCGACACACGCACGGTAGCTGCGCGAGGAGGTTGACTGGGTCATAGAGGTGCAAAAATATATCCGTTGGAATAGTAAATCTAGAAAAGATAGTTTTATTACCATTTAAGAGAGCGTATAGGTTGCATTTAATGAGGGTATTTTACCATATTTGGAACTGTTTTGTCATTTATGGAGACAAAATAATGCATAAGGGATCATTGACAACACGCCAAAACTATAAATATGACCTAAGGGGTCGCTATAGTCCCCTTTTCTTTATGTGTGAATTTTCTATATTGCACTCTCATATTTTTGCATATTATTCATTGTCTATGTCTGGTCTGGATCCGGGATTTGAGGAGGAGTTGCGCCATAAGGGTATTGGTTATGTTATCCCACCAAGCATGAAAAATAAATGCCCAGAAGAGGATCCTGTTGTGCCCATCACTGAGAAACCTACACCTGTGAATACTAAGAAGGGTTATATGTTGGGGACCCATAAATACCCTAGGGAGAAGACTCCAAAGCCGCGCTCTGTTAGTTCCAGTCTTCGCAGCCTGTCACCAGGGATCAACATGAGCTCTTACTATGTCTGGTTTTGTTAGATGTTTTGCACATGATATTTAGAACAAAACATGTCAAAAGTGTGTCCATCAGAAGAAGCTCAGAAAAATATTTCCAACGGTATATCACACTCCCATAACTGGCTCCCGGATTAGAAGATATGATCAAAATGAATGAGTGATTCTTGGTTATGCATGTTTTGAGGTCAGTTGCTGCACACAATGACAATTTTAGTACAAAATCAGTTTGTGAAATAATGGTAATGAATTTTTCAAAAGTCAAAGAGGTTTTTTTTCATCACATAGAAAATAACAAAAACCTCCTTCAGTTTATGCACAGGTGCTACTATGTGGGATATATACAGTGATATTTGGAGCCTACATTAAAACAAAGCAAATTTTTCATATTTTTTACTGTTTTAGTCATTTTAGTGCGCGACCATTTTACAACAGATGGAAAGTAATTATGAAAAACCCAAGGGGGTTTTTGTTAACCACAAGCCATATAAAAAAATGTCTTTCAGTTTATTCAAAGGTGTCACGAATTGGGATATGTGACTATATCTTTACAGCTCATTTTCACAGATTTAAATTTTTAATGATTTTCTGTTTTAGAGATTATTTTGTGAAACAGATTGTGAGAAACTAGAAACGAATTTTCCAAATTTGAGAGAGGTTTTTCTCCAAAATGACCTTATCTACAAAAAATTCTTTAAGTTTTGTAACAGATGCTATATTTTAGGAGATACGAGTTCATCATCAACACCTATTTTCAGAAATTCGGCCCAAGTTTAATGTAACTGATTCTATTTTGAAGAAAATGGTTGAGCTCAATTCCCTTAGTACTAGGATGATAAAATGTATATATTTTATGAATTTCATAGTGTAGGGGTTGGATTTTGGCAGAGGGTTGGACACTTGGGATTGCTTGGCACTTCATTGTACATTTCATCTCTGCACTTTTGGCAAAGGAATAGACCAGGGTTTGCAACACTCTTTGGGATCCATGTGGCTCTGTGTTTTGATGGTGTTTTTCTCTATGTAATTGTAATTTCACTGATGTTTATGTGTATCATTTCCCTTCTTCTTTCTTCTTAAATTAAAAAAATGAGTGTTAAAGGTGGAATTCATTAACTTGCTTTGCTCTGCCTTCAATTTTGTTTAATTTTCCATGTTTTCATCTGTTTGAGGAGGAATCTTGAGACCCTCTTTCCCTCTTCATCTCCTCACCAGTCTGATACATGCATTCATTCAATCTAAAGCATCAAAACAATTTCCTTCCTTGCCCCAATCAGAACTCTGCAAAAACTAGGCCTTATCCCTGCACCCAAAACTGCCTTTCCCTTTGATCCAACAAAAACCCCAAAAAACACAATCAAACTCCTTTAATTATATACCTAGCCTAAAATTAGCCTTTATTTCAAGTCATCTCAAGCCCCTTCGATTATTTTTTTGAGATTGACGCAGAGAGAGCCCTCTCCTGTTCTGGTAGGGCTAGCTACCAGACTGAGCGTGGTTTGATGTTACCCTGAACTCTGCCTTCCTTCAGCCTGAGGTAGATTTAGGTAATAACACGCTCCACTGTAGCTAAGCTCCATAAGAGACCCATGGCGTAGCTCCCTAATACCATTATGGAGGAGGAGGATGTGGTCGAAGTGGCCCCATTCTCGCGGTTTCTGACCTATGTCACACTGCACAAGGAATTATTCAAGGTCCTAAAGGATATTGGAAAAGTGCGGTCCTATATTAACATGCCCTTAATTCCCAAGAATGTCCCGCTCTAAGGCGATATGTTCACTAAAGTGTCGCAACTAAAGATGGAGGATTGGAATCTCACAGATGTTGACAAGTTTCCTGATCTTGCACCCGAGCGATACCTAGAACTCATACCCTATTAGGCGGGGCTCATGCACATGGAGCCGCAACGATGGGTGTTGGGCCTGCACAAGGCTGGCATTTTGAATTTACTTCAGGTCCCACATTTCGGGCGCAACCCGATAAATGATATATGTGTGCCACAATTGCTCACACTTGTGCATGATGAAGATTTATGATTGGGAGAGCACATACCCATTGATTCTGCGTTGATCCATCATATCACTGGCCTGCCTGATCAAGGTGCGGATCTAATGGATGACTTCGGAGGGAAGGCATAGGAAAAGAAGGTGGCAGACAAAATCAAAACGACCTCTCAAGTGTCATGCCACAAAAGAGAATTCATAGTCAGTGAAACGAACGACCCAACCGTCCAATTTGGGACGCTCATCTTGTCCCGTAAGATGATGCAGAAGTTTTGACCTAAGGAAGTCGCTACGCAAGTAATTTCACTTTCCAGACAGTGTGAAAAGGGATTTATCTACAATTGGGTGCAATATTTGTGCAAAGAATTATTGGAGAACGTGCGCGAGGCGCAAGACGAGGGCAAGCACTTATATTATTCTTGGCTCCTGCTGCTGATAGCCATAATTGGATGGAATAACCCAAAGGAAACACAGTTTCTTGACATAAAGCTGCAGATGTGTGAGGCCACACAATATGCCACACTATGGAGTTCCTCCGTCCCCTCGTGCATTATGGAAAACAAAATATTTTGGGTCTTGTTCGACGCTTCCATATTTTAGGAGATCTAATCCAAACCAAGGCTCTCTCCAACTTTGTACGAGAAGTACAAGTTTATTGCATATTTTAAGGTCACCTTCCATAACATTCACATCTACGCGAAGGGTGCAGTTGAAGGAATTTGGTACGAATTTTCGTATCTCGTCACTGAGGACGACTTGTTGCGCATCATTGCAGAGTGGCTGCTTTCTTGGCTAGAGCTACACACCATGGAAGGTGCATTGACCTCTCTTCTGAAGATTCCTACCAAGCCTCTCAATGGTACACAAACTACTAAGAAGACCATAAGAGCAGAGCCCACACCAACTACAACCAACGAAATGATTGATCTGGAAACAATCACTACACCTGAGAAGAATGGTGCCGAGCCTAAAGAGACAAAGGAGTAGGTGGAAGTTCAGAATTCCAACGGGAAAAAGCGTAGGTCTCATGTTGTGAGAGGATCTAGGAATAAACGAAAGGGATCTAAGGCCACATGAGAAGAAGAGATGGCGCTGACCAAAGATGATTTCGATGAAATAGCTAACACGGGCACGACCACAATAAAAGATATGTGGATGGACCTAGAAGCACAGTACAAGGTTGCGCTCGATGGGGTATAGGTTGGCATCCAAGAGCTAAAAGTTCAAGCGAGCCTGATTCAGGTGAGCGTTGCAAAAGTGAGCGTGTCTGTGGCTGACGCACAGCCCATTACAATAGTGTTGCCTTCAATAGGAGAAACTCGCTTGGTTCAGATCCCTGAACAAGCCATTTGAGTTGAGTCTTAGCTACTATGCGCGCAACTCAAAGCCTCCCAGGAAATTAATATTTATTTGATTGTGTTACCTGTAGGGAAATTACATATGGTCGACAAAATGATCATGGAAGAGCTGCAGTTTCATGAAGTCCATGCCTACCCTGACATCATTGAAGCTAAACAACACATGGTATACCTTCAATATAAGTGCCAAAGCGTCGATGAAGCATGCCAAGCAGTCAAAGCTTAGCGCACTGTCCTCGAAGAAAATATCAACCAAGTATGCAACGATGTGCCAGTGGTTCCCACCACAGCTGCCCCAACATAGAAATTATAAGGGTTGGCCACTGCATTAAAGGCCTTGTGTGCATAAGTTCAAACTATCCGGGATAAATTTGAACATCAAATTTCTGACCTTTAGTTAAAGTTGTAGGCAGAAACCCCACCGCAATTCCGCGCTTATAGGGCTGTAGAGGTAAAACATGCTAAAGACAGCATAACTGCCACAATTACATAGTGCGGTCAGTTATTGGATGAGGCCATGGTTGTCTGGACTTTATTTCATAATGACCCAATGGTATAACAGTTGCAAAATGAGTTGCGCGTCAAGGAGAAATATTTTACTGATATTAGGATGGCGACGCCCACCCTCATGATTTCACAACGCCTCGCCCACCTACAAGAGGCCTGGGTGATTTTGACCGAAATCGAGGACCTGCACCGACGAGAATAGTTTCTCAATGCAAGGATGCAACTGTTGGCCAAGGAGGCTCTACATCTGTCAAAAACATTATATGGTGCGTTGAAGACCTGTCAACAAACTCAACGAAGTATTGAACTGGCCACTTAAGGGCCAACTATAGAAAAAATGGTCACTGAAGCACAGGGAGTTGCTGCGTGGAGTCTTGAGGTGGTGATGCGACTGAAAAATTCTCCCGTTGTTCTCCAAGCCAAGATGAAAGAACTGACCCCATAGTGACTCAGGACGAGTCACAAGTTTGTGTTTGGGGATTGTTGGAGCGGGGTCCCTTGGGGAAAATTTTGAGTAAATTTTTGTATGTAATTTTGAATATGCACACTAAAAGGTCAAGGGGCGTTGGGGCAGGTCAAAGTCCCTCTTTTATGTAAATGGGTTGTAAGGGTAAACCACGGGTCTCAAACCATGGTTTTAGACCATAGTATCTGCACGCTAGATGAATATAAATAGATAGATTGAGTCTAGTAAGAAGGAATTTAATAAGTAATATTCTGGATCTAAGTACGTTAATGTTTTGGTGATACATTTTGTAAGTCTGGGTTGGGTAGAAAGGCTCCTGCTAGATGTGTGCACGGAGACCTAGTCCTAGTTGTGTGCGGACTCTGTTGGCTGTGTGCGAGGAAGGGTAATAGTAAGGGGAAAGTCTGACTGTGCTGAACTGTTAGAATCTAATGCAAATATTGTTTTGGCAAAGAAATTGTGTTATGTGTCTAAACTATCTGTTTACTGTTATTGTTTTGAGATTGATTTACTTCTGTTATATCTGTGCGAGTAAATATGTTCTTTATGAATGAATATATGTTGATGGTTAAGTACATGAATAGATCTGCTTAAGTTATTGTGCATTGTGAAGAGCTAACTCTGTTATTATATATCTGTACTGAAGTTGATCTGCGATACCTCTGTTATATGAATTATCTGTATTTGCGACGAGCTAATATGATAAGTACTAATTTATATATGCCCTCATCTGTATCTGATCCGCAACAAGTGCTATTATAAATCTGTTTATGGCCACCACATCAATTTCTTCCTCACGGTGCAGAAACCTGGTTCCAACACCCCCCCATATTGCTTCGGGTGAGACTTTGATCTATGCAAGCAGGTCATTGCCGAAAGGGCTAGTGGTTGGAGGCTTTTTTGGTTGTGGGATAAAATTTGAACCTAGATTAGGACCCCTCAAGCTAATAAGAACCCATAAAGTAAGGGCCGCTTCAGAAGACCAAATCCCTATCCTTCTGTTTTCAAAGTAGAAGTTGAAGAACCCTTTCCGAAAAAATGAAGAAATAACCTCTCCAGACTTTAAAGGCTTCTAGTTCTTCTCAATCCATTCTTTGACTATCCTCGAAGAGGGCCATAGACCCATAAAATAGACGATAAGGCATCAATCCGCAAACTGTAAAACCATTGAGCATGCCTACAGGGCACTAATAACTATCTTCAGAATATCATCGACCTGCTTGAAAATTTTTGATTGGATTTGCTTCTGGAATTTAGGGGCAGACACCATGAGTTTTTCGAAGGCCACAGCCTCCACCAACCAAGGCCCCATATTTTCTTGTGCCTCCATATTACCGCCCACCCGCGAAGGGCCTTCCGGGGCCTGCGCTACCATTACCACTGAGAAAAACGAAGACCTAGCAAGAGAAGAGAAAGTTTGAGCGGAAAATTCATGAGGGGCCTACATAATCCAATTGACACATTTCTGCCAAGGAGCAGAGAACCCAAAGCGAAGGGGTGCCTCAGCAGGAGGTCGAGGGAAACACTCACGACGATTCAGCCGACCACACCGCAACAAATTCACCCACTAGTTTCCTGCCAGTCCCCGTTCCTATCCATCATTGATTATTACTTATGAACCAAATGTTTTCTAATTCCTCTTTGTCATGAAATTATAAAGAGTGTTAATGAAATAATTTAGATGCTAGGAGGTAAAAAGGCTAAAAACGATAGTGAAATTAATTCTCAAATTATTATAATTATTATCCAATTTTAAGGTCACGACCAATCTAGACACCAAATTGGTGTATGAGACCCCCCTTTTTGTGGGACAAGGGACTCACCTCTGCGTAGTGATTTTACTGCTAATTCTACGAAGGCATACATACTCTAGTCCCCTATTAATTAGGAAATTCCTAATAATTGATTGCACAATACATCTAAGTGATCTTTCTGACCTCATGCATGACCTGTACAATTTTATAATTATATAACTAATAGTATAATTTCCTTTAACTCCAATATTAATGGTGTCTTCCTCAGAACTGACATGCAACAAAAATTTATAACAAATTTTCATTTATCTTATTGATGACTGCATGTGAATTAAATCAGATTTAATTCACTGGACCTCTCACTAGCTCCTCCATCAGTTAGAAATAGTTAAACTTATTTTAACTCAAATAATTAAGTTAAATAATTACAACTCAAAATAAACTGTAACTGTCCCCCCACTAAAACTTAGAGAGAAATCTACATGCTTCTAGTTTGACCTCCAACTCGAATTGACTGAGCTAACTAAGTCTTCCTAACTCAATTAACTCGTACAAGCTATCATGTGATGTGGAATTACAATTTCCTTCAAATTTAATTAAGGTAAAATTAAATTAGAAGCATCTTCTTGTTGCCATTTTCAACACTCCCTCACAACAAGAAATGGATTTTCTGCTACGCCAATCTTGCCTCTGTGGAACTCGAATTTTCCTCTTGAAAATGCCTTCATCAATATGTATGTATCCCGCTCCTATGTGGGAATGTAATCTAATGACATAATCCTCCTCTGCACACAATATCTAAGATGGTGATACCAGATATCAATATGCTTGGCACTGTCATGAAAAATTGTATTAATCGAGAGTTTGATGAAACTATGGTTTATCACAATAAATCATCGTTAGATCCATCTATCGACCAAAAAAACCAAAAATTATCTTCCTCATGTAGATGGCTTCACATGCTGCTTGACTAGTAGCCATGTATTCTACCTTTGTTGAACTGAGTGCAATTGATATCTGTTTCCTGTTGTACTAGGAAACTGTTGCTGACCCAATGCACAGAGGTGAGCATAGTGGCCATGGAAATCACACAAGGCACAGGGGTGATTTGTGTGCACGGTCTTGAGTTTCTTGTCTGAATGTTTTAAAGTAACATGGACTTATGGGACCTTAGACTCGAGAAACTCGACATTGACAATGGGCTTGATACGAGGCAATTCACGACAATTATGGGTGGCATGACCAACAACATCACACAAAGCACATGGGGGTGCACACTTTGGAGGATGAGGAAGAGCAGGGGTTGTCTGGGCAACCTTGTCCTTAGGTGCATTTTTTCAGGCTTTCCCCCCCTCACCTGAGGCTTTCGCAACAGGAGTAGGTTCCTATTGAGGTGGTTGAGGCATAAAAGCAAAGGGAGGGGTCATGTAACCAGTTGGACCGGGATCAAAGCAGTGTAAGGTTTGGGCTGACCATATGGGTTATTGGTTGGGGGATCAATGTAGCAGATTGGGATCCCCATGTTCATGTTGCAGAGAGATAAGGTAGCCATAAAAGGTATCGAAAATGCTCCAGGAGGGTGAGCAAGAAACGGTATCTGATTGGAGCGGTAATGGCCAGGCCGAACAAATCTAGGATGGTTAAGGCCAGGGGGAAGAGTTCCAGGAGGAAAGAGATGATCAGGGACACTAGTTACAAATGAAGGGCCTTGAGGAGGGGGTCCTAAACGCTGAGTCGATGTACTAGGAGTAGGTTGCGGAGGGCAGGGCTGTTGACTAGTCGAACTGGTCTGTTGAGGTTGGATCGAGACGATTGCATTATGCAAACATTCGATGAGATGGGGTCAGAGATGGGAGGGGGGAGACTAGGGAATGAACCAAGCAAAGAGGAATCTTTATAGACTTTGGGTAAGATACTCGTCGAAGGTTCGACTATTTTTTTATTGGTCATCGAAGAAATATTGGACTCTGGAGAGGTTTGAGAATTCTGTTTGTAATATGTCAGATGGTATATAGTGACAATATTTTCATTGTGAGGAAAGCAGATCTTACAGTGAACAACAGATGGGATAGCATACATTGCATAAGTGTAGCTACGACCCAATAGAATTTTGTAGACTAAGGGGGCATTGATGACTTCAATGTGAATACAAACAGTCTTTCCTGCAAGAGTAATAGGACAATTGCGGAACACGCCAAGGGGCTAGGAAGAGTGTCCATCCCACACACGGAGGGTGATAGTGGAAGGGGATAACTCGAGAGATCCGAGTTGCTTCCAAACATATGCAGACATCACGCAAGTGGATGCCCCCTCGTCAATGATACAACATGAGATGTTGGCATTCCAGATCTGACAGGTATTTGGAAGGTGACGGATGCAGGAAGGGGAGGATGCTCTGACTTGTCAACATCAAAGACAATAAAACAATCATACGAAGGATCCACAACGCCCATAGCAGTTAGTGGAGCTTTTCATTGTGAAGGGCATGATTGGAGGACTTCCAGGGTTGACATGGTAGTAGGGGATTGCGCCAAGTCATCTACTATACTATAGGAGTGGGAGGCTTTACCAAAAGAAACGTTTCGGTGTAATGGTCGCTTGGGGATCTTGGTATGAACCTCTGACTTAGGCTGAGGGATTAGTAAAGGACCATTGGGTATCGAAAGAGGCTCAGTGGAACCTGAAGACGAGGGCTCGGTGGAAGACGTAGCGAGGGGATTATTGTACTGACAGGACCGAGTCTGAAGGTTGAGGTCAACAGTATTGGGTTGGTCAGAGTTCATCATAAGGATCTGGTAATCATAGGTACCAGATGGAGGAGTTTGAGTGGCCGCCTGAATTTCAGGGGGTTGGGCAGCCACATATCCTTGTTGGGGTAAAGGATTGGTAAACACCATTGGTTGAGTAGGGGAAGCATTAGGAGGAATCGAAGGGGAGGCTTGCTTTCCTCGGGATGCTGCTTGAGCTGCCCACATATGACACATCTCAGGTAAAAGGGGACAATCATGGGTATAGTTACCATAGACACCGCAACAAGAACAAGGCTTAGTCGTGCGAATAGGCCTGTCCTACTTCGGCTGAGTGCCTTGTTGTTGGGTTGCAGTGTTAGATGTATTCCCTTGGGGATTGTTTCTTGGATTACTTGGGGTAGATTGGTTTTTGTTTCCTCTCCTCTTCTTTTTATAAGTAGGAGGATTAGTCGCACTTTTCTGCATATAAACTTGACCCTGGGTGGGGTGGTTGTTGTTGCGGAGTTTGAGAAGGAGAGGTAGGTTGAGGTGCTTGTGATGGAGGAGTGAGAGCACCAGGCTACAGATACAGATAATAAGGAGGTTGGGCACCATTGGGGTAAATAGGTTGGGAAAAAGGAGGAGGCATGTTGTATCCTAGATACATGCTACCAGGAGGGGGAAAAGTGTTGGAGGAGCTGGCCCCTCCCTAAGGGAAACCATAACCCATGGGAGGATGAGCGTATGGATGTGAAAGGGATCCAATGATACCTTTGGCGGCATGGGATGCTCTCGGTGCGTTGGAAACACTGGGTCTAGAGAGATCAAGTAAGACGGTATAAACATAACCAGATTGTGCATAGATCAGTTCATATTTCAACGCAATCTGGAGGGCAGCTTCCTTGGTCTGAGGGAAGTGAGATGCGACAACTTTACCAATATCAGGAAAAAGGGATCTAAGAAACCAATCCATGTAGACATGGTCTTCGAAAACAAGGGATCAACATAGGCTCTTCCTTCTGCGCCATTCTTGAATATGGTCAGATAGGTGGGTAGCAGAAGTTTGACGGAAATAGTTCAAGAGTTCGGTACCAGTGTCATAACGAAGGGGAAGTTGGAAGTAAGACAAAAAATCCTTGGCAAGGGTTGCAAAAGTAGTATGAGAGGAGGAAGCTTGGTCGAAACACCACTTGGAAGCTTCTCCAGTAAGTGTATGCTGTAATAACCGAAGACAGACATAGTCATTAGTGATGGAATTAGATGAACACCACATGTGGAAAGAACGAACATGGTTGGTAGGATCCTCTCTAGCATTTCCTTCAAACTTGGGGATGTATGAAGGAAATTTGGTTTGCATAACGGGCCAACTGAGATCATGGTGTATAGGGTCATTAATCAACTGGCTGAAATTGGGAAGGCTTAGGCCTGCCATATAAGGAAGCAAGGGGGCAGCCGAAATAGTTCATGTTGCAGCACCACTAGTGGTGTTTCCATCATTAGGGATGGGACCACCACCAACGTTAGGTCCTGAACTAGCCATGACGAAGATGAAATGTGGAGGGGAGATGGGGATAGAACCATAAGGGGAACCTGATGAACCAGAATTAGAGTCAGAATGGGGACTCGGTGGAGGACGAAATCGAACTCTATGCGGAGGAGTAAGTATTCCTAACGGAAACTGAGGATGAAGGCCCTAGAGTCTTCGAGATAAACACCTTGGGGGCGAAATGATGGGAAATAGACACGAAACACAATAAGGAAGAGAGGTAAACAAGGGCAGGGAGATGCAGGATCAATTGATTACAATGTTTAAGTCTTGGCCCGGCGGTCTAAACCATGCACTCTTTGCTTAGGGTGTGCGTGTATGTGATGAGTGTGTTAATTTTGATTAAGCCCAGATGTGTGTAGAGAAAAAAGAGAGAAAAATAAAAGATTTTGTATAACTGTAAATAAAACTGAAAATGACAGTAAAGGAAACTGAATGTGATAGTAAAATAAACAGCTAAAGGTGTATCAATTTAAACCCAAGGAGGAGGGTCTCCTGACAACTAGTTTATGGGTAGGCGAAATCTTGTCAAAACACAAAAAATGGCCAATGGATCTAAAGTCGGGAGGGATAGGGATATAAAGGTCAGATTTGCTGGAAATAGGGGTAGAAAACAACAAAAAACTAGAGGGAAAAATGCTGCAAAAAAGGTGGCGAAAGGCTACAACCTGAAGGGAAACGGGGTGAACCCTAAAGAAGGTCCAAAAAAAACTAAAAAGAGGTGTTTTGGATGGATAAATAACTGATTTGAAATGGATATGAAAGTACAGGTTCAACTATGAAAAATGGCTGAAAAAACATTGAAATCTCAGAGGACCTGCTTTAGCGAAACTCCTCCTAAAAATGTGGAAGCCTACTGAAGCCCTAAGGGGCCTGGTTCCTACTTCGGTGAGTAAAAATAAGCAATTACAGGTCCAATATGGGTGAAAAGGAAGGTCAAAAAACCTTGAACAATTCCCCAGAAAAACCTAGAAAAATCACAGAAAAAATCCCGCAAAAAATACAGGTCGTAGGTTTTGACCAGTTTTCCGCTGAGGTCATAGTTTTCAGGCTGTTATCCGCTACCTAAGAGCCAAGGTTGTATTTTTTGGCCAAAAAAGTGTGACCTGCACTTCCGACTGTCTTGGGAGTAGGTTTCAGAAAAAAAGTGTCGTCTCTGCTATAACTGATAAATATTACCTGCACAATAGGCCAAAAAACACAGAGAAGTTAGAATTTTTACTGTTTTAGCGTTTTAAAGGTTAAAAACAACATCAAGAAATGAAAAATAATAAGCTGAAGAAAAACCATAGGGGTTGAAGCAACTGGTCATGCAGGGATCTGAAAAACGACAGCGGTCACAATTATAAACCCTTATGGAGTCGCTAGTTGTTAGTGTGAATTCTAATCGCAAGCGTACAAAAAAAGCTCACTTTAGCTGTGCATAACAAACAACCCTAACATCAAATATGGTTGTCAATTTCCTTAGATATTTAGTTAGTGATCAGAATAAATTCTACAGAAATCCATATCTATGCAGTTAAAGACATTAAACAACAAATAATAAGCAAGAGTTGCTCCATGCATCCAATGAACAAGACAAGAAGTTTTAAAGAATTTTTTGTATTATGAAACCTGGGAAGGGAACATAGAAAGATGTTACCAGCCCCCCTCAATGGGATGGGTTCTTGTATGTCCTCAGTGCTTCAAATCTAAGATCTCTCTCTCTTGATGGTGAAGAAAATCCAGACAAAATGGAACTCAAAGGGAGCTCACAAGCAAAAAGTAGAAAAATATGACAATGATAGGAGGATTAAAGTCAGACCAAAAGTATAGATCAAGGGTGATCTCTAGGCAAAAAAAGGTAGTGAATGAATGGAAAAGCCCTTCTATTTACAACAAAATATTGAGTTAGTCTAGATATTGGTGCATAATTAAAATATTATTAACCAAATCTAGATCCAACTTTTATGGAATATTTTATTATTTTTTTTTAGGGAAAAGGATTTTGAATTTGGTCAAACCCCTTTATTTAGAAATAATAAATAAATAAATTATCTATTTATTATTTTAAGAATATGGTTAGAGAATAATTAAATAAATAATTATTTATTCAATTATTTGTAAATGATTTAGTCAAATTTAACAAGGAATATTATTAAATAATGTTTTTAAATAATTATTCCTAGAAAATAATAAGATAAATAATGAATTATCTAATTAATTTTCCTATTTTGGGTTAAATATGACCATGAGTATTAATTAAACAGTGGTTTAATTAATTATCCCTAGAGGAAAATCAAACAAACAAGGATTTATTTAATTATTCCTCATGGGGTTTCCTGTTTAGACCATAAATAACTTAATAAACTATGGGTTATTAAATTATTTTTCATAGTGGAAGCAATTTTACTATGGTAAAATAGGTCTTACATGGTGTACTTTAGTCCATCTAATAGTAACAGGTTAGATGACCAAAAATTGGTATAACACTGAAGATTCCCCTTGATGTGCTCTTCCTGTCAGATAGAATCCCTGCCCAATATGCATCTTTGAAGCCTTGACGCTCCTCTCCCTCTATCCACATGTACCATAACCAAAACATTGTGGTGCCTCTGAGGTATCTCAACAAATGCTTTCCCGCCTTCCAAAATAGCTTGGTAAGCTTAACCATAACTTGACTAAGATGGTTAAGCACATGGCATATGTCTGGTCATGTGTTCACCAAATACATGAGTGAACCCACAAGTTTCCTACAGATGGTAGCATCTACTGCTTCGCCTGAAGTAGAATCCTACTTCCTCT
Organism: Pinus albicaulis; assembly: GCA_034641835.2. Taxonomy (NCBI): domain Eukaryota; kingdom Viridiplantae; phylum Streptophyta; class Pinopsida; order Pinales; family Pinaceae; genus Pinus; species Pinus albicaulis. The sequence continues at coordinate 779,810,020 of CM076575.1, read as the reverse complement.
AGTTTCTTGATAGAGGAGTCTCCATGGGTTTTCTTCCCTCCATATGGAACTTCTTCAGAATCTCGTTGTCATACTTTCCCTGAGATACAAATAATTTTCCATCTCTTAGCCAAATTTCTAATCCTAGGAAGTAATGCAAGAGTCCCATATCCTTCATCTCAAATTATCTTGCAAGATCCTCTTTGCAAGACTTGATGAGATTCTCATCACTTGTTAGTATAAAATCATCGACATAAATTACAATGGTAATTTTTTTACCTTATACCTCAATATGGTAAAGGTTTGCATCTTATTCATTCTTGGGGAAGCCCAACCCGATGAAGTAGCTGTCGATCCTGGTGTACCAAGCATGTTGTGAAACCAAATCCAAAAATAGAAGAAAAGAGATATCAACGCCTTAGAAATAAGCCACTTTGAGGGGGAAACCTCAAATACATTACATGAATGAACAATTCTTGGATGATACAAATGACAAAACCTCCTTTCTATATATAGGAGTCCACGGGGCCATAATGTAATCCTAGTGGGGCCACAATGTAATCCTAGCCAACCTAACAATAATAATGTAAGGGCACAATAATAAAAATATGGGGGTTATAGGGGTACAACAATAACAATAAGGGGGCTACACTAACATAATAAGGGACTACACTATTAATATCGGGACCTAACATGGCCCTCTCCTTCAAAGAAGTGTTTTCCTCAACGCTTGATTATTTCTTGATGCTTCTGTATAAAATTCTCATCCTCCCATGTGGAATATTCTACAGGAAAGTTCTTCCACTTGCTAAGATACTATAAAATTGATCGTACTTGTCAAGTTCTTGTTTCTGTGACTACTTCAGAACTTCTTTCGATGTGATGTTGATCTTCCTGTTGTTTCATTAGATTCTGCACCAAAGTTGGATTATCCTTTGAGAGTTGGAGAACTTGTTGTTGATGCTCGATGTGATATTCCACTAACTTATCATCCATATTAGCTATTATTTGATCCTTCAAACCATCCAACTTAGCCTCCATTTATGCTTTTAAACCATTTATGTCATCTTCAGTTGCTCTTCGTAAGATCGAAATTTGTTGCACTTGGTACCGTAATTTTGATATCTCATACTGCAATTCTTCCTCTTCATGCATCATAGTATAGCTTTTTGAGGGCTTAATGGGTATGGAATTATTTTTTGGAGGAATTATAGAACCCAATACTGATAAAAATTCTAAAATATGCCCTTGGAATCACTTCAAACTGCTTTTTCAAACAAACATTATGCAATTTTAAAAACCCATTACACACCTTTTTCTTGCTTTTGAGAATTTAGATATTAAAACTGAATTATCTATGTGATTTCGGATCCTCAATAAATGAGGCTCTGAGGTAGCCCTCTTAATTCTCTTTCTAATGCCATAGGTCTGACCTGATTTTGATTCTTGAAGACAAAGTTGTGCCCAATCTCCTATGATGACCTAATTATGGACTGGTTCATTAGAGCGAACTTGTACGACTTGCCACGTGTCACTGTTTGCTCCTTTGGCTCTGAAATTTATAGACATGAGACTATAGTCCGTGTAATTCCAGTCAATTTTTACAAATTTCCAATTCAATGCTCAGAGAGAGAGTTATGAATATTTTCCCACGATCACCTCTTTGAGATGAAATTCAGGAGCCTGAAAAATACCTATCTTCCACAGATCATATCTCTAAAAATAATGTGAACCAATCTCTCAAATTGTGTGAAGATGTTCCTCTGGATGTCGGCTTTGCACTCTATAAGTTTCAGCTTCTGAACCTTCGTAGAAAACAAGTTATAGAGAAAATGTCACGATGACATGTTTGGAGCAGCGAAACCCTAGAATCCAAAGCTCTGATACCAAATGTTGTGAAATGAGCTCCAAAAATAGAAGAAAAGAGATATCAACGCCTTCGTAATAAGCCACTTCGAGGGGGAAACCTCCAATACATTACATGAATGAACAATTCTTGGATGATACAAATGAAAAAACCTCCTTTCTATATATAGGAGTCCATGGGGCCACAATGTAATCCTAGTGGGGCCACAATGTAATCCTACCCGACCTAACAATAATAATGTAAGGGAACAATAATAACAATATGGGGGTTACATGGGTAAAACAATAACAATAAGGGGGCTACACTAACATAATAAGGGACTAAACTATTAATATAGGGACTTAACAAAGCACGAGGTGCTTGTTTCAGTCCTACAAGTCTCTCTTGAGTATACACACATGCAACTCTCTGTCAAAGGTCTCAAAACCTTCCGGATACTCAATGCACACCTCTTCATCAATCACTACATTGAGGAAGGTTGTATTTACATCAATATGATGTATCTACCGTCCCATCTGTGCTGAAAGTGTAAGGATGGATTTGATTAACGAGTACCTGGTGACTGGTGCAAAGGTCTCCTAATAATCAATCCCCTCCACCTGAGAGAAACCTCTGGCCACAAATTTGGCCTTTTTTTCCTCCATGCTCCCATATGTTGCCTTATTCACCTTGTAGATCCACCTGGATCATACAACTGACTTCCCCTCAGGTGTTGGGACAACTTCCATGCACTGTTTCTGATAATGGAGTCATACTCCTCAACCATGGCATCAACCCAAACTCGTTGCTACACTGATTCCTCAAATGAGGATGGATCAATCTCTACACTCTCACTCATAATATCCATGTATCCAGTGTACCACTCTGGGGACCTTCTCTGCCTGCGTTGTGATATGGATGCTCCCACATTCTCCCTAGCATCTAGCATTGAGCTTACTTCTGTCTTAGGATGTATCTACATGAGTGGGTGCTTCTACTATCTGTTACTCTGCTTGTGGCTGCTCCACATCTTGAGGTTCTTCTTTTGGAGCTAAGATATCCTCCACTGCATGGAACTGAAGCTCCCTCTCAAGGGAAATTTGCATGGTCTTCTCTTCATCGAATTTCACATCTCTTCTGACCACTGTCATCCTGTGTGCTGGCAAGTACACTCGATTGTTTTGAGGTGTATCAGTGCACCCAAAAATTATTCCCAACTCAGCTGTTGGCTCTAGCTTATTCTTGGCATCTTTGGTCACATGGAAATAAACTGATGAACCAAACACTTTAAAATGCACCACATTTGGTTTCATGCCTGAAAAATCTTCCTCTAGTGTACTCATCCCAAGTATATGATGAGGACTTCTATTTTGCACAAATATTGTTGTGTTGCATGCTCCATCCCACATATGTAACGATAGGCCCTGATCATGCTACATTGCTCTTGCTGATACCATCATAGTTATGTTCTTCCTTTCAACAACCCCATTCTGCTGTGGGTTATGAGGTGCTATCAATTCCTGTTGAATTCCTTCTGAAGCTCAAAATTTCTTGAATTCGTTCAAGACATATTCTCCACCATTTTCTCTCCTGATAGTCTTCACCTTCTTCCTTGTATCTTTCTTGTCAAGTTCTTTGAACTGGAAAAAAATTGAGAATGTCTGATCTTTCTTCTGCATGAAGAATATCCAACACTTGCATAAAAAATCATCTACAAAAATCACATAATACTTGTGTTTTTCTTTGGAGGATTTCGAGAACGATCCACACACATCTGATTGAACTCTTTCAAGGATGGCCTTTGCTCGACTGCCCTTATCACGAAAGGTATATTTGGTGTACTTCCCCAATGTACACCCTTTTCATGTATCATCGTTGCTCAAGTGCACCCTTGGGAAGTCCTGTATAAATCTACTGCATGATCTTCAAAGAACCATGGTGTAGATGGCCTAATAATCTATGTCATAACTCACCGATGTCTCGGCTCTGAAGCTTATCTTATTTTGTGCTCAAGGAAATATAACATTCTACATCCAATTTGTAGATGTTATTTAGCCGAACCTAAATATTATTCACCTTTATCGTGCCTTTGTGGCGAAGGAACACCTTTCCTTTGCTAAATATCACATCATATCCATGATATTCTAACATAGCAACTAGAAATAAATTCTTATTTAAACCGGGAACATGCATGCCATATTTTAATGTGAGAGGAGTACCTGAATCCCTCTGAAAGGTAATTGTACCTATGCTGGTCACGCTATGCCTCCCATCATCTCCCATCTCGATGTGCATCTAGAGATCCTTCTCCTCCAAGTTACTAAAGAGTTCTTTATTTCCAGTCATATGGAATGAAGCTCCACTTTCCAGGTAACACACATAACCTATCACTGATGAAACCATGCATGCGATGAGGGTGAAGTCCAACTCGAATTGTGAATAAAGTGCTTCACCTTCTGCTCCTCCTAAGGGCTTCTTGCTGGTATTCTTGTGCAGACACTTTGTAGCATAGTGTCCAAGCTCATGACAGTGAAATTTTTTCATCTTCGACAACTTCTTCTTCTTTCCCGCTTGACTAGAATCTGATTTGGAATGGGACGGATTCCCTTTCCATTTATTTACCTTTCCAACCAAGGCACAATTATCCTCCTCATCAGTCTCTGATGAGGATCCATATCTGGTATTCTACTGAATCTCTTCTTGTACCAAGTGGGACCACAATTTCTCCCACTCTGGTAGCTTCTCCCTCCCATTCGCTGAATCTTGGTAGCTATGCCAACTCTCTTGAAGGCCTAAAAGTGATAGGCTCACCAGATCATCCTTGGAAACTATCACACCAACACTTCCAAGCTCATCTCGACATTGAGTGAAATTCGTCAAGTATTTTGGTATTGTGTCTCCCTTCTCCATCTTGATTTTTTTGATCTTGTCCTTTAACGCCAGCTTCCTGTGGTCTTTGTTGTTCTGGAAAAAATATGTTAAGGCCTTCCACATAGCATATGGAGTTTCCTTTCCATGGAGGTTCGAGACAATATGATCTCTAACTCCTTCTAAAATAATCCTTCTCTCCTTTGCTCATTATTGTTCTATGCATCAATATTTTGAGCATATGTTGCTTCAGGTATGGGAATATCACTGTTTATGAATTCCTTCAACCCGTTGTCCTCCAAAACTACCTCCATCCTATCCTTACAAGCTATGTCATTCGAACTACCCTCAAGGGAATATTCGAGTCTCAATCCAAAAAAAGAAATCTGATCTACTGCTGGCCCTGAAGAATAAATCTATGAATTCAATTCACCTATTCAAAACAAACTCGTATTATTCTCTTCTATAGTGATTCATGCTCTGATACCATGTAGAAAATCCACACATATTCAACTAATCTTGTAATATGATAAAACAAAGTACTTGAATCTATTCTACAAATTGTAAAAACCAATTACGATTGCACAATCACATGAACTAGAAAGAGAAAGAATTTCAATCACACAACACAAATATTTGTATTGGGAAAGCCTCAGCTAAAAACCCCGCTATCTATATATTTCATGAAGTTAAGAATATGAAACAATACAATGCTTTTCTTAGGCTTGAGAGTTCTCTGCACTATCTCTGACTACCTCCCTCTGATCCAAGAAAGTTTGGTCCAATACTTAACCAATTTCCTGCCTATGGATGCTCAGCCTTGCTTGTGCAATCCCTAGGGAAATTGAGCCCCTATTAAATAGGAAATTCCAAATAATTGATTGCGCAATACATCCAAGGCATCTTGTTGACCTCATGCATGACCTGTACAATTTTATAATTATACATCTGATAATATACTTTTCTTTAAATCCAATCTCAACTGGGTCTTCCTTATAACTGACATGCTTCAAATATTTATAGTGAATATTTAGTTATCTGATTGATCACTGCATGTGAATTAAATCAGATTTAATTCACTGGACCTCTCACTAGCTCCTCCATCAGTTAGAACTAGTTAAACTAATGTTAACTCAAATAATTAAGTTAAATAATTACAACTCAAAATAAAGTGTAATTTGACCCTCTAAAACTTAGAGAGATCTCTACATGCCTCCAATTTGACCCCCAACTTGAATTGACTGAGCTAAATAAGTATTCATAACTTAGTTAACTCGTACAATTTTTCATGTGATGTGGAATTACAATTTCCTTCTAATTTAATTAAGGGAAAATTAAATTAGAAGCCTCTTCTTATTGCCAATTTCAACAGCATGACCAACCATTGTTGTGTAGACTAGGATTCCTTCAACTAAACCTCAAAGTTGTATTTTGTCAATAGGCCCATTATTTTTGCATGTATACACCACAAAATACCAATGGGTTCAACAAAGTGCTGATTTGATAGATTAAGATAAACTTTTGTTCTATGCAGTTGTGGTCTTCCTAGTTTTATCCACATCTCCCCTTGGAGAATATTCACTTGGGAGTAAAAGTTTACAAGAATCCGATTTATCATATGTCCACTAATTTATAAGTCAACTTGTGAATCATATTTATCTCGCATCTTATTTTGTGATATTTTTTTAAGGTTCTTGTATGGTATGTTTTCTTCCTTTTAGTCCTTCAGAATGTTCAACAACGTAGTATTCAACTTAACTACTACTTCTATCTAAGTAATTATAGGAGCTCTTCAATGACATATTTGTGATTTACATTTTTGTGATATTATCTATTTTTGAAGCATTATAGAGCCTTGTGAACTAGCCACTATTCTTGGTCCAGATACGAGTATGTATTTTTATGTCTTGATGGCTGCATAGGACTTTCCCCTAGTCTGCAGTTTGTTTGGCCAACTCCTAATATGGTCACAACATGTAAATATTTGTGATTGAAGACTTCCTTTTTAGGAAATGTGTGTACTAGGTTAACATTTATTTTATTCATAATCTTCTCCAACCTTGTCAGGAAATCCTCTTAAGAAAGATCACTTACACCAGATATATTGCAACATTTAAAGCTATTTCATTATTTAAATGGAAATTCCATGGACTAGATGGTATTCTTTCTATCATATAAAACTATAAAATTGAATTTTTCCTTGACCCTTTCCACCTTTTGTGAATATTCCTCTTCCTCTTGCATGGTAGGCACCTCTTCCTTGGTATCTTATGTACCCTTGATAGCCATTATTTTGTTTCATATTTTTTCTAGCTACTTATGTGTGATACACTGCATGGTAGTTCAATTTTTTTTTTTCCATTCATATGGCATTCCTGAGTTGAATGGATCGTCACATATTGTGCACAATTTTGGTTTTGTAATTTTCAAGTGATTTTGTTCTTTTAATTGATAGTCTATGGCCAGATGGTATTCTTTCCATCATATAAAACTATAGAATGGAATTCTGCCTCGATCCATGCCACCTTTTGAGAATATTCTTCCTCCTCTTACATGGTAGGCACCTCTTCCTTGGTGACTTCATGCTATTAATGCTCTCATGAGTTTTCAGAGAAACCCCTCAAAAATTTGGTTGGTCTCTACCAATATCAATTGATTTTGACACATTGGCTTGTTTCTCCTAGCGTTTATTCCTTATTGATATCTAGGGATCACTCACATTTTGCATCACCTCTCGTTTTATTTTCTTTTTGTATTTCTCAAAATTTTAAATGTTAGTTGAAGGTTTATGATGCTGCATCCAATGTGTAGTATATCATTTTTATTCTTTGTCTAATGTATACTCCCTATCAATTAAATTCCTCCTTGATACTGGCATGGTTTTCTTTAATGTAGTCAACTCATTCAACTTAAACTAAGGCATCTCAAAAATAAAAAATCCCCCCATCACTGATCCAGACTTACTCAAACATGATGATGGTAGTTGTAATTATTGATTTCAATTTCTTAGAAAGTACTAAAAAAAATAGTGTATTTTTAGGGTTATCTTCTAGGAATCTTTGCCAATTTCGTTGCTTTTGGTCCCAACTAATATTTATAGGAGTATTTAGAGGTTGTAAGTATTGAACCATGTGACCCATCTCTTTGTCTAAAAAATAATTATGCAAGAGAGAAGGTATAGCGCATAAGAAATGATCTTGAAAATCATCATGAAATCTCCTTTTCATTTTGTCAATTAAAACTCTTTCTTCTAATGCTTGTTCTTGATAGTAATCATTAAATTTTTTCTCAACCCACTCATATAAAATTTTCAGCCTCTGCTTGTGATTTTTGAGAATTAAATTTTGATCATCCATCAATCTATTCATTAGCAGCAAGATTAATTTATTAGGGGATTTATTTTCACATGGAATTTAAAAATCTCTTGTGAGTCTCTTTGAATAAGTGTCCTATTGCTTCTACTATTGTTAGTCAATTTCTTTGAGCATAGTTCTTGAGATGTTTTTCAATATTTCAGTTCCACAACTCAAAAATGTTTTTCAAACTCAACATCTATGTTCATGATCATCAATCCAATATCAATGATTCTCGACCATTATGGGGGTTTAAGGTGCACATTCATTGATTTTTAATTGAGGTCCCAAAATCACTTATTTCCCTACTAACATACGACAGCTACTGTAGGTTATGGGCCTCCAAAATTTTTCATAATAGCACTTCAGAAAATTTGTATAAACCACTTATCCATTGTGGTTGTCCACATCATCACTCAAGCTCACAACCACACACTCGACTCGTGACCTTCTGCCTCCATGGAATCTATCACATGGATATGACCTCTAATTTTTGTCACCAAAAACCTATCACTGGGAAATCCATATCACCTAACATATGGATTCCACGTGGCATCTATATCACTTGCCACATGATGAGTGACATCATTATATAGAAAATCCCTAGATTTTTCAAAAAATTTAAAATTTCCAATAAAGCTAAATTTCAAAGATTCATCATGAGTTGCCATGGAAGCTACGAAGTAAGATTCTCATGTTTTATTTCAGCTTTACACACCTCAATTTTACCTATTCACCTAAAATTTTAACATTTGTGCACTAAATTTTCAAGATATTTTCACCACTAATTAGGGCATTTACCCAATTTTCCCCATTTCATTTAATTTTCTTCATGGAAAACTACAAAACTCTATGATTTAGGCCAATCTGACCTAGATACTATTAATTTGACATCCATTAGACCATTTACATGGATTCCTTCCATAAATTGGGCTTATTTCCTTAATTTCACATAATACCACCCATGGATTTTCCTCAAACAATTTACATGCATACTCACAATCTTGTTTCGATGCTTCAAATTTTCAAATTTCAACTAGTTCCAAGACTATAATTACTCAAATAAAGGTTAAAATTGGGGAACCCCTAGGCTCAAATTCTTCCAATATATAAGAAATTCCCCCAACTTTCCCACAAGAAATCCTTGTCAAATTATTTGTAGGCCTGCTAACTTTTACATCTTTACATTTTGGCTCTATCCCATGTAAACCTAATGTTGTAGCTCACTTTAGTACCACTTTGTTATGTACACAACCATCCATGTGCCTATCAAGATGGTGGGGCACTGAAAAATTTCACAAGTTTCCCCAAGAAATTCCTCTTGAATAACCAAATTTGATACCATATAATTAATTATGCCATGTCATATTATACAAATATGCAAAAAGTGACATGCAACTTATGCATTACTTATTATAACATGTAGAACTATAAATGGAAATCGTTTATGATATATAACATCGAATTATGCAGATAAACACAAATAGATTACAACATATATACATATACTCATAACACTTATGTTTTAAAGAAAGATTACAAAATTAGCTACTTACATGGGACATTCCTCTAAGTCTTAAGAATTTTTGCACTATTCCTTTTTCAATGAGACACCCTTGTACTAGGGCTATGAGTTCATAGGGAGGAATAAGAAATATCTTAACCTAATTTCCACCCTTATTACATAGTTTTTCCACTCAGACAACCATACCAAATCACCAAATCACTTTCCCCATTCAATCTTTCCTTCCCAAAGCATATCCCCATCTCTGCAATGCGGTTCCTTAGGCCATCACACCACTTTTTGGGATCTATCATAGACATGCAAAGAAAATTTGAAAGATATGATTTATATGGATTCTCAATAACAAATTTCACAATAGAATTATGTTCATATTTCAACCTTCATTACAAACTTCATTCCCTTTCTCTTGCAACTCATACTAGGCTAGACTCATGGAAGAATGATGGTGGGATCAATGGTCAAATCCCCCTCATCTTCCCAAAAACAAAGATTATGTATACTTGTTTTGGAATGGCCATTTGGTACTCAGAAAACTCCACCTTACTATTTTAGCACATTTCCCAAGGTTGATTTGTTCCTTTTACATAAGTTAAGCTAAAATACTTAGGTTACATTAAAATATATTTAGATATTTGTCTTCCAGATCCATCACATAAATGAATTAATTGCTGATGTATTTCGAACCAATCAATATGGTTTATCATCAAGATGATAAAGAAGAAAAAAAATCCAAAAACTAAAAAATTAGGCGAAAAATAAAAAATTAATTATTAAAAAAATTATATATATATATATATATATATATATATATATATATATATATATAATGTTTCACTTAAAAATATATATATACAAGTTGTAAAATCATAGAAGGGTAAATTATGGTTATTTGATATGATAATATAAATATTCTTTTATATTATAAATGTTTTAAATTTTAAATAATAAAATTATGATTATATAATATGATAATTTGAAAATCTTTATAACATAAATTTTAATGGATTTTTGAAAATTTGCGTTAAAATAACAACATTTATATATATATTTATATATATATATATTTTTTTTTTATAAAAAATTAAATGAAATGAAATCCAAAGTATTCGATTTGAAATGTAATTAATACTTGAAAAACTTAGAATGCTAAATGATTGGTATATATTATTTTGTTTATATCTAAAGGATATCATAAAAGAAGGGTAAAGGAAAGATAAATCTAGGCAAGTCATAGGGATTATACATGAATATTGCACATGGTAAGTCAAAAATTTCACATATAAGATTTCAGATAAAATTAAAATTATAATGACAGTATTATAATTAAAATAGAAGACATTACAACAACTATTTATTTTTTTAAAGGATTGATTCTTTTCGTTTTATTATATAAAGAAAACATTAAAAAAATAAAGATAAACAATATGCCATGACTAGATATAAATATTATATAATAATTCAAAAAAATCACATATACTCTAATCATAAGAATTTAATTCAATTTTGGAAAAAATATACTATAGTAAATATAACAGCTAATTTTTTAAATAATTATAAAATAAAAATAAGGTGATTCATATTTTAACCCAAAAAAAAAAAACTATTACTAATACTTTTTCAATTAAAAAAAAAAAAACTATTACCAATGTTCCATTTAGTTTAGAACTATTCAAACATATAGTAGGACAAGTGTACAAACATCACATTGAATAATATAATAATGAATATAACTAGCAATTGCACCACATGTTGCAAAAGAAATGCCTTAAGGCAATAGAATAGGAAAGAGTAGCCTAAAAGAAATAAGATGTTGCAGAGAAGGAGTCATTGTGAAGGAATGAAACGGAAATTTTTCATCCATGGAAGCATGTCGTGGAGGTTTCAAATATATTGATGATAAGGGTTATCAACCAGAAAGATTCAGTTCTTAAACTTTGAAGCCTCTTCTTGATTGAAAAAATATTAGATTCAGTTCTTAAACTTTGAAGCCTCTTCTTGATTGAAAAAATACTAAACTGATAAGATATAGCAAACTTCTTGGCACAATATGTCAGCTTGCAACACGTCCAAGTAAAACAACTGAAGTAAATACTATCAGATGGTTTTCAATGCATTTATGTAATTAAAATAGAGCTAGAAAATTTTGAAGATTACTTCATTGAAAATTAGAAGCATCTTCATGCTTGTTGGCATCAACATAAAACTAAACTGATTAACATATATCATTATAGACATGGTTACACATTTTCATGGATTAGGTGGTATGTATAAGAAATAAAGGATATTAAATTTTGTTATAAGTAATGCAACTCCTACATGAACTATTCATATTCCTTAATGATATACTCAAATTTCTTTCACAATACTAATCAAGTGTCTAAAGAAGCCATCATCACTTCCAAAATCACATATTTAAACATACAAGTGGTAAAAATTGAATTTGTTTCATAAATTTTAATAGAATCATGTGCTTAGATCTAAGATATAGTTCTTAAACTCCGAAGCCTCTTCTTTATTGAAAACATATTAAACTCATAGGATATAGCTGAAGAGAATATATAAATGTGTGTGTGTGTGTGTGTGTGTGTGTGTTTTAATTTAATTTAAAAATAAAAAAATTAAGTTGAAGTTAAGTTAAAGACCTTGTCTGATCACGCTAACATGAATTCCTCATGAATAAAGAAATAGATTGTGATTTTCTACCTTCAAAATCAAAGGTATTTTTGGTGCAGTTCCTCTATATTTAATTTTGATCACTTCCTATTGAGTCACCTATGTATTAGTTTCTTCATGATCTTTGAAAATATTCAAAATATCACATTGTTCTTTACCAGTGATCTCCCTAGTGTCTACCATGTTCTTGTTTTTTCAATATCACTGATAAGAATTTGGTTTCTTTGTTCTTTGTGAATATAGTAAAAAAGGTATGGAGAGGTGGCTTTCATCACTTCAAGAGAAGTAAAAATAAGGCTATTGATAAAATAAATCCAACACCGAGACATATTTTGTAGCATTTATGGAATTGGCGAACATGGCTTGTCCTCTGGTGTTGGCTTCTCAACATAGCTTTCTTGATCTTCTGTAGAAGAAATGAATTTGTATTTATCTTATATTACATTAAAAATGAAATTGACAAAATTCATGCAGACTTTCCATCACATTTGTAGAGAAAATTATAACACAGTATCACACTTTTCTTATGAGAGCTAAATGCTCCTACACTTTTCTTATGAGAGCTAAATGCTCCTACACTTTTCTTATGAGAGATAAATGCTCCTATATGACTCAACGATGGATTTCATCACTTAAGAGCAGTAAAAACAAGTTTATTGCGAAAAAAACTCCAACACATTTGTAGAGAAAATTATAACATAGTATCACACTTTTCTTATCAGAGCTAAATGCTCCTATATGAAACAACTATGGATTTCATCACTTAAGAGCAATCAAAACAAGTTTATCGAGAAAAGAGTTCCAACAAATTTGTAGAGAAAATTATAACACATTATCACACTTTTCTTATGAGAGCTAAATGCTCCTATATGCAACAATGATGGCTTTCATCAAGAGCAGAACAAACAATTTTATTGAGAAAACAACTCTAGCACTGGGAGAGGTTTGGAAGCAACTGTTGAATTGATGAATATGTCTTGCTCTATGGTGTTGGATATTGGGCATAGATTTCTTGATATTGTATACAACAATGTAATTTTTCATGTAGCTTATACTACATTAACCATGAAATTGTCAATGTTTAGGGCACACTTTCCATCACATTTGTAGAGAAAATTACAATAGAGTATCACATTTTTCTTATCATATCTAAATGTTCCTATATGCAACAACCACCTTGTGCCTCATAGTTTAAATTTGTGCAAGGAGGAGGAGAGGAGTGTTAAGGTGCAAGCTAGAATAAGAAGAGAAAGAAGAATATTGTTTGGGACTTGAGATAGATTCATTCTTTGCACATCTAGAGTAAAGCTTAATAAAACAAAACTCTTCATACTTTGAATTTTTGAAATAAATATCTTAAAAATTAGAATATCAATTTAATACATTTTATAAAAAACATATAAAAAACTATTTACATGTGGATCTAATGGCCTAAAACGTTTCAATCATCTAACATTTGATCCAATGGCTCATACATGGACACATTGGCAGCTAGGGGAGTTGTTTTCAAATAAGAACGCCTTAAGGCGTAATAAACATTATTACTGGCTTGAAATTTTATAAAGTTTTTTTTAAAGATACAGAATGTAATAAAAGCATTTTTACTTACTAATATTTTTTTTTTAAATTTTATTATTAATAAAAATGTTAAATAATTTTTAAAAATATAATTATGAAAAAATATAGTGTAATTATATAATTAATAAATAAAAAAATTAATTAGTGTAATTATATAAATTAATAAATAAATATAGTGTAATTATATAAATTAGAGTAGTCATATAAATTAAATGGTTTATATATATTGATAAATATCAATCTATAATAAGCATCAACACACTTACCTTATAATTTATTTTTTATTTCTAAAATTTAAAAAAAAAAACATAAAATTTAACTAAATTATACTTTTATTATAATTATTATTATTAATTATTGTGTTATTGTGTTTTCACTCAGAAAAAATAAAACATCATTTGACAAAATCTTAGAGGTTCATGTGTCAAAGGTAGGGTCATAGAATTCATTTTTCATTACTTGGTCAAGGAATTTTTTTAATTTTTCTTATTATCTTATCCTAAAGTCCAAAACTCACCCTCATTCAAATCTTTCCATGTCACAACAGTCATTATTTTCTGACATTTTTCATTTCCCAAGTTTATAACATCGGAAAAGTCATTTTAGCCAAGAATCCACACTTTCGTAGCGAAATACACAGATAAAATGCACTTTTCTCTACGAAACTGCTAATACTTTCATAGTGAAAATGCCCAGAAATACACTAGGTACACTATGAAAGTAAGGATTCCTGTCTGTCTTGTCAAAATAGCTGCTAGGTGTCAGTAAATGTTTGAAAGGGATAATATAGATGCCATTCGAGTTAGTTAGGGGTAAGATCAAGGTACAATGATCATGGCTGAAGTCATTATCACCATTTTAAGCATGTATGAGTCATCATTATGCCATGAGTTGTCATTGAACTTAAAAATCTTTCCAAATTAAGTCATTTGTCATTCTCCATTCCCTCTTTGCATGTTATTGAGCTCTGGAGAGCTATTTCACTGAGCCTAGGCTGTGGCTGGTATCTTCAAGAGTTTGCAGGTATCACTGATCAAGCGAGGCAGAGAAGACATTAAAGAAACATGGCTGCAAAAAGGAAGACAAATAAAGGTGGCCACTGTCTTAGATATGAGCCATCAGACAAGAACTTAATTAATGAAGACCCAACAGCTGCAGAATTTTTCAAAAGAACAGGGTGTTTGCAGTTTTTCCAAAGACTACAGGGATGTCATGTACACGTTTCTAAAGAGTTTGCCCTAAATTTCAATGGGACATCTGCAAAAGTGGCAATGTTGAACCTCACTATAACACCAGAAACAATTGCAGTAGCCACAAGGATTCCAAGAGGAGAAGAAAAATGGTTCAAAGGTTACAAATTCAACATGCAGGAATGTAAAGAGTTTATCAAGCCAAAAAATAGTGAGGTTTACCTTACAAATGCCATTACAAGGAGCTGCATGAAAGATAATTTCTCAAAGCTATTGCTTATCATTCAGAAATATTTCACTTGTGAAGGGAGTATCATAAAGTTTATTCTTACCACTTCAAGCTTCTACTACACTTTGTTGGTAATATATCTCTTGATCTACCTTTTTATTTATACGTAAGCTTAGCAAAAATGGCAGATAAAGTTCAAGCTAAATATGAAGGAAGTGAAACCTCACTTTTTCACCATGGTTTAATAAAGTTGCTGGTTTTAGATGAGTTAAAAAGGCTAGACAAAGACTGGTCCTCTTTGTTGTTTGTTAGTGGTTTTGAAGTGGATGCAATTACCCCCAAAAGAGCTCTTAAACCTAGAGGTATACCATCACCTTTAGTGGTAGAACAAAGTGAACCAGTAGGGGCAGATAAAAGTGAACCAATAGTCATGGAAACAAAGTAGCTACAGAAACTTGATACACCTACTGTTTCACCAGCAAAACAAAGGTCAATAATGAGAAAACCTGCAAAACAAGAGCAAACTATGAGTAAACATGGCAGAAAAAGGATTACAAGGAGCCAAATAGTGGCTAAAGGAAATTTATAAGACATACTACATGCTATTGATATTGAAGAGACTCCTATAGTCCAGGCTAAGGATATAGATGAGGGTGGAAAGAATCTTAAGAAAGCCAAATCAACAAAGAAGTTAGAGTTTGAAGGTGAGGATGCAAGTTTTATGTTTGAGGCTAGGAAACCCATGACAAGACATGCTAGAAATTTTTTGGAAAGTAGTAAAGAAGTTCATCCAGCCACTGACACTGTCCAACCATCAAAAAACATTATTGATCTTTCATCACCTGCAGAAGAATATCCAGTGATCAAGCAAAGGAAAGGAAAGATGAAAATTATTGAAAAAACAGAGATTGAGGTCTTAAAGGAGTAACTGAAGCTAGAAAATCATGAAATAGCAGTCATGAAGAAAGAGGCAAGGAAACATAATGTCCAAAAAGTGCAGTTTGAGAAGATGAAAGAGGTTTGGGAAGAGCAGGTTGACAGTGTATCAAAGACCTTAGATAACACACAACAATTAATAAAATGGACTATGCCATTAAGAAAAGAGGTGAAGCATGTTAGAAAGATGAACCTGAACTTGAAATATAGCAACAGAAAACTAAAGAGCTAAGTTGAAGTCCTCCAAGAGCAGCTAGAATTGATCCATGAAGAGCCAGAGAAGAAGGGTTTAAAGATGACTGTAGTGAGGAACCCATAGCTCAACTCATCATTAATGAAGAGGAAACACCTCAAAGCTCTTAGGTTGAGTTTGTTTATGTTTTGAGAGGTCAATGGCATGTTGAAAACCAAATTTGTATAGTTGGAAGGTACCTTTTTGAAACAAGGTCAAAATATGGAATTTACACAGTTTTCCACAGTTTCGTAGCGTTTCCTAGGCTTGAAGCCAGGAAAACGCTACAAAAATTTATGTAGCTTCCTTTTTGCTTCTAAAACCAAATTTTGTAGCTTTTATGGAGAGGAAATGGTAGTGATTATTTTTCAAGGCATGATGAAGACCATGCAAGAGAAAAGAAGCAGAAATTCTGATTACAAAGGTTATTTTTTGTATGCTACGAAAACACGTTACGAAATACCATGCTTTCGTAGCGAGTTGTTTTGAAGGTTTTTGAGCAGGTTTATGAGAAATTTTGGATAGGTAGAAACTTTCAATAGGTTAAGGAAATTTTCCAGCAATCATCCATGAATTGAAGACAATGAAATGAAGACAACTCATTAGTTGAATCATTTGTTGAAGATAGGGTCATGTTTTCCTAAAAAAATAGGGTTTGTTTCCATATGTTGAGGGGATGTTTATGATGTCAAGTAGTGATGAGTTTTATCAAAGCCTATTAGAACATGTGAAGCATTATTTGTAAGATATTTAATTGTTTTAAGAGATAAGGTAGTTGATGTAATAAGTAGCAGTTTGAGTCCTATTAGGAAACGAACTGTTTTAGAGTGTAGCTGTCATTTTCTCATTAAAGTACATGTTTTATTGTTAGGCAAGGAGTCATAGGAAGAGTTAGATTGATCTATCCAAGAGGTAGATCATCTCTAATGTAACAAGGTCTATTAAAGGGCAGATATTCGAAATTGTAAGGGGTTGGAGACTTTTTGCACTACTGCAACTTTATGTAATTTGACTGATATCAGTAATATAGAGGAATTTTTCTTGACAGACCTGAGATTTTCATGGAGTTTTTAGTGCTTTTCTGATCAATATTTTTATGTGTACTACTTGCAATGGATTTCATCTTTATTACTCAAAATTCATATGTGTATGTTTTGACTTCCTTTATTGATGAAATGATTGTGTTTCTCTATGTTCCATGTGTGATTTACCTTTGCTAATAATTCTTACCTGCCTCAGCTTCCATGTGAAGAAACCTTACCAATGAACCTAATGATTTGTTGACTCCATAAGCCCAATGGTTGCAGAATTGTACTCTTTCAACCTACACACATCACAATCAAGTTATTTTCCAAATAGACTTAGCCATCTAGTTTCATCATAATAAAATATCATTAACCCTTTTGAGAGAACCCTCTTAGACTGAATAGACTAAGATTCAGTCACAAGTTGGTTTGAAACAATTACATAGAGTTGTCTGATTAGCAACCAATCGAGTGCAATTTTGTGATAACATATTGTAACAGGAGCCTTTCACTCCTCAAACGAAGTAACTGGTAGTAGCTCATAGCCACGGGGAAATCAATTAGAATCACTAGCTTTAGGAGTGCAATGACAGTCTCGGTTGAAGGGTCGTTGCCTTTCAAAATGATCCATTAACCCACGAGTGGTTATTCCTAATCACCATTTGGAACAATCTCGCCAATACAGACAATATCACGCAATAAACTGAAAATTTATGATTATTTGACCCAAGAAGCAAGATGTCCTCTGGTGTATCCAGCAAAAATGGCAACCAAAGGCTCCAATTGACCTATGCCTTAGAGCATAAGATTTTTTTTTACAGTAATCTTTGAATATTTGGAAGATAGGAAGAGGGATTTTGATAATAGTCTGTATTTTATGATAAATGCAAGCTTGTTCATGAGACATTGGGAACCGTGCTACAATCTAGACAAGGAGAAATTCCTGGAGGCCCCAATATGGGTTAGGTTGTACTCTCTGCCAGAGGAATTTTGGGAGATGGATATCTTGGACTCAATAGGTAACTCTATTGGTAATTTTTTTCAATTTTATGAAATCACAAAGAGTAGACGATACTTTTCCTATGCTAGAATTTGTGTCTACATGAATATCTCAAAACCCCTACCCGAATCAGTGGAAATAAAGTACCAGGATGAATTTTGGTCGCAATCGTTGGACTATGAGCATGTGCCATTCAAATGGAGAGTTTTCCATAAGTACGGGAACTTATTCCATGAATGTTCGCAGAGTCCAAAAGCGAACCCGCTCCCCCATCAAAATCTCCTCCAAACAGATTCCAGGAGGTGCCAAACAAACAGAATAAAGGTTCTAAAGGCCCCTTTTTCCACACACCACCTCCACCTCTTCAGTTGAAAACGCAAATATGCCAAGATTTGAACATGTTTGCAGCTATAGAGGAGTCGAAAAAATCTAAAAATGTAAAGGAGACTGTGACATAGGTGCGAACTAAACAATCAATGGAAATGGAGGTGGTTCAAACAAACTCTAAAGGAAAAAAAAACTAGTAAGAGAAAGTCTCTGGAGTAAATCACATCGATAAAGGAGATCCAATGGGTTCTAGCACAAGTTCAACAATCTCTAGAACAAGAGGATAAAATGGAACATCTCAACTTTGAGGAGAGGGTCATGCCAATATTTCTTGAGAAGCTAGGTGAAATCCAGAACTCAGGATATACCCCAGGATCAATTAGAGAAATTCCACCAGGTGTATAAAGAATCAGAACAACGGTACTACCCATGGGAAACATCTCCTCAAACAACCCTCGTCATCTGGGAAGACAAGGACATTATCCATCGTACAAAGGTTAGATCGGGATACGATAAGTGTACGAAGGGTCGAAAATCAACAGGAGAAGTGATCATGGAAGTAGAGGCAATCCTGGTTAATTCTGGCCAAGCTAACATTCTCACGGAGTATTACCAACGATCCTTCTCCTCTCTCCCATGAAAATAGTTTATTGGAGCACAAGCGGCCTTAACTCAAGGGTAAGCTAAGGTACCTAAGAGATAACATATGCCAAGAAAAAACATACATCATTGTTTTACAAGAAACTAAAGTCTCCTAGGAAAAAATGATAGAAATAACAGGTAGATGCTAGCCTCTAGCGGAGTGTATGGCACTAAATTCTAAGGGAAGTGTAGGGGGAATTGGGATCATTTAGGATTCACAATCCATATGATTTGGATCATGGTTTCCATGCCCTAATATTTTGTCAGGTCAATTCAAATGTATTGGCTCCTCAATGAAAGTATGGTTATCAAGAGTTTATGGCCCATCCAATCCTAGAGAAAAGTAGGTTTTTCTAAGAAATTTGGTGAAGATGAGAGGTCCTCAATGAGGCATGAGTTTTATCCTATCTGAAGACTTCATTATGATCAAGAGATTAAGCGAAAATAAAGGCAGGGTTCGAAGGTTTGATCCAATTTCACGATTGTTGCAGGAAACCATTCAAGATTTCAAGGTAGAAGAAATTGATTTTATCAACAACATATTCACTTGAAACAATCGTTGAGGGGGTAAGCATTAAATCAACTCTCACTTGGATCATTTTCTTATCTCTGATGATATCCTTCAAATTTTTTTTTTTCTTTCAAGCTTCCATCGTCCCTATTTTAGGTTCATATCACTGACCCATTATATTATAAATTGATCTGGGAATGACCCCTAGGAACCGACCTTTCTGCTTTGAAGCATTATGGTTAGAGAGGCCTAATTTTATCTCTAATATGGAGTAGTGGTGGAATGAGATTAGGGTTTTAGGACGTTGTCACATGGTAATATTTCAAATGAAACTTAAGGAACTTAAGAAAAGGATTAGGGAATGGAACCAATATGATTTTGGTAACATTCACAAGATAAAAGGGCTCTTGATGAAGAAATTAATGAAATATAGCAGAAAATCATACTGGAATGTAGAACAAAGCTCTTAAAGCTCCAGGAAGGGAGGGCCCTCTTGTAATTAGAGCACATACGTAAGCAAGAGGATATCTTGTGGAAACTGAAGTCGAGAGTTCAATGGCTCTGCAAGGGAGAACGTAATACTAAGTTCTTCCACATAACAACACTTAAGCACCATCAAGCCAATCAAATATTTTCACTAAATGGCTAGGAAGGCCAACGACTTGTGAAACATGAGGAATTTTCTAAGGAATTGATCTCCCATTTCCAAAATATTCCAACGGAACTTGGGGATCACAAAAGAGAAGCTATACTAAAGGTAAAACAATTCATCCCTCATTCGGCCACAGAGGAGTAGAATGAGGCCCTTATGTGGGGATCTCCTATGCGGAAGTTGAGGAGGTGGTTCGTGTTGTCCCCTAAAAAAAACCCCATACCGAGACAATTTAACCTCTGAATTGTTCAAATATAGTTGGAATTTCCTTGGTCCAAAAATTCACAAATTGGTTGAGGAATATCTCTGAACCCAAAGGATTTAGTCGAGCCTCAATGCCACATTTCTCATCCTTATCCAGAAGAAAGGAGATGTTGTTGATTTTAGAAGTTTTAGGATGATGTCCCTTTGTAATGTAATCTACAAGATAATTTTAGGGATAATGGTTTGGAATTTGAATCCTCTCTGTAAATCCATAATAGGACCTCAACATACTAGCTTCATCGAAGGAAGGTAGATCATGGATGGAATTATAGCAACACATGAGGTAGTGCACTCTCTGAATTCGACAAAATTACCAGGTATGATCATCAAATTGGATTTTTCTAAGGCCTATGATTGTCTCAATTGGAATTATCTCTTAATCATCCTTGATGCTTTCAGATTTTCTCAAAATTGGATAAGTTGGATTAATTCCTTGATTGAAACACCCTTCTACTCTATGATTATCAATGGTTATCCATCTCGTATATTCAAAGGTTCAAGAGGTCTGAGACAGGGGGATCCTCTCTCCCCTTTCATGTTTATCATCTCAATCGAAGGGCTCGGCCACTTTTTAAAAGCGACAACTGGGCCAGGTCTACTCCAGGGATTGCATCTTATGCATAGGGATCCTCCTATTACCCATCAATAATTTGTTTATGATAACATGATTTTTGGGAAACCATCCTTGAGGGAAGCAAGATAGATAGGTATTATCCTAGAAGAGTTCCAGAAATCCTCTGGCACAATAATCAATGAAGATAAATATGATATATTTTTCTTTAATACACATCCCAATGTTCAATGACATTTGGCTAGGATATTTGGGTTTCACATTGGCTTGATCCTGAGCTCCTATCTAGGGGTCCCTATTGTCTCTAAGTCTCTCTGGATATCATGATAGAAGGATATTTTGGATCATTTAGATCAGAAACTCTCAAGTTGGACCTTTAGAGTGTTGAATTCGACTGGAGGATTAAATCTTCTGAAATTAGTTTTGCAAAATCTCTCAATTTACCAAATTTCGTCTCTTCCAGCCCCTAAAAGAGTATACAAGGAAATCATTGCAAACTACTGAAAATTACTATGGTGAAGAATCCAAATTAGAAATAAATGGTCCCTGGTTTCATGGGATAAACTATGTAAGCACAAAATCCATGGCGGTCTTGGACTAAAATATCTAGAGTTACTTTCTAAGGTCCTCAAATCCAAATTATGGTGGAGGTGGTTGCAGGGAATCTTGTAAATTTGGAAGGAACTATGGACCCACAAATATAGTTGGAATGAAAACCTATAGGTACTATTAAATCAAAAACAATGCCCAAGCGGTTCATCCATATGGAACATGGCAAGGGACAATAGAGGCCTCATACAGGATCACAACTTTGGGGAGGTTAGGAATGGAAATTCTGCTAATTTTTGGGAGGATACATGGATACAAAATCGAAATTTAAGTGCATATGAGAACCTTAGGGATATTTGAGCCCTTATAAATAAAATCAGAGAAATGAAAGTTAAATATTTTTGGTAGGAAGATGATCAGGAAACAAAGAGAGAATGGAAGAACCAAGGGCACTAACCAGAGCATGACCTTCCTTTTCCATGGGATTCCCTATCTAACCTTTTTCAAGAGCATCTCATCCTTCATTTCCAAGGGCCAAAAAAAAATTGATGGGGCCACCTTCCTCGTGGTTCATTCTTAGTAAAAGAGGCCTAATCCATAGTATTGTCTTTAGCTAAAACACCTCAGAGCCATGCTGAAAGAAAATATGGTATTCAGGCCTCTGGCCTAAAGTCTCATTTTTTCAATGGCTTATTAGGCATGGAAATATTCTCACCTAGGATAATATCAAGAAAATGGATTTGATGGCCCATCAAGATGTCCAATTTGTGCAAAGTAAGAAGAAAAAATTGATCACCTTCTTAATCATTGTGCCATGACAAAGCTACTTTGGAACAAGGTAGCATAATTGTTCGGTACCTTAGACAGATCTTAAAATAGATTAAAGGAATCACTATAGCTATGGAGAAGGAAAATTTTCAAGAGCCCCATTGCAAATAGAGCCTGATAGCTCTCACAAGGCTTTTCCCTTTAGAATAGGGTGGTGTTTCATTAAGAGGAAATTAGGGTAGATTAGGTCTGGGTAGTGGTAAAGTGAAATATAAAGGAAAATATCCTGGTGGAACGATGGTCAGAAGAGGATTGGAAGGAAGAAGGGTGGGAGCTGAGAATCCTTGGGGTCATATATCTTCGGCCGAAGGTAAACTTCTCTGGGGTGTCATGTAGCCCCTCTCTAAGGAGTAGCTTAGTTGAAAAATCTGTTCGCCCACCTGCTGGATTTTTCAAAATTAACTTTGATGGAACTTCCAAAGGAAACCCTGCCACTGTGGGTTTAGGAGGTCTAATTCACAATGGCTAGGGTAAGGTCATGAAAATTTATGCAGCCTCCTGTGGTAACAAAACTAATAATGTAGCTGAATTTCTTGTATTGGAAAAGGGCCTTCAAACGACATTAGAGATGGGGTTAGCTAAAATAAAAATCACCAGAGATTTGCAATTTGTAGCTTCTATGATGTAGAAACATGTAGAAACTTATAAATGGCTTCTCTCTTGAAAAGGTTGCATCTAGCTGAAGGCTCGAGCTTGACATCGAAAGGATTTTCTCCTGATTATCTTCTTTCAACTATTTAATCACGGAACATGTGATATGACAAGGGAATTAAGAAGAAGATAAACAAGAAAAGAGAGGTAGTGCTCACGAAAATCAGGAATTTCTCCATGATTGGTCGATCAAATTTAGGTTTCTTCACCTGGAAAAGTTGTGCCAGATCATCGTCACCAAGGAATGTTCCTTGACGTGAGTGTATGAACCTGATGTTGAGCATGGAGACCCACTGGCGCATGGGATATGACAGGGGGAATATGATGGAAGGACGGTAAGGAAGATGATTTTCCCTCCCTCGTTGTGTATTTGGTTATGGTAATCGATGTTACATGTGTGTGTGATATGGTATCATGGGGAAATCAGTCGAATACTAGAAACTTAATGCGAAGGGTAGAAAGAGATACGAGTTATTATGTGACTGCATGATCAGGTGCTAAAAATTATACTAAAAAATAAAATTTCTCATAATGACTCAAAACCTGAATGACCACATAGTGTTCAACATTATGAATCTGACGCAACTCGTTTTTCACGAAATGGACTCCGTATGGCTTCAGAAATGAATTCTGTCTATTATGCTAAACAATAAAATTTTGTAAAAAAAATGTGTAGACAGACCCAATCAACAGTTCGTACAACTGACTGGGCATGCCTATGTGGAAGGGTGATAGGGAAGGCCAAGTTTGGTCAATTTCTCCTCCAGCTAATGGGTGACTACCAATGGCAGCTGTGGATTGGTGTGATTTGTGGTGAATTAGCATGTTTTTATTGGTTTTTGATGGGCCAATGAGGAGGGGATACATGACTCAGCCTGGGGCCACCATGTTTCCTCCTCACAGTGTAGTAAAATTCTTGTATAGACTGGAAAGACTAGGCGGGGGTCGAACACAAGGCCTCCACCCCTCTAACAAAACACACTACCAGTCCGCCTACTGCAGGTTTCTTAACCCATTAGTTCACCATTAATATTTAAAATTTATCAAATATGCTGACGTGGGGTGAGGGGGCTAGCCCCTAAAACATGCGACCAGAACCTGTGACCATGGCAGAAAAAGTAGAGCGCTTATCCATAAGCACGTGTTAATTAACCGCTAAACTCATTTGATTAACATTAATCCAGGATTAACCATAAAGCGCAGGTTGAGTGCTAATCCTAGTTAATTAGCCTTAATGCGGTTTTGTTAAGCTAATCCCAGATTAACTTGGCGGTCCGACGAATATGGAGGAGTTGCTATTTTTGGTGCCAACTAGCCCAGATTAGTGCTAGTTAGCTAAATTTAGGAAGAAAATTGTGGAGCAAAGTGGTAGAGGTCATAACTTAGTTAGTTTTCAACCAAATTAGGATCAGAAAGAGGCTAAGGTACCATTTTTGAGTGTTTTGAACTCATTGGTGTAGGTTTCAGGAGAAAAAAAGTATTGTAAACACATAATTTTACAAATATGAGCATAATATAGAGGCCCAAGCCATGGAAGTTGGACCAAGGAGATGTAGCCCAAGAGGGGTGAACTCCTTCATCAAATCCCTGTGTTGATGTGTTGTATGGTGATGTACTGTACTTTTATTTTCTATTGTTCAGTTTTTATTTTATGTTAAATTGTTCATAAAAATCACTCATGAGACTCAATAAATTACAAGAGAACTTGAACCCTTAAGCACATGTAAAACATTGGTTTCAAAATATGAAAGAGGAATTAGCACAACATTAATAACATACCTTAATCAAATCACTTTTGGTATTAGAGTTTTAGGTTTTTTATGCAATAAGGGATCTAATTGTTTACAAGTTTGTGTCACGCTTACAAGGTTAAAACTCAAAAGAGGAGAAGGGAAGCTAGTATAAAACCCTACAGTTGGGTCAAGAGGAAGAAGGGAAAGTTTTCCAAAGTCTTAAAAAACAGCACATCCTCAAGTTGAAGTTGATTCTTCAGTGAGCGTGTCTCATGAAGGATAACCTACCATGATAAAATATGAGAGAGCATTCAGAAAGGCATTTTTTGATATGTCTAAGATGGTAAAGGTCCTCTATGAGGAGAGGAATTTAAGGATGCAAGGAGAAAGTTCTAGGCATCCAAGAGGAGAGGGTTCTCTAGGAGGAGGATGCTATGGAGATGGTAATAAACCAACATCCACTCCACCATCATCCTCACCACCATCTACACCTTCCTCTTCATCATCTTCCACTACCACAACCCTTCCATCTGTTCATACACATACTTCAAAAGGATCTGGTAAATCACCCTTAATTAAACTTGATGTTAAACTTGAGCTTCCAATGTATAATGGTGAAGTGAATATAGAGAAGATGGATAATTGGATTCATTAGTTGGAGGTTTATTGTAGAATTCAGAACCTTCAAGAGGATGACATAAAGATTCAATTGGCTTCCTTGATAATGGATGGTGCAACACTTGTATGGTGGGAATCAAGGACACAAGATGAGAATAAAAAACACGGTAATATCTCAATGTCTTGGTCTAATTTTTTTGCTGCCATTAAAAGGAAATTCTACCCTCTAGCTTACATGAAAAAATCCATTATGAGTTGGAAAAACTTTAGATAATTGAAAGGTCAAAGTGTGCAAGATTATATTCAAGAATTTAGGAGAAGAGCTCTTATGTTAGGTGTTGATTTGCATTCTCAAGATACCTTGTTCAAGTACATAGGGGGTTTGCATATTTACCTAAAACATACCATCCTCATGTTTAATCTTACTAGTCTAGATGAGGTTTGTATGCAAGATACACACCTTGAGACAAGAGGGAAAAATGTACCAGAAGAAGGTAAAAAGAAACCATTTAAGGGCAGTGAAAAAGGAAAGGGTTTCAAGGGAAAAAAAGAAAAAGAAAAATTCATCCATTAAAAAAGAAGGGGAGAAAACCACACGTAACCACTTTTCCAAAGAGGGTCATGATGAAGCCCGCTATTGGAAGCTTCATCTAGGATTGAGGCCTAAGAAATTCAACAATAAGGGAAAACAAAAGAAAACCGCTACCACACAACAAGATCTTGGACCTGAATTGGGCGACGAGACTAAATTGCAGCCATGGTCATAAAGGGAAAAGAAGCTATAGCCAGTACTAGTTCATCAAATTGTCACAATAGCACTCCAAGTGAAGAAACATGAATAGATTTGTTTCATGTAAGAGTGATCTCAAAACATACAAAAATTGACACATTATTTGATAGTGGGTCTAAAGTGAACTAAATGTATGAAGACTTAGTCAAGAAGCTTAATATTGAAACCATACCCAATCACAAGCGATATCATTTGGGTTGGATAACCAAGGATACAAATTTAGAGGTTACAAGAAAATGTATTTTATGGTTTGCAATTACTGCAAAATATATTGATGAAGTTGAGTTAGATGTTGTATCGTTTGACATATCAATAATTTTTTTGGGTAGTCCTTATCTCTATGACATGAAAGCAGTCTTATATGACCATGAGAAAAAGTACCGCTTATTCAAAGAAGGAGTGGAATATATTGTGAGAGCTCATCGTAAAAAGCTAAACATTTCTTTAGTTAATGCCGAGAAAATGAAGAGACTAGTAAATTCAAGCAAAAAATTTGTGCTTCTTATGATAAAAAAGAAGAATGATAATGATTATGAATCTTTTGAAGGTTGTAATGATAAATTAAAATCTAAATTTTTTGATGTGGTAAGTTAGCATGGTGAGATGTTTCAGGAACCAAAGGGGTTACCTCCCAAGAGGGGAATGCAACATGAGATACAACTGCAACAGGATGTTCCACTCCCTAACATTGGCATGTATCGCATGTCGATAATGGAAAGTGCAGAAATCACGAAGAAAATCCAAGAGTTGTTGAATAAAGGTATCATTCTCCCATCTACCTCACCATGTGGTTCACTGATTGTGTTGGTGCCCAAGAAGGATGGAACATGGTGCATGTGTGTGGATTTCCGTGAACTCAACAAAATAATTGTTATCCACTCCCAAGGATTGATGATTTTCTTAAGCAGTTGAGGTATGAAAAGTATTTCACTAATTTAGATTTAAGAAGTGGTTATCATCAAGTTAGAATAGCTGAAGAGGACATATGGAAGACCACATTTAAAACGAAACATGGATTGTTTGAGTGGCTTGCTATGCCTTTTGGTATTTGCAACGCTCCAACTACTTTCATGAGAGTTATGAATGATGTATTGATGCCATTTCTTGATGTGTTTTTCATTGTCTACTTAGATGATATTTTGATATTCATAAAATCACGAGATGAACATGTCATGCATGTAATAAAGGTGTTGGATGTCTTGAGAAAAGAACAGTTTTTTTTGAAGATGTCAAAATATGAATTTGGTAAACATTCTTTAGTGTATTTGGGACATATTGTTGGAGGAGGTGAGCTAAAGATAAACCCCTCTAAGGCTGAGGTCATTGTGAATTGGAAAAAACTCAAGACAGTCACTGAGGTAAGGCATTTTCTAGGAGAAGCACAATATTGGTGGAAGTTAATTGCTAATTTTTCTTCTATTTCAGCTCTGTTACATGCCCTGACTAGTGTTAAGAAGGTCTTCCAGTGGGGAGGCAAGCAAAAAAAAGAGTTTGATGCTTTTAAATAGAATATCAGTTCAACCCCAATACTAGCACTACCGAACTTGAGACAACCCTATGAGATTCAAACCGATGCAAGTGACGTCTATGCCACGGGCACAATCCTCTTATAAAATGGTAAGCCCATTTAATTCCATTCAGAAATGTTCAATGGTGCAGTGATAAATTATCCTACTTATGAAAAGGAGCTATATGTGTTGTTTCAAAGTGTGAAGAAGTGGAAACACTATTTGATGGGAAAGGAAACCATCATTCACACCAATCATGAACCATTTCAATACTTGCAATCACAAACTAAGTTGCAGTAGTCAACGCACTTTCGATGGATGGGTTTCTTGCAGCAATTCAACTTGGTCATCAGGTATACGAAAGGTATACACAACAAGGTTGCTGATATGATTTCTAGGCCAATATTTAGTTCATCTACTTTACTTAAGAATACTTCTGTTTTACATGAAAGTTACATTGAACAATATGTATTTGATAATGAATTTCAAGATGTTTATGAAAAATTGATTCGAGGTCGCCAAGTTGAGGAATTGGATTACCATGTACATAATAACTTGTTGTATCATTTGGGTAAGCTTTGTATTCGATAGGGGGAGAGAGTAAATTTCATAAGGGAAGTACACACTTCTCTTATTGCTAAATTTTTGTGTAATAAAAATTGGCTAATCTTCAGAGGTATTATTATTGGCCTCGTATGCTTGAAAGTGTGTCACATTTTATTAAAGGTTGTTCATTATGTGTAGTCAGTAATCCTAGTAATAGGAAGTTAGGATTGTACACCATACTTTCTGTTCCTTCATGTCCATGGAAGAGTATTTCTATGGATTTTGTAGGAGGTCTTCCTTTGTCAAAAAGAGGTCTTGATTATTTTATGTAGTTGTGGATAGGTTCAACAAAATGTGTATATTGATGCCATGTAAAAAGAAAGTTACAGTTGAACAAAAACTCATCTTTTCTTTCAAAATGTTTGGGTTCATTTTGGGTTGCCTAAATCTATTGTAAGTGATCGCCATTCTCGATTTGTTGGGAAATTTTGGTCAAGCTTGTGGGACTTGATGGACACTAAGTTGAAGAAGAGTACAACCTTTCATCCACAAACATATGGTCAAACCGAGGTTTTCAATGGAAAAATAATTTATCTTATTCGAGGATATTGCAGCAAACATCCTAAGTTTTGGGATGAACAATTGCATTACATTCAACATTCTTATAATAGTGCAAAACACTCCTCTACACAAACATCGCCATTTGAGGCATGTCTTGGATACTTGCCAAAATCGTCATTGGATTTCATCTTTTGGAAATATGTAGCTATATATGGGCATAGCGACATAGATTAAAAAAAGAAATTCATAGAGAAAATTCAGTTGATCCATCAAATAGTTCAAGATCAAATAGAAAAAAGTCAAGGCAAGTACAAAGCGAGACACAACAAATATCGCGTGGATCATAAGTTTCAAGTTGGTGACGAAGTTTGGCTTCAAATTAGCAAGGAGAGGCTTCAAGGAGAAGGTAAAAATTTGAATCCAATTCATTATGGTCCTTTCAAAATTTTGGAAAATATTGGTAACAATGCCCTCAAGCTTGATTTGCCTTCATACATGCAAGTTTACTCTATTGTTAATGTTGAGAATTTAATATTGTATGAGCCTCCTTTGATTGAAGATCAATGAGAGAATTTTCAGCTTGCATCTATTGAATAATTTTCTCTAGATTTATTTGATGAGCTTCAACAAGACACCATACTTGGCAGAAGAACAAAGACATCGATAAGAGGAAGTGTCGACTATCTTTGAGTGGGGCTCAAAGGATCAAATCCTTCAAAAGCCATATGGATGGAAATTGGGAAGGTGAGGGAACTGTACCCTCACCTTTTCAACAATTTAATATGATCTTTTGGGGTCCAAAATCTTCCAGTGGGTAGGGATGATTAGGTGCTCAGAATTATACTAAAAAATCAAAGTTCTCAGAATGACTCAAAACCTGAACGACCACGCATTTTTCAGCGTTCTAAATCTAGCACAACTCATTTCGTGTGAAATAGACTCCATATGGATTCATAAATGAGTTTTTTCCATTTTTCTAAACATGAAAATTTTGTAAAAAAATGTGTAGATAGACCCAATCAGCAGTCCGTACTGCTGACTAAGAATGCCTATGTGGCAGGGTGACATGGCATGTAAAATTTGGTCAATTTATCCTCTGGCTAATGGATGACTACCAAGTGGCAGCGGTGGATTGGTGCGATTTGTGGTGAATTGGCAGGTTTTTATTGATTTTTGATGGGCTAATGAGGAGGGGAAATGTGGCTTAGCCTAGGGCCGCCAGGTGTCCTCCTCACAGTGTAGTAAAATTATTGTATAGACCAAAAGGACTGAGTGGGGTCGAACACAAGACATCCGCCTTGTCAACAACATATGCCACCACTCTGCCTACTGCATGTTTCTTAGCCCATTTGTTCACCGCCACTATTTAAACTTTATCAAATATGCCGACGGGGGGAGAGGGGGCTAGCCCCGAAAACATGTGACTAGAACCTTTGGCCACGACATAAAAAGCATAGCACTTATCCATAAGCGTGGGTTAATTAACTGCTAAAATCATTTAATTAAATTTAATCCAGGATTAACCATAAAGAACAGGTTTAGCAGTAATCCCAATTAATTAGCCTTAATGCAGTTTTGTTAAGCTAATCCCAAATTAACTTAGCGGTCCAAAAAATACAGGGGAGTTGCTATTTTTGGCGCCAATTGGCCTGGATGAGTGCCAATTAGCTAAATTTAGGGAGGAATTTGTGGAGCAAACTAGTAGAGGTCATAACTCAGTCAGTTTTCAACCAAATCAGGATCGAAAAGAGGATAAGGTACCATTTTCGAGTGTTATGAACTCATTGGTACAGGTTTTAGGAGAAAAAAAGGATTGTAAACACATAATTTTTCAAATTTGAGCATATTATAATGGCCCAAGCCATGGAAGTTGGACCAAGGAGATTTAGCCCAGGAGGGGTGAAATCCTTCATCAAATCGCTATGTTGATGTGTTGTATGGTGATGTACTGTAATTTTATTTTCTGTTGTTCAATCTTTCTTTTATGTTAAATTGTTCATAAAAATTACATAAAAATCTCTCATGAGACTTAATAACTTGCAAAAGAACTTGAACCCTTAAGCACATGTAAAACATTGGTTTCAAAATATGAAAGAAGAATTAGCACAAAATTATTAACATACCTTAATCCGATCATTGAAACTATGGGAATAGAAGGTTCAGTGACAATTTCCTTCCTTCCGTGGGTGAACTCGAGACTATCAGAGGAGATAGAGTGGTGGCAGAGGCTAATGCATTGGAAATTCTGAGGGGTGTGGCGTCTTTGGGCTCCTAGTTTAGCATTGGTGGGAGGTAATTCTGTTTGGCTTGTGTTCCTTGGTCCTTTTAATTGGTCATGGTTTATCAATTGGGCAGGCAGACTAGGCCCCTGCTTATTTCTCTATGAGTTCAAAAGTTTGCAATTTCCTCTATTTAGGCAACCATTTGGGTGTATCTAGTTCATGTACCTCCACTCTGGTGTTTTGGGTTATTTTATGTATGGGTTGAATCTTGTCTTACAGCGGTCCATTCTGGGTTGGATTATGAGTATTATTACCAGGGTTCGACTAGTAACACCGTCTGTTTCAAGTTTTTTATAGCCCAGGCTAAGGGAGAAGTGGTTCTTTTTTGGGAGCTGGGTGGTCAGGGTGTCTTTGGGGTTCCTCTACCATGGGTTGGTGTTCTAAGGGGGTTGAAACGAAGGCGGTGGTTCTTAGTAGTGTGAGGTTGGAATTTGGGTCTTATTGCTCTAAGAGGGTGGCCAGGGTTCGAGGCTATGACGTATCTCTGGTATTCTATGTGCTCTGTTGCGTCTATTTTTATTCATTATTGGTGCTAGTTTTTGGCCCTGAAGAAGCCCATTCTGTATGTGGCTTCCCCCAATCTCAATTCGTCTGGGTCTGGTCTATTTTTGTTTGGTAGTTATCGAGAGGTTGGTTTCCTTCTAGGCTTGAGAGCAGGCGAAGTGCTCATCCATTTGCCATGAGTGCTCGGTGGACTGGTTAAGCATTTCTTAGCTAGGCTTTGTGGGTGCAGAATGCGGCCAACCCCAAGATGTATGAGGGCCAGGGCATACCTCCTGACATCGCCGTCAAAGCGAGAGAGTGTGCAAAGCATGCAATCAATAGGCACAGGTGGGTGTGGTGGAGCAAGATCCTCATGAGGCTGTCATGGGAGAGGTGGTTGCAGGTGCCAACAGGCAGCTTGTAGCGGCGGAGGTAGTTCTCATGGGTGGGGTAGTGATCATGGTCACGATGAAATGGTTGGACATGGAATAACTGGTCCTCCTGGTCGCTCCACTGCTCAGCAGGAGTTGGTTCAATTTATGGAGGATCTCCTGGAGGCGCAATATATGATCCACAAGGAGGAACATGAAGTTGTGATGGGGATGATGAATCAATTTTATTATTTTCAATGTCATGTTCGTGAAAGAGTAGTGGTGGTTTGGCGGGGGAAAAATATTCTGGTTGAAAAGGTAGACAAGCTTGAAACCTGACTAGCTCACTTTGAGCAACATGTTAGATGATCGTATCACCCTCCTCCCCCTCTCAGGACAGGGACATACAATCCAACTTCCATTCCTTTAGATTATTAACGATGGTGATAAGTGTTTTGTTTATTTTTGACTATATTCTATTGCTTTTTCCTTTTAGGCTTTGGACTGCTCCCTTTAGTCTCTTTTTGATTGTATGTAATTACCAACTATAATTGGTCAACAGACTTGGTCGGGGTGAGACGAGTTGATTTTTGTTATCTATATACTCCTTTTTTTATTAATGAATAGATCATCGACATACAATTTTATTATTATTATTATTAATTATAAAAATCTATATATTAAGAATCCATATAAAGTGGAAGATGAATCTTCATGGTTAAGAATATATATATATATATATATATATATATATATATATATATCAAGATTTTTAACCATGAAGATTCATCTTCCACTTTATATGGATATTCTTAATTTATTAATAGGCTTTGTTACAATACAATGGGTCATCACCATGGCCTATCAATATCACATGCTTACAAATTCATAACTCATTTCATATGACACTTGTTTATATGACTTTTTTTAAATAAAAGGTAAAAGAAGGCATAACTACTTTGGAGATAAAACCCAATCTTTGATTTGTGAATACTACTAAGAATATTCTAGATACTTTGTGGATGTTAAATCAATACCAACCACCTAATAATTATTGGGCCGAGAGGCTCAACCCAGTATGTGGATGTTAAATCCCTACTAACCACCTAATAATTAGGATGTTAAATCCCTACTAACCACCTAATAATTATTGAGCCAAGAGGCTCATTCTATAACCCAATATGAGAGGGATGTAGGGATGTGTAGGGGGATGTAGGGATGTTTCTACAATCTAGTATAAAAATAAAATAAAAGGTAAAAATAATGTTCTAAATAGAAAAATAATATTGGTTATAATAAAAAAGATGAATATGTTGTAAAGTAATTAGAAGTAAAAAAAATGAATATGTTTTTAAGTAATTAGAAGTAAAAAAAAATGTGGCAGTAAGATGTTTATATCTTATAATTTGGTTATTGATAAAATATTTTAATACTAACTAATATTGACATATACTTAAAAATATGTTAATAATAAAAAACCATTTTGATTTGCGTCATAACACATTGTATTTTACACTCTAAAGAAGTTTGCACGTGATGTGTACTTAAGATGGATCTATGTTAGTTGATAATTAAATTAAAATTCTGGAAGCTCTATTCTAAAATAGACACACCTATCAACATAATTAAGTAGCTGGTAAACACCAATAAATATCAAAACACTCACCTCATGAAACATCTCACAACAATGATTAAAAGAATCATAAAAATTAACATATATATATATATATATATATATATATATATATATATATATATATATATATATATATATATATGGCTAGTAAACACCAATAAATGTTAGAACACACTACCTCATGAAACATCTCACATTGTCAAAGATTAAAATAATCATAAAAATTAACTAAATTATAATCAACCTAGATCCATCTTAATGGGATCTATCAAGTGCCTAGAGGGATCAAATCTCCATATTGGGATGTAGAGCACCATTGGTACACACATATATATATATATATAACTTAATTACGAAGATTCACCTTTATTTTACTATGAAGAATTTCAATTTTCAAATTGTAAATAGGTGGTATTACAATATCATTGACCAATACCATGGATTACTACTTAAAATTAATAGAGAAATAGATAATTGTTTTGTTTGCTATAATTAAGAATTAGTTCCTGATTGTTAAAAATTAGTTCTAACAAACCTAATTCTATGCCTATTTATAATGTTTTAATTGATTATTTTAATTCAACTAATATATCCACAACTGTGAGATACCTCAGGCACTCCTCTCCGAGGTTTGTCAATTTCATTCATATTTTGTCTTCCATTGTTTTCTAGTTGGTATCAGAGGAGATATTTTTTTCTTCTGCCTTTGGATCGATTATGTTCCTGCCTGAGCGATTGTTGGTATCGCCGTTGCAGGTCGTGTGAGCGTAGGAGAAGGCAGCCTACGGGATAGTGTTGTGAAGAGAAGATTTACAAGGAGTGAGTTATCTCCTCAACGATTTGTGCTGTGGAGTGGATAAATTAGCTCTGCAAGGAGTGCGGTGCATATAGGACGTGGGAGAGTTGGTTCTGTGATCGTGCGGACTTGGATTTCCTGTACGTGTCTCTGTTCGTATACCAGAGCAGCCTCTGGTGAGCTGCGCAATGGAAGTGTGGTGAGTTGTAGCTGAAGCGACCTGTTTTCGCTCTATGCCCCACGGTGAACGCTCTCTTAATGTGAGAAGGAGGCGGTGAGGGCTGCGGTGGTGCCTGTGACGTCCTGTTGGCGGAAGAGTGGTGGTGCCTTTGTGTTTGTTCGTAGTTTTTTGTGGATTTGCCTACAGTGCAGTTGTTGTGGATCTGCCTACAAACTTATATGCAGCAGAAGCCCACAACGACGGTGGTGTGGAAGCAAGGTGGATTACCTATTCGTTCCTATTGCCTCTGATCTGTTTGTACCCATAGTTGGCACAAACAGAGGCGCAACACAGCTAGTACCTATAAGTGGGGATCGACCCATAATGCTCCACAAACATTACAAAGCGATTTGATTGCTGAAGTGTGGAATATGGAGGCTCTCTCACAAGCAGTGTTTGTCCAACGAAAGTGCATGGTTCATATTTGAAGGTTCAACGGTCACATACAATGAAGTTTTGGTTTTTTTTGGGTGACCAATGCCTCCTCCAGCGGAGACTGACCTCCGTTGATAGAGGCAACCTTACGAAATTGAAAATTCTGTTAGTGCAACACTTTCCTCCAGCTACGAAAAGTGTGGTGTAGTATTTGACTTTTCTTTCAATCTTTTAACTCTTGAAGCCCCTTGGGTAATTTAACCCCATTTTTTAAAGCATCGTAGTAATTGAAAGGATTCGTCAGTTTTTTTGGGGCTTTATAGATATTCTGTGTTGAAATGAAAAAAAAGGGCTTGTTTTTTTTTAAACAAAAAAAACAAAAGGGGGCCTTTATAAAAAGGACGTGTCATTTTTTTAAAGGGGTTTCATATATATTTTTTTGAGTGCTTATGAAAGGGCCTTGATTTTAAAAGTGGAAAGGGTATTTATTTTTAATTTCTATTAAATAATTTTTTTTCTTTAGCCTCTATTTGAAGTTGGTGGAAGTTTTTTTTTTTTTTTTTTGGAGAAGATGTCAAATTATTTTGCATAAACATATCTAAATGAAGCCAATAAGCTAGATGGCACAAACTATCTGAATTTGAAATTCAAGCTGCATACATTGCTAGATATGGTGATATACCTGTGAATTACCAAATGGCAGTATCAGGTGTATCCATAATATCACGTATGTGCCTAGGATCAAGAAAAAATGATCTCTGTGTCTAAAATCATGGATCAGAACCTGAAGGTTGAATTATTCAAATCACATTGTATAGTGAAAGATTTGTTGGACCACTATAAACCTGTAGCTTCAGGAGTCAGAGTTGGAGCCCTGTACAAGCTTGATGTTACTAGTAAAACTCATCAAGCACTAAATTCTACAACCACGTCAACAAAGATCCTTTGGCATCAGAAGTATGGCCACATCAATTATCATGATTTATTTTTTGCTACAGAAACAAAGTATGGTTGAAGGTCTCCCTATCTTAAAAAATGAATATGCTTCTTGTGAAGGATGTGAACTAGGTAAAATTCAAAGAGATGATTTCCCCTCTAATTCTAATAGGAGAAGAAGAGGTGTGTTAGAACTTGTGCATTCTGATGTTTGTGGACCTATGTAGACCAAATCTTTAGGAGGATCCTATTATTTTCTATTGTTTATTGATGATTTCACAAGACACACTTGGGTGTACTTCCTCAGGAATAAGAGTGACGTTTTTGAGTTCTTCAAATAATTCAAAAACATGGTAGAAAATCATACAGGTAATTTTATAAAGATTCTTCGTTCAGATCAAGGGGGAGAATACAAATAAGGGAAATTCATTGAGTATTACAAGGATAATGGAATAGTGCAACAATTCACAATACCCTACACTCCATAGCAGAATGGTGTTGGAGAAAGGAAAAATAAGACATTGGTGGAGTG
This sequence comes from Pinus albicaulis, assembly GCA_034641835.2. Taxonomy (NCBI): domain Eukaryota; kingdom Viridiplantae; phylum Streptophyta; class Pinopsida; order Pinales; family Pinaceae; genus Pinus; species Pinus albicaulis. The sequence continues at coordinate 779,773,204 of CM076575.1, read as the reverse complement.
TGCATGAATTATGATCAAAAGTAAGAATATTTCAAATGATTTTTGGGCAGAAGCCATTAGTACTACTGTTTATTTAAAGAATAGAAGTCCAACAAGGTATCTTGATTTCAAGACTCCATTGGAATCCTTGTATGGTTTTAAATGAGTAGTTCATCATTTGAAGATATTTGGGTGTAAGGACTTTGCACATATTCCGAAGGAGAACAGAAAGAAACTTGATGCTAAAGGTATCAAATGTATTTTTGTAGGATATTGTTCAGAATTTCAAGCATATAAAATGTTTGATCCATCTACTCATATAGTATTTGTGAGTAGAGATGTAATTTTCCATGAATAGGAAGATGAAGGCAACAAGGATAACATTTATGAAACATGGCACATTCTTCTTGAAATTCAAGACAATAAAGTAGAAGCAAAAGAAAAAAACAGTGAACAACAAAAGCATGGGGAAGAATCCAGCAATGTGGACATTATCAACAGTTAGATCCCAATTAGAAATGAAGAAGTACTTTCAGAGAACAAAGGTGAAGCAGTGAAGCACACAGGAAATATACTCGGAAAATTCGACTACCTCAAAGGTACAAGGACTATGCTCTTATGAATAGTGTTTTGAATGTCATAGAACCCATGAATTTTAATGAAGCTATTGAATATGAAGAGTGGATAAAATCCATGGAGTTAGAATATGAATCTATAATTAAAAATAAAACCTTATAATTGACTGAATTGCCTAAAGGAAAAGAGCCCATAGGAGGCAAATGAATATACAAAGCCAAGTTTAAAGCATATGGTAGTATAGATAAATATAAAGCTAGATTGGTCGCAAAAGGGTACTCTCAGAAAGAGGGTATTGATTATGAAGAAAAATTTGCACCTGTAGCTAAATTAAACACTATTAGATTGTTAATTGCATTAGATACAAGTATCATTGGAAGTTTCACCAACTAGATGTAAAATCTGCCTTTTTGAATTGTGATTTAAAGGAGGAGGTGTATTTGACACAACCTGAAGGGTTTGTGAAAAAAGTGCAGGAACATTTAGTTTGCAGATTAAATAAATATTTTTATGGGCTAAAATAGACACCTAGGTCGTGGTATGGAAAGATAGATTCTTTCTTTTTCCAGCAGGGTTTTATCAGAAGTCAACGTGATCTGAATCTGTATACCAAATTTGATGCAAAGAGGTATGTGGTGCTGATTTCTTTGTATGTTGATGGCTTAATAATTACAAGAAATTTAGTGAAGTTAATTAATGAAATTAAGACACAGATGTCACAAGTATTCGAGATGAAAGATCTCGGTGAGTTGCATTACTGTTTAGGTCTTGAAGTTCGACAGAATGTTGGTTAAACTTTTGTTTAACAAGGTAAGTATGTCAAAGAAGTGCTTAAAATTTTTAAGATGGATCAGTGCAAAGCTGCTTTTGTTCCTATGCAACAAAATGTGAAGCTTCATCTTGATGATGGTTCAAAAGAGGTTGATGGGACATTGTACATACAATTAGTTGGAATTCTGAACTATCTTACTACAACTAGACCAGACATTGCATATACAATTAGTGTGTTGTGTCAGTTTATGACAAGACCTCTAGAAAAACATTAGCGAACATCGAAAGAAGTACTCAAGTATCTTAAATGTACAATTGATTTTGGTCTTAAATATATTGATTCATTTTATGTGAGATGATAGGTTACTCAGATTCAGATTGGGCCGGTAATCCGGATGATAGAAGATCTAGTATAGGTTATGCATTCAGTATTGGATCCTAGATTATTTCATGGAGCAACAAGAAGTGGCCAAAAGTATCCTTGTCATCAACATAGACAGAATATAAAGCTTTGTGTTCAACAACTTGTGAAGTTGTTTGGTTGAGGCGAGTTATTTAAGATGTTGGAGAAGAACAAAGGAAGACTACAATGATCAAGTGTGACAACAAAAGCTCAATCAAGTTGGAAAATAATCCAATCTTTCATGCAAGGACAAAACATTTTGATGCCCAATTTAATTTTATTAGAGAGAAGATAGAATCTTAGGAATTTTTTATTGAATATTGTAATACTTGTGATAATGCTGCTAATATTTTCACAAAGCCCCTTGGGAAGATAAAATTTGAATTGTTTAGAGAGATGCTAATTTTAGAAATAAATCATTTCTCCATTAAGGGGGGGACTTGAAATTAATGGAGAAATGAATGATTGTTTTTTTTGTTGTAATTAGGGATTAGTTCTTGATTGTTAGGAATTAGTTCTAACTAGCCTAGTCCTATGCATCCTTATATGGTTGTAACTGATTATGTAATTCAAAAAATGTATTCGCAACTGAGGGAAACCCCAGGGACTCCTCTCCCGAGGTTTTCCAACTTCATTCATATTTTGTCTTCCATTGTTTTCTAGTTTACTAAGACCACATCTCCAAAAAACCTTAACTCATGTTTATATGACATTTTTTTAATTAATCAATTTAATTAAAAAGACAAACAACATAACTACTTTACATCTAAATTCATACCTTTGATTAGTGAGCAAATTAAATACCTACCACCGGCCTAATAATTGTTGATAATTAAATTAAAATTCTAAAGTTGTATTTCAAAATATTAATTCTTTTAATAATAATAATAATTTAAAATAAAGTTGTAGTTTGTTTTTTTTCTAATGATCTATTTTTAATCTTGGTAATGTGGGATGTGTGGAGATGTAATTGTTTTAATGTTTATTAACATCTACCTATTTAACAACCATTTAATTACACTATATGTGTCTATTTTGGAATAGGAATAAAGTTTCCAATTTTTTATGTATTTGTTTATAATTATTAAGTTAATCTCCAAGAAATATGCTAGAATAGTAGTATTCATAAATCAAATGTTGAGATTAATCTCCAAAGTAATTGTGCTCTTTTTGTTCCTTTAATCAAGTTGATTAATTAAAAAGAAATCCTATGAAAATGAATTATAGACTTTAACCAATAATTTAATTTATAGACTTTAACCAATAATTTAATTTATATGATTGCTATAGTATATATAGATACATATAAATACATTAGTTAAATCATTCTCATCAATATACCCACTCAACAAAATATTCATTTTAAAAATATGAAATTAAAATAAAAAATTGATACCAACTACTACTTCCTTTCATTTTGTTAAAGCTTAAAGGCCATTTGAATCACATGTTCAAATCCAAAAGAGCTAGAGTATGTATGCACTAAGTGGAGGTGGATCTCTTGTCCTACAAACAAGGGGTCTCATACACCAATTTGGTATCTGGCTTGGTCGTGACCTTAAAATTTGATGATAATGAACTACATTCAGTAATTTAAAACAAGTGGGCTCTATTATTTATGATATGATTTCCCAAAATTTTTATATTAATAATAATAAAACTTATTTAACCATAGCAGCTTGAGTTGAGTGTAGAACTTCAATGAATCATTGACCTTAAGTTGTTATGTGATTTTTTGAAGGCTTTTCGGGTGAATTTTTCACATCTAATTTCTCTAAAAATCCGGCAGGAATTCATTGAAATGAAAAGTTTGATGGATAACACTGCACAATCAAAGTGCTCTAGGAATTTCTAAGTAAACTGAATCCATATAAACAATCAAAAATACCAGTTTAAATAACACAAATGAAAATTTTACCTCATTTTTAAAAAAAAAATTCAACACCAGAAACTCCAAAATATCACACTAAAGACAGCTATAGTGTTACCTTATATGACAACCATTTTTCCTTTGTTGTAATCAATCTGACTCCATTATGCACAACTATTAAATAATTTTCCACTTGCCCGAGCTTCACGCTGCTCAAAATACGTCTCTCTTTCTGCACTGCATCCGAACCTTAAAAATTAGACGCCACGCTTGAATTCAAGCAGATAAGACTGGCAGTGGAAACTCATTGTAAGAATCCGTTAGACGCCATGGCGCGCCGAATAGAATCCAATGTTTAAAAAATCAAGATACAATGCTTGATATCCGCAAGTTTGTGTAGAGTAGAAACTGGGCATGGAATCTGATAGTTGTTTTCCATGTGCAATAAATGCATTGCTGCAGACTGCGCGTTGATAATCGCAAAGAATCCCTTTAGAGTTCAATTACATTGAATGCCATTACTTCACCGCCAAATGAGCGAGCATAGACTCTGTGACCATCGTATTACCACCAAGGCGTAATAATCCAAAGGCATTGTGTAACAGGCGACAATTTTGTATGGATGGGGTTTTTTAATCAAATTTTCTTAATGCTTGAATTTTTTTGGGTGGAAAGAGATTCAGATTTATTAAAAATTTTCTCACATTTTAAATATACTTATAATCTAAACTTCCAAAACAAATTCTTAACCTTTTATCAAAATCATACCACAATTTCTATTGTTTTCACTTAAATTAAAATATAATTAAAAATAAAAAAAATCTAAAACACTTATATCATTCATTTTTAATTAAAAAAATAAAAACGTTAAACTATTAAAATACACTCATTCAAATTCCATTAAACCTCTTTGAAATAATCCACATCTTATGTCTCCACTCCTATTAAGTTGAGGGGACAAACCATTTGGGGAATTTTGAGGTCTAAAATGGGCCTACTAAGGAAAATGTACAATCAAAATTCACTTTATGAGAACAAATCACATTTTAGGAGATGACATCATCCTTAATGGTTGAAGTGGCATTGCTTGAGTTAAAGGTACTTACTTGTCACATTCTCAATGGTGGATAAAAATTCATGGTTAACCATGGTAGTTCTCTAAGTACTTTTAAAGTCAAAGTAAAGTACTCATAATAAATGTCATTTCACACTTTTTGAATAAAAATATATTATTGTTATTTCATATTTCTTGAAAGAAACAATGCATATCCCTATACATTTATTATATTATATTATTTTTATATAGTATATTAATTACATGTTATTATACAATTTAAATAATATAAATTTTAATTAATAACATATAATATAATTAAGAATTTATAAATTTATATTTATATTTTATTTTAAGTTATTTAAATACAAAGGACAAATGCATTAGTTGTTCAATGATAATGATTTTTTCTTGAAAAACTCATTCTTATTTATAGTCACATCAATATAATTTTTTTATTAATTCTATTTTGGTACAACTTTCGAATTTAATTTAAATATGGTTACATCAATTGTGGTGCAAAAGGTGAATTGAAAATTCATAAATATTATTTTATTGATTTAGCTATTATTTTATTATTTCCTTAGGAGACCCATTTTAGACCTCAAAATTCCCGTAATGAATATTTACTTAAATAATCCACATCATCTTAGGTCTCCACTCCTCTTAAGTTGAGGGAACAAATAGACAATATTTACTAAAATAATCCACAACATCTTATGTCTCCACTCCTCTTAAGTTGAGGGAACAAACAATATTTACTGCCTCCACTCCTCTTCACCTGAGGGAACAAACAAGGAGCATGCTTCTGGAAACTTCTACACCTCTCTTGAATTGAGTATCTTACGGTCTCCACTTATCTTGAGCCGAAGGAACAAACAAAAAGCATGGTTCTCGAAGCTTCTCTTGAGTTGAGGGAGCAAACAAGGAGCATGGTTCTAGAAACTCACACTGAGTTTCAGTGACCATGGTCTGGAGTGATGGAGTGATATAGTATGAGTCATGAAAGTGTAATAATATTTAATAACTTAACCAGTTTTATATAGTAGTTAGTTTTTGTGTTTTTTTTTAAATATTTATGTTTAATAAGCAAATATGCAAGTTGTAGAATGTTAGATTTGTTAGTTGTGAATGATTAATAAAATGCTAGATTTAATAGTTGTGAATGATTAATAAAACGTAGGAATCCCATGTTAATACATATGTGTATTTTGAGACTTGTGCTTGTTGATATTACAACCATTTTGTCTCCTTTGTTCTAAAATTAGTTTTGTTATAAATTCATTTTCAAAAACATTTGTGACATGGTTATTTAATTTTCTATCACTATCCCATTGATGTAAAAGTGTGTATAAATTGATATTTTAAAGTAAATTACCAAAAATCTCAATCTCACCAATCATAAATATTTGAACCAAAAATTGAAAAATAAATCATAATTTCAAACCATAATATCAATAATTAAAATAAATTGTTTTCCTATCATATTATTTATACACTAATAAATAATCAAAATAATTTAAATTAATAAATTAAATTCATATTAATATGAATTTAAATATTAATATGGCATAATTAATTTTAATTTAATTTATTATTTGTACAATGGATATATAAATTTAAAGCCCCAAGGGTTAGCTCAATTGGTTGAGTCCCCGCTTGGAAGTACTCCCAGATTGAGAGGTCACAGGATCAAATCTCCTAGACGCCCGCATGGTTAGGCCTCAGTGTTAGGCTGACAATAGATCCCTTTGGGAGGATTTATTGCGATTCATTAAGACCGTGAATGTAGCTAGTACATGTGTGCGGGCACATAGGAACGTGAACCACTATGAGAAAAAAATAAAAAATGGATATATAAATTTAAATTAATATAAAAATTATTCATATAAATTAAATTTAAATCAATATAGATTTAAATTAATATGAAAACTCATATTAATTTAATATGAATATAAATATTCATAAATATTATTAAATTAAATGATAAATTAATATAGATTATGTTTTATTATTTTAATAAATCTATGAAAATAATTTAATATAGCATAATAATGTAGATAGATAGAAAATCTTTCGGATTAATCACATCATTAATCCGAAAGATTTTCTATCTATCTACATTATGGATCACAAAAGTCTTAGATCTAACATATCATAATAATGTCAGAGCATATTGTTTCATATACACATTAATTTCATTTAATGTTTTTTTATGATTGACAATTGAATAATTTTTACAAACTTTTTTATTTTTTAATTTAATTTTGATTCTTTTAATGTGATAAGAATTACCTTGGAATGACTTTGTAAAGGTTTAAATTTGTTATAATAATATTTTGGATAATTGAATTTGAAACTTTTTAGCATAGCTTAACCATCAACACATTGAGGAGAATTGACCCCATGACCTCTTAATGACGAGGTCCTTTTAATGATAGGAACTCAACCAATTAAGCTAGCAATAAAGCTTGCATTAAATTTGAATAATTAAAATAATATTATTATAAATAAATTTATTATAAGTAATATTTAATTTAGTGAATAATAAGAATTTTTGTCTTAGATTTTAGATTTAAAACATTTTTTTTGTAAGCTGATTAGGACCTTTCATTCATTCATAATTCAAGTAGGTTACATCATGATAAATATTATGTGGCCTCAACCTTCCCATTGGGAAACAAGGTCTGTTGGTCATCAGAAATATGAAGTCTTTAAGTCTATCAAATTCGGTCTGGTAGGCCTTAGTGTCTAAAATCCAAATGATGCTTCTCAAACTAACTATAATACTAGTAATCGACATGGATAACATCAAAAAAATCAAATAATGGTAGAAAATCATTCACATATTAGTCCTGATAGGACCCAATCGGTGCAGGATCTTTTGCACTGGATCCTGGAATCTTATAATAGTGAGGCCATTGGAGGTGCTTCTCGATTCGTCCCAACTGGAGATTTTTTTGTTGGATTTGGAATTGGACCAATTGGAAGTCTTTCTGGATCTCTTGCAGATCATGATCAATTTTAATATATTCAGAGGTATGCATAATAGCTTTGGCCGCGATATTCTTCATCATTGAGTAAAGGTGGTTGGTTTGTTTGTATTGAGTAACTTTGCCACGAGTATGGCATGGGTCTAGAACCAACATATCCTAGTCCTCTTCTTGCACCTCCTCATCTACTCGGTGGTTGAGTTCTGCCTCCCACCCTTCTATCATTTGTCTCACCTGTTTCAACATTCAATTAATATAAGCATGCATGATATCATTGTTCTATTGGGCTTGAGATTTTCAACCATCCTTCTTAGGTAGATGTGAGGAGGATTCCTCTCTCTTTACTTGTGATCCTTTCTTCCAATTCTGCCTACGACCTTCCACGTCCCGCTCACCCTTCACTAAATTTTCCTGGGCCATCTTTGACGCGGGCACTTGAATTATAGGGGAGTCATTGAGCCAAAACCATGGGAAAGTAGCCACCCACACCACTACGAATGGGACACTTATCGTGTTAATGGCACTTGAGACAGTAATCAATAATAAAAACATAGTATATGTACCGTTAGCTCCATGGTGGTGACAAATATAACCAAGTGGAAAAACTAGCCTCCATCGACACTTCTCTACCTTTTCCACCACCTTATCTTGAAACATGTCACGGGGTAAAAAAAAATCTAAAACGAGTCACGGTTCTCCCAGAGAAAGAACCCTTAGTTGCCACTCTAGGCCGCCTTCCAAACTGTTACAAAACAAATGTATTTGAGACCAAAATTACCATGAGAGACAGTAAATTTGAAATCTAAGAGGGCTTAATATGGAAACATCCATACCCTTCATACCTTCCTTCCAACCCGCATAGCCGAAAGAAACAAATTCCTGTTCGCTGAAGTAAAATACCATACATGACTGCGACAAACTAAAAAATAATTAAATAAAAATAGAAGGAATTCCTTCCAAAATTCTCGCCATACGAACATGAAAAAAGAAAAAGAAAACTACATCCTTCCATAGAGAGAGACCAAAGAATTACAAAAAATATGCATAGTTTCAGGAATTCGATGGTAGGGATGGGGAAGAAGAAGAAAACCACACCCTTCACTCTTCACCTTGGATTCGTTGCAGGTTCCCTCATTCTGGTTAAGCTTGCTTATAGACCCTACACCCGCAAAGATGTCCAAATTTTGTCTTCCACACGAAATAACAACGAGGATCCTCAAGAATGCAGAAACCGTAAATCGAAGTTTCACCACATGGAGTCTACTCTCCCAGCATGAGTTGTCGTCATTTACCTCCAAATGTACGCAACCTTCTTTCCCATAACACCCACTCCACTTGCTACAGGCCTAACATGGCCACCTCCTCACATTAAACATGATTAATGACTTGATTGATGTCTCGAGTGGGGATGTGGGCTAGATCACACCCCGATCGGGGTTGATTTAAAAATTTAAAATTTCAATAGTAAAACAAAATTAAATAAGGAACATTATATGTAACTGGTGAAGATAGGAGATGTATCTAACATGATGTGAAGTTTTTCCCAATTTTAATTTTGAAGGTATAATGCTTGAATGAAACATCTGTCATAATAATTGAACTTGGAATAATAGTTGATGGTTTAGTAACATTTCAATGTGTAAATGGTCATATCATGTTCTTTTAAAGGTATAATCACTACAAGGAAAAGACCCTCTAGCGGATGTTTTTGAGGAACCACAAAGAAAAATACCCCATACATCCGTTTCTAGCGGAGGTTACTAGAGGAGGTTGGCGGGCGGAGGGTTTTGCGGATGTTTTCCAGTCGGTGCTCTTATCGTTACAACTCGCCCCGGTGCTCTAAAAAAAAGAACGCACTGGGGCAGACAAAATCATTGGCACATCGGACACCGTGTACTCCATACACACACGCCCGGTGCGTCATAATATAATAGAGCACCGATGCCTCACAACTCGTCTGTGCCGGTGCATTATAAAAAACAACGCCAACACCGAAACCTCCCAGTGCGGTAGAAAGCAACTGCACCAGTGCATCATAAAAAAAGCGCCAAAACACAAACTGCCTGGAGCGTTTGTACCAAACAGTACCAGTGCGCCTATAAACAATGCGCACCAGTAAAGGGTTAAACTAAAAAAATATTTACAACAAAAAACTCAGATTTTTCAGTTTTTCAGTGCTCCTGAGCTATCAATTACCGGTGCACTTGATACCACAGAACGCACCGGTGCACACCAAACATTGGCACACCGGACAACATGCTCAAAGTACACACACTGTCGGGGCGTCCAATTGCTCTGACGCACTGGGGTGTCAATACTCTTCTGCGCCGGTGGATCATAAAACACCGTGCCAAAACAGGAATGAGCCCGTGCATTCGTCTCTAATAGCACCGGTGTGTCGGAAACCGCACACACTGAAATAGTGTTAGATATAAAAAAAAAATAAGGCTGAAAAATCAGTGCTTTGCAACTATTACGCATCAGTGCTTTACAATTACGCCGCTTCGGTGCATCATCAAATTTTCACGCCAAAACTGAAACATCCTGGTGCTGTTTTGTTTAACAGCACCGGTGCGCTTAGAAAACCCCGCACACTGAAACAGGGTTAATTAAAAAAAATTTACGGCCAAAAAACTTCATTATTCACTTTCTTCAGTGCTCTAGAGCTCTCAAGCCCCCGTGCTATTTCCTTATTTCTGAGCTGCCCTGATATCAGTGCTCTCATTACACCCATTACACGCACTGTTGCTCTGCATTTGCCACCAATCTCCAGCTTGCATTTTGAAAAACAACGGGAAAATTTTATTTTCCAAATTTTACAGCCAATATGCCTCCTCGATGGCAAAATGTACAGGTGTTATTCTAGTTTTTCTATAATTAAGCCTTTTAGCGGATTATAAATTGAAATAAACTTAAAAATAACCATTAAATTAATAAAAAAATTGTCGCGCGGTGCGCTTGAGCTATTCAGCTCGCACCGACTAGCAGGGCTACCTGTAAAAGTTATAGGCAGCACCGCTACTGGTGCTAACGGTAACCACACCGTTTCTAGGGTGGTGCCGAAAGGCGCCCCGATAAATTTTAAACTAAAAAATAAAAAATAAAAAGGACGGTGCGCTCATTTATCCAGGCACACCGTTGACCCCGACAATCACAGTGCGGTGCATTGACTGCATTTCCCACCCCGGTTTATGTCAGCGCACCGCATTTTGCATTCCAAGAGGGTCAACAGTGCGGCCGGGTAAAATACCGCACTGTCAACTATGTCATTTTCATGAAGTCAGTGCGCTGACACAACTATACGTGTCGAGGTGTATATTTTAGTCAGCGCACCGCTATTCTAAATTATGTACAGTCCACGGTGCTTGAAAAATAGACATCGGCATTGACTCCGGTGCGGTCTATTTCATTTGGGGCCCCGAGGACAGTGCGCTAAAAGATTAAAACGCACTGAAACCGGTGCGTGACTGTTTTTATGGAGCACAGACTTGTATGTTTGTTTTTTTGTCAAAAAAAATTATATATGTATATTTATAAATACATTTTTGCTTTAATAAAAAAAAATTATTTAATATGGCAATGATTCAGAGAGAACAGCAGCAACAACAACAAAAACAAGTAGAACAATATGACATGATTCGCCAATGGGAGGCGAGAGAGAGGGAGAGAGATGGATGCCATCACCCTGTTACTGTAGATACCCAAGATATCCTTAAGCAGGTAGGTCTCCTCAAGTTATATGAGGAGGCTATTTCCGGCCTAAAGGCCCATAGTGTGCTTTTGAGACATCTTATTGGCAGGTGGAATGCCCACCGACAGGCTTTTCAGGTTGGTCCTGACCAGTGGTACACACCTACTGAGGAGGACATTTATTTTATTATAGGACTATCGAGGAGAGGGGTGGATTTCCCCTCATTTCCATATGTGCCACCTGGTTTTGTAGTAGGGAGTCAGTTAGTTTAGTCCCAGAGATACATTGGAGCACATGTATTGTCTCCTTCAGAGTTTTAGGTACCTGGAGGTCAGTTACGAATAGGTGCTTTTGGTAGAAAAGACGTGCAGTGCCTCTCTATTATCGCTTCCATAATTTTACACAACACCAGTGACAGGCAACGCATTAGTTGCTCACTTTTATATTACGTTGATTCTTTAGTATAGCAGCCATGACTTGTCAGGTGGGCTGTCATTTTTTTGCGATAGTTTTGTACAGCCTTAGATAAATATCGTGCTCATGCACAAGGGAGGGTCAAATTCCCTTTTGCTTCAGAGTTGTTTTCTTTATTTTTTGAGATATTTCCAGAGATGAGACCCAGTTTTGTTAGACAGCCTCATAGGCTGACGTTGGAGGCCCAAATGCGCATGTGGGGGCAGATGATGCCCAAGAGGGGAGACATTATGTTTCCAGCGAGGATATCACATGATTCGCTGGACTTACTAGCCAACATTGGCGGGTTGCATCCCTTCATTATGGTCCCATGTCCTTATGTTGGACTAGATTGGCGAGGGTGTCCCAACATCCTCTTCACTCTTGATGAGCCGCCTGATGATAAAGGTAATATTACTGTTTTATTTATATTTATTCTAACATGTTCTTTAACTTGTTTTTATTAAATTGTGTAATGAAATTGTCTAATTATTGTTGTGTACTTGTATATATTTTGCAGAAATTGGGTCTTTTGATGACGATGAGATGCTAGATCCACCACATGATCTATGTGTCGATCCTGATGATTACGATCAGGAGATGGCTGATGCGCTAGATTAGGATGAGGCTGGTGGCACAAAAAAGAGACGTGTTGATCCTCATGCGCCTCATGGTGCACTGGTACTACCTTTTGCTAGGCGTGGTCGACTAGAGACTAGATACCGGATGGAGTTGGGAAGCCAACTCTGTGGATTGATTTCAGATGCGGGCATCAGGCTTGCTCATTACATAGAGATACAAGTGATGATAGATTGATATGGATGTGGAGAGGCATGCTACGTGACATGTACGGCCTGATGCGGCATGACGTAGGAGCTATGAAAACTATTATGTGATTGAGGAGGATTGTTCGTAGTTATAGGCATAGTCAAGCTGCGACACGTGATGATGGACAGTCTGCCAGCAGTCACTCAGATGCATCTAGTGATCGTTCACCTCGCGGCGCGCCTGATGATCAGCATGAGGTTCCATTGCCAACATCTGACACTAGTCATCATGGAGATGAGGCTGGACCATTGGCCATGTCCAGTTAGTAGCCTGTAGCATCCACCATGAGTACTAGTCACAATCATCATGAGCAGGTTGGACCATCGACCGCCGGGGCTGCAATACTATTGATTGAGCAGGCCACCTCCACTACTATTGCACCTCATATTGATTATGTTGTAGTACCACCAGCGAATGCATCCTTCAGTACTAGTGATCATCATGATCATGAGTAGGCTAGTTGACCATCGACTGTCAAGGCTGCACCTAGCTTTACTGAGCAGGTTGCATCCACTTCTTCTAGTGTTATTGATCATGTTGTTATACTACCACCAGTGCCTGATCCATGGCATGATTTATATTATAGTTGTATATTTTTAACATTATTCAGTTATATATATATATAGTCCATGTATTTTATGTTCATGTTGCAGTTGTACTTAATTTTCATGTTGATGATCATAGTGATGTGGTGCATATTGTTAGTCATGTTAGATATGTTCATTTAATGTTTAGCTTGCAGATAGATGTGTATATGTGATAGGCGCATGAGTTATTTGAAATTATATTGAGATGTATATTTGTTGTTTGTGTTGTGATGATGTTAATATATAATGTTAATTTGATGTTAATTGAATGTGTTTATTAGTCGAATATGATGTTTGTACGATGGTTATCATGATCGTGATGATGTTTATTAATTAATTTAATATTATTAAACGACCATGATATTTATTAAATATTATGTCGTGAATGTAATTGTAATTTAAATTTTAATTCTATGTAAAATTGTAAAATTGTATTTGTATTTGTACTAATTGTAATTTTAAGTGTAATGCATGTAAAATATCTATTAATGTAAAATTTTAATTGTAATTGTAATATTTAATTTATTCTAAAATGATTGTAATTGTATATATGAAAAATTGTAAAATTGTAATTGTAATTGTAAATTAATGTAATTCTATGTAAAATTGTAAATGTAATTGTATTTGTAACTGTAATTTTAATTGAATTGTCTGTAAAATATTTGTAAAATTGTAATTGTAATTGTAAATGTAATTATATGTAAAATTGTAAATGTAATTGTATGTAAAATTAAAATTGTAATTCTAATTCTAATCGTAATTCATGTATGTGAAATTAATGTAAAATTGTAATTTTAATTTAAATTAATGTAATTGTATGTAAAATTTTAATTTGTAAAATTTTAATTTGTAAAATTTTAATTCTATTAATGTGAAAATTTTAATTGTATTAATGTGAAATGATTTTATTAAAATATTTAAATTTGTAAATTTGAAAATAATTGTAAAATAACAAATCTAGAATAATACCAATTTTTGCAACATAAAGTTTAGAAAATAATGAAAATAAATTCATGTACTTTATAATTATCATTATTTTATTATGATCTTACATATATAAAGTTTAGAAAATAATGAAAATAAATTCATGTACTTTATAATTATCATTATTTTATTATGATCTTACATACAAAAAAAAAACTTTAAAAAGTCTGGTGCGCTTATCATCCTAACAAGCCCCGGTGCGCCGTATTAATACAATGCACCGGTGCATCACATTTCCGCATACCAAAAACGAATAAACGCAAATAAAAAAACACAACTATATTTTGTTTAAGTTAAAAAAGAGCGACAATTTGAAAAATGAGCGGAAAAATATTTTCGAAAATCTAATTTGATAAAATAATTCTTTAAATACTAAACACTTTTCATTATTTCACTATTTTTGCTAAAAATTTTCAGTCAGATTTTTGCAGGAGAGCACGAGGGCACTGTGGATGGCGAAATATGTTTGAACAGAAGTATTCAGACAATTAGAAATAAAATCTTTGGTGATTCAAGCCTTTTATCATAGAATTTCAAACCATTTCATGATTATATATATATATATATATATATATATTTTTTTTTTTTTTTTTACTTTTTTATGCAGTTTTTTTATTTTTTCGGGCAGTTTTATCCATTTTTACCCTGAACCCTTCATTTTTTTGTTTTTACCCTTTCTTCTCCATGTTTATGTGATTTCAAAATTAGGGATTTTCATTTTAGATTGACGTAAAACCCATGGGACAACTTGCATAGTCGGATCCCAATCCATTCGGCCATTGCGTGAATTTTTGAAAAAATGGATTTTTCTTTATCGGTGCGCCCTGCGTACGCCACCGCACCGGTGCTCTGTATTATTATAACACACATGAAAGTTCTGTGTCATAAAAAAGTGAAAACATTTTTTTAGATCCATGCACCAAATCTGAAATAGGGCACCGATGCTCTATTTAACTAGGAAAGCACCGTACGATGTATTACACCGTTTTGGTGGTGCGTTTATAATACCCCATGCACCGTTAGGTCTATTACACTATTTTTTCGGTCCGTTTATAATACTGAATGCATCGTACAATGTATTATAATGTTTTGCGGTGCGTTGTTAATATATCTACGCACTGGCGGCGGTGCGGATTTCATGAAAGACGCATTGGTGTCTCGACATTTATTTTCTACCTGAAAAGTTGAGAATTTATTTATAAATATATTAATGAATGACATGCTACATGTTTCAGATTGATAAAGAAATGACTGACAAGATATCAAGTAACAAAAATATTGTTAACACATCAAGAAAAGCAAAAAAGGCAAGTTCTTTGTAAATTATTTATAAAAAATATTATTTTTGAACTATATGTAACTTTAATTAATATGTATTGTTTACTGTGTATCATGCAGAGCCACAAAATGATGAAGCTCGATATGATTATTTCTGATCTACGACTAGAAGAGCGTAAAAGTTTAATGGAAAAATTGCAAAAAGATGAATTAGGTGAATGAAACAATACTATCGATCCAAGATGAGTTTCTTTTTTTTAATATCATTAATAATATACTTAAAATTATTAGATAACATGTGTCAAACAGTCTACTAATTCACATCTGTTTAATGTTCTACAGGGACCAACAACTCAGAAAAGGAATGTTGTTCTAAGAAAAGAAAAAAAATAGAATATGCAAATGAAAATGAATTGCTCCTTGGCTCATCTGGAGTGGTGCTAGAAGTTAACGAAAGGGGGAAAATTTTTTACAAAAGTTTGAGGGATCTAATGGAACGAATACAACAACGTGATTCAAATGTAATATGTAATCATTTAAATTTTCGATCATTAGGTATAATAAATAAACAATTTAGCATTAAATATTAATTTTCAATAGTTTTATTGCAGAAAAGAAAATAAAATGGAACCCATTCAGCACATAAAACAGGACGACAAGGAAGAAAATGGTTGATCTCTAAGTTTGTGAGTAATTGTTACTTCCTTATCACAACTTAACTAGATTTCATTTTTGTATTTTTTAAGTTGTTTTACAAAAATCATCATTGAATGTCTTCAAACAGGTTCTAACATACAAAGAAGAACCATCAGATGAATTGATTGAAATTGGGTTAAATATGGGTTGTGAGTATATGTTGGCATATCATAATTTAATTGTGGAATTTGTAAGCATCTGTCGATCTTGTTTTAATTGGCTCCTTCTATAATTAATAGAACAAAAACATATTTTATATTAAATATATGATTTGTTATGGGGTATAAAACTTGCAGGAAACAAAGTACGGAACTGTGCCAACAGATGAAATTTTGAAAGATGGCATGGTACATGGTTTTGAAAGAATGTGTATAGTTTATGAGTCAATTGTTGCTATGGTACGTAATTTTTATTTTCGATTTACATTGATGTATATTATTTAATATTGGATTAATTTTCATTATTCTCACCAATGTATATACACTCTTTTTAGTTTATTTTTATGTTTGTAGATGGAAAGTGAAGAAGAAGAAAACAGTCAACGCTGTGAACACAACATTCCTGAAAATAATCCAAGTCATGGAAGTAGCTCTAACAGTGACAACAATTCAAGCGAAGAATGATGATCACTATGTAATTTGGATATCAAAGCAAGGCGTTTTATTTTTTGAAATATGTCTATGAAATTAGACATTTTGTTTAATGTAATGGACATAGTGTCCCAATTGAAAGACAAAGGGATACGAATAATTGTCCCATTTTGTATGATAAAGACTGTCTTATTCATACACACGCGCACACACACACACACACACACACATATATATAATCATAAAATATGTTTTAATTTATTCTATTGCATTCTCCATTATTGCTATTTCATTTTCCATTGTCGTTCTCAAATGCACTAATAAAAATTTAATTCATATGAATATTGTTATAAGATTATATATATGTGTCGACTTTTGATGAATAATAAATTTAAAAAAACCACAATAATTTTGATATGATATAATCCAAACAGCACATTCAAATGCATTAATAAAAATGTAATTAATATGAATATTGTTATAAGATGTGTCAAATTTTGATGAATAATGAATTTAAAACAATCACAATAATGAATTAAAAAAAAAAAAATGAAAACCGGTGCGTTTATGTGTCTATACGCACCAGTGCGTTTATGATTCTATGGGCACCACACTAATACCGATTATAGTTATAAATATCGATGTGTTTGTGTGATAATGTGAACCAGGGCATTTATGTATCTATAAGCACCAGTGCATTTGTAGATGCCATGTGCACCGCACGAATATCGATACCAATTATAAATCTCGGTGTCTTTCTGTGATACGGAGCACCGGTGCCTCATAAAGATACACGCACTAGTGCGATTATACGACCTATGGGCATTGCTCAAATCCCAAGACCAATTAGAACGGCCCCATGCGTTGTATCACCAACACTATGCCCGGTGTTGTTTTTTTCCTTAACGGCCCGGTGCATTCTCCTTAGACCACCCCGGTGCATTGTCTACCTATATGCACTGGTGCGTTAAAACCTGATAAGAGAACTGATGAAAAAACATCCATAATAACCTTCGGCCACCCATTTTTTTTTAGTTGTGTTGAATTTCCATTAAAAGTTCCGCCAAAACCTCTGTTACCAGAAATGGATGTCGTATCATCTATTTTTTTGACAATTTTGGCCAATTTTATAACACTAAAAACCTCCTTTGTAACCTCCGCTAGAGGGTCTTTTCCTTGTAGTGAATGTTTCAATGAAATGTTTGTAAAGGATAATTTAACTTGGAATAATACTTGACAATTTAGTAAAATTGCAAACTATAAATGGTGAAAATAAAAAAGACATGTAATATGATGGAAATTTTGACAAATTATTCTTTGAGAGGTATAATTCTTATTATGATGTAATATTTTCTAAGTAAGAAATAATGGAACTTAGGGCCACAGATGTTGGTTGAATAAAAAGGTTAAGAGCCTACTTTAATTCCTTTGAAAATTATTAAAGCCTTACTTAACATAGAGGTTAAATGAATTTGCACCCAAATATTTTAAACTTCATTTATTGATATAGGAAAATGCCCCTTTCCCTAATAGTATTGGTTCTCCCTAATGAAAATGAAAGGTTCCAAGTAAACATCATACTATTTGAAATAGGGAACACATTTGGATTCCATCCCAACAACTGTTCTTGGTTTGAGTTTAAGTTTTTATCAAATTTTTCATGACTCACCTTTTAATATTTAACATACTATATAATAAAATGTAAATAATGAATTTATACACATGATATAAATTTCTTTTAAATGCCTATTCATTAATTCACAATTAAGAATTTTGAATAGCGAAGGAGTGGTACCACTATCATTACTTTCAATGAAAATCTATTGGATAAATAATAACATAAATACATATAACCAATTATTAACAAATAAAAATGTATAATTAAACAAATGATTAGAATTCTATATTCACGAGTTTGTCTAATTATTAATAAAGAAAAATCTATAATTAAACAAATGATTACAATTCTATATTATATATGCAAAGGAATAGTTTGCATACTAAGGATACATTCTTTCTTGGATCCTACTAATAATAAATGATAGATTTTTTTTTCCACACAAATACAATTGGAAATATAATCAATTGGCATACACATACAATATTAGAATCATAGTATTAATTTGGCCAACACTAGTTTCTCATTATTAAATTCTCTATCAAGTTCATACAAATATAGCAAACAAAAGGCTTCTTCTTATTCCAAGTTACTATTGTCAGGCCAAGAGGTAACTCCACAAACTGAATTGTTGTGCTCATTAAGGGTGCACACAAATATATACATGGAGGGAGAGACTCTTGAGATTCATCTCCCAGTGCCTCTTCGTATTCTATTTCTCCTTATTTTTTATTTATATTATTTTTCATTTTTCACTCAATCCCAAGGATTAGGTGTCAACATTCCGCGCCCCCCCCCTCCCCCGCTTAATTTGAAGGGATGTTGGTGAGTCCAAGCATCATTTTGAATATTTTGAACTTTTCTCTTCCAAGCGCTTTGGTGAAGATGTCTGCAATTTGCTCATTTGTGGAACAATGACGTAGATGGATTGTATTGGCCTCAACATGATGTCGAATCAGATGGTATTTTGTATTGATGTGTTTTGTTTGATCATGGAACTTTGGTTTCTTGGCCAAATTTATTGCAGAAGTGTTGTCGATCATGAGTGGATTTGAATGCACTTGTTTCTCCTGCAAATTTTCCATAATTTTCCTAAGCCACACAATTTCCTTTGTTGCTTCAGCTGCTACCACATATTCTGCCTCAGTTGTGGAATCTAATGGAACTGATTGTTTGTGTGATCTCCAGGAGACAAATCCTAATCCAAGACTCATAGCATAACCTGAAGTAGATACCCCATTTTCTTTGTCTCCATCAAAGTCTGAATCACAATATCTAATCAAGTTGAAGTCGCCCACCTATGTATACTTGAGTCCCCTTCAAGTACTTTAGAAATTTTTTTGCAGCAGACCAATGTCCCTCACAAGACTTTTGCATAAACTTGGAAAGGATTCCAACAACAAATGAAATGTCCGGCATGGTAGCAGTCAAGTAATTGAGACTTCTTACACATTGTCTATACTTTGTTTCATCCTAAAATTATTTTCCTTCAATGGATGTGAGCTTCAAGTTCTATTCCATTGGAGTAGTCAAAGTATTGCACTCGGCCATGCCAAACTTGTTCAACAGTTCTCCAATGTACTTCTTTTGAGAGAGGAATATAAACTTCATATGTTGAGTTACTTCAATACCAAGATAGTAGTGAACATAGCCAAATTCACTCATTTCAAAACCTTTCCTCAATTCCTTCTTTATGGATGAAATGTAACTCTCATTGTTCCCTATCATCAAAATATCATCTACATACACCACAAGGTATACAACTATTTTTCCAAATTTCTTGACAAAAAAAGTTTCATCATCAAGATCATAATGTTTGAAATTTATTTTCAGAACATGCTCAGTTAACTTCTCATACCAGGCTCCCGATGCTTGCTTGAGGCCATAAAAGGATTTTAAAAGTTTGCATACTTTGTGTTCTTGGACCTTAAAAACAAATCCTTTTGGATGGGACATCAAATTTTTTTCTTTCATATCTCCATTCAAGAAGGAAATTTTTACATCCATCTGATAAAATTTCCAACCATTATGAGCTGCCAAGGCAAAGAGTGTCCAGATGGTAGCCCATTTTTTGTGGGGGAAAAAGTGTCCTCATAATCGACCTCTTTTTTTTGTGTAAAAACTTTTTCCATAAACCTGGATTTGTGCTTGTCAAGTGAGACATCAACTTTATACTTGTTCTTGTATACCCACTTGCAACCAATTGGTTTGGTTCCCAATGGAGGATCAACCAACTTCCATGTGTTATTCTTTATCAAGGCATCATATTCCTTTTGCATCGCTTCATTCCATTCATCATGAAAAGTGAATTCTTTGAAGGAAGTTGGTTAAAAATATGTAGACAAATTCAGTTATTAGTTCACAATTATAATAAACATCGATATCAACAGGTGAATCAAAATCATCTACATCACCTCCCTTTTTCCTAGTGGAACTTCTTGTTCTTGTCTTTCCAACCTCATCAGGATGAACATTTTCAAGTGTCTTTGTCAACCATTTTGGAGGACCTTTCTGAGATGGGCTAGGATTCTCAGTTGACTGAGTTGGGGTTGAATCAAGATTTATTCTCCCAATTCTGTCAATCAAATCACTCAAAGTGTCATATGTGGCTAGATATTCATGTGGGGGAGAGTGTGCTTCAGAAGAAGATTCCACCGATTGATCCTGTATAGAAATCCCCCCTTAAAGATGTGGAATCTAATTATCAAATCCTTGAAATGAATTTTCATGCTCAAATATATCCAAGCGATCAAACTGCCACTCAACAAAATTGTAAGTCTTGGAAGTTTCAAGAAATATGACATATTTAGATACTAAAAAATTCTTATTAACTTCAGAAGAGAGATGGTATTCTTTGGAGGTATTAGAATACCCCAATAAAATACACTTTTGACTCCTTAAACCAAGTTTATTTCTTTGTTCCTTAGGTATCAAGGCATAACAAGTGGAACCAAAGACCTTGAGATGCTTTACCAAAGTAATGTAGCCATGCCACATTTCATAAGGAGTCTTGTTTCTAATAGAATTAGAAGGACACCTATTATTTATATACACAACACAGAACTGCATCATCCCAAAAAATCAATTTTACATTCTTGAAAAACATCATGGAACATATCATATTTGAAATTTTCCTGTTATTCTTTTAGATACTCCGTTATGTTGGGGATTGTAAGGCACATTTGTTTGATGTTTGAACCCATGTTGGTGAAGATAGTTTTCAAATTCATTTGAAGTGTATTCTTTTCCATTATCAGTGCGAATAAAACCAATGTGAGTTTTGCATCATTTTCAATCCACGCATGGAAGTGCTTGAATGTTTGAAAAGCATCAAAT
Source organism: Pinus albicaulis (assembly GCA_034641835.2). Lineage (NCBI taxonomy): Eukaryota > Viridiplantae > Streptophyta > Pinopsida > Pinales > Pinaceae > Pinus > Pinus albicaulis. The sequence goes on along the minus strand of CM076575.1, from coordinate 779,751,497 downwards.
TTGTTCGTGAATAAGTAAACCCAACACATTTTGGTGTAGTCATAAAAAAATATCATCACATATTTCTTACCTTTTGCCAAAGGAACAGGCATGGGGCCACATAAATCTGAATGAATGAGTTCAATGTTTCTATGTGCTCTGGAATGTGAATCATGAAAATAATTTTTGCTATGCTTTCCTAGAATACAAGCATCACATTGCTTAAGTTTCCTATGAATTGTAGGAAAACCAGTAACACCATTTTTCTTCAAAAATAGAAGGTTGTCATAGTTCATGTGTCCAAATATAGCATGCCATAAAAGAATTGATGGAAATGTACCTTCATCACAGTGAGAAATGTATGTAGAGTTTTCTGCACGAGCAAAGGTACCTTGCAGCTTTAGGAGCCTTTCTTCTTCTATCCCTGTCATGACAAGTGAGCGATCTGATGATTTTCTGACCTCAACCTTGCCATAAAACATATGAATGGAGTTTCTTTGCTGGAGGATGTGGACCAAATACAAAAATTTTCTCCTCAAATATAGGATGTATAGAACCTCATGTAGAATAAATTCTAGAAGACCAGGGAGTTTGAGCTTGATTGTGCCAAGCCCTAATGGCTTGAGTTTTGATTTGTATGCAAAGTATACTGCTCCATCAACCTTGTCAGTAAATTATTCAAAAAAATATTTTCTAAAATTCGTGTGGCATGTTTCTCCTGAGTCAAGCAACTAATCATTTTCCAAAGAAGCAAGTGAAGCATTAAATAAGTCTTCAGTTACTCCAATATTACAATGTGGCACAACATAATGAGCAGATTCAAGTGCTTTACCTTTCTCTTTGTCACGATTTTTACCTTTGGCTTAATTTATTTCTTGATAAATTCTCTCCTAAGGAAACTTACATGTGGATTCATCATGTCTATCTCTATTGCAATGTGTGCAATGAAGATAAAAATTTCTCCTTGAAATTTTCTGCCCCCCCACCTCTGAATATCTTCTTCCTCTTCCTCTTCAGCCACATCTTCTTATAGAAGAATCTTGAGCATGATTCTTATCTCTATGTGCAGTACATATAGATTATTTATAAGAATGAGGAGTTGTTTTCTTCCCAAAATATTTTTTTCTCTCAAAAACATTCTTCCCAATGGAGTCAAAGGTAATCTCCTGAGGTTTCCACTTTCTTGCAATGACTCAAGATAATGTGAGTAAGTGGGATACAGTGCCTTAACATAAGCTATGATAGGTATGTATATTTAAACACCAATGTTTTTAATATCATGCATGATAAATATTACTTATGATGCTAAAGCAAGAGGGTCATCATTTTTCAATTAAAGACTAAATAGTTTAATCATCAATTAGACAACTTCAAGTTTAGAGTGTGAGTCATATAATTCTTTCAACTTCTTCAAGGCTTCATAAGCATTTGATAATGGTGTAATATGGAAACTCACCTCTTTATTTAAATATGCTGAAATAAAGGCATATGACTTGTTTTTATTGTTGTCCCAAATGGTGATCTCCTTGTCTAAGGTAGGCTTTGCAGGTGCATTTTATCTGTCTCCTTCACAAATTCCTTTCCACAACTCATTAAAAATGAGAGTGCGCTTTATTTTCCGGGACCACTCAGGATATATATCCTTTCTAGTGAGAACCACTCCCACTATGTATATGAGTGAATTCATTCTAAATATGTACTGTGAAAAAAAAATTACACTCTTCTGCCAATACTGTAAAAAATTGCAATTCTAGTGCTATTTTTTTGTAAAAAAAATTAATTATGGTACTAATTTTTGTATGTAGAGGTATATATGGGGGAGATCTTATGAGGGGAGGGCTTATATGGGGGAGGGATTATATGGGGGAGGGATGTATGGGGGAGGTATGTATGGGAGAGGGGAGTATGGAGCATTGTATGGACAATGGTTTGAATGAGCGTTGCATGGAGTATGGAGCATTGTATTAGGGAGTATGAATAATGGTTCGAATTGGGAAACGTGGTATGAAACTTGGAGGAAAGGGCATAATTGTACTGAGGGATATTTTTGTATGAAAATGAATATATATGTGTGGAGTCATGGAGTTGAAACAATTTAATGGGTATGGGGTATGCAGAGCCACAGGTGTTGGTGGAGACCATGGGTCGAGGGAGTATGTTGCATGCTCCGACTATGATATTGGTGAATGGTGGAGACCACAAGTCGAGGGAGTATGTTGTATGCTCTAACTATGGTATTGGTATTGGGGATGATGGTGAGTGAGGCACCACAGTGTTACGAAGGAGAGTAGTGCAGCATATTGGAGGTTAGGGGCCACACTGAAAGTGAGGGTATGCAGGAGGAGTGCAACTGAGGTTGGCTGATATGTGCAGTGACTATGGAGCAACATATTGCTGATATCTGGGGAGTATGATAGTAGAGAAAATTATGGTATCATATGGAGGAAGTGTGGTATGGAGGCACCATATGGAGGGGACTTTGCAGTCTGCATCGTGCAGAGACCAAAACTCGGGGCTGTGGGAGAGTCAATGGTGAGAAGAAGTGCCCTACACAAGGCTGAGAGGCAAAGGTGGAGAGGAAACACGGTGAGGGGAGCATGGTTTGCTATGGGAGCTCACTTTCATAGTAGTGTGGGCAACATTGGGCACATATGAATACATCCACCACACCTCCAGAAAGCCCAACAACTTTATTCTTCAACGCAACACAATGCACAATCTAAAAAAAGAGTTGACATACCATTCACTGCAAACTGAAGAAATATGAGAGAAAAGGAATATGGCAGACTGCAAAAAAGGGGAAGATTGCAAAAATGGAAGAAGGAAGTTACAAGGTGATCAGGAGATCATGTCCAAGTTCAAAAATGCTCAAAAATGAAAGTGCTAAAAAATGGCTACAACCTGAATGACCGAAAAGGTCTTGTCGCTGCAATTCTGGTGCCACAAACGGTTCACAAAACAGAGGTCGTATGTAGAAGTTATGAAGGTTTGAAAAGCCTAGTAAACTCCAAAAATGAGTTGACCAAGTTTGATTTTTTTTTTTTTTGGAAAAATTAAAAAAAGAATATTCCATTCAGGAGAATTATAAACTGACAAATGCAAATTCCTAGTTCGAAGTTGGTTTGACCGTGATACACCGGACCAAATGGCAGGCCACCACGTGGCAAGCCTGGAGGCCGCCATGTGGACTAGGAGCTGTATTACAAATTTTTTGTGGAGGCCCAGGGATTGGAACACCCGACCTCTCGTTCGAAAATCCAACAACCAAATGACTCGCCTGCTCTTGGTTCTTAACATCATTGGTTGGCAGAATTTATTTATCTTTGAAGTTTGAAATCGACAGAAAATTAAAGGGGGCTAACCCGACCCCATATGTCCCAGGTGTCCGTGACCATGGCCCTAGAACCAGTGGTTAACTTATCTATCCGCAAAACTGGGTCATGTGGCCACGCTCAGAATTGTTAATGCAGCATTAACCTTAACAATAACCCAAAAAAACCGGCGGTTAATGCGGTTGGCACATGTGACCGCCCCTCCAGCAATAAATTTAACATTTAATGTTTTCGCCATATCTGGAGCGGATTCCGCCATTTCTGGAAGGTCACCATCTTTAGCACCCTTAACTGGAGTTCCTCCAGTTTTGGAGGAGTTTTTCAAGGGATATATTTTGGCCATAACTCCTTCATTATTCAACCAAATTGGGTGCAAAAATAGTCAATTTTGGGTAATATCAACATTATGAACACATTGGCATAGGTTTCAAGGCCATTAGAGATCATCTTCAGTAGGTTTAACTTCAGGGAATATCAAGGAGCCATCAGGGCCACCAGGGTGTAGGAAGTGTATTGAGCATCCTTTGTCTGTTTTATGCAAGTGAATAATCATCTCTGGCTAATTAAAATATTCTAAAGTGGTTTTTACAGAGATAACATCCTATTGAGGCTTTATTTCAAATGTACTTACCATTTTTTGAGCAATAAGATATGATGGACATGCCATTGGGAGCTGGACCAATAGATGTAGCCCAGGAGGGGTGAACTGTTTCATCAAATTTGTTGAGTAATGTGCTATGTGATGTTTTATTCTCTGTTATTTACTAATGTATAATGATAAATAGTTAAAATACTCACACAGAAATCTGTTTAACTCAGCTAAAACCATTTGTTTCACCTGCAAATTTCAGAGAACCTTATGAACACATTTTAATTACTATTTGGATACTTAGCACAAAAAAACTAATACATTCCATTCAGATCAAGTTGGTATCAAAGCTTAGGTTTTGAGCATTCATAGAGCTAGAGTGTTTCTCTGTATTGTTCTTGTGCAATTTTTTTTTAATTGTTTGCAAGGTTTTTAATGCTTACTAGGCTGAGGCTTAAGAGAGGAGAAGATCAATTGGCAAGGACTTACAGTAATCCTCAGCCAAGGAGGGAAAGAGTGTTAGTATCTCTACCTTCAATTTCACCTCAAAGAGAAGCAGAAGAAGCCATAAGCATGTCTTCATGGGAAGGATAAATTCTTGAAGATATTGATGTCAAAGAGGAAGAAATGGTGTTTAGGAAGGCATTCCTAGACATGAATGAAATGGTGAGAGTCCTTTATCAAGAAAGGAATGAAAGGCTTGAAGGAGAAGGATCTAAACTTCAAAAGGAAGGACAAGGATCGTCATGAGGCCATAATGATGAAGAGAAATCCAAGAAGGGAAATGGAGGAAATGGAGACAGTGGAAAGTCGCCATCATCACCCTCATCTTCATCTTCATTGTCGTCTACCTCTACATCCTCTTCAGTACATCATAATCACAAAGTCAAGAACATAGGTACAAGTCCTTTTCTTAAACTTGATGTTAAGTTTGAATTGCCAAAGTTTGATGGTGAACTAAATGCAGAAAAGATAGATAACTGGACTAGGCACTTAGAGGTCTACTTGAGAATTCAAAATTTTCATGATGACGAAACTAAAATTCAGCTAGCTTCATTGAGAATGGAAGGTGCAGCTCTTGTTTGGTGGGAGGCCAAGATAAGGGAGGAGATAAAAAAATATGGTAAGATTATCTTATCATAGCCTGATTTCATTTCTGAAATTAAACAACAGTTTTATCCATTAGTTCACATGCAGAAAGAAATAATGGATTAGAAAAAATTTAAACAATTGAAAGGACAAAATATTCAAGTTTATACTCAAGAATTTAGAAGAAGAGCTCTTTTACTAGGAATTGATTTGCATAGCCAAGAAAATTTACTCAAGTATATAGGAGGTTTTTATACTTACCTAAGACATACCATTCTCATGTTTAACCCTACAAGCTTAGATGAGGTTTGTGTTCAAGCCACACTTTTAGAGGCAAGGGGTAAACAAAATTTTGATGGGAATGAGGAAAGTGAGTTTAAAGGCAAAGGGAGGAAAAAGAGAAATGCAAATTCTAGGAAAGAGAAGGGAAATTTTTTCTGCAAACACTATTCTAAAACAAGCCATGATGAGGAACATTATTGGAAACTTCATCCGGAGTTGCAACCAGAAAGTTTTAAAGCCGAAGATAAAGCCAAGGAGAAAGGAGAGACAGTTGCAATAGCTGAACAAGACCTAGGGTCAGAATTAGGATATGAAACAAAAATCATAGCTATGGCACTAAAGAACTTGAAGGGGAAAGAGAATGAAACTAAACCCAGTTCTAGTATTTCTAACTATCACATAGAAGCTCCAAGTGAAGAGAATAGAATTGAACTGTTTCATGTGAGGACAATTTCCAAACATACCAAGCTTGACACACTATTTGACAGTGGGTCACAAGCGAACCTTATTTCTGAAGACTTAGTCAAGAAACTAAATCTTGAAACCATTCCACATCCTAAACCATATCCTCTTGGTTGGATTTTTAAGGATGAAAATTTACAGGTTTCAAAGAAGTGCATGTTGCGCTTTGCAATAACAACACATTTTATTGACACTGTTGAATTAGATGTTGTTCCACTTGATATTATAGATGTGGTGTTGGGCAGTCCTTACTTGTATGATAGGAAAGCTATCTTACATCGCCATGAGAACAAGTACCATTTATTCAAGAATGGCAAGGAGTTTATTGTGAGCGAACATCGCAAAAAACTAGACTCTTCTTTAGTGAATGCAGGGCAGATGAAAAGGCTTGTCAATGCAATTCAAAATTTGACTTTGTTGATTATTAAACAAATAGAAGTTATACATAATTTTTTTCATGTATATAATGATGTAAATAATGAGTTGTTTCAGTCTGAGAGCAGGTTGTCTATGAAAGAAGATGACAAGAAGTTGCAACAATCATCTTTGGTATCGATCGGTGCAGAAAACAAAGTGTCAGTGCAAGAAGGTGAAAAGATCCAAGAGAGGTTAAAGCATCCAAGCAGAGAAGGCACAAAGTTCAACTATGATCATTTCTAGTTTCAGAATGGCAGGGTACCATGGTGAGAAAACTTGGTCCGGAATCGACACAAATACAAGGTTAATTCAACAAAAAATTGCCATAAGGACAGGATGCAAGGTGAAAGTAATTTTCAGTTTCCTTTGAAGATAGATCAAAGTAGGAAAAATATTTTTACTACAAATTTAAGTTACTATTCTGCAAGTTTCGAAAATGTGCAGCATGACAAGGTCAAAGTCAGCAACAGTTGGTCAACAGATTCTAGGGAAAATTTTTCATTTCATGAGAAGCTCCAATTAATGAAATTAGGGAAATTTCGATGGATTAAGATTGGAAGAGTGGAGATTCGGTCTCCTCATCTTCAGGTTCAGTAGTCCAGAGAGCTTTTGGGGTCCAAAATCTTCCCAGTGGGGAGGTGTGATCAGGATATGATGTCCAAGTTCAAAAATGCTCAAAAATGGTTGCAACCTGAATGACCAGAAAGGTCTCATCGCTGCGATTCTGGCGCCATGAACAGTTCACAAAACAGAGGTTGTATGCAGAATTTAAGAAGGTTTTAAAAGCCCAGTAAACTCCAAAAATGAGTTGACCAAGTTTGATTTTTTTTTTTTTAATTTTGGAAAAATGAAAAATAAATTATTCCATTCAGGCGAATTAGAATTTGACAAGTGGCAATTCATGGTTCGAAGTTGGTTTGACCATGATACACTAGACCAATGGTAGGCCGCCACGTGGTAGGCCCAAAGGCTGCCATGTGGCCCAGGAGCTATACTACAAAATTTTTGTGGAAGCCCGGGGATTCGAACACCTGGCCTCTTATTCACAAATCCAATGCCCTACAGACTCACCTATGCTTGGTTTTTAACATTATAGGTTCGCGGAATTTATTCTTCGTCAAAGTTTGAAATCAGCAGAAAATTAAAGGGGCTAGCCTGACCCCATATGTCTCAAGCACCCATGACCATGGCCCTAGAACCGACTGTTAACTTATCCACCCACCAAACTGGGTCATGTGGCCACGTTCAGAAATGTTAATGCGGCATTAAACTTAATGATAACCCAAACAAACCGACGGTTAATGCAGCCGGCACATGTGACTGCCCCTCCGGCAATAAATTTAACATTTAATGTTTCCACCATATCTAGAGTGGATTCCACCATTTCCTGAAGGTCACCATCTTTAGCGCCCTTAACTGGAGTTCCTCCAGTTTTGGAGGAGTTTCTCAAGGGATATTGGGAAAAATTTATTTTGGCCATAACTCCTTCATTATTCGATCAAATTGGGTGCAAAAATGGTCAATTTTGGATATTATCAACATTATAAACACATTGGCACAGGTTTTAGAGCCATCAGAGGTTATATTCAGTAGGTTTAGCTTTGGGGAAGATCAAGGAGCCATTAGGGCCACCAGGGTGTAGGCAATGTATTGAGCATCCTTTGTCTGTTTTATGCATATGAATAGTCATATTTGGCTAATTCAAACATTCTGAAGTTTTTTTACACAGAGAACAACCTATTGAGGCTTTATTTCACATGTACTTACCATTTTTTGAGCAATAAGATATGAGGGACATGCCATTAGGATCTGGACCAACAGATGTAGCCCAGGAGGGGTGAATTGCTTCATCAAATTTGCTGAGTAATGTGCTATGTGATGTTTTATTCTCTGTTATTTACTGTTGTAAAATGATAAATAGTTAAAATACATACTTTAACCTCACACAGAAATCTATTTAACTAAACTAAAACCATTTGTTTCACTTGCAAACTTCAGAGAACCTTATGCTCACATCTTAATTACTGTTTGGATACTTAGCACAAAAAAACTAATACATTCCATTCAGATCACAAGGGCATAAATCATGAAAATGGAGTTGGCTCTAATGCCATGTCAGGCCAAGTGGTAACTCCACAAACTGTATTTTTTTTTGCATTAAGGGTGAACATAAATATATACATGGAGGGAGGGACTCTTGGGATTAATCTCCTAGTGTCTCTTCGTATTCCAGCTCTACTTATTTCTATTGACATTATTTTACATTTTCAACCAACCCCAAGGATTAGGTGTCAACAACTACATTTGTAAATGGTCAAAAAACAATTAATTCTTGAGTATTCCCTCTTAACCCTTCAACTCTTTTTGGGTTGTTGTTTTTTTTAGAGGTGTCTTTGGAATTTTGAGAGGTGCCTTTGGAATTTGGACTTTTGAATAGTTTCTCATTATTAAATTCTCTATCAAATTCGTAAAAATATAACAGGCAAAAGGCCCCTTCTTATTCCAGGTTACTACATTTGTAAATGGTAAAAAATCAATTACTTATTGAGTATTCTCTCTTAACCCTTCAACTATTTTTTGGTTGTTATATAATTTATTCTTTTCCTTTTAATAAAATTATATTCTCTTGTATATAATTTGAAGGATCCAAAATTTCACATACTATTATAGATCCATTTTAACTTGGACCCACCAAATGTCTAGTGAGATCAAATCTTTCAACTTCTTTTTGAGTGAAAATTTTGGGGAGAGGGATAAATTCTCTCAACCTCTTTTTGAGTGCAAAATTTGAGGAAAAGTTTTCAGTTGAGAAATTTGATTCCTCTAGTGCTTAATACTACTATTTATATTTTATATAAAGCACACATATCTCCATATATAAATATTCTTATTTTTTATTTTACCATTATAGATCCATCTTAACCATGGTTCTAACTAGAACCGAGAGGGATCAAATCTCCAAATCTCTTGAGGTGCAAAACTTAAAAAGATTGCACACCTTTAAGGACTTGATAGATGATGGTTAAGATGAATCTCTCTCTCTCTCTCTCTCTCTCTCTCTCTCTCTCTCTCTCTCTCTCTCTCTCTCTCTCTCTCTCTCTCTCTATATATATATATATATATATATATATATATATATATATATATATATATATATTAGTTTCATTTTTTTTATGTATAAATGGATTCAACCCCTTGAAAATCCCTTGAATACATGAAATACAATAGCTTAAACATGTAATTCAAACAAATATTTTCTCCATTCGAAATAAACACTTAATATAAAGATCAAAATGTAAAATAATGATACTTAAGGAATAACAATAAAAAATTTAATTTTCAATTACTTTATAAAATATATAGACATATTATTATTACTATTGTTGTTATAAGGGGTTGAATATATATATATATATATATATATATATATATATATATATATATATATATATATATCTTAAATTTCATTTTTGAATGTATCCCTTGAATACATAGAATAAAATAGCTTAAACATGCAATTCTAACAAATATTTGCTCCATTCGAAATTAACCCCTAATAAAAGGGTTAAAATGTAAGATAATGACGCCTGTGCTGTAACAATAAGAATTTATTTTTTCAATTAATTTATAAAATATATAGAGATACATACATACATATATACATAGATCACAACTTTTTTTTTTAATTGCATTTTTGAATGTATAAATGGATTCAATCCCTTGAATACATGGAACAAAATAGCTTAAACATGAAATTCCAACAAATATTTTCTCCATTCCAAATTAACCCTTAAAATAAGGTTTAAAATGTAAAATAATGATACTTATGTTATAACAATAAGAACTTATTTTTTCAATTATTTTATAAAATATAAAAACTTATTATTATTGTTGTTGTTGTTAATTTTTTAAGTTGAGTGGGTCATTCTATTAACTAAAAGAAAACTTTTCCATCAATATTTCATTTTTTCCATGCATGTTTGCCAAAGGTGGCTTCAACATTCCCTAAGGGAACCATATAATTTTCGTCACATATCTATAGAGTAACAAGTCCAAAGGCCCTAGGAAAACCTCCCCCCCAGACCGTTAGGACACGATCACTCTCCTGGTCAGCCTTGAGGCTCACCTATGACAGAAACCAATGGGGGGACCGCTGCTCCCCCCATCATAGGCCAACCTCCCACAGGGGTAGTGGCAGGGGCTGATACCGATAATCAACAAAACTTTGGCCCGTCTAATGACATATTAGGGGTGACTCCCACAACATAGCAAAAAAATACATCAGCAACAGAAGAAGCGAACATCAAGTCAACAACATACATTTCGAAGAACCCTAAACAAATAATGATTGAGCTCCTAGCACATCGCATCAACAAAAGAATCCAGTTCATGAAGGATCATGCGTTGATAGGAAAGTTCGTGGGTTTCTGGCCCACTAAAAACCCCTTTGAGGATGGATAGCTTACAGATGGAAACCCAAGGGCCATATTGACCTTCAATTGTGTTTTAAAGGCTTCTTCAATGTGCTCTTTACATGCATTGAATACAAAAATAGGATCATGGATGGAGGACCCTATTTTTTCAACTCTGCAGGATTATACCTCCGACACTAGATGGAGTAGTTCAACCCTGATAAACAAGATATTACATGGGCCACTGTCTAGATTCAACTCTACTCCCTCCCCCAGGACTACTGGGATGAGCAACCCCTCATATATATAGGCAATTCCCTTGGGGAATTCGTCAAGATAGCAGAGGAAACAAAGATCAACTGCTACGCAACATATGCTTGAATCTGCGTCTACATGAACATAACAGAGTCGCTACCAGGCAAGGTAAGTCTACTGCACAAAGAATTTGAATGGATACAAATTGTAGATTATGAGCATATTCCTTTCATATGCAAGAGGTGTCACCAACACGGGCATCTATTCAGAGACTTCCCTCTAAAAAAAAAAGTGGCGGTTGAAAATGAATCAAATGAAAAAGCATCAAAAGGATTCACGAAGGTCGCAAGCAAGAAAAGGCATAATAAGAGAACTAATTCTCACCTAAATAAGAAGAACTTGTGATTCGCAATAGCTTCGCAACCCTAAATCAGCTGAATGAGAACGAGAATGAACCAGACAACAAAGCTGGGTGCACCTCCAAGGAGAAGCCCCAGTCCTCCAAGGCACAACAGAACAAGATCCCACCAGAGACCTTTCTAAAACCTCAAACCCCTAGCTTCGCAAGGGAAAACCTTGCCTCAAAGGGCAAAGAACAGGCGCTGGAGGCAATCCCAAAAGCCATGGAGGAAGAGCCAGAGAGTATTGACCTTGAGAGCCTGAATCTCTTAGGCTTAGAGGATGCTTGCAATAAGAAGGACTTTCACTTAATATCTAAGCAGAAGGTCTAAAAGCTGGAAGAAATCCTTACCTAAGCACAACAGCTCCCCTCTCTGGGCATTCAGGGGGTATTCTCATAAATACAAAATACTTCATGAAAGAGTCCCACAAAATAGGTAGGAAAACATTGCCGCAAAGAACATTATAAATGGGAAAATAAATGGTCGATTTTGGGTGATTCCCCAAGTTAATAAGATTCTATGCCTACACCACCAAACCCCCCTCCCCCCCCCCCAATGAAGATCATCTCATGGAATATAAGAGGGCTCAAAAACCCCACCAAGCACAAGACAATAAAGAAAAGAATCATTGAGGAACACCCTGCAATATTCTACATGCAAGAAAACAAATGTTCCAGCTCCAGTCTGGAAACAACCTTCAAACAATTATGGAAAGGATGCAATACAATAGCGGTAGATTCCAATGGAGCGTCCAGAGGACTGGAAATCATCTGGAACCCCCAAATCATCTCCCTAGAAAATTATCATGCCAATGGGCATTTCATCCAAGCCAACCTTCACCTGATTGGAACAAACATCCATGGTCTGCTAACGAATTTCTACTTTCCCAAGAATCTCCACTAGAAAACGGAGCTTCTGGACAACATAGTTAAACTCAATAAACAAAGATCTCTTCCACTCTGGCTCCTGGGAGGAGATTCAACATGATAACAAACTTACAGGAAAAGAAGGTAGGAAGGATGCATCTTGATCTGGATAGTAATGGATTCAATAAATTCATCCAAGAAAACCACTTCATTGATCTCCAAACCTCCAATGATGTCTTCACCTGGAATAATAGAAGAGGAGGCACCCACCAAATAGCTTCCAGACTGGATAGGTTCCTCATCACGGAAGATTTCATTCATCTGGGGGGCGATCTAGCAGCTACCATCATCCCTGCCGCTGGTTCTGTTCACTAGCCAGTACAAATTCAATGGTTATGACTAGGTAATCACGCTCCCAAACCATTCCGCTTTGAACATTGCTGGCTCTGAAACCCAGGGTTCACGAAAATGGTCTCTGCTTGGTGGTCCTCCCTATCACCTCCGCAAGAAACTAAAATGCTCCAGTTCTAGACAAAGATGAAAATTCTCAAAGGTAAACTAAAGGTATGGAATAATTCCACCTTTGGAAATATCTTCAAAGAGCAAAGAGAGCTAGGAAAAAATGAAGAAGCTTCAACAAATAATCATCAAGGAAGGATGCTCATCCGATTCATAAAACGAAGAGAAGATATTATCAACTCATATGGAGGAAAGAAGGAGTCAGGAAGAAATCCTATGGAGACAAAAATCAAGGATCTGCTAGCTCAGAGAAGGAGAACGAAACACGAAAAAATTCCACCGCTCCATTATTCAGCATAGGATGCATAACATAATCAATGTCCTCAAAACCCAAAAAGGAGACCGTCTGGAAAAGAAAGAGGAAATTACAGAGGATCTGCGCAACCACTTTAGGAACATTCTGCAAGAACCTAATCATCATAGGCATGAGGCTATAGGAAAAATCACTCAACACATTCCTAAGATGATTGCAGAAGAACACAACTGGATGTTGCTCAAAGCCACCACTCTTGCTGAGGTGGAACATTCAATCTTCTAGCTGAAAGCCAGAAAAGCTCCAAGCCCTGATGGATTTACCACCAACTTCTTCCACTTCTTCTGGGAAACCAACAGAGACGAAGTCTGGGGTGTAGTGGAGGAATCGTGCACCACTCACTGGCTTCTTCCAATGCTTAATGCCACCTTCATCACTCTGGTTCCAAAAGAAGACAACACAACCTCGCAAAGTAAGTATAGGCCCATAGCACTCTGCAATGTCATTTATAAAATAATCTCCAAAGTTGTTGCTAACATGCTGAAGCATATCATCCCCAATATCATCTCCCCGGAGCAAACAGGCTATGTTGAAGGCAAGCAAATCCTTGATGGCATCATCTTAACCCATGAGTTCATACACTCTCTCAAATCCTCCAAAAAACCACGTATGCTCCTCAAAATTGATCTATCCATGGCTTTTGACAAAATTAGTTGGGACTATATAAAAAATGTCCTTATAGCCTTTGGCTTCAGCCACACTTGGGTACGCTGGATCATGAGCCTCATTACCTCTCAGTTTCTTTCCATTTTGGTCGATGGTCTACCCTCTGCAACTTTCAACCCCTCAAGAGGAATCAGATAAGGGGACCCCCTCTCACCCTTAATTTTCATCATCATGGCTGAAGGGTTGGGCCGCCTTCTCAAAATCTCCATCCACTCGGGTGCTTTACAAGGTATACCCCTCCAAAACCTCCCCCCCTCCTCCCATCAACAATTTTTGGATGACACGATGATCATGGGTTACCCCTCGGTTGAGGAAGCCTGTACCCTCAAATCTCTTCTAGATTCCTTCTCTGAAGCCTTCGAAACTGAGGTCAACCCTAAAAAATCGCAAATATTTGTCTTCCACACCCCCTTTTATCTCAACGCAACATTACCTGCATCTTAGGCTTCTCCATCGCATCCTTACCCTCCAAATACCTTGGAGCCCCTCTCATTGACACGACCATTAATCACTCCAACTGGCGAGCTCTACTAGACAAAATGAAAACCAGAATATCCAACTGGACCCATTGTATTCTCAATATAGCAGGCCGCTTGGTTCTCATCGAAGCAGTATTGCAGTCCCTACCCATTTACCTCTTCTAGGTACTGGTAGCCCCCAAATGGGTCCTCAAGGCCATGCGCAAATTGCAAAGAAATTTCCCATGGGGTGGTACCAAAGAGAAAAACAAATGGGCTTTAGTCAACTGGAAGGAAGTGTGTACACCAAAAAGTCATGGGGGGCTAAGGCTGCGCGACCCTGAGCACATCAACAACATCACGAGAGCTAGTATTTGGTGGAAATGGGTCTCCAACCCCCACACTCCATGGGCTAACCTGTGGGAAGCCAAATATGCTCGTTCCTGGCCCAAGGATGACCATATCAGATTCAACATAGAGCTGGGAGGATCCCAAATCTGGAAAGCAACAAGCAGCCAAAAGAAGATGATACAGATACACAACTTCTGGGAGCTACACAATAGCACTCAAGCTAGGTTATAGGAGGACTCCTGGTAGCAATTGCCAAGACTCTCCTCCATCTTCCCCATACCATTATGGAGTGCATCTTTACACGCCAGGCAAAGGAAGAGTGTACAGGATTTCTGGACCGATGACACAACTCAAGGATACAGGAACTGGCTACACACGAACAGATGGAAAGATGATTGGAACAATGAGAGTCACAAAAAAATCTGGGAGGAACTAAGCACTAAAAGAAAAATAAGAGCATAGCTAGGACCTGAAATCCTTCGTTGGGGTCATGTTTCAAGTGGAAAATACTCCACCAATGAAGCTTATAACCTCCTCCATCAATAGAACCTAGATCCAATAAATCTCATCTGGAAAAAGATATGGTCATCCAAACTCTAGCCCAAAGTAGCCACCTTTCTATGGCTTCTCAGTAAACGACGCATCCTCAAATGGGAGAATATTTTGGAGAGAGGGTTTGTAGGACCCTCCAGATGCCCTCTATGCCAGGAAAACTTGGAAACCATCGACCACTTGTTGGACCAATGCCCTACCTATAATGCCTTGTGGGACAGAATCACAGTTCTATTCTAGCATACCAATAGAGGAAGGGGAAAAATCATCAACACCATCAGTAGTTGGACAGACAACCCTTACTCCAGTAACGTCCTGAACAAACTCTGGAAAATGATTCTGGGCATTCTTATCTGGAACATATGGAAGGAAAGGAACAGTTGGATCTTCAAAGACAAATTATCCACCTCATAGCAGCTCTCAGCAAAGATACACGGTAACCTCACTGAAACGATGGCCCTTGAGGCATAGAGATAGGAGGATCTCCCTACCTCTTTTGTAGAATGTCACATATGGAACAACTGGCACATGATCATAAATACCCCTGTGGACATCAACCCAAGAAGTGCCGGTAGAATCCTTGCTCCTGAAAAATGGAAGCCCCCCCCAAATGGCTTCTTCAAATGTAACTTCGATGGTGCGTCCAAAGGAAATCTTGGAAATTCAGGATTCAGAGGTATGATTAGGAACTCTTAGAGAAAGCCACTTCAGATTTACTATGATAATATGGGGTGGGATATCAACAATTCTATGGAGCTTAAGGGGCTCATCTAGGGTATCCACATCATAATTGAGTTTCACTATTTCCCCTTGCAAATACAGGGAGACTCGCAAATCATCACTATGGCGGCCACAAGAATTCTCCATGGTACGATGTTCACAAAGGTATCTACTAGTTGGAGGCTAGCCCACAGGCTCAAACTTTTGGAACAGTTGATACACAATCACAAAGCCATTAATTTTCGCCATGTATGAAGGAAAGCAATCTTAGTTGTAGACCTCCTCGTGAATAAGGGGGTGGAAAGCCATAGAGAGTTGTATCATTCCAACCTTAACCAAGCAGACGATGATTCGTTAAGATGAGAATGCCATATTCTCATTCAAAAATATCTACTCTCCCAAGATGCCAGTGACAACAGGAGTATGAATGACAATCGCATCTCCCATTCCCATGAGGACGAAGCTCTGCAGCACGGGCCCTCACCCGATGTGGATCCTCAAACCAGTAACCATCTGCACGAGATGAATGAGATAAGGCATGATGAAGACACGCTTGGACAGTGTCACCCTCTCCAGGGTACCTCACTGTAGCAAGCATCCTAAACGATTATCTAGATTGATATGTAGTTTCATTAGGGGAATTTTGAGGTCTAAAATGGGTCTCCTAAGGAAATTATAAAATAATAGTGGAAATAATAAAATATTATTACATTACATCATCAAATTTTAGAGGGAAAAAAGAATAAGATAATAATAAAACAATAAAACAATTTTTTCAACTTGTATTTTCAACTTATCTCCCTATGGTTTTACTCAAATTTTGAGCACAAAAACTTGTTGAATGCAAAATTTAATTTATCATCCAAGGAGTACCCATGTTGGATACTTTCGATGGATCGTGCTACACAAAAAATGAGAAATACATGAAAAAATGATTGCAATCACGTTTTTTCATGTATTTCTCATTTTTTGTGTAGGAGGGTCCATCAAAAGTATGCAACATGGGTACTCATTGGATGAGAAATTAAATTTTTCATCCAATGAGTACTCTCTCTTGAAATTTAAGTAAAAACTTAGGGATATGTGTTGAAAATACGAGTTGAAAAAGTAGTTTTATTATTTTATTATTTTTTATTCTTTTAACTTTTTTACTCCAAAAATGGTGAATCATCCCCCATGGTTGAAATCATCATATTGAATCCTATTGGTTCTTATAAAGTTTATTTTGGTTGTACATTTTTCTTAGGAGACCCATTTTAGACCTCAAAATTCCGCTAATGGGCCATAACTCCTCACTCGAGCTCGCTCATGAAAACAGTTATGGCACACAGCTGCGTGCGAGGCTCAATCATGACCTGCCCCTTCGCATGTGTCAGAAGCCTTTTAAAATGAAGGCCCCTCAGCACAATGAGAAACACAGTCAGCTCATTCAGTGTATTTTGTTGATTATGTTCTTGCCCTCCTGCACGCCTAGTCCGCTGTGCAACCCTCTTCTTAGAGTTGTGCTACGCATAAATCTCGGGGCTGTGATTTATCTAGCCTACGCTTCTTATCCCAACTCCATTAGTCCCACCAGCCTCATTAGTCTGCGTGCCCCCATTACCCCGTGTCCCTTGATGTTCTTTCCCCCTTGTCATTCCCCCTGTCCACTCGCTTCTCCCCTGCTACATTCCTCTCCCCCTGCTAAGCATCCCTCCATCTCTATCACTCCTCTTCTTCAGTAGGACATGGCACCTAAGTTGCACCAAAGAACCATCCATGGTGGGTAGAGAGGGGTGCTCCCCGGTCGTTACCACTGCGGGGAGGAAAATCGCCTAAAGTCTGTTGAAGGCTCCTCCTCAGGTAGCTTCGCTAGACAGAGCCCCTGTAGAAATTTATTAATACTGATGTATTACTGGATCCTCCTGATCTCACAATATTTATCTTCTTGCAAAATACATAATCCTTCCACTGTTGATCTTGTGGAAATTTAAAACTCAATTGCAAACACATGTGAATAAATTCAATCGCACATAACACAATTGTTTAACAGGAAATCTTAAAGCTAAAACCCCCAACTATCATATATTATGTATATCAATGGATTCATGTAATAATATCATACAAAGATTAGTACATCAAGATCTAAGTACAATGTAGATTCATTACACACTGTCATGCAGAAATTTGCATCTCCATGCACCAATTTCTTGCCTCCTGACAACCTGCCTCCACTGGGCAATCCCTGCTGAAGAATACCCCAGAATGAATTTGAATTGGCCTTGCCTTGACTGGGCAATCCTCATTGACAACTCCAATGTGTGTCAGATGCATTGAATGCATCACTATAGTCACAATGGATAGTCCATCTCACCCTTTCACCTATCTCTCCACTGGGTCTCCACTGGAATTGACATACATTGTAGTTAAATGTTGTTTTTGTTCAGTTGTTAGTGAGTTATTAGTTTTGAATTAATTAACTAATTAATTCACTTAACTCTCACTAGTGTATCTTTCAGTTAGACTAGATACAACTAGCTCAACTGAGTTTAACTCACTTAACTAAGTTAAACTAAATAACAACTCCATAAACTACTCTTCCAACTCTGTCATAACTTTTCCACTTCAGTTCTAACTGAGTCCTCATGCATGAGCCACCAATAAACCCTAGGAATTGCGTAATTCCTTCAGCCCACTGATTTTCCAAATCTGTTCACTAAAATAAAGTGCTCCAAGAGAATAAGTTGATGTTTATTTTCGGGTTATTACTAAGAGCTAATAATAATCGACATGCATCTATTTTGAGATCAACAATCTATAAATAGTCTTCGCCCAATATTCTAAAAATAGAATTTCATCTATTTTTCACATTTTACCAACCATCTACAAATAGCATCCTACAACTTATAGAATATGTTCACCATGTCTAAAAATAGACATACACTTAAAAATAGCCTACGAGCCCCACTTAGTGAAGGTGCTTACTTTTCACTAAGCTCATCATCTTGTTGAATCCCAACAGCCTCAACCTGGATCAGGAGGAGGAGGCCCCCGTGCAGGCTCCACAGAGAGGCAGATGTGGACCTCAGAAGTCCACCATTGTGCATCAGGCATACCTCTCGCCTCGCAAGACCGAACCTCTTCTGGTTCAAGAGGATGAGGGTGATGATACAGATGTATGGATTGTGGACTCTGAAGGTACTTGGACGTGTGTCCCTGACGCTGAATATCCAGTGGCTCCCATCCTATGCACACTGGTCCCCAAATCAATGCGTCCACTCACTAATACAGAGGAAGCGGCTGTGCAGGCGTACGCCTGCCCCATAGTGGAGGAAGAGCCAGACAATAATGATGAAGTTGAAGACTAAGGATTGTGAAAATGCTCAATTCTTCCTTGTTTTTTTTTTATTCCTCCTATCACCACGGAATTTCAAGTTATACTTATGCTTCCGCATATTTTGTAATTTATGGACACACCAGCGCTTCTACGCATTTTGTAATTTCCTGCTTCAAGTATCTTTAGGGTTGTTTTCCTCCATGGAGGCGACCCCGAAATTGTGCAACTAAGGCTGAGATTGGTTAAGTGCAGCTTGCCAACCCAACTTGTAGGATATGTATTGTTTCCTTTTTCGAATTAATATAGATTAGCCTAATTTACCAGAAAAAAAAGAGTCCAAAATTGTAACCTATACAACATAAAGAGTTCAACAAGAGAATATATAGATATACGATAACAAAAATTGCTATATCTATGATAACAATAATTCCTAAGCATTTCCATAAACTTGATTAGTTAAAAGAGTTGATAGCTTCGGGTCGAAGTCATCCATTTCCTCCTCTCTCACCCCTATCGATGAGACATTTTATTAATATTATTATTTAAAACATATATAATATGTAAATGGTTGACATTAAAATAAAATAATGGTTGATATTTTATTTACAGATTACATTTTTCCATATGCAATTTTTTTTTCCCTTTTTCTATTAATATATTTTTAAATACATTTCAATATTACTTAGTTTTATATATTGAAATATTTATTTATGATTACATTGTATTTTATAATTAATATTAATATTTTTTAAATATCACATATTAGTTTTATATTAAGAATTGAATTAGTTACCTATCTTACTTTCAGTTACTCCTCTTTGTACATTGAAATATTTTATTGCAGATTACGTATGTGTGTGTATTTTTTCAAAAAATTGACATTAAAATAAATTAGTTAACATAGATGTCCCCTGATGTGGGTGAAAGTATCATGAACGAGAGGGATTTGGGATCTCAGCCCCTAGCCATATGTTAGCCATGCAATTAGGTACATGGGAAGGTGGTGGGTTCTTATCCCAAGGTAAGATGGTTCTGGAGAATATTTTAATGCCTATTATTTTCTGCCTCATGTATGATTGTGCTAAGGTGTGGTGGGTGATGAGAAGAAGAGTTGTGCATTTAGGGGGTAGTTACAGTTGCAACTTAGGCCAACATCGAAAGTCGAACGACAAGGGAGGTGAGGAGGAAATTCTTCAAGGTGACCCTTGTGACTAGTTCGGTGTGCATATTTTTGTTTGGGACCTGAGAGAGGAGGCGCCTAAGGTTTATGCTTTGATAGGTGGTCGAATTCCTTTTGCGCGGTTGCTCCTCCATAAGCCGACACTTTTTTTGAAAAATTGGAGGCATCACCTGGGCTTGCGAGTGTGGGTAAGGTGTATTTCCCTCATTTGGTTCTTTCTATCTGTGCCCAATTCTATTAATTGTATTTGGGGTGTATTTGTTGCTCAAGAGCTTAGGTGGTATAACTAGTTCCTTTTGCTTTTGGGTGGAAATATATGTTGTTGTGGTAGTGGGTTCCTGGGAAATGGTCGTTGTTGTCCTTAGTCAGGGGCCTAAAACCCCTGTGAAGCGTATCCCAGGTATAATCTATTAGTTTCGGGGGATATTAAGCCCTCTCCCTATGTTTGAGTCTCTTGTACTTCGTAGGCTCTTACTTGGGGCCAGTTCTAGGCTGCAACCGTGAGTCTACCCCTGTGGTTCTTGAAGTTCTATCCATCTGTTGGGTTGTTTTCCATAGGTCACGGAGGTATTTGATGTAGGTCCATAGCATTGTAAGAATTATGTTAAGCATTTGTGTCCACTCTCATTGCTATTGATCTTTTGTAGTGTTGGGGAGTTTGGGGGCGTCTAGCCCAGGGGTGGTGGCATTGGTAATTTGCACCCCTATCGTTGTGGTGTGTTATCAAGGGAAATTGGGGTGTTGGGGCATTATAGTGGTTGGTTGGTCTGGAGTCTTGCTTTAGCAAAGAATTTCTCCTTGTGTGTAGATATGTCGCGACAAAGTGGGAGGGCATCATGTCCATCCCACTACTAGTGGGGGTAGAGTCTCTTCTTCTAGCAAGAAATGCTTAGACAATATAGATAAAGAAGAGGAGATAGTGAAAAACCTTGCTCCTTCTCTTGGTCGTTTGGTGCAGGCTCCCTCTATGGAATCAATAACTGTTCAATTGAAAGGAATCTAGGCCAACTTGGATATCTTGTGGAATCATAAGTACGAGGATCATAAAGAAATAGTGGCATACTCTAACGACATTTATTTTCTCAATTTTAAATTCTTGAACAACTGGAGAATGTTCATCGAAGCCAACAAAGATAAAATGAACATCTGCAAGCAATAGAGGCTTGAATGGAACACATGGAATTTCATATGCATGAGAAGAAATATCAACTCGCTATGTTAAATATGCATCATCCACATTTGCCACCCTGAAATGCCATTGCTAGGTTATTTGCTTATTTTGCCAGTTTTTTGGTTAATATGACTTTGGTGCCCTCTAGAAATAAGATGTAAATTGTTAAATATGTTGATATATATTCCAACTTTCCTTATGTTAGTGCTCAATTGTTCCCACATGTAAACAACTTGAATATGCATTCACTTAGGACTAAGGATCCCTCTTGCTTTAGGTGGTATAGGTTGGCCTTGAGTGCACCACATGGGATAACCATGACAAGAATTGTATAATTTTCAGTACACAAATATAATAACGCCAAATATGAATTAATTTTTCATTGTAGTAGCACGTGGCATCAACAGAAGTGAACAAAGAACTGTTATTCTAATAAATTCCCAAAAACTTTAGTCAACTTGAAAATGAGAATAAATTAAATATAAACACAAAAACGAAATAAAAACCAAGAAGAAAAAAGAATAAACTTAAAAATTACAATGTCAACCATTCAATGATTATATGAAACACTTGTAACAAGTACATATTTAATATAAACTCTTTATAGAAGATTGTTTTCAATAATATATATAGGAATAGTCAATAACCCCATCTTTACGAGAAACTATAGGAATGATTTTTTTTTAGAAATTATGTCAATAACCCCATCTTTACGAGAAACAGGGTCTTAAATAATAGTCATGGATTATAAATATCTGAATAACCGTCTTAAATAAACAACTTTAAATTAAAACAACATAATCTTAAAATAAATGTTTAATCATGCGATGCCTTCGTGACTTGGTCTCTTTGAGGTAGGTCTGGTTCATTCAACGTTGCATCTTCTAAAGTATTAATAAGTTCGATTAGAGAATTGATATCCTTCAGTCTTTCTTCAAGGGCGGAAGCTGTGCTTTTTTTTTTTCCAAATTCGCGCTTTTAATTATGCCCTTTTAACAATTTTATCGTATCTCAACATACGCTCTCACTATTGAAATTCTCTGCAAAAACTCTCTCCAGATCTCTTCTTTGGCCTGTATCAAGACTTGCTTACCCGTAACTGTAAAGTTGATCACTTCCTTCAAAGTCTTTACCTCATTGTGATTCTTCCTCAGGGTGGCTTGGATTTGTTCAATCTAATGGTTCTTCCTCTCCACTAAATTCTCTCCCCTTCGCTCGGGTCTGGTCTTCTCCGCATGATCCAAATCTAATTCCTGCTCTAGTTGAGTCATCTTAACATGTAACAGTTTGAGATCATTGAGCTGTGTTGAGAGCTTGATCAATTGACACCTTATATGAATCGGGAATTGTCAGATCAACTATACCCGACGGTTGTGATCTGTCGGGCAGAAAGTGTGCATCAACTCCCGCGCACATTTGGGTGCAACGTGCGGGATCAGTTAGCACGATAGGGAATTGCAATGGTTTATTAGTTAACATGAATATTGAAATGTTTTATTTACTTATATCCAATTGAAATATGAAATATAAATAATATAAATTTTATTTATTTTTTGTTTTAATTAGTGTTAAAAGATTTTTAAAAGTTGATATAAAATTATTTTATTTAATATGGAAATGGAAATATTTGATTTATAACTAAGAGGTAGAGTGAAATATTTTTACATATCTCCTTTGTATTGGGTTGTAATATCAACAACCACTAAAGCTAGCAAACTACGTTTTATAATACTTATTTTAAAAGAGACATTTTTTAACACCACGTTCAACACAGACGAAATTACACATTACTCTCATACTGGATTTTAGAATGAGCATCTTTGCTTAATTAAAATCTTGATTATACATCTATACATAAACACTTGACATTTTCTTTGACATGTTTTATTATTTTATAATTTAATTTTAAAAGTAATATGGATATTTTTTTTTTGTAAGCTTTGTAGGACTACATCTTCGTCATGTCCTTAACAGAGCACACAATCACCATTTGTCCAAGACCCTATGGACAAGTGATATGCATAACATTTTTTTTTTCTAAGTTGGTTTAATCTATTAATATGGAACATAATATACAAAGGGAGATTCACCTCTAGGGTTGCAAAACTATCCAACTCCAGAGGGAAGCATAATAAAAAAAACGTAGTATAGGCCGCCCAGAACCGGGAAACCGACCCAAAAAGTGCTGCCCTTAAACAGGAAACCAACATATAGAAAGTGTCCCAAAAAACTGAATTTGCAGAAGAAACTGTTACTGCTAAGATTAATACATTCAACGTGTCCTAACTTGTAGCAATTCATTGACAAAAATCCCAAAAAAAGAGGAAGAAGACCTGTCATCAGACTAGCTGTCAATGTGGGGAGGAATCTCTTCCACAATTGGGCAACTGTAGTCATCCTTATTTTTTTGGAATGCTGGGCTGAGTTCTCAGAAGAGGAGGGAGAGCTTGTATTCTTCAAATCCTTATCCACGCGCGCTAAGCTGTCGCTGCTTGTGCCTGCGCTGCTAGAAGTTTGCGAGCGAGATTTAACTGGGAGAGCTACAGATTTTTTGGTAACTGGAGGAGGCATAACAGAAGTGGTAGAATTCCTTCTGCATTTTATGGAACTAGAGGTGAAGTCACCAGACTGCTCCTCCTGAAAAACTATCGAAATTGTCGCTGTGACTCGCAGCTTATCCATGGTGCTGTTGAAGAGGAAGCGGGCTTCATTTCTAGCCGAAGGTTAGTAGGTGCAGACATCATGGACAGAATGGGGCGGACGAGAGCCACCGCCACCCCTTCCACCCCTCCCTCCATTGCCACCCCTTCTGCACCTCATACGGTGCCGATGCGACATTCTTTGCTTGCTAAAGGTGGAGAGAGAGCACCGAGAGTCTGAGTAAAGAGACAAAGATGCAGAGTGAGATGAGACGGAAGCAGAGCGGGTGGACAAAGAGGGTTGAGCAAAGAGCTGAGACAAATTCCGAGTGGTGATGACTGGCGAAGATGGAGAATGGAAGCTATTAAGTGCTGAAGGACCAACTTCGTTGTGAGGAGATGGAGTGCGTGCTACTCTGGTGAACTGGGAGGCAAAACGAAGATAGAAGTGAAGCGGCGGACTAGAGCTTAGAAACCGAGGCAGATTGAAGGCTAAGGCAAAGGAATGACGAACAGGGGGACGTGTCTCCATTGAATGTGTCGAGCAGGCAGAGTAAATGCTAAGCGAGCGCATGTGGAGTGTAGAACACATTACCTCGAGGGCCTTTAAGGCAGAGGTACTGCGATCAGGTGCAGGCATGTGGCCTGCCCAGATGTCGCCATCGAGGCCCGCCACTATCAAACCATTAACAATCACCCGTAGCCAGGCGTGATATGCATAACATTGATTATATATATGTTTATTAATTAAGTTTTGATTATACATGTATACATAAACACTTGAAATTTTATTTGACATGTTTTATTATTTTATAGTTTAATTTTTAAAATGATATGCATAACATTGGTTATATATATGTTTATTAATTAAATGTAAATGTGAAGTTATGAAATATTATGGTTATAAATATTATTCATCAATATTTAAAATTATTTTATGCAATATGTATATTATTAATTAATTTTTTCCTGAAGACATTTCATTCATATATATATAACAAATTGAATTGAATAGAATTATTGCTTTTATTATTACTTTTTATTTTTATCAATTTTTTAATTGAGCCAACATTGTGGTTTTATTATTTTTATTAATATTATTATTATCATTATTATTATTTGATATAATGCTTCACAACATTTCATCTAATGCATCACTACAACATCTCCCCTATACTAGGTTGTAGAGCATCTCTTGGTGCAATTAACATTATATTAATAACACATGGAAAAATCAATTTCTCTAATGCCACCTCATACACAACCAATTCTCTCAACATTGGATCCATACCTGTCATGACCTTAGGGACTCCTATGGTTACGAGGCACATTTTGGGCACATCGTTATCCCTTCAGCATGTGGCACCAGTGTGCTTCACCTCTGCCTCATGGAGCACATAATTATTCCACTAAGACTACGCCTCACAATAAGTTCACTTATATAATGTACATACCATTAATTACTTAGCTAAATATCATAATTCGTCGATATAGTGCACACAATTTTACCATGTATTATACTTCAATTAACCTTCCATTTATAAAGAACTAAGCATTATATGCAAGATATCAATTGACCTGTAAATTTTTGTGAGTGCTTACTTAAACAAGAATATGCAACTCACGACCTTTAATTGACACTTAATTTCATGTGAAAATGAGAAAAAATATTCCTTAGATAATGCCTCACTAATGAATTAACATATTCAATGGAAACAAATAAGAAATAAGGAAGCATAACAAGAGACTTGATAACAAAGTTCACTCTCATAGATGGGATATGTCTCTGGATTAATTTGGAATACAAATCACTTATATTATCTCTAGGAATTCCCTTTCTTACAAAATAGGCTGAAATCTATTGGAAACTAGATCACTATTGGGAGAGGGGGGGGGGGGGTGTTGAATTAATAGTGTGAGCACTTATACAAATTTTCTATAATTATCTAATCTTTAACATGCATAAACTAAAACACATAATTAGAGATTAGTGCATAAAACATAAAGCATAAACCATGAAAGAAATTACACAATGGACACAAGTGTTTCTAGTGGAAAACCCATCCCGGGAAAAAAACCACCTTGCTGTTGTTGTGCTGCTCAATTGTTCTATTGTATGATGAAAAAATTATACATGGATCAAATCACTCCCCTGAGATGTAAGACTCGACTTCTTTCAAGTATATTGTCTCTTTAAGACACGAAATTGTTTCTCTCTCGGATCTACTAACTACCATCCGTTGAAGGCCACCATGATCAACGGTCCTCACCCGATTTCTCCTGAACCAAAAAAATGACTCTATAGACTCTGATCTACTGGTGACCACCATGAACAATGAGCCTCACCCAGTTTCTACCAGAATATACAACCACAATTGGACGGAGAAAACTCTTCCTTCTACTGAATCCGCCAAGTCATTGTCTACTGAAAGACTCCATGGCTTCACAACCTCGTTTCATGTATTTTCATATTGGAATCTGGAAACTTGCTCAACTTGAGCACTGCAATAAAATATCATCAAAGCTCAAATAAATTTGCAGCGCAAGTTGCCATCAAAACCTCCATATAAAATCTCCAACACAAGGAGCAAAAAAAATCTCCTCAACTTACTACATCAATCCACAACTCATCAACACAAAATATGCATAAACATGATGGTTGAAATATGCTTCAGCTCACTGCTGCTACTACTACAAACTGCTTTAGAAATTATGCACTAGAGAACACATGTAGCTTGCAGGCTCTTCTCCAAGCTCTCACTCACTCCACAACACTAGTAGACAATCAACCATACTCACAATGAGCTAACTCCAATATGTAGATGTACTTAAGTGCTCAACTCAATAAATACTCAGAACTACTAAGGCGCATCACAACTCAGTTCATATGCTAGATTAGATTCAAATTAAACTAATTGACTCAATCAACCACTAAATCCAATTGCCTTTTTTATCTTTTCAACTTTGATCAACTTCTGGAGGCCCCAAGAAATTTTTTGACCATAAACTGAAAATTTTCAATCAAGGAATTCACCACAAGCCAAAAATTAGCTTAACAACGCGAGAAATCTGGAGAAAAAATCGTGAAAATTCTATAGTCGCTCCCACAACACATCATCCATGCAACTTTAGCCTCCTGGAGCCATAGTCACTCCCATAGTCCTATCTCCATATGACTTTAGCATCAGAGCTGCTCCCTTGACCCATCATGCATGCGACTAGAGCTAAAACTAAAGTAAAACACAAGTCCTTCAGTCTTGAACCTCTGCCACCTATTGGAGCATCATCCTTAGCTTTTGAACACTCCTCCAAGGCTCTGCAACATGTCTGAAACTGATGAATAGGTAAGGAGTAAGTCTATGACATGTGAGATGTATTTTTCCAACCAACACCTCCAACTCCACAAGCAACAACCTTAACATCTCTAAACATCTCCATCACCCATAAAAACATATCTGACCTCTGTAGCAACATATCCAACTCCAGAAGTAACAACATCAAGGCATAAAACTGCCTCCATTACTGGTGGAAGCGCCTTCAACACAAGAAACTACAGCTCACATGTAGCAACGCATGCAATGTCTCCAAGACATGTAGAGACATATTCGACATCTAGAGAATATAGTCATAGGAATCCATCTCCTCATTAACCACTAGGTATAGTCATATGATGTTGACATAAATTCCAACTAACAAGAGCATCACCAATCATATAATACCAAGCAATCATCCCTCATTGATTAGGTGATCATGTCCAAGTTAAAAAAATGCTCAAAACTAGAACTTATCAGAATTGGTTGAAATCTTAATGACCGAAAATGCCTCGTCGCTGCGATTCTAGCACCATGAACACAACTCAAATCCGACGTCGTATGTGAAAGTTATGCAGGTTTTAAGTTTTCAGTATCCTTCAAAAAATTAGCTGACCAAAGTTGACTTTTCAACTTTGGAAAAATTAAAAAGAGAATATTCTTTGGAATATTCCAAAGAGTATTCCCCTAGAATATTCCTTGCGGACGTACCAGAATTTGACAAGTGGCTTCTCCTTATTTTTTGATTGGTTGATTGTGTAAATTTTCGGCCAATTACGGGCTTTCACGTGGCAGGCCCGGAGGCCGCCACGTGGCCCTTGGCTGGTGGAAATTTTGGCAGTGTATAAATTTTATGACTCTACCAGATTTGAACACCTAACCTCGTAGCAAACAACACATGCACATACCGTTAGGCCACAAGGGTGGTTCTTAACAGTCAATGCAGCCACGACATATTTGAAGTTTGAATTGAATTCTATCGGCGACAAATGGGGGCCAGCCCCTAAGGGCCAGTCCCCACATATAATATGACCACCCGTCAGGAACCATGGGGCTCACAAGAAGCGGGAACGATTAACACTAACCGTTAAACTGCACCATGTGACTACTCCAAAGCCAGTTAATGCAAACAGTTGGCTTAAATGTCATGGTTCCGCCGACGGCTAAGGTGGCGGTCCATGTGACCTACCACCCCCAAACATTTAATTTAACAAGCAGTGGTTCCACCAAGCCTGGAGTGGGTTCCGAATTTTACGGCCTTCCGCCAAATTTGTCGAGTTAATCTAGAGTTAGCCCACATTTAGTGGGGTTTTCAAGTGACATTGGGCATAAATTTTGTTTAGGTCATAACTTGCTCAATATTGAACCATTTTGGAAAAAAAAATAGTCAATTTTGGGTTTCTTGAGCATTCTGCAGTGTTTGGGACAGGATGCAGAGTGAACAGAGGTGTTCTTCAGCCATTTTTTCTTCAGGAAAGAGGAAAGGGCCACTAGGGCCATCAGGGAGATGGAGCTGTTTTGGGTTGTACTTCACTGTTTGAGGTGAAACAAAAGCCATTTTTAGCTTATTTTTGTCTTCTGAAGTCAAATTCACAATTGTTTTTTCCTATTTAGGCATATATTTCACTGAATAACCATTTTTAGCAACTTAATAGATCAAGGACATGCCCATTGGGAGCCTTGGACCCGACAGATGTAGCCCAGGAGGGGTGAACTGCCTCATAATTTTGATGTGTTATGCTATGGTGAATTTCTCTTACTGTGTATTTCTGATGTAATATGTTAAGAATTAAACTTAATTAACATTTCCTCACACAAATACTCAAAAAAAATTACCAAAAACATTTTGTTTAACCTGCAAGACATGGAGAATACTTTGCACACTAAATTAAATGGAAATGGATACTTTGCATAACATTAAAAATAGTTCCATTTTCAGATAATATGGTATCAGAGCTAAGGATTTGAGCCTTAGGAGCTAGAGTTTTACTCTGCATTTGTTCTTGTGCAAATATATAGTTGATTGTTTGCAATTTTTGATGCTTACTAGGCTTAAAATCAAGAGAGGTGAAGGACACTTGATTAGTGCACAAAGTAATCCACAACCAAGAAGGGCCATAGAGCCACCTCCAAGAGCCATTGAAGAAGCCTCAAGCATTTCTTCAAGAGAAGGAGAAGATCCTGAATATATTGATCCCAAAGAAGAGGAACATGTATTCTGAAAGGCTTTCCTAGACATAACAGGGATGGTGAGGATACTCTACCAAGAAAGGAATGATAGGCTTTTTGGAGAAGGGTCTAAACATAAAAAATAAGGAGAGGCTTCTTCAGGAGGAAATAAAAGCAATGGCAAGTCAAAGAAAGGACACAGAGGAAATGGTGATCCACCATCTCCATCTTCATCCTCTTCCTCTACATCGTCATCCTCAACTTCGGTGAATCAATCTCACAAGTCTAAAACCAATGGTAAAAGTCCATTTTTAAAGCTTGATGTTAAATTTGAGTTGCCTATGTTTAATGGTGAGGTAAATGTAGAGAAACCTGACAATTGGATAAGACAGTTGGACATTTACTTGAGGATACAAAACCTTCATGAAGAAGACACCAAGATTCAGTTAGCCTCTTTGAGAATGGAAGGAGCAACATTGGTATGGTGGGAAGCCAAGACCAAGGATGAAATTAAAAAACATGGTAAGATCACTTTATCATGGGCTGAATTTATTTCTGCAATTAAGAAGAATTTTATCCATTAGCTCATTTACAAAAGGCTATCATGAATTGGAAAAGTTTTAGACAACTTAAGGGACAAAGTGTTCAAGATTACACTTAAGAGTTTAGACAAAGGGCTTTATTACTTGGAATTGATTTGCATAGCCAAGAGAATTTGCTGAAATATATAGGTGGTTTACACAACTATCTTATTCATACTATCTTTATGTTCAATCCTACTAGTCTAGACGAGGTTTGTGTTCAAGCCACGCATTTAGAGGCTAGAGGTAAACAATCTTTTGATGGGAACGAGGGTAGTGAATTTAAAGGAAAAGGTAGAAAAAGAAATGCAAACTATAGGAAAGAAAAAGGAAAGTTATTTTGTAAAAACTGTTCCAAAACAAGCCACGATGAAGACCATTGCTGGAAACTTCATCCAGAGTTGAAACCAGAAAAATTTAAAACCAAAGATAAGGCCAAAGAAAAGGGAAAAACAGTTGCAACTGCTGAACAAGACTTAGGGTCTAAATTAGGTGATGAAACTAAAAGCATAGCCATGGTACTAAAGAACATAAGGGAAAAGAGATTGTAAATGAAACAAATCCGAGTTCTAGCACTTTAAACTGTCACATAGAAACTCCAAATGAAGAGAGGAGGATAGAGTTGTTTCATGTGAGGGTAATAGCCAAACACACAAAGATATACACACTATTTGACAATGGGTCACAAGTGAATCTCATTTCAGAAGACTTAATCAAGAAGCTGAAACTTGAGTCCATTACACATCCAAAGCCATATCCACTTGGAATGATTTGCAAGGATGCTAATTTACAAGTCTCAAGAAAGTGCATGTTGCGCTTCACCATAACAGCTCATTATGTTGACATGATTGAACTAGATGTAGTACCACTTGACATTACAGGTGTGGTGTTGGGTAGTCTGTATTTATATGAAAGAAAGGTGATATTCCATCACCATGAGAACACGTATCATCTGTTTAAGGATGGCAAGGAGTTTATTGTGAAAGCACATCGGAAGAAGCTAGAATCTCCTTTAGTGAATGAAGGGCAGTTTAAAAGGCTTGTCAATGCAAGTCAAAATCTGACTTTGTTGATGATTAAGAAAAAATATTTTGTACATAATCCTTTTCATGTTATTGCTGATATAAATGATGAAATGTTTTAGTTTGAAAGTAGGTCGTCTTTGGAAGAAGATGACAAGATGTTGCAGAAAATGTCTTTGGTGTCGATCGGTGCAGAGAAAAGTGTCGGTGCAAGGTGGTGTAAAAATCCATGAGAAGGAAAAGCATGCAAGAAAAGAGGACACAAAGTTCATCATGGGTCATTGCTGGTTTCAGAATGGCAGGTTGGTATGGCGAGAAAACTTGGTCGGAGATCGACACAAGTACATGGCTCATTCGGCAAAAATTCGCCATGAGGACAGTTGGCAAGGTGAATCTTATTTCCAGTTTCCTTTGTGTTGGAAATATGATGCAGCGTGTTGTCCTTGATGGCAACCCACTAAATGAAGATGAAGACATGCGACTGTTGACATGTGTTGTCCTTGATGGCAATCCACCTGATGAAGTTATTCTTGACTTGATGGACTTGGTAAATGATGTAAATATGATGTGATATGATGTTTGTTGATGATATGATGCTGAGTGTTGTACTTGAAAGGCAACCCTCTTGATGAAGATGATGACAACTTACTTGATGAAGTTGTGCTTGAGAGAATATGTTCCTGATGAAGAAAATATGATGTTTCTACAGTGTGTACAGAAGGCAATGAAGAAAGGAATTCAGAATGTGCTCAAATATGATGAAAAGAGTATGTCTCTTTGTATACGCGGATTGGCCTAGGGGAAGTCGCGTATGCACGCGGAAAATAACGTGCCAAGTCGCGTATGGGCTAAAGCGCTCAAAAAGTGCAAAACCAAGGGTAACCACCATGGTATTGACCCATTGTATTGGGTAATGATCCGCCTAATTGACCCTGTCCAGGTAGTTTTGGGCTCATGGTATTGTTTTGGCCCATGGTATTGAAAAAGGGGCTCATGGTATTGAAAAAGGATAAACCTATATAAGGAGAACAAATTCATTGTGCATAACATGAGTGTGGGTGCAAGATGTCTAAGCTTGAATGAATACTTCTCTCTGAAGTATACTGATTGGAAAGGGTTACACTTGAATGATAAATCTGAATGTATGATGCACCAATGATGAAGAAGGGGATCTAGATCTGAATTGCTCTTGTATTTGCCAGATCTGATTATGGAAGGCTTAGATCTGTGATGAGGCGAGCATCTAGGCGAACATATGTCTGAAGCAAAAGTGTAGATCTGAATTGAATATCTGATCTGATGAAGTATGCTGCTCTGTAATGATTGAAGATCTATACGCTACTTCGCCGCGGAGGAAGCGCGTATATACGCAGCTTCAGCGAAGAGAAAGCGCGTATGTGCAATAAAATATACACTGAGGTATACGCTGGTTTGTGTGGACGGAAGCGCGTATATACGCAACATCAGTGAAGGGAAAGAGCGTATGCAAACTAGGGTTTGCTGAAGCAAGGGGTATGAAATATCTGATCTGTTCTGCTGTTTTTATGATATCTGATCTGTGTTGATATGTATCTGCTGATGATGTATGGTTGAGCTTAAAAGTATGGAAAGGGTTCGGTATGGAAATATGATGAATTTTGGCCTACAAGTTGTGTTCTATTGAAGTGGTTGGATCCAGTGTGAAAATTGATGAAATGTGGTCCAAGGTGGTGCTGAGGGTTGTAGCCTTCAGTCAGGGGGTTGTAGCTCCCTTCCAGGTGAGGCTGGTAAACGAGATCGGGGGGTCGTAGCTCCCTTCCAGGAGAGGCTGGTAAACGAGTCAGGGGGTTGGAGCTCCCTTCCAGGAGAGGCTGGTAAACGAGCGCAGGTGGGTGCCTGCGTGCTGGTCAAGTTTGCGCCAGCACATATGTTGTAAGATGTTTTCTCTATAATAATATATTGAAGGCTGAGCAACTGCAGCGGTGGTTTTCTCCCGATTTGGGTTTCCACCTAAAAATCCTGGTGTTCATGTGTGATGCTTTGTGTGATGGCTTATTCCGTTCTTACTGCACATGTTTACTGTTTATTAAACATCTGATGATTGATTGATGGAATGATTTAAGTGAAGAACTAATGACATAAGTAGATATCTGTGTATACGCGAGTTTTATAAAGGATATCTGCGTGTATACGCTAGTTGGCTTCAGCAAAGTAGCGTATGGGTTTTAAAGGAATGAAAAAGTCAAAAGTTTTGAATATGCAGTAAATACTGATTCACCCCCCCCCTCTCAGTATTTTTCCCAACACTTTGAAGGTAGACCATTGTAGGAACAGTATGATTTCTGCAAATTTTAATTGTTTTTCAACAAATTTAAAAAATTTGCATGATGACTCAGTCAAGGTTAGCAACAGTCGGTCAGTGGATTCAAGGAAGAATTTATTTTTTTATGAGAATATCAATTTAATGAAGTCAGGAAGATTTCAGTGGTTCAAGGTCAGAAGAGTGGAGAATCAGTCTTCTCATCTTCAATTTCTGTAAATCAGAGAGCTTTTGGGGTCCAAAAGCTTCCCATTTGGGAGGTGTGATCAGATGATCATGTCCAAGTTGAAAAAAACTCAAAAATGGAACTGCTTAGAATTGGTTGAAATCTAAACGACCGGAAAGGCCTCATCACTTCGATTCTAGCGCCATGAATTGGGCTCAAATCCGACGTCGTATGTGAAAGTTATGCAGGTTTGAAGTTTTCAGTATCCTTCAAAAAATCAATTGACCAAAGTTGACTTTTCAACTTTGGAAAAATTAAAAAGAGCATATTCTTTGGAATATTCCAAAGAACATTCCCCTAGAATATTCCCTGCAAACGTACCAGAATTTAAAAAGTATCTTCTCCTTATTTTTTGATTGGTTGACTGTGTAAACTTTTGGCCAATTACGGGCTGCCACGTGGTAGGCCCAGAGGCCGCCACGTGGCCCCTGGCCAGTGGAAATTTTAGCAGTGTAAAAATTTTGTGACTCTATCGGATTTGAACACCTGACCTCGTAGAAAACAACACATGCACCTACCGTTAGGCCACGAGGGTGTTTCTTAACAGTCAATGGAGCCACGACATATTTGAAGTTTGAATTGAATTCTGTCGGTGACAAATGGGGGCCAGCCCTTAAGGGCTAGCCCCCACATATAATATGACTACCCGTTAGGAACCAGGGGGCTTGCAAGCAGTGGGAATGGTTAACGCTAACCGTTAAATTGCACCACATGAGCACTCCAAAGCTAGTTAATGCAAACGGTTGGCTTAAATTTCGTGGTAAAGCCAACGGCTAGGGTGGCGGTCCATGTGACCTGCCACCCCCAAACATTTAATTTAATTACTAGTGGTTTCGCCAAGCCTAGAGCAGGTTCCGCCTTTTACGGTATTCCACCAAATTTTTCGAGTTAATCTGGAGTTAGCCCACATTTAGTGGGGTTTTCAAGTGACATTGGGCATAAATTTTGTTTAGGTCATAACTTCCTCAATATTGAACCATTTTGGAAAACAATTTAG
Source organism: Pinus albicaulis (assembly GCA_034641835.2). Lineage (NCBI taxonomy): Eukaryota > Viridiplantae > Streptophyta > Pinopsida > Pinales > Pinaceae > Pinus > Pinus albicaulis. The sequence goes on along the minus strand of CM076575.1, from coordinate 779,716,923 downwards.
TCAATTTTGGGTTTCTTGAGAATTCTGGAGTGTTTGGGACAGGTTGTAGAGCGAACATAGGTGTTCTTCAACCATTTTTGCTTCAGGAAAGAGGAAAGGGCCACTAGGGCCATCAGGGAGATGGAGCTGTTTTGGGTTGTACTTCACTGTTTGAGGTGAAACAAAAGCCATTTTTAGCTTATTTCTGTCTTCTGAAGTCAAATTCATAGCTTTTTTTTCCTGTTTAGGCATATATTTTATTGTATAACCATTTTGAGCAACTTAATAGAGCAAGGACATGCCCATTGGGAGCCTTGGACCCGACAGCTGTAGCCCAGGAGGGGTGAACTGCCTCATCAGTTTGTTGTGTTATGCTATGGTGAATTTCTCTTGCTGTGTATTTTTGATGTAATATGTTAAACAGTAAACTTGATTAACATTTTCTCACACAAATACTCAGAAGAAATTACCAAAAACATTTTGTTTAACCTGCAAGACATGGAGAATACTTTTCACACTAAATTAAATGGAAATGGATAATTTGCATAACATTACAAATAGTTCCATTTTCAGATCACTCATGCATATTACCAACAACACCAAGATCTTGTTGACATCAGTTCAACACTACAATGCCAAAAAATCCCCCTTTGGCATTAATGTCAACCTCAATCCAACATGTGAGGTTGAATCATCAATCCAAAATCTCTCCCCTTTTGACGTCAATGGAAAAGGGCCATCAAATACTAAATAACAATGCCAATATTGTGCCAAAAGATAATATTTCTCCATTTGTCAAACTAAATACCATATTGATGCCACCCAAGAAATATCTCCTAGAAGATAAGCATGAAAAACAAGGAAACTGACTTCCAACACCACTAGCCAATGCCATGTCAAATTTGAAAACTGAACATGCTCCCCCTAAGCATGTAATGAAGCTGCAATCAACACTCTGTCTATTGCAATAGGACTCCTTTCCAAATGCAAGAGACTACTCCTCATGACCACTACTCTAACTAACCTTGGACATGATATACAATGAAGTATATTACATCAAAATGATTCATGGAGAAAATACATGGCTGTGACATATACACATGACTGCCATATCAGATTCCCCTATAAAACCTCATATCACCAACTGTGACTCTATGCACCCAATTTTACATCATGCACCCAATTAAATGGGGTTACATCAAATATATACATCATGAAACATGGCTTGGACTTCGTTGGTCCACACATAGTAAATGACAAGACATGATAGACACAATGGGTCTCTCCATGATAAAATTTCCCAAAAGATGATACACTGATAATACATGGCTTTTAAAATTGTACACGATGGTGCTCTCATCAATACATGCCCAAAAACATGAAATACACCAGTACATGGAAACAATGAACAATGAATATGCTGCATATGGTAGCAAAAAGACAATGTGATACATGGCATATCTAGCAAGTACAAGGCCTCCATGAGCTATGCCATAAGATATCCATGTGTAGTAGTAACAAATAGGAACACTAACCAAGACATGTGCTAGTGCATGGGGTCATCACCATAATAATCCACATGTGCATCATCATTATGAGAAACACATCAACAAGTAGTTGCAATAAACTATCATGTGCAATCTCTCCATGAGTGCAATAGCCAAGCAACAACATCCATCATGCCAAACATCATAAACAACAAAAAATACTTATCCTCATCATAGGTGAGCAATCATATCATCAGTGAGGTATAAGCAATAGATCACTGAGAAACAACACATGTATACTCCATATATGATCAAAAATACATATCATCATCTCACAACCATCCAAATTAATATGCATGAGAGTATCATGAGAAACACACATTATCCTTTCTCATACTCATCCATCCAACAACACATGAACAACAATATAATGCATCTAGAATAAGGAAGTATAAGAAATAATATGCATACTTTAGATGACTTAACGACAACATATCATTTGCTCTCCATGGAAGCTACTCATGCATGACAATATATGACATAAATATGATCTAATAATATGATCATCATCAAAATACCAACTATGTCAAGAAAATCATACTGTCTCATCCAAACATGCAATGTGTGGAAGAAACAACAAAAATCTTCCTGCATAATGAACAAAACACCAACACATTCCAAATCCATTTGGAAGAAAAAGTGCCCCCCCTAGATGTGTGATCCCCCACCACACCTAGAAAATCCATGGATACCATATCATCATTAGCATCAATAAAATCAAAACATATAGCTTCTCCAAAATAATCAACAGATGTACATGGATGCTCCAACTAAAAACAAATTGGAATAGAAATAGAGAAAAATATGAAAATGAAAATTCATATAAAAAACTCATGTACTCCCCCTCAACATAAACATCTCTAGAAATGAAAATTTGTCTTCTCATACAATTTCCCATATGGTTGCACAAATAAAAACCTGCATGTAACTCATAATGAAACCATATGGTTCCCTTGAGACCACACATGCCTCAATTTTTGGTGGGAGTACCTTGCTGCTCTTTTCTCCTCCAAACTTTCATCTGTTGATCCATATTCTTCTTATGTAGTTTGCCTTGTATATTCTCCTCTCTCTAGTTCAATATTCTATAACACATGGGAAGTTTGAAATCCTTGGCCTTGTGGCCATTATTTTCACATACAAAACATCTTATGTAACCAAGGAAATGAGGAATAGTTTGATGTATTCTATTGATATGATTTCTACTCCTTGCATGTGCCCTGCAATAAATATCCCTATGACAAAAATCATTGCATGAGAAACAATAACCATAGAATGGACTATTATACCTGAATGAAGGATTTTTCCTTTGTATGCATGCTTGACGTATCTTCTCCTTTGACTGCTACTTATGATGAGAGAAATTGATCTCTCCATTGCTACAACTTGTTGCTATGTGTCCAAAAATACCATGATTATAACACTTTCTGATTCTAATCTTCTTCTTAGACCTCATTATCTTATTTTGCTACTTATTGCATGACTCATGGATCTCATTATTTTTGCTCCAACTAGGTGCTCCAACAATTTCAAATTTCCTTGTATAAGCTTGAGCACTAGTTTTGAGCCTCTCCATTTCTTCCTTCAAACTTTGGCATTCATCCTCCAACTCATTAAATTTCTTCCTCATTCCAATCTCAATCTTCACTCTTTCTTGTAGATAAAATTTCAGATCTGAGATTTCTTCTCTGAGTGCACACTCCTTTTCATCACAAATCTGCAGCAACATTTGTTGATCTCTATTTTCAGCCTTGAGCCTTTGAATCTCCACTTCTAGTGCCTTAACCTTGGATTGATCATCATTTTTGAAACTGATTCTTGATCTAACAATACAATCACTAGTGCCTTAATCTTCTTGTGAGGAGGATTGATTAGTTTCCACAATAAAAGTACAATCATATGAATTTTTATTTATTTATGAAAAATGCATTTTTCCTCTAAGATACAAATTCTGCAACGTATCCAATATTTCTTTGGAAGTCTCACAATGCTTTACAAATTTGATATCAAATTTTGAAATACTATTCAAAATAATATTTTTGTCCATATCATCAAATTCATCTTTAACTCCATATTCTACTTATAGAAAAATATTTTCATCAAGAGATAGAAAAATGAATCCGATTTCACTCTCCAAGTTGAAAATTTACCTTCGAGAAGTACTGGAATACATTGCTGATCCATTTCACTAATTTTGCAAAAATTCTGCCAAAATATTCAAGATCCACTCTCTAGCAATCAAGTTGCGATAGAGAGTCCCGCTTTGATACCAATTGTTGGAAACTAGATCACTACTGTGAGGGGGGGTGTATCAATAGTGTGAGAACTTATACAATTTTTCTCCAATTATTTAATATTTAACATGCATAAACTGAAACACATAATTAGAGATTAGTGCATGAAACATAAAGTGGAAACCATGAAAGATTTATCTCATTGAATCAATCAACCACTAATTCCACTTTCCTTTTTGATATTTTCAACTTTGATCAACTTATGGAGGTCCCACAAAATTTTCTGACCAGAAATTGAAAGCTATCGATCAAGGAAGTCGCCACAAGTAAAAAAATAGCTAAAAAATGAGATAAATACGAAGAAAAACTTGTGAAAATTCCATATTCTCTCACGCAACACATCATCCATGTGAATTTATCCTCCTGGATCCATAGTCGCTCCCATAGACCTATCTCCATGCGAATTTAGCATCTTAGCTGCTCCCTTGACCCATCATGCCTGAAACTGGGGCTAAAACTGAAGTAAATCACAATTCCTTTAGTCTTGAACCTCTGTCACCTACTGGACCATCATACTTAGCTTTTGAACACTCCTCCAAGCCTCTGTAATATGTATTCAACTGATGAATAGGAAAGGAACAATTCTATGACACGCTAGACCTATTCTACCAACCTTAGCACCAAGACCAACACCTCCAACTCCATAAGAATAAACCTTAACATCTATAAACATCTCCATCACTCGTAACAACATAGCTGACCCCTATAACAACATCTCCAACTCCAAAAATAGAATAATCAAGGCATACAACTTCTTCCATCACTGGTGGAAGCACCTCCAACACAAGAAACCACATCTCACACATCTAGAAACACATGCAATGTTTCCAAGACATGTAGAGACATATGCAACATCTATAGAAACACTCCAACCACCTGCAACAACAAAATTTCCAAGATACAACATCATGTCTGGAATCCATCTCCTCAACAACCACTAGGTCTATTCATAGGATGTTGATATCAATTCCAACTAACAATACCATCACCAATAATCCAATACCAAGCACTCATCACTCATGCATATGGCCAACAACACCAAGAGGTTGTTGACATAAATGGAAACAAAATATTCTCACCATATGTGGCTCATGCTCCATAAGGGGTTACCTTCTCCTATATAAAGTACTTAAGGCTCTCACATAAGTGGAATTTATCTAGCACTATAAGGGCTACATTCCTCTCCATGCAAGCTCTAAGTTTCAAGCTCTTTCCGAACTCCTCCAAAAGCTCCCTCAAAAGTCCCACATAAGGGATTTAAATAGTTTTTCCAATCAAAGAGAGTATAAATACCTAGATCCACAATAATAACATCTCATGGTTTTCAAGGAAAAACAATATCCATAATAATAGGATCTCATGACAACTTAATGAAAAAACTAAGAGAGAATCTTAAACAACTCATGAGAATGTTAACCTCGCATTGACAAATTATAGGAAAAATAGTCGTGAAGTTTTTTCTCACACAAAAATAATTTCCCATTTTACAAATTAAAGTGAATAATACATGAGATTCTCAATTTCACTTCAAGCATTAATAATTTTCCCAATTTTATTTACTAATACATGAAATTTTCATGCTCACTCAAAGTATTAATCATTCTTATAATTTTTAATGAATAACGCGTGAGATTTTCCATCCCATTTGAAGCATTAATCATTTAATTCAGTGCTCTACACCATGGAGTGCAATGTAAGAATTTGTCATGTGGATATCCTCCTGGATCATTCCTCCCCACTGAGAAGCTTTTGGTCCTCCAAAAATATAAATATGAACTGCAATATGATGTATTTCCTCATTTCTTGATCCATATAACAAATATCTTTGATATGCCACACTTTCTTATTTTTCACCTTTGTACTTCAGAACTAGAATGATGAAGCCAACACCTATATCAATATGAAAATATGTATCTTCCAATGCATGTATCACAACTTTAAAGATTCAAAGCAATACCTTACTTTCTAAGAGTTTATAAAACAATCATGGTCAAGTTTTACACTGGTTTCAAAAAATATGCCCAGGAAAAACAATAATGCCTCTCATTTAACAATGGCTACAACGCCTATTACAATTTTCAACTAGGCTTTAGGCATAAACACAATGTCTCTCACTCTCATCTTTCCTTAAGAGTGGTTACATTTTCCCTCACTTGCAATTAATTTATGTACGTCGTTTTCAATAGATGCTGATACCACCATTGCAAAAACTCATTTTACATTCCAAACTTTTCCATCTTCTGATGCCAACAATTAATTGATATGGTAGCATAAATCACAAATAATGCATTCAAAACAACATATTATTACTTGTCATAAATTTTTTCTTCTCAAATAAGGAAGCATGACCCCTTGTTATGTAGAATTGACCATTAGAATGCCCATCATCATTATCATCCACAGATGGGCATGATGTAATATGCAATGAGCCTCGAAGAAAGAATTAATGATAATAGATCCATAAGATGTGTAGAACTCTGTACATTAGGATCCAAGTCTACTAAAAACTAAGGTAGCACACTTCCAATCTCTGGTTACTAAGTGAAATCATGATAAAATCCATACAGAAAATACCGAGTCAATCAATTCCAACCCCATTCTCCCAAAAAAAATACAACTTGATGCGATTTGATGTAATCATGAAAAAATGTGACTTCATTATGAAAATATAGTACATTGTTTTGAAAAACCAAAAACCTAATGAATTCCATGAGGGAGTGAGCTTATCAGGGAGGACTCTAAACGTCCCCGCTCATAACTTCTCGCCATTGTAAGAATAATAAATATCACAGTGGATGTAGGAGCCCGATCTGCTTGCTAGAAGCTCAAATTTTGAGATCCATCCCTACAATAGATAAATAACATGTACATATAAACTTGGAACACCCTAGAAGGGGTGGGTGTGGCTCTTAACTAGAGAGATGAATGAAGGAGTTAATGTAGATCAATCATTTGTTACCATAACCAGTGACCCGTGGTGTCGATTTTCTCAGGATAATTAAAACAAAAGCTGAAGATTTTTTTTTAACTCACTATTTAAGCTGGAAGCGTGCACTGGTTGTACCAATTAATTTTTCACAATTAGTCCATCATGAACCATCAACATGATTGTGAAACCAATACAACTAACAAATGACCATGCATATGATGTTACCATCAAAATATCTGGGTGGAATTTGAGTGGCATATCACCAATAATCCCATGAAATCTACAAATGATCATTGGAGGAATCAACACTTGTTTGGATGATCCTAATTATTTTCACTTACCACATTTATTGGCTGCAAATTTATTGGATAGACATACCACATTTGGTATATGTGAGATCCCATTTAATTCATAATAAAATGTGATATCAAGCATGAATGAGGAAATTTCTAACCTAATCCAACGATTCCCATTCTCTGATATTGTTTCTCCTTGGCGTTTACTCGTAAGATCTATGCACAAAGTAGTCTTTCCCAAGGAGAAAGGTATGAGAAGAAGCACCATCCTGTTAGGCCTTGTTGATGCCAATAACCTCATGAAGAATTCTAATGGTTTCCTTATTGATATTGTACAAATGAATCGATCCAAAAACTGCCTCGATAATGTTAGCAGTGTAGTTGCTAAGTGTTGGTAGTAATCTTCTTCCTACATAGGCATTTGAATCGATATTCAAATATTTGCAACAAAATTTAGTCTCGAGAAAAATGATGCCAACACTACCAATCCTATTTCGAAGCATATGAGGAAATTTTCCATTACCCTCATCTACAACTTTGACAAGCCTCTCCATCAACTGTTTTTAGGTATCGAGTCCAAGCAGATGAAAATATCTTTGGCGATCAAGAAGAGTTGTTGGATCTCGAACTCAGAGAGTTGGACTTGTTTAGTGGATATGCTCTGTTTTTCATCCAACAGTCGTCGGGTTATTTCGTCCACTAGGATTTTATCCATCACTCACACAAACAACAAGTAGCAAAGAATAAAAATGACCCTCAAACTCAACTCAAATTTCCTTCGACTTATTTTTATATTCAAGTAAAAATGACCCTCAAATGGAGATCCTCATCCATAATGGCCTTAAAATTATAATATTGTGAAAAGAAATATCTTAGACTTTTAGGTACGATAGCCACTTCTTACCTAACCAATGTAAGGTACCTTCTTCCTGCAATTGAATTTCTTACGAGACTAGTGTAGGAACATTGATCACATGCTCCATTGTCCCTTTCAAACTTCCTTCTGCATGGGTTATTTTATAGGCTTCTTTCTTAGTGTGCAATGAAGCTCAGTGTGAAGCTTATAGAACTTAGCATCCCAGTGCTCACTTAAGTGGAAATGAGTTCAAGCATTCTTCTTACTATGAATACAAGGAAAATACCCTTTAGCAGAGGTTATAAAGAAGGTTTTTAGTGTTATAAAATTGGCCAAAATTGTCAAAAAAACATTTGCTACAACATCCATTTTTGGTAATGGAGGTTTAGATGAAGTTTCTAACGAAATTTCAACATAACTAAAAAAAACTGGGCAGGAAGATTTTTTTACAGATGTTTTTCTTATCGGTGTGCGCGTCATGTGTGAATGCACTAGCGTGTTTTAAACGGTACATACCAGTGCAGTAAACATACCGAGCATCGGTAATGAAAACAAATTTCTGAAGCCTTGGGGCGTTTACATACGCAATGTCCTGGTGCGTGTCAACAACAAATATGCATTGAGTTGATAGAAGGTGCATGCATCGATGTTATTTAGATTCAACGTACCGGTGCATTGTTACCTATAACACATCGGGTGGTTAGACAATATCCAAGCATCGATGCATTTATATTACCTTTACAACCCAGTGCATTTTGTGAAATGTACAACCTCGGGTGGTACAGAACACATAAGCCCCATGGTGTTATAGTTGTAAAGCACCGAGGCATTTAATCCAAACAACACCGGTGCATTACAAATATGAATGCACTGATACGCTGAGGAAAAATAACATCGGTGCATGCACCTTCTATCCTACTGGTGTGTATTGGTTGTGTACACGCCCCGGGCCGTTAAGTTGTAAAAACACACTAGTAGTTTAAAGGAAAACTATACTGGTGAATGCAATGCCTATCCGCCCAGGTCATACTTGTCGATAAAGCAAACGAGACGTTCTATTTGGTATTGGTATGTGGTGCGGTGCTCACAGGTCGTAGAAACGCACCAGTGCGCAGTATCATACACACACATCGATGTTCATTTTCTATTTTTTAGAAACATCGACCTACGACAGTGAAATTATTGTGATTTTTTAAAATTCATTATTCATCAAAAGTCGACACATATCTTATAAAAATATTCATATCAATTAAATTTTTAGTAGTGCATTTGAATGTGATGTTTGGATGAATTTGTTATATCATCAGAATTTTCGTATCTTCATTATAATACTTAATCATCCATATATTTAATCAGTGGTGTAAAATTTCACAGCGACAATGGAGAACACAATAGAATAAATTAAAACGTATTTTATTATATATGAATAAGAGACTCTTTTTCATACAAAATGGGACAATTATTGGTAACCCTTTTTCTTTCAATTGGGACACTGTCCATTACATTAAACAAAATGTCTGATTTTCACAGACAAATATTTAAAAAAATACAACGGCTTGCATTGATATCCAAACATATTGATCATCATTCTTTGCTGGAACTGTTGTCACTACTCGAGCTACTTCCATGACTTGGGTTATTTGGAGGAATGTTTTTTTCATTGTGTTGATTTTCTTCTTCTTCTTAAAGTTCCATCTACAAACATAAAAATAAAGTGTAATGAGTGTATCTACATTGGTGAGAATAATGAAAATTTAAATATTAAATAATGTACATCAATGTAAGTCAAAAATAAATGTACCATAACAAGAATTGAATCGTGAACTATACACATTATTTCAAAACCAAATTTCATGCATTCTTTCAACAACACTTTTGTTGGCGCAGTTCCATACTTTTTTTCATGCAAGTTTTATACCCCATAAAAAATCATATATTTAATATAAAATATATTTTTTCTATTAATTATAGACAGAGCTAAGTACAACATGATAGATACTTGAAAATTCCACAATTAATTTATGATATGCCAACATATACTGACAACCCATATTTAACCCAATGTCAATCAATTCTTCTGATGGTTCTTCTTTGTATGTTAGCATCTGTTTGAAGACATTCAATGATGGTTGTTGTAAAGCAACTTCAAATATACAAAAATGAAATCTAGTTAAGTTGTTATAAGGAAGTAACAATTAGTCACAAACTTTTATATCAACCCTTTTCTTCCTTGTAATCTTGCTTTATGTGTTGAATGGGTTCCATTTTCTTTTCTTTTCTACAATAAAATACTTGAAAATTAATATTTAATGCTAAATTATTTATTTATTTACTTAATCAAAAAATTCAATGATTACGTATTACATTTGAAGCATGTTGTTGTTGAGATGGCTCCTCGTGTGATGCAATTATGTCCATTTCTTTGACCATCTCCTTGTACACCTTTTTGGACATTCCTACTAGCATATTTCTGATATTAGCTTGTTCATCCTTTGAGATTTTCATAATCTTCTTGAAAAAGTAACATGTCAGTAAACTATTTAATTTATATATTTATATATGAAAACTAAATATAAAAAAGTGATATTTATAAATGATTGCTTTGTAGTAATATATACATATAATTCTAGAAAAACATTTATAGGAATATTACTTTTTGAATTCTTCTTTTTTGTTGTTGTACAATTTTGCTATTAAAATTATGACATGTCTCATTAACTAGTTCTCTAAAAAATCTTCCTGTAGTTTAAATAAAATTTGGTTCTTGGAATCGTTGGATTGATTTTTGTATTGTAAGTGGAAATAACGTTTATAAATTCATTCCACTAGATCCCTCAAAGTTTTGTAAATTTTTTCCACCCTCTCGTTAACCTCCAACACCACTCCAGATGATCTAATTAGAGATTCATTTTCATTTTCATGCTATATATTTTTTCTTCTCTTAGAACAACATTATTTTCCTTTGCTGTTGGTCCCTATAGAACATTAAAAACATTTGAATTAATAGATTGTTTGAAACATGTTATCTAATGTTTTTAAGTATATTATTAATGAAAATCCAAAAAGGGAACTCATATTGGATCGATAGTATTTTTTTAATTCACTCGATTCATCCTTCTGCAATTTTTCCATCAAGATTTTACACTCTTCTCGTCTTAGATCAGAAATAATATTATCGAGCTTCGTCATTTTGTGGCTCTACATGACACACACTAAACAATACATATTAGTTCAACTTACATATAGTTCAAAAATAATATTTTTTGTGAAGAATTTACAAAGAACTTGCCTTTTTTGCTTTTCTGGATGTGTTATCAGTATCTTTGTTACTTGAAATCTTCTCAGCCATTTTTTATCAATATAAAACATGTAACATTCATTAATAGATTTTATAAATAAATTTCATACTTTTAAGCTAAAAAAAAAATCAAGAAAACAATTCATCTATCTAAATTAAACGTCCGATGCGTTTATCGTATTAACCGCACCGGTGTGGTTCACATTTTAGCACCGAAAATGGGAAAAAAAATCAAACAATAACAGTGTGATATGTTATTATAAACACATCGCCACTACAGTAGAAAAACTGTATGGAGATCTTTTTCAATAGGAGATCCGGTGCGTTATATTAATACGGGAGCATTGATTAACATAAGCAATTATTTTGAAAAATAAACATATAAATGAATGGAAACTGTTTTTATCAAATAATTCTCTTTGTCAATATGCGCCTCGGTGTGTTATACTAAAAAAGAGCACCTATGCGCTATATTAAACAGGGCACACCGATTAACAAAATCCGTTTTTAAAAAATAGTGAAAGGGCCGACAGGGTTTGGGATCCGACTCTGTAGGTGGTCCCCCGAGTTAGATGTCAAACACACACACACACACACACATATAAATATATATACAAACCATATAAATCTAAAATGAAAAGGCCTAATTGTCAATTTTTGCAGTCACATAAACAAGAAGAAGCAAGGGTTTAAGGTAAGAATGAGTTTTTGTTTTGTTTGTTTGTTTGTTTGTTTTTTTAATTAAATATAAATAGGAATAGAGATTGTAAATGATTTTATTAGTAAAATTCATAATAAAATTTAAATTTTTTACTATCCATGTATTAAATCTAACAGAAACTGTAAAAAATAAATTATTACAATAACATTTAACATTTTTACTATACTATAAGGTTTTTGTGTGAATTACCAGATGTTTCAAATTTTGATTCTCTGAATAGTGTTGTTGTTCGAAAGTATTTTGTTGCTCCAGAGTGCTCTCTTGCTCCTGGTATGTCTCTCCTGCAAATCCCTCCCTTGAAAATTTTGGCAAAAATAATGAAATAATGAATAGTTTTTATTATTTAAAGATTTTTTTATGAAATTATATTTCCAAAAATCATTTGCCGCTCATTTTTTGGTTTACCATTTTTTTTTCAATTCAAAAAAACAAAGTAGCATTTTTTTTCCTTGATATTCAGTGCATTTGTTAACTATCGCATTAGTGAATCAGTTAATAAAATCACACCGGTGCATTTATTAGTACATTAGCACTGATAAAAATAACTCCTTTTTTATTACTTTTAGGTATGTACACCAAAATTTGTTATTGATTTTTCTCAAATGAAGGGAGAAAATCTCATAATTATATCAAATGGACAATTCTTGAAAATCCAGCTCGTTCCATAATATTTCTCAAATTCCATCGCAGAGTTCTCCCTATCCATATCCATACGTAATTACTTCAGATTTTATTAATATTTTCATGATCTAATTGAATTTATTAATTTTTTTCATGTCAATTTTGAATAAAATTAATGTGTGCAAATTTGCAGGTTCACCCAGATTCAGAATCGAGTTCATATGCACAAAATATTCAAACAGGTCCAAAAAGTTAGAAGCTCTTATCAGGAGCAGCATACTGCAAGGTGCAGTTGGTAGATGAAAATGGACAACCGCTTCACCCTGCCAATTGTAACATTCCATCTTCTAGTCACAATCCTGGGACAATGATGGTAATAATTGTTTGGTATAATGTAATTATTTCAACTTCAAACCAATTAATCATGCATTGACATGCATACTAATTGATATCATCAATATTGTACTAATCATGTTCAAATATATTTTTTGAAATTATTAGGATTCTAGTGATGATGAGCGACCTACCTACCATCTTCCGTTGCACCCCATGACATTGTCAAATTGAGAGAAGGTTGAATTAAGAGAAAAAATCAGAGAGGAACGATACCAAGAATGGTTGAATCAACCACCTATTCAATTCCCACTACATCCAGATTCACCAATTAGGAATGACTACAACAATAGTAGTTCTTCACAAGCTGGAAATGGAGGCAATCAAATAGAGTTTGGTATGGATGATTACTTAAATGATATGACTGCCATGGAGACAATGTTGTTAGATGCATTCTAGAATGATGATCAACTAGGGGATGATGCTCATATTGCTGATACCTTTTTCGAAAGCCTTAAATCTTCTTTCACCACCCCTCTCTTTGGACCTTTCGGTCAGGCAAAGTCCACCCAGTTGGGGACAACGATGTTACTGTACAAATTAAAAGCAAATTTTGGCTTGTCGAATGCATGTTTATCAGAAATTTTGAGGTAATTTACCATCAAGTCCCTTATATTTTGAGAAATATTGTCACACAATCAACATTAAAAATGGTAAATTTTATGAACATAAATAATTATTGGGATTTTACATTTAATATTGTCCATCAACTACAGGTTATTCAAAATAAGGTTGTTCTGAGTGATAATGTATTGCCTAGTAGCTGCGAAGAGGAAAAACAATTATTGAAAATTTTGGGTGTCGAGTACATATCATATCATGCATGTCCAAATGATTATATTCTATATAGAGGAGAATATGAAGACAAAGAGATATGTTCTAAATGTGGGCATGATAGGTACGATAACTAAAAAATGAGGGTAAATCATTTGGTACTCCTCTTAAGTTATTGAGCCACCTTCCTATAATCCCAAGGATTAAAAGGCTCTTTCGTTGCAAAGAATTAGCTATGTTTCACTAGGGATGTCATGCCTCACACAAAAGTGAGTTGGGAGTTATGCGAATCCCAACAAATTCAATATCCATGAAGCATATAGAGGATACATGGCCCGAAAAATTCAAGGATGAAGTACGAAGTCTACGACTTAGCATAGCCATGGATGGCGTCAACCCATATTCCCTCCAGGACACCAACTATTACATTTGGCCTGGAGTAGTGATTAATAAAAATATCCCCCTATGGTTGTTCGTGAAGAATGAACATCTTGTGTTGTCTCTCATAGTCCCTAGTGGAAGACAAGTGAAGAATATGGATGTATACTTACAACCACTAGTAGATGAATTGAAGGAAATATGGGATGGGATAAATGTATACGATGTATCAAAACCCATCGCAACAGAGAGGAGTTTTACGTTGTATGGAATATGTGCTTACACCACACATGATTATCTAGGCTTAGGAGTTTGCTCTAGTAAATTACATGTTTATTGATTTTTTTATATGCGTAACAATATTCTTTCACCTATTAATTTAATTCATTTTAATTTTTCTGATATTCATGATATTATTTAACGTGCCATGCATATTGTATACAATAATTTCACAGGTCTTGTAACAAAAGGGTATTATGGATGTAAATGTTGTGGACCTTCTCTAAAAGCTAGATGGTCCAACAAGCTACGAAAGCCAGTGTATGACTGCTCTAGGATATTCCTCCTAGAAGAACACCCTTACAGAAGAGGAACATCCACTTTCAATGGTAAACGAGAGAGAACCCAAAGGTCTACAATAATGACTCTAGCTGAATGGATTAGAGCATATGTGAGAGAGAAGGAGAAGGAGTTCATAGAAATGTTCGATTCAAATGGGGAGCCTGTGTTTGATGATACAGAAGTCTTGGATACCTATGTTGAGAAATTTCCCATTGGGATGAAAAGGAAATCTATCTTTTACCACCTCCCATATTGGGAGCATTTTAAGATTACCCACTTACTAGATCCCATGCATATATTTAAAAATGTTTCATCTTCTTTATGGAGGCACATATCATCGAAAAAAAAGTGATACATTGGTTGTTAGGAAAGATCTTATTACTTCAAAAACTAAAAGGAAACATTTTCCAAGACAAGAAAGTACAGGAGAGGTTGTTCCCTCTAATTGGTCTTTCAAAGAAGGTGATGTCCCATGGATTAAAAAAAAATATGATATTTCTTTGGCAAATTAATTTATAATGGGTGTGAGGGTGCCATCTTCATAAGGGTCTTCACTATGGCGCCGCTTCACCGTTGAAGACCATTTTTCACGGTTGAAATAGCATGACCATTTGAATCTTCTAAGAGTACGTATAATTTCAAAAGCATGAATTTATTATTTGTTATATTAATAATTTTTATCCCATGGGATCATAAAACATAACTAATTTTGTATGCGTTTATAACTTTGCAGTGTCATTATCCTTTGTTCGTGCATGGGTGTGTGAAACATGACTCCCCCCAAGACCTAGGATGTGCCATATCTAAATTATATGCATTTGTACGTTGGATCACGTCAACGGAAATTCATGTGGCTAGCATTTCACGGTGGCGTAAAGAGATAGTTGATATTGTTTGTATGTTTGAAAAGGAACTACCGACGAGTTTCATGGACTTGCAGGTTCATCTTATAATCCACCTAGTATATGAGTTTGAATTAAAAGGGGTGGTTTCTTGTCATTGAATGTTATTCTTAGAGAGGTACATGAAGAATTTGAAAGGTTTTTTTCGATAAAGGGAAAAACCCGAGGGGTCTATGGCAGAGGGGTACATATCATATGAGTCTATCTATTATGCTAGTGAGTACATCAAGCAGATCGAAAACACACCAGGTGTGGTGATTTGGGATGATAAAAGGGATGAAGACAAAAGAGAAGGGGATGGTACATGTGTTATTTCATCATTTATACTATTTAAGATGGGCTTCGTCATTAGATTATAGCACCAAAATTCATGGAAATAATGTTTTTAACTTCACCCTTTTATGGTGTGTTAGATTACTGAGACACACCAAGCTGGTTTGTAAAGGGTGCACCATGATTCCTTTGAATAAAAACCCTATTCCGGTGTGTCATTGTACCTAAAACGCACCAGGACGTCGTCATTAGTTTATAGCATTGGAATGGTGAAAATATTTTTTAAATAAAACCCTCGTGCGATGCTCTCAATTAATGAAACGCACCGGATTGGTGGTATACGACCAACATTGGGAGTGTTATATAAAAATCACCATATATTTTCATTAAATAAACACACTACGCCAGAGCGTCGTATCACCATAACCACATTAGGGCATCGTTTTTAGAGTATAGCACCACAATGGTGAAAATACTTTTTTTGATTAACCAATTGGTTGGTGCGATCGATTAATTCGAGGTACTGGGAAGGTTATATAGTGAGGGTCTCAGTGTGCCATTTGATCGTACGCACCGGTGCACTTTATATAAAGCACACCGTCATGTTTTTGAAAACTCTGTCACGGTTCCCATCAACTTGTATGCACTGGTTGATTGTAAGGGAGGAACCACTTATTAGACACCTCAGTGCGTTGTATGTATGAAGTGCACCAATATTTTCGTGGTACACAACAATAACTCTACAACGATGCTTTAGCCTTTGCTATGCACCAATGCATCACATATATATATTAACTGCATTTTTGTGTGTTATCATTATAAACGCACTGCAAAAAAACATCAGCCCACCAACCTTATCTAGTGACCTCCACTACAAACGGATATATGGGCTATTTTTATAAGGGCTTCCACAAAAAATTCCACTAGAGGGTATTTTCCTTGTAGTGTACTCTCCCTGTTATGACAAGGAGTATTTTCCTTAATCCTTGTTGACATGACCTATTTGTAGAGGGACTATCTTTTCCAACATTTGCAGCACAATTATTGTCTAGCCCACAAAATATACATGGCTTCTAATGCCTTAAATTATTTCCAGATTACTTATAGCTGAAAGGAACACTAGAATACATGAGTAAACCATATATTTTAGGCTTATCCTTGATGCAAGTCTGATAAGAATATTTGGACTTTGTTCTTCTGCTGGATCTCTTATTGGATGTATCACTTATAAAACGTGATGTACCATCCCTTTTGTTAGGTGGTATTTTCAATGGCTTGAATTCTTTGTTTGAAGAATTACTTTCTTCTGCTTCCATTTACAATTATCCTTCAACATACCCCAATCTTGTAAATTGAGTCATTTTCACAGCTTCTAGTGGTTGAGTGATGCCTTGGCCATTAATACCAAGTCCTCAAGTCCTTTATATCCAATATTGGTTAATATTTTCTTGCCAACCCTTAAAGTATTTTTCTCAAAGCTTCAAATAGAAATATCATCATGAGAAGAAGGGATTTCCTTTACCTCCAATCCTATATGTGACACTTGGTCATCTTCTTTTCCCATTTTTTTGATGATGATGAAGATGAAGCTTCTAGGAGATCACCTTGGTTCCTCGGTACATAGGAGGCATCTTCTAGTACCTGAACTTATGTGCATAGATACGTATTTTCATTACAAGAACTATAATTTTTATACCTATCATGGCCAAAAGTTGGCCTGATCTTGGAGGAAAATTTTGCCTCCTAACATTCTCCATTTTTTTCCTCCACATACTTATCTAACATGAGTTTCAATGTATGCTTCTCATGCTTTGCAACTTGTAAAAGCCTTATGATTTATGCATTCTCTTCTTGAATGAATTGGTTGGTTTCTTCCAACTCTTAAATTCTTTCTTGCTTCAATATTTTTCCCATGATGACATTCACAATCTTAAAAAAATGGTCATACCTTCTCTGCTACCACATGATTCATAAATTTTTGTGAGTGCTTAATTAAATAAAAATATACAATTTTTGACATTTAATTAAGACTTAAATTCATGTGAACACGAGGAAAAAATTCCTTAGATAATGCCTCACTAATGAACTAACATATTCAATAGAATCAAATACGAAATAAGCAAGCATAACAAGAGACTTGATAACAGAGTTCACCTTGACATATGGGTGTTGTTTTTGGATTCTTTTGGAATAAAAATCAATTTTATTATCTCTAGTAATCCTCATTCTTACAAAATGGACTGAAATCTTCTCACCATATATGGCTAATGCTCCATAAGGGGATAACTTATACTATACAAAGGACTTAATTCTCTCACATAAGTGGAATTTATTTAGCACCAGAAGGTCTACATTCCTCTCCATTCAATCTCCAAGATTAAAGCTCTTTCCAAGCTCCTCCAAAATTTCACTAAAAAGGAACACATAAGGAATTTGAATAGTTTTTCCAATCAAAGAGAACTTAACTCCCTAAATCCATAATAATAGGATCTCATTATTTTTAAGGAAAAAAAGATCCATAATAATAGGATCTCATTATTTTTAAGGAAAAAAAAGATCCACAATAATAGGATCTCATGAAAAATCAATGTCCAAACTAAGAGAGAATCTCAAACAACCCATGAGACTCTCAACCTCTCAATAAGAATAGGAAAAATAGTTTTCAGGTGTTTTCTCACACCAAAACTAATTTCCATTTTTATAAATTAAAATGAATTATATGTGAGATTCTCAATATCACTTCAAGATTTAATTTTTTTCCCAATTTTAACGACTAATACATGAGTTTTTCATACTCACTCAAAGTATTAATCATTCTTACAATTTTTAATGAATAACACTAGCTTTTCCATCCCATTTGAAGCATTAATAATTTGCTTCAATGATCTATCCCATGGTGTACAAGTTGATAATTTATAATGTGGAGATCCTCCTGTATCAACAATTCACCAATAATAGCATCATACACATGAAAAAATTCATACAAAATTTTTCCCCAAGACAATGGCTTGATTAGTAAGAATACATAGCCAAAAATACAAAGGAAATACCAGCAAACCTTCCTTCACTCGCTGCCACCCTACTAGGTCAAATCAACACCCTATTAGGTCCTTTGACACTCTAGCAATTCTCCTTGGCCCCTTGATAGGTCCCTACCACCCTTATTGGCTTGATGTGGTTTAGCTTCATGGTTTACTCAAGTTTGCATGATGTCAGGTCTCGAGTTCCTTCTCATCTCCCTCATCTCCTTACCTTTACTTCGCACTATTCCAAGTCCACACAAACAAGTTCGATTGAGTGATTCCTCTCATGTTCAGTTTGTTGGATGTGTCATTTGATCGTGCCTATATTCTATATATATGAACCATCCATCCTCCTTATGTTGATTCACTCCTCTATAAAATGGGTTAGATCTCCTCCATGGATTGGGTGCTTCATTTCGAGCCAACCTTTCCCTTATGAATGCCCACACTTCTTCCCAATGGACACCATTATGTCGTTCCACCCTACTCAACCAACATATGTTTGGTCGCTCATTCCAAAATTTGGCCATCGTTTGGCCCATTTTGGATACTTTTTTGGTCACTCAAACCCTTAGTCTCTCCACCACAATACCCTCCTCTTGATCCAACATGACTTAGGCTAACTTCCCTCTTTCACTTGGCCACTCGTCTATGGTTGTCTTAGGCTGTGCCTAGGGGAATTTATGTTGTCTCCCATGGACTTGTCTTAGGATTTATTTCTCATCATTTGGCCAAGTTGGGTTCTTTTTTACTCGCTCCCATCGCAACAGCAGGATACCCACATGTTCCCAACGAAAACCCCGAGTTGGTTTTTTTAGACCTCATGTTGGTGTGCCCTCACCCATCATCCAATTTCATCACATTTCTTGCAATATCTCCATCATAAATTGTGTGATGGAGTTGCCACCCATGGCATGCACGTTGGTTAAAGGTGGGCCCAATCCTAGGGAGTAAAAATACCATTTTGATGGATGAATTGATCAAAGTAATTCCTTTTGATGGACTATATATGTAATACTTTAATGTCGCTTTAGTTACAAATGTAGTTTTTTATACCACTACTCTTTCCAACTTTATATTATTTTCCAGGTCTTCCATGCACCCTTCTATTGTTCTAGGTGTACTTGGTTCTCCTACTAAAGAAATATGACATCCTTAGATTGTCCTTTTCTCTAGTTCCCACAAGTGATGGCATTTTCTAAAGGAGTTCTTAATGTTTTTATTTATTTCATGCAAGTTGATTTCCAGTTCACTAAAGCTGTAAGGTTACATTCAATGTGTTTATTGTTCAACCTTGGAATATCTAGAAGAGCTTGTATTTTTTTTGGTTTCTATCTCCTAATTTTGTCTAGGTTATTTGTACACCTTCCTATTGTACCTTTTTATCTTTCACCTCATTTCAAAAGGTAAAAATTTGTGAAGAATACATATGTAAACCCTATTACTAGAGGTGCTTGTGAAAAAGGAGAAGTAAAAAAGTTAAATGGTGGTTTCAAACCCATGCTTTAAGAAGCACATGGTATTTTCCCATGTTATTTGGAAAAGTGAAATAAAAAGGAAAATTAATTATTTAATCAATGAATTGACAAGACATTTTGAATTACCACGTCTTTTCATGAAGGGTTATGATAATGTATAAAAGGAGAAATGATTTGAACAAAAGTTTGTGTGAACAAAAGTGTAATTTGTGGAGTGAATGCTATATAAATTTTAATACAAAATACATCTATAGCCTGAATTTTCTTGATCTAACAATAATATGCTATTGTTAAATACATAATCGCTTCTACAAATCTTTTGTGGAATTAAAAATTACACAATTTCCAATCACATGAAGCAAAGAAGAATAGATTAAAACCACAACACTAGATATTCTCGGGGAAAGCTTACAGCTAAAAACCCCTCTATCATGTATTGTATATTCCACAAAGAATCATGAACCAATTACATACAAAACTCTTCTCACAAGAGCCCTCAGTACATCAGCTAATTGTATCACACTGTCATACAAAAATTGGCAAGTTCCTTAGCCAATTTGCTATCTCCAGACAACCTTCCTTTCTCATGTTGTTCCTAATGAATGCAATCCTTAATCACAAAGAATTTCAGCCTTCCTCAACTGCGCTTGGTATCATGGGCATCCTATGGTGTTATAACTACACCTGGGTAGCCTGCTAATATCACAAATGATAGTTACACTTCCCTTTCACCTAGATCTCAACTGGGTCTCCACTGGAACTGACATGCATGCAACTAATAATAGTAAAAACATCAGTTGCATGTGAGATCACTACATGTGAATTAATTAATATTTAATTCACTTGATCTCTCACTAGTGTATCTGCAGTTACAACTAGCACAACTGTCTTTAACTCACTTAACTGAGTTAAACTGATTTACAACTTGCATTAACTAATGCACCAATGCACTTCCAAATATGTTACAACTAGAATCACTCTGTTACAACTAAATTCAACCTAAATGTCCCACCAACCAACCTCTTAACTTGAAATTCAGTTAGCTAAATAATTTTCTACTTCAATTAACTATTTCCAAGTCCACATTGAGAATAGATTATTGTTTATTGTCCAACTAATATTAAGGGATAATAATAGCCGACATGCATCTATAAATAGACATGAAATCTATAAATAGAACTTGCACATACATATATAAATAGACCTCATCTATAAATAGATTTTTCTCATGCATCTATAAATAGACATCCACCTAAAAATAGCCTGTGTGGGCACCACCTAGTGTAGGTGCTTAATTTTCACTAGGATCAAGGATGTTGTTTCCGGATGCCAATTTCATTGTTCCTTGTTGCAAACTTCAACAAATGCGTCATCTTTGAATTGTCACTAGTTTTTATGGGATGCTTAAAATGGTGAAATTTTGAGTATATTTAAGAGAGATCTAAATGAACACATGGTTAAAATTTATTTTTTAATTAGATATACTTTTGGAGATATATTTTGTGAAATTTAGGGTTTGTTATTGGCCCTGAAATTTGCTTCAAACACATCATCTTGGGATTTTCAATACAATTTATTTTTTGGTATGTTTAAGGCTATGAAATTTGGAGTAGATAGAGAATTCGTTGCAAGGCATGTTTGGTGAAATATTTAGATTATGGTTTTATATAGTTTCATAGATATAGCCTATGGAAGTTTGGGTTTGTGAATGGTTGTAAAATAGTATTAAATGGGTGAACCTAAAAATTTGGCTGTAGTTTACTTTCCAAGAAGAATCATAATATGATTTTTTTGAGAAAATTGAGAAAATAATTGAAGGTGCATCTACTAGAAATTTAATAATCTGGTTCACTATAATTTTAGATATATAGCCTATGGAATTTATGATGTTTGAATGGTTCTAAATTCATTTTCAAAAGAGTGATCATGGATTTTTCAAAATACTTTATTTTTTGGGACACTTTAGACTTTACGATTTTCAAAATTAGATATAAATAATTGGACATGTGTCATGTAGTTGAATTTTTCTTACACCCTAAGTCTGGTCTATGACTAGGCTAGCACACAAACATAATATGAATGTTCAACCAAAACAAATTTTCACAACATATATATAGCAACAATGAATCAATAAAAGTACACAAGATTTATATATGGCCAAAATCACTTCTTTCTAGTCCATCAATAATAAATTCAAAGGAATCGCGTACTAGGGATCATGGCCCTTTACAAAACCCTACTAAAAGACTATAACATACCACAATATACACTTATGGCTTGAGTTAAGCTCCCTTTGACCTTCAATATACCCAAAACAACAAAGAACAAATGATTGACTTACTTGATGTTGCTATCCTTCGCTTCTAGCCATTTTTGTCCTATTGTGCTTGATGTACCTAGTTGTCCTTTGCCTCCAAGAACCAAAAAAAAGTAGCTCCTTTAAACCCTCTACATATCTGGCTACTCACAGTGAATTTTTCCCTTCAAATTCATTGCATGTATGTAATATCCAAAATCTAGAATTTTATACAACAATAAGAATACCCTAAGGTATTCCAAAGTTGGAGAGCAGAAAGTAATCAACTAATATAGTGTTTTTAAACACATAGTCATATTTAAACAACCACAACAAAAAAATATTCCTTTTTACAATGTCACAAAGTGGGGAAAAGCAGTAGTTTTGGCCCCAAAAACGTTATTTTCTGAATATTGAGTTATAACATTGAAAAATAACGGTTGTGTCCCTTAGAATAGACAATATAGGGCATGCAGGAAAAATATTTTCAGAAACAAATGCCTTTGGCCTAGTTAAACATGCCTCCCATGCTCTGAACCACTTAAAATGGACACAACCCCAAGACTGCAAAATACCAGAGTTGCTGCATAAGAGAATGCACAATCTAATGGAGGTTAAAATAAAAAAATAGAGAAATATATCAGATGTTCTTATTATATTACTCAATGAGGCATAAAAACAGAGATCTAATCTCTTTTATACAGATCCAAGAAGACTCGGCAAGGGTTTCTTGACAGAAATGATATACATGAAAGAGCTGCTGCAGATCTATGGCTGAATCACACTGTGTAGCTAAAGCTCTACATAAAATGGATGAACAAGAAAATAAATGGCTGTAGATTCTTCCCCTAGCTTTCCCAAAGAAAGGTTGATCTTCCTCTTGGGAAACTAGCTCCTCAAAATGGGGTTTTGACCCCTCCCACTGCACACCTTAAGAAATAACGCAGTTTTATGAAGGGAATGTGTTTTTGCTGAAGGTAGGTGCTTGGCCCAACACCAGGTAGTGGAAAATTTAGATCAGAAACCTCCTCTTAGATTTCTCCAACAAGATCTCCAAGAAAGAGTAGGGAATCCCCACCCGGGAAAACCCTTGCACTAAGCAATGCAACAAATTAGCTAAACAACCAAGTATGCAGGAAGTATAAGCAGACCACATAAAAATATAATCTCTAATATTTCCATACTCTTTCCATCTCCTCCATTATATAATTGATGATCTTCCTCACCAAGGGTCCAACCCACTATGAGGTTGCTTCCATGCAAAGGCTCCTCCACCAAAAATATGTTGTCCATCCAGGTGGTTCAATGTATCTAGACAACTTTGTTGACTTAGTCAACCTTGACTGAATCTTCATGTACTGTCCCTTTTCACACTCAAGGTGCCTTCATTTTGACTAGCTGGATTGATATCTATTCACATTGAGCTAGCTTTATTTAGGATCCACTTCTTTGAGAATAAATCATGTTGAGTTGGTCAAAATTGACCTTTTCAACATAGTTTAAACCTTGTTCACACATGTGGATGCTTGATCTGGTTATTCCATGATCCCTTTTCACATTAGGAGGGATTTTTATTCATACTTGAGAAAATTATGAGCCTCTTTGCCCATTTATTCATCCATCTAAATTTTAGAAGAAAAATTAATATTCCTATTATCTGAAGCTAAATTAGGAATATTACACTCTCCCCCTCCCAAATGTTGCTTGTCCTCAAGCAACTGCAAGGGTGCTGCAAAATCTCCCCTCCTTCTCTTGTGGCCCCCTCATCCAATAGTCTCCTCCATTGCTTCAGAATTTCTGCAAGAATTCCATCTCCCAATGTCTCCTCCCAAGTGTGAAAGTTGGCATTTGGTGAATAACCCCAAGGGCCTTTATAAAAGAATGGAAGGTCTATGTGGAAACCTCCTTGCTGATCCATGGCCTTCTCAAGATAGAAGTGATGACAATCATGGGGAATTCCATCATCAATGAAGGTCTCCCTCCTCCATGCTATCATCCAAATAAAATGAATCACCTTCCAGCTTGGTAATTCATAGAAAAGCTCCTCCCAATTGCTCATGAGAGGCATGCCCCAAGTGCTCCAACCAAACATATGGTCCACATCATAAAGAAACAAGTGGTATGAAATGGGGGCCATATAGTTTCTCATGCTCCCCTTGGAACATGTAGTGCAGAAAAAGTAGGGACTGTCTTCCCCCAAAGACACATCCAACAAGTGTGCCTCTTCTCCAACCATGCCCCCAAAAAAGATAATAGCATCTTCAGCAAGTGGGATCATAAGTAAGATCATGCTAGATGCCATATACAATAAGGGAGAAGGACAATGGTCCCTCATGTGCAACCAACATATTTTTCCTCCTAACTGCCATAGAATATGATATGACAAGCATTCTCCCTCATACTTGTTTTCTGCCCCATCCTTCTTGCATTCTTGGAGAAGGTGTATGATGGTTGGTGTTAATGAATCACACCATGAAGAGTACATCACCTCTCCAATATCTCCCAAGGAATGGCTAGCATCACCATTGTTCATGGCCCAAAGTGGCTCAAGAAGCCCATCAGAAACAGTGCCCCCTCTTGGAGCCAAGACCTGCACATGAGTGTTAAGAAAATGCAAGTATATAATAAATACATCATGAGGTTCAGCAACACAATTTTTATCATACACTTGTTTAAAATCAGCAAGGTAGCTCATGGATGAGCTCCCTCTCACACTCAATGAATAAGGAGGTGATAATGATAACTCTTCCCAAGAGCTATGTTCCTCCTCAACCAACAAATGATTCATGCACTTACTCATATGAGAGTGCATCTCCTCCTTGAAATTTTCCCACATGAATCCATATAAGATGGTATGATATGTTCTAATGAAATCAGTGGGGTTTGAAAGCAAGACCTCATAGGTTGTGTCAAGTAGTTTATTCTTAAGTTTGGAATCTTTAGTTAAGTAGATATGATCATGAACATAAATGATCCCATCAACTACCTTACACTTCCAATCCTTTTCTTGCCCATCAAGAACCTTAAATGTGAATAGGTCCTTAGAATATTCCATCAAGAGTTGGGACTCCCAATAAGGGTCTAGGCTTCCCAACATTGACAGCACTGTAGAAGTATGAAATGATGCATTTCTCATATGATGGCTCTCTTCCTTGACATACTTGATGTCAAAGCCACATGTTGGAGTATTCCCAACTTTCTTTTGTTGCCTCTCTTGCAACTGATCTTTCTCAAGACAAGATTTAATTTTAGGAGAGTCACCCTCCTTTTGAAAGGTTCTCTTCCTCCAAAACTTCCATAATTTTTCTCTAGCATACAAAAATGAAAATATATTTTTGTTATGTTCAGAAATTTTCATTATATATTGGAGTATCCTTTGCTACCCCAAAGCTATGGATTATCATTTTGATACTATGCTCATATCAACACAGATTCTGAATCTATTCCCTCCAATGCAAATAGATGAATGGAAGATAGCAAGGTCAATTTCAGAAATTTTCTTGGCCTTCCATCAATGATTCTGAACATTGTAGTGGCTCCTTCCAAGGTTCCCTCTCTAGACAAATATGTTGCTGCTGCATATAGTTGAGAGAACACTTTAGTTCCCTCCAATTAGGAGGTCTTCCTGCTGAAATTCCCCCTTGTAAAGAGGCATCAAGGCATAGAGTAGGATGTGAATGTCGGTGGACAGATTTGTCCCTACCTTTATTGCATAGGTCCTCTTTCCTTCTTTGTTATTATAAACTTGGAAATAGAGAAGGGTACATGCTCTCCATCTTGTGATGCCATTCCTCCTCTTTTCCTCCTCCTATCCTCAATATCTCATCATTTGACAATGATGGTACATGTTGCTCATGTGTTAAGCCAAGAGCTCTATGTGTGAGACCTTTCGGAACTCCTTGCAAGAGTGCAAGAGTTTCTTGCCTTGGAGCAAGTGCTCCATCCTCTTCTTCATGAGGTTCCCTTTTCATGACTGTGTAAGGGAAAGAGTAAGTAAATCAACATTTATATCAGTAAGTCAAGGTGAACCTAGAAATTTAATTGATAACTTTAAAACATAAATTCTTAGCAATCTAAGTGAACAAGTAGAAATGTTAAGAATGGAAAATGAGAAAAAAGAGGGTGTTGATATTTGTGTTATCCATGCAGAATCACATGCTACTGAATACTGCTCATCATTACAAAGGTTGAAGGAAGTTTACCCAGAGGAAAATGAAGCAAGTCAATCACCAAAGTCGCTATGTTATGTAGCTCGACCAAGAAGACCATGGCAACCTAGTCAACCTGATATGATGCAAGAACCTAATTTAAAATTTCAAGGTTATGCACATCCATCTCAAATTAATTGGAACAAACCTTTCCTTCGAAACCTTGGCCATCTCAACACCAAAACCAGTCTTAGCAACAAGGTTGGAAAGGAACTTATGGGAGAAATCCACAATATCCTCAATGTTTTCCTCAATATCATCTGCACCCAACTCCATGATATCCCTAACATCCACCTCCACCACAGCCACAACCTCAACCACATCCATCTCAAATATCCACTCCCACTCAAATATCTATACAACCATTTCCAAACCCAACCAATATAGTAGCTCAACCCACTTACAATGTTGAGCTACAATACTTCCAAACAAATCCTCTTGATATGAATGGTATTCACCTTAGATCAGGAAGTGTATTGCAAAAAATATTTTCTCTTGATACTTTTGAAGGATGACATCTAGAAGAAGAAGTTCTAGAGGAGACTAAGGAATCATGAATCATGCACCACATTTAATGGAGAGCAACCATTGGAGCCTAAGAATGAATAATTTATGTTATTCTTATCATCAAATTCTTTATGTGTTCAAAAGAATAATAAAAAATAAGAAGAAGATTTGAATGTCATGGTAGAAGAGGACACAAAAAGAGATCCAAATGTGAAATTCAACCAAGGAAATCATAACTATATTGAAATCAGGTTCCAGACAATCAAAATTCACGAAAACACACTCTTCTTCAACAATTTCTGATCTCATCTCAGTCAAAGAAGTTGGTGTCTCATATTAAAGTACATGTCAAGGCATTTCTTTCGATCCTACATATGATTTTATCTATCATCTTGATATGAACATGGCTCCATTGGAAGTATTCTTATACTAGAAGGATATTTCCTTTTTTCAAGTAGAGTAGGATAAAAAAAAGAGAAAAAAGAAGAAAAATAAAAATATCTTTTGAAAACCTCATTTAAGGCACCTGATATTGGCTCATTGATTGAAAACCTCCTTGAGCCGGTTAGTGGGTTGGAAAAACAAAAAGAAAAAAAAAAGGAAAAGACCCTAGGTGAAAACCTCATTTGAGGCACCTAGGGAGACCTAATAGTTGAAAACCTCATTGAGGCATCTATTAGGCTTAAGAAAAAATAAAAAATGAAAAATGAAAAGAAAAAAATGATTCTTTTCTCCATGTATCTCCCTCTGACAAATGCAGGTGATCTCCATCCTTTGCAAGAAACAATAACAATGTAGCACCAAAAGAAAAAAAGTTGATAAAAAAACCTATTCAAAGAAAGTCAAACTTGGGTTTTCTCCTCCTTTTCCTAGATGCTCCAATAGGACCAAGGCCATGTCAATCCATCACCCTCATCCATTTCCAAAATCCACCCATCATTCCCAAGACTTTCCCATTCATTTTTCTCATTGTCCTATAGTGCTACAAGAAGGTTCTGTTTTGCTACAGGACTATCAAAATGCACAGGGAATAAATTGTTTTTACCATATCTAGAAAACCATGCATCCATTGGCTAAGTTGTTTCATGGGGAGATGCATATGGATGATGGTAAAATTCTAAAAAAAATTAGCAACTTCTAGTGCACACTTTTTGAGAAATTGGTCACCATAACCTACAACCATTTTTTATTTTCTCGACATTCATGCATTCCTTGGCCAAGAATTTTTATGGGTAGATGCACAAAGATGGTGGAAAATTTCTCAAAAAATTTCATGTCAATCCAATATTCCATTTGAGAGATATGGATAAAGCATTTCTACTATAGGAGTGTTCCAAAATTGCTACAAGAGTGTTCCAGAATTGCTATAGGAAGTTGTTGAGCATGAGAAAGGGAGGCATATTTGAATTTTTTTATCTAGGGGAAAGAGAAGGAGTCTATATAAGCCCTTGGTATCCACCCACTCCATCAATCTTAATTTTTTCTCCATTTTCCCACTAAACATTCACAAAATCTGGCCCTCCACCTCTATTTTTACCCATTACCATCACTAAAAGGCTCTCCAACTAACACCAAAAATTTTCCCATGAATTATCAATATTTTTTAAGGTCATACTTAGAGAAAATTATGAACTTGAGGGGTCTATGTGGCTACTACAGGAATAAACAAAACCTTCTAGAAACATACCTAAACCCTACATGGTCAAATTTGTAGATCGAGTCCAAGAACTTTGAAGACCACAACACTTCAAAAGGCTCATAAAATAGGCCAGTGTAATTATAGAGTTTCCTCTAGGTTGCTGAAACATTATTCACTAGGAGGAATCATCCACACTAGGTAATCTACAGCAATAGTACCTTGAAAAGCTAAAGGAGGGGAATTTCCATCAGCAATGAAAAAATTCAAGGCCAGTGAAAGGATTCCTGAAGAATATAAATCACACCTCAGAGGGAATTCCAACAATCATATCAACCTTCCAGCCACTACATCAAGGTGCCTACAATCATATCAAACTTCTAGTCACTACATCAAGATTCCAAAAATCATATCAGGAATATTTCTAGAAATATCATGTTCCAACAATCATATCAATATTCCAATGGTCACATCAGTAGATCCAATAATCACATCAACAATTCCAACATCACCTGCAAAAACACACCCAAGGTAAGGCTCAGTTATGCAATCCTATAAAACTTTCATATGAACTTATTTTATCTTGAAAAATGTTGCAAGTGTATAAAGAAAAATGTTTTTTTATAACCAAAATGAGTAGCAGAGCAACCTCAGCCTTATCTAGCAATTAACTTCACCTTTCCACCAACACACCCACATGTGTGGGAGAGGAACAAGACAAAAGTGAAGAGGACTTAAGAAAGTGGGTTGTAGTCATTTATTCGTGATGGAGGACAAGGATTGCGAAGGGGTGTGTGAGGGACAACTTAGCAAGGAAAATTTTAAGGATGGAAGTTTATCTTAAAGTTTATAAACCTTGGCGAATATTACTAATTGCTATAGGGTAAAATGCTTGGGTTGTTGGTTATTGAATATCCCTGTTAGGGCTTTCCGGTGCCCGAGGCAGACAGTAAGAGTAGCTGTATAGTTCACAAAGATGGCACATACATGTTCATATTAACTTAAAAAAACTTGATGGAATAAGATGGAGGATTACCTCTTTAATGATCTTGAAGTCTTTTGGAGAGCACTAGGCAGCGAAGCAGGAGTTCTCCTTCACTAGCTCCAAATCTCGACCGTGCAATCAATTAAAGCACCCATGTAATCTCTATCGCAACATGCATTTCCCATCAATTAATTCAATATATAATAAACATTTAAACTATGCACATCTAAGCCATTCATCTCATGCTATATAAGTGATTGAATAACAATGAAAATATCAACGCATAGAATGGACAAAACAGATATAGTTCTATTGATTTATAAAAAGTAGGATTACAACCGTCGGTTGTACCAAGCCCTCCTTAGCCTTCCAATCTATCTATCTCTCAATGTGGTGATGTCTTGGTCAACAAGTTCTCAATGAACCTCTTTGACTGTTGACCTTCACACTACAACAATAATGATCTACTTCACAAGTATTCAAATCTTTGACAATCCTTCGACCTTGAACCAAGAGCCTTCGGCTCCATTTTATAGGAGATGAAGAGAGAAATCATTGCCCTTCTCTTTCCGCCAATTTTGAATAGAAAAAACCAAGATGTTTCCTCAAATTCCATGCTTTTTCCTTCTTTGAGAGTTCAGTTGTTTTTGGCAAGGCCCAATAAGAGATTAGTGCTTTGCAGTTTCCTTTTTGTACTGACTCTCTTGTGAGAAAAAGCTGGAAATTCAAATCATTCTCCGCGGGTTTTTCCCGTTCCAAACTCAAAACATGGGTAACACTGCCCTCTAGTGTAAACAAAGCATTGCCCTAGCCACTAACATGGCCTATTCATTGATCAGATGCGTTATGACTCTCTTGTGCTGTTATAGTGGGGCGTTACCTTGGCAGAAGTAGGTTTAGTTTAGGTCTTTGTATTCCTTCCATATTTATCTTCTCCTTTGAGCTGATGAGGAGGTATTTTTACTTGTAACAGATGCCCCCTAAAGTGTGAGGTCAGAGATGAAGATGATGGCCGAAATAATTTATAATGTGTGTAGTAGAGATAAAGAGATTGAAAGACTGAGGAAAACCTGAAACAACAACATATGTCAGAAAATATAGTATTTGCCTTGAGTCGGGCATTCCCATGCTCAGTAGCTTAAACAACATGATTTCTCTAGAACAGAGATATGAAGAATTTGTCCACCGATGAGCACAATGTGTAAGTGTATGTCATAATAGGATCAGGCTGAAGAAGCTGTCTCCATAAACAATATCGCAACTTGGGGAAGGGAACATAGCTTTAATGATGTAACCTTTGCCCCAAGGTCTTGACCGCCGCTTCACTTAAATTGCATATTTCTCAACATGTGAATGAAGGAGCTGTCGTCGAACATGTGAGAAATCGTCTGATTACCAGTCGATAATGAAAACTATTAACATACGCGAAGGTGGCCACCGATAATGATGATGGTCCCTAATATGCACAGTACAATCTAGCGAGTGTGAATAAAAGGAGTTGAAGTCTAACACTCGTAGAATCATTCGATCAGGAGCAAATGATGAATACTCCTAATCAAACACAAGACTACCTACCACTGATGTCTGCAAGTATCCGGGTACTGATGGATTTCTGGATCAACTTCCTAGATAAGATGCTGAAGTCGATAGGAAGAGATCTGTTGAAAGGTAGGCATTGAGGCGTCCTACATCATTCAACATGAAACATAAACCAAATGATTTTTTTTGTGATGGAGATAATGAAGAGCAAATGGGGATGTCTGACAACAAATAATTTCTGGCATAATGAGCGGTTTGGTTGATAAGAGGAGCAGTAGATAGCGAGATCTGCTTGAATAATAGAAGGCACTGTAACAGGGTACTAGGCAGTTGAGGCTTAATGAATACCAAAGAGTGTGTTAGGATTTTACCAGTGTTAGGACACTGGGAGATGAAGGCTAATACTCATAGATGGTAGGGTTCAGCTAACTACGAAAGAGTTTTTTGGGAAGTGCCATGTTCAAGATTTTTGCTGCCAAATCGACCTTTCTAAAATGTAACAGAGGTAGTATCCATTTTGTCCAAAATTTTCCCTGTCTAATTAAGTTTAACGAGTCCAGACAAGTAAACTCGGTGAATTTTTCATATTTAGAGAGTCTGAAAAATATCATAAAAGACAACTCTGTGCCCCATCTGATTAGGTTTAATGAGTCCAGATGAGTAAACTCGGTGAATTTTTCATGTTTATAGAGTCTGAAAAATGTCATAAAAGACAACTCCATTGGGGTACTTTTGTCAAGTCTTGATAACCAGGCACGACAAAGGGAGAATAGTAAGCCCGAAATAGTTCATTTTCTATGAGTTAGTCCATTGAAGCCGAAAAAGTGAGAAATCTATGTTTGATGGACGTCTACCTCATTTTGTTATGAGTACGAGGAGACAGAGTAAACTCAGTACTATTTGAGAAATTTTAACAAGTCCAACAAAGAAAAACTCGGTGCTCTCCCTGAAATTTTAACGAGTCATGCAGAGAAAACTCGGTTACTTTTTCAGTTTTAAAGAGCTTTGAAAAAAATGAAAAGAATGGCTCCTTACTCTCTGTCGTGGTAGTTTAGTGAGCCCGACAAAGTCAACTCGGGGTTTTTTTCAATTTTATGAGCTAGAAAAAGGTCCCTAAAAAGAAAGCTCAGTGCTTCTTCATATCAGTTTTAACGAGTTTGAAGAAGAGGACTCTAGTTTTTTCGGATTAACGAGCAAGAAAAAGACCATAAAAAGAATGCTTGAAATCGAATTCGTATAAGTTTAATAAGTCCGAAGAAGGGAACTCGAGGTTTTTCAGATTAACGAGCAAGAAAAATACCATAAAAAGAATGCTCGATAAAAGGGTCAAACATGTGTATGTCTGCATATGAATCTTGATCACTCATCAAAACATCAGTAATAAATCTCAATAGTTGCGACACATATGCAACAAGAATTCACGACTTTTTGTCGACTAGCTAAGAGAGTCATGCCCTAGAAGTGGCTATAAGAAGGTCAGAAGACTTTCATTTTCACTGTTTTGAGTGTTGTGAAGGAACTTTGGGGTGAAAAAGGGTGAAAACTTCAGCTGACGATTACGGTCAATCCGGGCAACGGTTTTCCTTCCTGCGAGATCCAAGTAAGAGCTAGAACCTCTTGCTATCATTTAATTGTATTTTTGTGAAGTTTTTCTGGTTGAAAATGGGAAATTTGGAAGGCCCTAAAATATATTAGTGGCTAATGCGAGCCAGCAGTGATGGAGCCGCGTTAAGCGCACTTCCCGTGAGGGGAGGACGCGTTAGCACGCTCTATTTTTCACTATAGCCAGCGTTAGGCGCAACGCATTTTTTAGGAACTCATTTATAAGCGTTTTGAAGTGGCCCAGACAATTTCTAATCAGTTGAAAATGTTGTATTTGCAGGTATTCAGTTGTTAATCATGAGTATCTGGTGAGAGAGAGAACATGAATGGGAAGAAAGGGAAATGATTACTGATGCTACAAGCTTGATGGATCTTTGCAGATGCGGTTTGCTAAAATATGCACGTTTAGAACTGATGAGGGGTCAAGAGGACCTCTTGAGGTGGCTGATTCAGAAATGGGACGAATGGCACCATGTCTTTTGGATTGAGGGAAATGAGCTCTCAATTGAGAAAGACAATGTATACTTTTTGACCGGCCTGTCATGTCGTGGACCGAGGCCCAATTTGACGGGGTTCAGAGCGGATCCACGTTCCACCACTGATCTCATTCTTACTCATTGCATACACAACATAGAGGCTATGAGCAACCGGGTACCTATTGCACGGGTAGCTTTGAGACTACTAAGGTCTATATTATGGATGATTGTTCACTTGGCAGGTGCCAAGAGTCAGCATGTGGCCACCAAGGCCCAGATGATACTAGCCTTGGATTGTATGGAGCCTCAGGTGTTTGACTGGTGTGATGGAGTTGTCCGTTGGGTCCAAGCAGAGCTCACAGCATGCAAGACCCGTACCCAGAGAGATTTTGGGTACGGTACATTGATCATTTCTTTCTTACTGTAGTGGGTACCATTGATGAGGCCCAGGATCATTACAACGCCATTGGGCCCACGCGAGCCGAGGCAGGCTCGATGGGCAGCTTTGCTTCCGTGGATTGGAGAGGGTCTCGTCCACCACTATTTTAATGATGGATTTTTTGATTGGCTGAACTCCCAAATTATTATGATCGAGGATTATCCCTATGCAGGGATGAAATTCACAGGTGATCCGGAGTTAGTGTTGCCCCCTGGCACCCAGTGGGGATTCGATGGTAAGAAGGAAATGATCAATGTACTATAGGAAGTACTTTGTTTTTGTCTTTTGAATGTTTATGTAATTTTTTTGTTGAATTAGGGTGAAAATTATGTTTTGACATGAAGCTTTTGTTTGCTTGACACAGATGTGGCACCTGTCCGCCCAGTTGGGGCCCCTCACTATGCACGGCGAGGACTGCAGCTACCCGGGGCTGGCGCACTAGCTGAGGATGAGGAAGCCGCCGAGGATGATGATGCCTAGATTTTACATGAACTCTCTAGAAACCTGAAGGGTTTGAGTATGGGTATACCACCCCTTCCTATGCGGGAGGTTCCAGTTCGCTTGCAACGACATACCGTAGGTGTGCCGAAGAGATACCTGGTGCCTTTGAGGAGGATAGCCAGAGCAGTTGTATGTTATCATGATCATCAGGCCTAGCTGGAAGAATGGATGTATAAGTGTCAGAGTGTGGCTTAGTATAGCCAAATTTTTGTAAAACACCCAAGTTTTGGAAGATTTTTTGATGTAACTATTGTACTAGACATGACATATATATATATATACATACATACTTTTTGGTGATTTTGTGTTTTTTGATTTTTTTTATGTATTTTCAATGGGATAAAAATATATATACTCATGAGTAAATCTTTTATAGCAAATGTGATAAATTCCAATCTAACACATAGTTTTCCAAAGAATCGGCTAATGCATTAAATTCTCTAGGAACATGCTCAAATGTGATTGTTTGAAATTGACATTCTAAAAGTAGTACCCTTAAAAAATAATGTAATAAGACTAGATGACGGACACGGTAATGATTGTTTAACTGCATAATGACGAGTTGGGAATCTAACCTGACCACTAAATTGGAGATGTCATGAGACGTCACCTCCATGAGGAGTTGGATCACTGACATGTACTCGGCAACATTATTGGTGGCGCTACCTAGGACGATTCCCCCAGAACCAAGAAGGTCTGACTCAAGAGTGTAGAGAACCCAAGCAGCTAAAGGAATGCATCTAGTGTGACGACTAGCACCGTCTGCATATCCGATGTATGATAGGGAGGATGGCAACATCTATGTGAAAGAAAAAGATTGTACATGAGAAAAAACACCTCAAAAACCAAAAAATATCCAGAGACATCAAAACAATAGGCAAAACTTACATACATAAAATTACAAAGCATACGCCTAGTGTGAAACTAGGCAAAATAATTCTTTAGATAGAGTCCATTACAGGGCTCTGCGAGTGGAATTCCATTACAGTCCTGAAGTTTGTAAGCCCCTTTTGAGAGGAATTTAGTGACGATGTAAGGACCAAGCCATAATGGTTGGAGCGTTCCTGCCCCCAAGAGGTCATGTTTATGATCATAGAGTAGAATAAGATCACCCTCTTGGAAAGAACGAGACTTGACAAATTTGTTGTATTGAGATTTGAATCGACGCTGGTGAGCTTTGAGTGCTAGTGTAGCATCTCGACAAGTTTTGTCCAAATGATCGAGCGAGAGCAAGCGCTCTTCTGTGGTGGTGGTGCCAGGCAGGAGTTCTCCAGCGAGTTTGAGTGATGGAATTTTTCACTTGATTGGAAGTACTACCTCCAGGCCAAATGCAAGTTGAAATGGTGTGAAGCCTGTGGCAGTTTTGACTAAAGTTCGGTATGCCCATAACGCGGAATAAAACTTCCGATGCCATTTGGTTTTATGATTTCTGACCAATTGACGAATCATGGTTTTGAGGATTCCATTTACAGCTTTGACTTGACCATTAGCTTGAGGATAATAAGACGAAGATTGATCTTGACGAAAACCTAGCATGGATGTTAATTAGGTCATCATATGATTCTGAAAGTGGGATCCATGATCTATGACAATAGAAAGGGGTACGTCGAACCGACAGGTTACTTGATTGAACAGGAAGAGAGTGGCGGTTTCGCCATCGGCCTTAAAAGTGGGAATGGCTTCCGCCCATTTCGTAAAATAGTCGACCACAACCACGATGTAGTTGCGTCCATTTTCCGAAGTGGGGTTATAGGTGACGAAATCAATTCCCGATTTAGCGAAAGAACTAATGGAGATAACCGGATGAAGGGGGGCAGGATGAGCACACATTTTCTTTGTGAAAATTTGACATGGATGGCACTTCTGGAGCGCGACAATGCAATCTTTAAACAAAGTGGGCCAATAGTAACCTGCGCTAGGATTTTTTGGGCAGTATCTATGCCCGAAAGATGACTGCCGCATGCCCCTGCGTGACAGTCATTCAAAACGCGTTCTGCTTCATTGAAAGTGAGACAACGCCAGAGAATAGTATTGATACCATGGCGATATAATGTATCATTTAGCACGAGGTAGTGCTTTTCCTAGTGGCGGATACGATGATGGTCGTCAGATGTGAGAGTTGGGCAAAAGCGTTGGGTTTGTAGGTAGACCAAAATGTCTCCATACCATGGGTCCGAAGAATTGACCAAGTATATAGATTCATCAGGAAATGGATCATGAGCTACTTCTGCGGGGTCGATTCTGGGAAGGTCTGATAATAATTCGGCGAAGACAATGGATTTATTTTCTTTGGTAGCTGTGAAGACCAAATCAAAGTGTTGGAGGATTATGATCCATTTGGAATATTTTCCTCCAATAATTTGTTGAGACAGGATGTGTCGCATGGGGTTCTCTAAAGCAATAATTGTAGTCTGTCGCGGCAATATATAGTGTCGGAGTCAGGTGACGACAAAAACTACTGCTAGAGAAAGTTTCTCCACATGTGAATAACGCAGTTCAGGTCCGATTAGACCTTTGGAAAAATAGTATATCGCATGTTCACTGTCGTCACTGTGAACTTGAACCAGAACCATTCCAAGTGAGGATGGTGAGGCTGCCAGGTAGAGGAGAAAGTCACATGAGTAGTCGGGGGCACTAAGGAGTGGGGCTGAAACAAGTGCATGTTTTAAAGCATCAAATGACCATTGATCTTGGCCATCCCACAAGTATAGTGTTCCTTTCTTCAATAATCACATAAATCCTTTCATCATCTCGGCATAGTTAACGATGAATCGACGTAAAAAGTTTGCCTTCCCTTGCAAACGTTGGAGTTGAAGGATGGATTGTGGTTCCGAAAATTCAACAATCACCTTAACCTTATCGGGATCAACCCTAATTCTGTGCTTGGAGACAATGAAACCTAACAGACTCCCAGACTCGACCATAAATACGCACTTATGAGGATTCAGACGTATATTGTAGAATCTACACCTAGCAAAAATTTCTTTCAAATGAGAAAGGTGATTAGGTCGTTTCTTTGAATGGGCCAGAAGGTCATCCAAGTAAGCCTATAAAATATGTCGAATGTCGTGAAAAGCGTAGTCCATAGCCCGCTGAAAATTTGTTCCAGCATTCTTCAGACCAAATGGGAGTTTACGATATGCAAATGTGCCCCAAGGACAGATGAAGGCAGTTTTATGCTGGTCTTCTTTTTTAATCGTAATCTGGTTATAGCCCGAGAATCCATCCATGAAGGAAAAAGATTCACATCCAGCACAATCATTGAGAATCTGATCTATGAACGACGTAGGATAATTGTCTTTGGGACAAGCATCGTTCAGATCATGATAGTCAACACAAACTCGAATGGTGCCTTGTTTTTTTATCGACGGGAACCGGATTGGAAACCCATTCCGTCAAAGGAATGAGATAGATGAAACCAGCGTTTAAAATTTTTTCTACCTCAATTTTTATGGCGGCTGCTTTGCGTGGGTGGACAGGTTTGAGTCGCTGCCAAATTGGTTTGGCATTTTCATAAATCTTGATTTCATGCTCAACTATAGAGGGATCTATGCCGGGAATTTCGTCATAAGACCAAGCAAACACATCGTGAAATTCCTTGAAAAGGGATGTGAAGCATGCAATTTCCTCAGGATTGCAATCGACTCCAATCTGAATATTTTCCACGATACTCGTTTTTACCGAGATATCAATGAGCATTGTCTTAGAAATATTACCCATGTTCCCTTCTGAATCAATAGTTTGAACAGTCGTGTAAGTGGAGGGAGCCATCTCAGGTGGGTCAAAGGATGGGATTTCAGTTTTTATCACGTCCAAGTCAATCATCAAAGCGCGATGGTGAAAATATCCCCAAGGTCATTCTTCTAGAGACATGATCTCTCGAATAGCTTCATCTATAGGTAAGACTTCATTAAGGAGATCCTTAGAGAGAACTATGATGGGTGGGAGTTTTTTACCTTTGGTTGAAACCATAGTAGTGGAGGGTTCAGATGTAATTTGGATGGCTTGGTAGGCCAATTCGACTGGTGAGAGTGGCATATGATCTCTGTAGGAATCAATGTCTGAAGGTGCCGGGAGGATCCATGGGTCGATAGAGCCATCCAAAGTGGTGGATATCATTGCAAACGTATTTGGGATCTCTGGTGGAAGGAGAGGAAAACAACCCAGTAGGGAATATGCCTTCAGAAGACCGGTACCAATATTGACGTAAGAGTCAGAAAATCCTCCTATTAGGGGTACAGTGCTACTTGGTAATGTGGAATAATCAGGAGTGCAGAAGGATAACTGATCCATTGTGACTATTTTCCCATCCAATGGAAATAGGATGAGTCAGAAGACTGAAAAAACAATGGCAGTCATCGCATAAGACCAACTACGACCGAGCAATAGATTATAGTCGAGATGGCGATATACGACTTCAACGTCCACGGTTACCGTTTTCCCATTCAGAGTGATGGGAAAGCTAGCAAGGTATCCTTTTGGGAGGAACGTGTGGCCATCGAAAGCTTTGAGGGAATTTGATGGCGGTGTTAAGATAGGAGAAACTAAATTAAGCTAGCAAGCTTATGACATAACGCAGGTTGAAGCACCTTCGTTTATGACAGTGCAATGGATTGGTCTCCCTTTCGACACAACCTGTACTTGGAATGTGAGTTGGTGCGAGAGGCGAGTCTTATATTTTTCCATATCAAAGATAGCTAGCATGGTATCCTAGGGGTCTATTCCACCAATGGCTGAAAGCAAGGATTTCCTTTGTGTTGGACAAGTTTGCAATACTTCGAGAGCAGACATAGCTGATGGTGCCTGCGCCAAATCTTCTACAATGTTGTAGTTTTGGGCTGCACGTGCAGAGGTGTTATGAGTCGTGCGTCGAAGTGTCCCTTTGGGGGGACAAATAATGGGGCTAGTAGTAGGCTGTTCGATATGTAAATCATTGGTCGGTGGTGGATTTGAACTAGTACCAGGTTCTTGAGCATCTATGGTAGGATTTCCATAAATCTTGGCTCGTGTTTGAAGTTCAACACTCTCAATGCCATAAATGGTAGATGATCCTTCACCGGAAGGATGTGAACCACCATTGCCCCGTTGCTGGGGTTGTGGTGGGTTGTCAACCATGTGTTGGTGTTGCTGCTGTTGATTAGGGAAAGGATTATGAAGAACGGCAGGTGTTCGCTCAGAATCCTTGTTTGCGATAAAATCGGTGCATTCCTGCAGCCGAGGACATTTGTATGTCAAGTGGTCCTCTGCACATATCTTGCAAGGAAATTTCATGGGTTTATCCTTCCCTTTGTCATTTTTGGCAGTGTTTTTCTGATTAGGATTATTTTGATTGTCCGACTACTATTCCAAAGAAGATGTCTTTTTCTTGTTCTTCTTATTCTTTCCACTAGTTTTTTGTGAAGTTTGCACAAAATTTACCTCAGCGGTAGGAAGAGTAGTCGTTTGGTTAGGGGCGATGGCAGCCAAGGATGGCTGGGAGGTTTGCCCCCGAGACTGTTTTGTGGCTACACTAGAGATTGGGCCAACGAGACCATCGGCGTGAGCTCCGATTTCCTGAGTAGCTTGAGGATTTGGGTTACCAGGGGCATTGGGGAGTAAATCATATAGCGTGCCAGATTATGAATAGATTAAATCCAAATGTTGGGCACGATGAATGCATTGATCTTCTGTAACCGCACCAGAAAGGCCAATGTATTTAGATATGTGGGGTAAGAGAGACTTCCAAAACCAATTAGCTAAGAGATGATTCGGGATTGGCACTTTGACTAGCCTCCTCCTATGTCTCCATTCATGAATGTGATCGGAGATGTGGGTGGCGGTGTCTTGGCGCAACAAGGTTAATAGTTCCGTTCTGGTTTCAAATCTGATTGGTAATTGGAAGTTCTTTATAAATTTCGTCGCTAAAGTGCCAAAAGTGTTTATGGCGGCGCGTGGAAATTCAATATACCACTTGATGGCATTGCCTGTAAGGGTGCGGGGAAACAGTCAAAGCCGGACACTATCATCCACCATGGAATTAGATATAGACCATAAATGAAAGGTGGTGATGTGTGCAGCTGGGTCTTCCCCTTGTTTCCCATTAAACTTTGGGATGTCAGAAGGAATCTTGTACGGTACTGGAGGCCAGAGCGGGTTGTGATTAATGGGATCATTAGTCAGTTTATAGATGTCGGGGATGTCTAGAGCCGCCAAAAATGGCAATTGTGGGTTTGTCCCCGAATCTAGCCAATGAAGTATTGGTTGACTATGTGGACCATATGGTCCACCCATTAATGTTTTACCAGTAGGATAAGTAGGACTCTGATAAAAATTTCCTATAGGTGGAGGGGTAGGGATATTTGGTTGTTGTCCATAGGGCATATTGTATTTCGGGGTGAACGGTTGGTTTCCCCCAGTGTAAAAGTGCCCTCCCATTCCAGATGGAGGTTGGGGTGGGTTAGTCCATATGGATGCAATAGAGCTTCCTGGAGGCATGCTACTACTTGCATAGTTCGGCAACGGCATAGACCTTACACCTATGTTAACAATAGGTTGTCTGGTTTTTCCTAATGATTGTAGGGGTAGTGAAATGTTCCCTGTTATCTGTGTGCTGGTGACACTGCCCCCTGGTATGGTGGCCAAGGGGTTTGAACTCAGCAAAGGGTTCCAACCGAAAGGGTTGCTAAAAGGAACCGAAGTAGTTACACTCGTGGGAGGAGCAACCGTAGGTCCCAAAGCGGTCACGGTAGGAGTAGATCCCGAAGGACTCGATGAGTTACTTATAGTTGTGATGACTGTAGGGTTGGGATTAGGTATATTTTGACTACTGGGGTTACCAAGTAATGGCATAGAATTTACAACTGGCGGGGAGGATGGTGGTGAACCTGGGATGGTTGCCATTGGCATCGACCCTATGGATGTCGGTTGAGAAATGGATATTTGTGCGGCTGAAGACATATCAGTGTGTAGTGGAATCTGAACTATCACAGGCCCCAATGAATCAATGAGTGGAGGATTGTAATGAGGTACAACCCCTTCCGTGAAAGGGTCCTCTGGAAATTCTGTATGATATGAGGCTATGTGAAAATCAGGGTTTGTCAATGGAGACTTCTCTTCCATAGAAGGCACGGGTTCACCAAGGTTCAGTTCTTCCTCAAGAGTCAGAGGAGGTAGACCTTGCTGTCGTCGAGACAGACATCGTGGGTTGGATGATGCCACGGTGACCCA
Organism: Pinus albicaulis; assembly: GCA_034641835.2. NCBI lineage: Eukaryota > Viridiplantae > Streptophyta > Pinopsida > Pinales > Pinaceae > Pinus > Pinus albicaulis. Next base: position 779,675,205 of record CM076575.1, on the reverse strand, counting down.
TTTAGTTTTAACAAATTTTAATAAATTGTGATTTATTATAAAGTCTCAATGATAGTAACCACACACCTAAAAAGGAAAAAAGAAAAAAGGACTCTCTAAAATCAATCAGCAAGCAGCCAGCATAGGGTGCCTTGTTTGAGTACTACCGTTTGTTGGTGATGAAATCCGGTATCACAATAGTATACAGAGAGGGTTGGTCAAAAGTACAATTACGGTCACTCTAGAGCTTTGCCCGAACCTCAGATGATAGGTGTAAGCACTCTCGTGAAGACGAGTACCCTCCTAAAGATCGAAGACAGAGTGGGTTCGTCTATTTTAGGTACCAGGACAACCCGTCCTAGTCACCTTGTGTAAGTCCCTAAAAATTATGGCCACTAAAGATACCTCAAATCACAGACATCATCAGGGGGGTCCACAGTCAAGGACAACATGCTATATGGGCAGAATACCTAGATCCTAGATCTAGTTTCGACATCCCGAAGGGAACCCCAATATATAGCACACCCATTGGATGCAGTCGAAGGCGGACTACCTTCTTGTGCACCCAAGTTTTGTCTCGCGATGAGCTCCGATAAAGGAACAATCCTGATAATATGAGTGCAGTAGGATTTCGCTTGTTAATGACTCTAGTATCAAGTTTTGAGATCTTAGGTGATTTTCTCACTTTTCCTAACCCAAGATCCTAGCTTGAAATACTGTTGGTGTGAGCTCAAAAAGAGTAATGTGATTGATTTTATTATCGCTTGATTCTTAGTGTACTTGATTATTAGTCTTGTAGAGGGGGAGTGGACGTATGAAATGTAATGAGACTCTGACTCAAGAAACCATGAAAAAAATATGCTCTAAATATTCAATTCGATGAAGAGTATTTCTACAAGGAGAGGTTTCTTTTCAACATCCATGCACTAACATTCAAATAGCACAGTTCAACTTTAAAGATTCATACTTCTATCTACCTCATCTTAATAGTCTATGAACTGAAATTTTCAGAATTAATTCAGCTAGATGCAGAAAAACTAAAAAAAAAAAAAAATCTTCTCTAAAAATTAAATGCTTTTGACACTAGCTTTTCAAACAATAACAAAAAAATAGAAAGGCCATCTTAGTAAACAAGCACAGGGATTCAGTCAAGGAGAGATACTGATGGCCAAAAAACTTGGCAACCAAAACACAATCACAGCGGTGAAAAACAAGTTTTGGCTGAGTAACGCACTGTCTCTAAGTAAAGACAATGTTAATCCAGAGACTAACGCACTGTATTTAAGCAAAGCCCACGTTATAATGCACTGGAACACCAACAGAGGTAGCGTTAGCCAGGGTTAAGTTCTTCAGATGGTCAAACAGAAACATGATTGAACTCTGTGAGCTTTTGAAATGTCTACTGGGCATAAATACTGGTCAGAAGGGTTTGTGAACAAAGCAAAGAAGAAAGGGGGAAAGAGATAGTCCAAAAACTATGGGGTAACTCCCCAACGGAGTCGCCAATTCTACTATAGGGTAAAATTCTTGGGTTATTGGTTATTAAATATCCCTCTCAAGGCTTTCCAGTGCCCGAGGCAGACAGTAAGATTAGTTGTATAGTTCACAAAGATGGCACATACATGTTCATATTAACTTAAAAAAACTTGATGGAATAAGATGGAATATTACCTCTTTAATGATCTTGAAGTCTTTTGGAGAGTGCTAGGCAACGAAGCAAGAGTTCTCCTTCACTAGCTCCAAATCTCGACCCTGCAATCAATCAAAGCACCCGTGTAATCTCTATCACAACATGCATTTCCTATCAATTAAGTCAATATATAATAAACATTTAAACTATGCACATCTAAGCCATTCATCTCATGCGATATAAGTGATTGAATAACAATGACAATATCAACGCATAGAATGGAAAAAACAGATACAGTTCTATTGATTTATAAAAAGGAGGATTACAACCGTCGGTTGTACCAAGCCCTCCTTAGCCTTCCAATCTCTCTATCTCTCAATGTGGTGATGTCTTGGTCAACAAGTTCTCAATGAACCTATTTAACTCTTGACCTTCACACTACAACAATAATGCTCTACTTCACAAGTATTCAAAACTTTGACAATCCTTTGACCTTGAACCAAGAGCCTTCAGCTCCATTTTATAGGAGATGGAGGGAGCAATCATTGCCCTTCTCTTTCCGCCAGTTCTGAATAGAAAAAACCAAGATGTTTCCTCAACTTCCATGCTTTTTCCTTCTTTGAGAGTTCAGTTGTTTTTGGCAAGGCTCAATAAGAGATTAGTGCTTTGCAGTTTCCTTTTTGTACTGACTCTCTTGTGAGAAAAGCTGGAAATTGAAATCATTCTCCGTGGGTTTTTCCCGTTCCAAACTCAAAACATGGGTAATGCTGCCCTCTAGTGTAAACAGAGCATTTCCCTAGCCAGTAACGCGGCCTATTCATTGATCAGATGCGTTATAACGCTCTTGTGATGTTATAGTGGGGCGTTACCTTGGCAGAAGTAGGTTTAGTTTAGATCTTTGTATTTCTTCCATATTTATCTTCTCCTCTGAGCTAATGAGGAGGTATTTTGACCTGTAACACTAATCCCTAATATGCAAATTGTAAAATTTTTGGCTATATTTTTGTAGAAATATTTATATTTCCAATGATTTTATATTAGTCAATATAATATTTTGGCGATTTTTAAGGTAAAATAATGGTGCACTATAAAATTTGGGTGAATCATTTTATAAAAAAATGGAAATTGGCGAATCTTGTTTTTGAAAAAGCATGGAAAATTAGCCCACCTACGAATATTAGCCCCTAAAATTTTCCTTGCAACTTAGTTAACTAAAAGAAATTTGAGTTTATTTTGCATGTAATGAAAAAAAGAGAAAAAATTGAAAAAAAAATAGTAAATAAATAAGAAATAAAAAAATTAAAGTAAGAGAATAAAAAGGTGGGCCCACTAACTCTTGGCATGCAAAGAATACCTGCTAATAGATTCAGGTTGGTTGCTATAGGAGTACCATAAGTGCTACATGAGAACCAACAAGGCTACATGAGTACCAACAATGCTACAAGATTAAAAAGGAGGTGCTAGAAGATCCAGCCGAGAAGTGTAGAAGGGTCAAAAACCTCAAGAACTTCCCTCCAAACCCCCACAAACATAAGAAAACGATCCCAAGATGGGAAAGTGGCATATTCTCCTTCCAATTTTCATATAGTTGTTGATTAAATTATGCCTGCTATAGGAGAAAACAAATTTCTATATGAAGTTAACAGAGTGCTACAGGAGAGCCCCTATATAAAAATATTGCTACTGGGGTATTGGATAATGGTTAATTAATTGCTACAAGGTACAAATAGATGCAACAAAGATGAAAATTATTTTATACAAACAGTTTGGGTTGAAAAAGGATAAATTCTCCAAGGGTGAAAGGTATCTAAGTCACCAGGTTGGTCATCACATCATTCCTTTCTTTTGCTTCAGTTTATTTACCATCGTTTTTCCCTCTGTAGTAAGAAAAGCTCTTTGTTAAGTGTTTTCAATTCAAAATTTTAATGAGAAAAGAGAACTTAGATTACTAGTTAAGCGTGTTCATGAGAATTTCATGGATAGTATGATGTGTCATGGTCAAGAATCCAAAATTCACTCCTGCAATTGAAAACTGAGGCCACCATTGTCAAAATTATTCCTTTTTTAGAGCTGCTACAAGAAACTTTGTTTCTTATACTAGCCCCTATTTGCCACCAGATTGATTGTTTTTTTCTCTGAGAATATTTTTAAAAAGGTTGGAAGGAAAATACATTGGGGGAAACAATCTGATATGAAATTACTTGCTAGTTAATGTTGTGCTAGTTTCATTTCATATATAAACTTTTCTTTGCATTGTTTTACTTATCCTTTATGAGTTTGTTTAAGAGCATGTGATTGGAAAACAATGTAATTAGTGAAATTATGAGTTTTTCATAAGCTTAAAAAGCATATTTTAAATGAAAAAAAAAGAAATAATAAACACAGCGAGAACATATAACAGAGCTTAACACAGAGAATTTTGATAAAGGAGTTCACCCCTCCTGGGCTACATCTCCTTGGTCCAACTTCATAGTGTGACCTTTGTATTAGCTTCAAGTGTGCTCAAATTGTTGTTACAAACTTCAGAACCTCTTGGAACATGTTCCAATGAGTTTATAACATCATAATCTCCCAAAAATGACTATTTTTTTGATGTATTTGGACTCTGGACGCTCTGGAAATGACCCCAACACCTGTTGGCCCTAACCTTAAAAAATATTTAAATGTAATAAAACACTTGTAGATCACCTTTTCTGCCTTTGCAACCTACTCCATTGAGTTCCTAGCATGAAAATTAGCCAGGAATGACTTTTACTGAGCTCCATTTGGTCAAAAATTGAGTGAGTTATGACCAAAACTACCTTTGCCCCAATTTCTCCTTCAAAACTAGAGAAATTGTCTATTAATTTTCTAAATTTAGAAATTCCGGAAAACTTGGCGCGCCTCCAGAAAAACTGCCAACGTTAATTTTAGATTAATTATTGCTAAGCATGTAATTTGGGCAGATAAGATCATTTTACCAGTTAAGCACGTATTAAGCGTTAATTATGTTTTATCATAATTAAGCCACGTTTTAACATTAATTAATCGTGGTTAATATCCACCGGTTCCATTTGGCTTAGCTCTCGATCTTCGAATCATGATCATATGGGGAGGGGGCTGGCCCCCTCCAACCCCCAAACATTGGCCATTGAAACTTTAAATTTATGTTGAGAACATAGAGTGTAAGGAACACCCAACAGAGGAGACGGTAGAGACGCGTGATTTGTAGGCAGGAGGTCAGGGGTTCGAGCCCAGACCCTGCCATATAATTTTGCTCCAATGCATAGAAGTCCTTTCTGCCAACTTGTCAAATCCACCAACTTTAAACCTTCTCCAAGTTTGGGTAGCGACACCTCCAAAGATAGTGAAGACCGTCGAAAGGTGGGTTTCAACTTAGGACATAATATATATTGAAATATATATGTCATATATATATATATATATATATATATATTAATATGACACCTTGTAATCCAATGTTCCAAACTTAATACAGCTGATAATTCGACCTTCCAACCTGTCCTGCCGGGGGGGGGTACGTGGCATGCCACGTGGCCCTTCCCCCTTGGCCACCATATAAATAAAATGCCAATATAATAAAATTCGACTTAGACATAGGAAATAAAAAAATGTCACTTCCTAGTCATCATTGGTGAATTTGGTGGTACCACTTGGCACAGTGTCATTGGATGTTTTTGGAGGATATTTCTGCAAATGCTGACTGTACTTGCCACATCATCATTGTACCTGTTCTGCTCATTTTTTTCCTGTTTTGGAAAATGAAAAACAAACAATAACTCAGCTATACGACCTCGGATTTTGATGAAATGAGTTGTGCCGGAATCCTGGCGACGAACTCTATCCGGCCATTCAGGTTTGAAGAAATTTTGAGCACTTTAAATTTTTGGTTAAAACTGAGATTTAGATCATTCCTTCCCAATAGAATCCTTTTGGATCCCAAAATATATTATCAATTGTTCAACAATTGAGGGTACAACTTCCTCACTTTTCCAATATCCAACCATTTTTCCTTTGAAGGATTTTGACCTTTGAGTCCAACTCTAAGGTATTCAACGTACCCTCTTCTTAAATTTATGATTCTTCTGTCAAGTATGAGATCTTGCTGAAGTTCATCAAGATATTCTAGTAAGAAATAATCTATTGGCTCCCTGTGATTTGCAATATTGGAAAGAAAAAACACTGCAGGGGCCACATCAGAACCACTTTGGAATCCTAGGACCTAGCCTTCCACAGACTCATACGGGTCTCTTTCTATTGTATGCAAAAGATGTAAAATTTTTTCTATTAGGATTTGATTTTAGGCTAGTTGTTAAGTGTAGGGTTTGTTTTGTTTGGTTGGGTAATATGGTCAAGTAAAATAGGTGGAGTGAGAGGTCATCGAAATAATTGGGCTATGGAGTCTATAAAAGTCATGGATATTGTTAGTATGAATATTTTGTCGGAGAAAAATACCACTTGCTTCCTTTTAACAAATAGCCTAACATCGATTATGGCTACCAGTATCTTGAATATGCAGTTAGTTGATCAAAGAAAAGTACACTTACAAATCTAGATCTATGCATAAAAAGAACATTAAGCATTAAAAATGAAAATTTTCTCCATGCATCCAATAGACAAGACAAGAACAATATTTTGAAAGAATTTTTTATATTAAAGGGCTTTGAGAGGAAAACAAGAAAGGTGTTTCAATTCTCCTCAATGGGATGGGTTCTTGAAAGTCCCTCGACATGAGATCTACAATTTCTCTCGCTTGTTGGTGTAGAAAACCCGAGACAAACATAGAACTCAAAGTGAGATTACAAAGCAAATAATGGAGAATGTAATGATGATATTAGCTCCAAAGTCGGACCAGAGTATAGATCGAGTGATCTAATATGCAATTAAAGGTGAAAAATGAATGGGAAAACCCTTCTATTTATAACAAAATATTAGGGTAGTCTAGAACTTGATTATGAATAAAATAATATTATTAGCTTAAATTCTAGAACCACCTTTTTTAGGAATATTTTATTATATTTGTTGGAGGGAAAATGATTTTTGACTTGGGGCAAATCCCTTTATTTATAAATAATAAATAAATAAATGATTTATTTATTATTTTAAGGAAATGGTGGAAATATATTTGAATAAATAATGACTTATTTAATTATTTATAAATGATTTACTCAATTTAACTAGGAATATTATTTAAATAAGGATTAAATAAATTATTCCTAGGAAATAATCAAATAAATAAGGATTTATTTAATTGATTTCCTTGTTTGAGTCAAATATGACCAAGAATAATAATTAAATTGATGTTTAACTAATTATTACTTGAGGAAATATAAACAAATATAGATTTGTTTATTATTTCCTTTGGGGTTTTCCTATTTAGACCATAAACAACTTAATAAAGGTGTTTTACTAGTTATTTCACATGAGTAAGAAAGAAATTTTACTTAGGGTAAAATTGGTCTTACATCTTGTACTTAGATCCATCTAATGATAATAGGTTAGATGACAAAAAAATGGTGTCATGATTTCCCCCTAGCGTGCGCGTGTTGAGAACCGTCCCGTATGACCAAAGTACGTTGTAAGAACTCAATCACCGGGCACGTACACGAGGAAGTCGAGGAGAGAGAAATGTAAGGTAGTATAATGTGCTAAAGGACTAGACCACGAGGAGCGAGACTTACGGAGTGAAACAAGTCTCTTTTGATGAGATGGTACTATGTTAAGGCGGTGGGAGACATACCTGCGCATGAGACAAAGTAAAAAAGAATAGTGTGTCAAGTAAACAAAGAACATTATAAAGTACATGCGGCATAAACATGAGCTAGATAAAGATATAATGATGAATCCCACATACATTTGTGCTGGGATAACGACCCGAGACTTATACAATAATATACGAGTACATGAGATACAAATACAACCCAAATTCCCCTATAAACGGGGAAGGGCTAGCAAAAATCATTGATACATGCAAATCAAAGAAGAGGCGATGCAAGCGGATAAGGCCGACATCATCAAATATATGGAGCTACATCAAGGGAGGATGGAATGAAAAAGGTCATCACGGAGCATGTGGGGGCACACAGGGCCACCTCTTAAGGGTTCAAACATCTCACACACCCCGGGAATCACCAATGACTGATGGCACATCCAACTGGACCATCCAAGTATACGGATGTCGATCATCTTTGAAAAGGAGTACAGGCCGAGAAAACAATCAAGTCAAGGGTAATGAGGGAATCCCCTTTTTTGATCGAGGGCCTTACAAGTGTGGGCGGAACCAAGGTACCTCCCTCTAGACTGTCCTTGGAATGGATGAGTTGATGTCAACAAAAGGAGGTCTACCATGGAGGTGAGGTGATAAGGGATCCTCAACTAAGGCACGAGAGAAAAGAGTAGAGCGGCTGATAGTAATGATGATGATGGAGTGGGGGATGCGAGAGTAGCGATGTTGTGAAACCGGCTCAAAAGAAGAAAAGAAGAGATATCAACGCCTTAGAAATAAGCCACTTCGAGGGAGCAGCCTCAGTACATTACATGAATGAACAATTCTTGGATGATACAATTTACAAAACCTCCTTTCTATATATAGGGTCCATGGGGCCATAATGTAATCCTAGTGAGCCTGATGTAATCCTGCTTGACTAACAATAATAATTTAAGGGCATAATAATAACAAATGGGGGTTACAAGGTACAATAATAACAATAGGAGTTTTACACTAAAAATAATAAGGGAATATACTAGTGATATAGGGACCTAACATGCCCCTCCCTTCAAAAAAGTGTTGTCCTCAATGCTTGAGTAGCTCCCAGAGTGATTCTGTATAAAATTCTCATCCTCCCATGTAGAATCAGGTGGGTAAGTTCTTTCACTTGATGAGATACTCTGAAATTGATCGATTACGTAGGCATCGAGTTCTTGGTGCTACTGACCTCTTCAAGTTCCAATATGATTTTCCTTCCTCATGAAGTTACGGCAATATTGTTTGAACTAGAAGATTACTACCTATAACCTTCTTTAAGCATGAAACATGGAAAATTGGATGTACTAGCGAAGAGCGGGGAGAAGATCAGATTTGGCCATGCCATAGTACCAATGTTTTGCAACACCTTGTAAGGACCATAGTACTTTGGTGATAATTTATTATCCTTCTTAGCTTGCTTGAGGAAATTTGTTTGTATGGTTGTAGCTGAAGTAAAAATACCCAATCTCCTACATCAAAACTTCTCTTCTTGTGATGTTGATACTGCTGTTGTTTCATTCGATTTTGTGCCAAATTCGGGTTATTCTTTAAGAGTTGGAGAACTTCTTGTTGATGTTTGATGTGATCTTCCACTTGAACCTTCGACTTTTCTCTTAAATATGTTGTGATGGATGGTGGATGATATCCATAAAGTGCCATAAATGGGGTCATTTTTTGTTGCGGTATGGAAGGAAGTGTTATACCACCATTCGGCGAGGGGGTAACCACTTGACCCATTGTGTTTGTTTATACGATACAAAACAACGAATATATCCTTCCAAAAATTTATTTACTATCTCGGTTTGACCATCGGATTGAGGATGATAAGATGAGCTATAGGCTAATTGAGTACCCAAACAAGAAAATAACTTTCAGGTCAGAATTTCCGGTAAAATGGGATCTACTGTCCTCCCCAATAACCCTTGGGCTTCCATGTGTAGCTTTTGAATTCTATCCATAAATGTAGTAGCAATTGTACTTGCTTTAAATGGATGAGAAAATGCACAAAAGTGTACATACTTGAAATGAATCTATCAACTACCACCATGATGACGCTCTTTCCTTCGGACTTAGGTAAACCTGTGATAAAATCCATTGAAATCTCATCCCAACGTTGACTTGGAATGGATAAAGGTTGTAGAATCCTGGGAGTCTTAATTGTCTCAACTTTGTCTAGCGCTTAAACCAAACATTCCGTCCACCAAAACTTTTGAATATTAGATTTAAGGCCATCCCAAAAAAATACTTTCTTCACTGTGGTAAGTTTTTTAAAAATCACAGTGTCCTCCTAAGGAGAAGTGTGCAATTCCGAGAAGAATCTTTTTGTTTTAGTTGGGAATTCTTACAAAGATATAAGCAATCTTTGTGCCATAACGAATCATTTTCCAACTAAATGTATCGGATGTGCTAGGATCTTCTTGCAACTTTTGAATGAGTGTCCATACATCTTTTCCTTCTTCCATTCATCTCTTGTCGGATTTATCAATCGGGTTGGATAATAGAAATGGCACAAAGCAATGCTTCCACCTCTTCATTCTTTCTTGAGAGTGCATACTGCAACAACATTAAGCTTTCATTTTTTGCTGGGTGTTCAAGTCATAACCCAACATCCACCTTTGACCATTTTCTTCCTTCTTTTGAAGATATTATTTGTTCCAAAAAGTGTTTAAGACTATCATGATGTTTACCTTGGTGTCTTCCCATTAGGTAAGTTCACCATTTCTTTAGTGCATCCAGGTATTGCCTTCTAACATTTCCTTCTCATAAATAGGTTTATGTAAATACTTTCCTTTGATTGGATAATTTAAAAAGCAATGGGTCTTCCTTCTGCATTAAAACAACACCAATTCCATTTCTGAGGCATCACATTCCACGATAAAGGTTTTGTGAGTACGGCGTAGCTAAGACAAGCACTAGGCACATTGCCTCTTTAAGATGTTCAAAGGCCTTAGTTGCTTGAGAGAGTGTGAAAATGCATCTTTCTTCAATAATGTTGTTAAGTGCGCTGCTATTCTCCCATAATTCTTAACAAACTTGCAATAATACTGTTAACCAAGAAATACTCGCAAGCTGCGTTATGGTTGTGGGAATTTCCATTCCTTAATGGCTTTAATTTTGTTGGGGTCTACTTTAACACCCTCATGAGATACAGAAAATATGACCCAAATATTCAACCTCTTGTACTCCAAAGAAACATTTGGACGTTTTTGCATATAATTTTTTTCTCCTGCAATAGTTTGAGCACCATCAACATATTCAGCATGATCCTTCCAAAGACCTACTTTGTAAGATTAGTATATCATCAAAAAATACTAGCACAAATTTCCCGAGGAAGGGTTTGAAAATGGAATTCATCGACCCTTGAAATGTAGAAGGTGCATTGGTAAGGCCAAAAGGCATGACCAAAAATTTATAATGACCCTCATGAGTTCGAAATGTTGTTTTTGGAATATCTTCGATCTTCATTCTAATTTGATGATATGCTGGTATGAAGATCCAACTTGGTAAAATAAATTGCTCCATGTAATTCATCCAGTAATTCATCGATCACGAGATTGGAAATTTATCTTTAATGGTGGCTGTTATTCCTATAATCGACACATTCGCCATGATCCATCCTTCTTGTGTACCAATACTACGGGAAACGGAAAGAACTTTTGTTGGGATTGAATTATACTGCCTCTAACATTTACGCAATCATACGTTCAATTTTTCTCTTTTGAATGAGGATATATATAAGGCTTGATGTTTGGAGGAACACTTCTGGAATCAAATGAATAGCATGATCATGATCACAAATAGGTGGGAGTCCTTTGGGAGTTTCAAACAACTTGGAATGATTGTCCAAGACTTGTTGGAGATCTACATGAATAGATGATTTTGATGTTGTAACTTCTAGTGAGCATAATTGTGCAATTACGCCTCGTTGTTATTTCTTTAGAAGCTTTTTCATGACATTAGAGCTTATTATCCTTCCTGGCTTCCCTGCTATACCTCATAATTCAACTTCCTTTCATTAGAAAAAAATTTCAAGAAAAGTTCTTGAAAATTAAATACGAATCTGAAAGATTGTAACCATTGTACTCTAGTACAACATCAACACCTCCATGGGAATGGAAAGCATTGGACTAATTGATACATATTCCCCATGGTGAGATTGATATTATGGCATTTCCTAGAGCAATTTATAGTTCCTCCATTTTCAACCATCATGAGATGCAGTGCTGAGTTAGGAAACAATTTAATTCCTTGGCTACCTTACAATGAATAAAATTATGGGTACTGAATCAATCAACACTATTACCTTTTCTTCTTGATACGTCCTTCTATCTTGAGAGTTTGAGGAGTGGTAATTCATGCTGGTACGTACACGATGGTTGGATTCATTTCTTCCTATTAAAATTTGGTTCTGGTGTATATCCTCTTCTTGTTCATTTTCTTCTTCTTCTTCACAATCTATGTAAAATGATTTCTTTTCAGCACACTTATGACCTTTAGTGTATTTGCTATCACAAGCGTAGCAAAACCCTTTTGATCTTTTTTCTTCCAATTTTTGTGGTGTCAACCTTGTAGGTTGTGGAAATCTAAGCGTAACAACACTTCCTTCTTTATAGAATTGAGTGGTAGGCTTCCTTGTCGCCATAATTTTACATTCAACTTTTATTATAACTTTGAATGCCTTCTCCGATGAATCGAGGTTCCAAAACACGAACTTCATGTTGTATGTTATCCTTTGAAGTGCCTATGAAGAGATCAATCCTATGTGTTCCTCTGGAATATCAGTTACCCTTATATTCAATTTTTGGAAGTACTCAATGTATTGCCCCACTAAACCCTTTTGTTTGAGATTTATGAATTGGCTAAAGAAGGTGTTTCTCTTTGTATCCTCATAATGTGCTATTATTTCCTCTATAAAAATTGACCAAGTGACAATTTTTTTACGAGAAAAATACATCGATACCATACAAATGTATTTTTTTCTAAATGTAAAGTTGCGATGCGTACCTTTTGTGTGTCTTGCACATTATGGAGATCAAAATATTGCTCCATCTGTAGTATCCATGTTACGGGATCCTTTCCATCAAACTTCCTCATATCCATCTTTTGAATATGGTGGTTCTTCCCTTGACATTAGAGTTTATGAAATCACGATTAAAATTTATTTTATTCTCATCATGAGAGTTCTTCTACTATCTTTCACCATTAGGAAACGTTTCTTGTATCAGCACAACCCGAAACCTTCCATGTCTGCTTTTAGAGCATTCTTCATATTTTCCATTTTCTCATCGATCTTAGCTTCCATGTCATCCATCTTAGATTCCATGCCATTATCCATGCATCTATCTTAGATTCCATGCCATCTATCTTAGATTCCTTCCTTTCTTCAAACCATTCATCTTAGATTCCACGCCTTTCTTCAAAACTTCCATGTCATTTTTTTTGCTCCTTGCCAGAGAAAAATTTGTTGCACTTGCTCTTGTAATTTTGATATGTCATCATTTGCCATTCTTCATCTTCATGAGTCATAGTAGAGCTTTCAAAAGGCTTGATGGGTGTTGAATTCTTTTTGAGGGAACCATTTATAATCAAATGTTGATATCTGTTATACAATATGCCCTTGCAATCAATTCAACTTGATTCTTGAAACAAGACTTATGAAATTCGGAAAAAAATCACACCTTTTACTTGCTTTTGAGGAGCTTGATGTGAAATTGGATTATCTACGCTGATTGCGACTCTTCAATATCTAAAATTCAGCACTCACAATTAGCCCTCTAAATTCTCTTTTGAATGCCACGGAGTCGACTTGATTTGGATTCTCCAAGACAAAGTTATGTCCAATCTCCCACAAATGACCTAATTATGGACTAGTTCGGTATAGCGAACTTGTACGGCTGCCCGTGTCGTTGTTTCATCATACGCCTGCGAAATTGATAGCCAAGAAACTACAGTCCGTGTACTTGCAACCACTTTGTACGGAACTCCAATCCGATTCTCGGAAAGTTATTGAAATTTTCCCACGATCACTCTTTGAGATGAAATTCGGGAGCACAAAAAGCACTACCTTCCACAGATCATATCTCCAACAATATTGCGAACCAAGCTCTGAAATTTTTTGACGAGTATTATTAGGATTTCAGCTTTGCACCATAAAAATTTTAGATTCTGAACCTCAGTAGAAACAACGTTATAGTGAAAATTCCACGATGACCTGTTTAATATCCTGAGAAAAGACCTAAGTTCCATAGATCATATCTCCGAAAATATTGTGAACCAAGCTCTGAAATTTTTAGACAATCTTCCTCGGGGATTTTACACCCTAAAAACTTCAGCTTCGAAACTTCTTAGAAAAAAATTTATAGCGAAAATTCCATGATGACCTTTTGGAGACGGCGAAACCACAGAATCCAAGCTCGATACCAAATGTTGTGAAACCCTGACTCCAAAAAGAAGAAAAGAGATATCAACGCCTTAGAAATAAGCCACTTTGAGGGGGCAACCTCCAATACATTACATGAATGAACAATTCTTGGATGATACAATTACAAAACCTCCTTTCTATATATAGGATTCCATGGAATGCATAATGTAATCCTAGTGAGCCATAATGTAATCTAATTTGACCTAACAATAATAATTTAAGGGCACAATAATACAAAAATGGGGGTTACAAGGGTACAATAATAACAATAAGGGGTTTACACTAACAATAATAAGGGACTATACTAGTGATATAGGGACCTAACAAGCGAATGGATGACTTCCCTTGTTAGAGCATAGAGGGCATGGATGACTTGGCAGCAACTGATACGATATCATGAGGGATAGGGGATAGTGGGGCTGAAGGCCATAATGTGCGACATGATAGAGGAACCAAGCAATGAAGGATGGAGGACTATGACGAGATACAAAGGGACTTGGGATAGACTCCATGAATGTGATGATAACTCAACTCGGATGCTCTAAACAAGGGCGACTTAAGGGTGATTCCACACAGTGAAGGTCCAAATGGGGGACCATAAACGCATGAGTACAAGGGGGTATCTCATGACGAAAATCGACACGAACAAGGACAAGTAAGGAGGCAATGCGGTGCCCAAAGTACAAGTGTTGTAAGTGAGGAAATTCGATTTGGAGGAGAGTTGAATAGACCCTTCATGGACAAAATGTGTCCTGGTGAAGTATCAAATCATGAAAAACTAACAGATACCCATTTGAGTGCTCGGTGAGAGCTTTCCAATGGTGCAAATGGTTTGTCAAACGGGGCTATAGTTTGCTCGCAGCGGGCAAAATAAAAATCAGGGGTTTCTCTTCTAATAAGGTATTTTCCCTCCAAATGCATTCATTTGTTTATGTAGTTGTGGTGAATGTGGAGAGGAGAGAAGACCCTAAATCTTGCGGCAATCGTAGCGGACAAACCGACCGTTGGAATCGAGATCCGTCAGTTGCAAGTAAGAGGACTAATCCTACTCTTTCTTGTTGATGGATTGAAAGTTCAGATTAGGGTCCCAAATCTCAGGAATAGCCCCTTCCTCATCTTCACGGTCGGGTCGCACTATTTGGGCCAAAAACTGCGACCTGGGAAGTAGGTTTTGGCCTGAAAAGTGCGACCTGTCCCAGGATTTGGCCAAAAAGGGCGACCTGTCAGATGGAGATGATTTCAGTGCTGTTGTGGGTAAAGAGTCAGGTTTTGTGTAATTGAATGTAGTTTTTCATATCTGTAGACTGACAAAGATGATGTTTTTGTGCAGATATGGCAGATATATGGATCAAGTGGAGAGAGAGAGACCTGGGTACATTACGGTCGGAAATCCAAGCGGATCAGGGTGTCTGTCATGCATTGGCCAGGTTTGGGGTTCTGAAATTTGTGGAAAACCTTCTAATGAGAGCTAGGGAGCCCTTGTTGGCCCGGATTGTTAGTTATTGGGATCCTGATCATGAGGTATTTATAGTGCAGGGGCACAGGATCGATTTGATAGTCCAGGATATGTATTTCCTGACTGGTCTCCCACCATTAGGGATGGTGGGAAATACACAACCAGTGTTACCGCGGGGGCGTAACATCATGGAGTTTGTAGAGCGACATTGTCGACTAGGCCTCCGAGTCAAAGGGACTCGGATATCGATTGGGGATTTAGAGAGGTTAGAGACCTATGCAGTGACGGCAGCAGTGTTGCGGATCCTGGGTAGCCAGGCGCTCCATCACATCACTGGAGGGCATATGATGATTGTAGAAAGTGTGTTGAGTGGGACCTACTATGGGTGGGCCCAAATGATTTAGGTGTCATTCAAACGACAGCTGTCACTTTGCAAGCGGCAAGTGAACCATGATTGTGCGTATGGGACTGTATTGTGCTCCTTCTTTTTTGAGAATATCCCGACCTTGCAACCTCATGTACAGCTACCGGATGGGGGTCCGAGAGAACCCAGGATGTGTCAGTGGGGGCGAATACTATGTAGAGGAGGAGGAGGGGCAGTCAGACGGGTGTTCTGACCAGAGTTCTTTGCCCATTGGGATTAGATGCCATTGTACATAGACGACTATCCCTATAGTGGGATGAGTTATTATGGAGATTCGGACTTGCCGCTTCTGCCTGGCCGAGTATGGGGGCCCGATGGTAAGTGAAAAGTAACTAATATTTTATGTGCATGTTAAAGTTTGTGAATAGTATATATGGTACTGATCCTTATATTTTTGGTATGCAGATATAGCTCTGGTAAAACCGGCCGAATATATGGGACGACTCGCAGTAGCAGGAACTACAAGTGCTAGTGGATCGAGAACGGCATAGAATGAGGATATGACCGCTCTCCTAGAGGACATCCGTCGTAGATGTGAGGGGCTACTGACCGGTGTTTCAGAGCGGGGTTTACCAGTACATAGAGCTATGTATTGGGCTACCCTCGGAATGGCGAGGTGTCATGCGGCGCATGGAAATGGCTAGTCAGACTGTGCGTGATCTATGATTTGCAGGAGCAGAGCCATTGGCTCGGGATCCTCCAGAGAGTGATTAGATGTAGGGCAGGTGGTGCCCTCTAGTGTGTATGTAGGGGCAAGTGGTGCCCCCTAGTTTTGAGTTTTGTTTTTTGTAACATGCTATGGGCATGTCATATGTATCAGAGTAGATGGACTCTAAAAACATGTTATATGATATATATTATGAATATGCATTGTGTTGATGATTTGGAATGTTATGGTCTTGTGTGTGATAAATTCCAGTCTAGAACATGGTTTGCAATGCTATCTACGTAGTGATTTTGTCCTCTAGGTACATGATTGAAAGTAATGAATCGAAATTCACATATCAAAAGTTTCACTCGTAAATATCGTCTAAACAGGATAGGGTTATGCACACGATAGACACCATTGAGTTGTAAGACAAGAAGCAGGGAATCTAAATGAACGTGCAGATGGAGGATGCGATGAGAGAGGGCATCAGCTAAGAGGCCACGTACTGCATCATAGTCGGCCTGATTATTGGTGGAATTACCAATGCAGACCCCATTAGAAAGAACGAGGGTATGCAAGGGGGTAAAGGTGGCCCAAGCTGCCGAGGCTAGATTCCGGGAATAGCAACTTGCCCCATCGGCATAGCCAATATGATGTGTGGATGGGAGGTCCAACGAAATAGTGTCACAAGACAAGAAATGGGAGGAGGAAGAATAATGATGGCAATGTGAGTGTAGGGTAGACATCAAACGACAATTATGGGAGGGAGTACTCTAGGTAGGATGGCTATGACTCATAGATAGACTAGAGGGTGATGTATGAGGGCTATGGGAGGAATAGTTGGAGCTCATGCTGCGGAGAACATCATAGATACGGATGGTATCATCCTGGTTATGGGTGGGAAATAAAAGGTCGGGGAAACCACATGACGCTGCAAAGCTACCTAAATCATCAGCATGGGAAGAAAGGCTCACATACAGATCGTCATGGGCGATGACAAAAGAACAAGTAAAAATATGGTCAAATGATGTGGAGCCCAAGAATGTTGCTGAAGGGAGATTAAGAAAAACAGACAGAGGGGATTCAGAGGGAATGTACTCCGAGGGTCGCACAGATGATGATAGGTATAGGAGGGGGGTAGCAGGTTCCGTCATCTCAACATCAGGGGGAGGAATATCAATGGTAGCAAGGGGATCCTCGAGTTGGCCTAACGCATACTGCGCAAGGATGGGAGAGGCGGATTGATTTTGTTCAACCTTGTACTCACGAATGACCTCTAAAGAGGCTCAGTAATGCGTGAGGTGAGGACAATGGTGAGAATAATGGCCATGGACACCACACAGAGCACAGGTTTTGTTGGTGCGAAGAGTCTTTAGGTTCTTGGCTACAGTCAAGGAAGAAACAGAGAATTCAGGGACCATAGACTCAAGGAATGTGACTTTAACCATGGGTTTGATACGGGGCAACTTGGGACAAGTATGGGTGGCATGACCGACACCATCACACAAGGCACAAGGCTTGGCGGGTGGAGGAGGGGTAGGGTCAGTCGGGGTGGCCTTGTCTTTGGATGCCCCCTTGCGAGCTTTTCATTTCTTTCCCGTAGCTGTCACAATAGGAGAATGGTCTTGTTGAGGTGTTGGTGGCACTGTAGCGACGGAAGAAGCTAAGGGAATCGGTTGAACTAGTGTCAAAGCAAGGTATGGTTTGGGGTGACCTGGTGGGGTCTCGGCTGGAGGATTAAGATACCAGACGGGTATTCCCAATGTCAAATTAGGGAGGGAAAGGGTTGCCATGATGGGGACCGAATAGACTCTGGGAGGGGGAGCAAGGAAAGGTATTTGACCAGCAGGATAGTGGTTAGGAGGGACGGCTCCCAGATTTTTGAGACCTGGGGGAACCGACCCAGTAGGGTAGAGAGGCTCATGGGTACTAGCTGGATGAGAAGGTCTAGAAGGAAGAGGTTTGACCAGCTGAGGCGAAGGGCTAGGAGTGGGTTGCAATGGGCGAGGTTGAGGTTGCTAACTAGCCGAAGCGGGCTGCTTAAGGTCAGCTCGAGACGATTGCATCATGCAAACATTCACTAAGCTGGGATCATAGACAGGAGGAGGAGGGAGACCAAGGAAGGTTCCAAGCAAGGAGGAGTCTTTGTAGACGCCAGGGGAAACACTGGTCAAAGAGTCGATGGTTTTCTTATTGGCTACAGAAGATATTGTTGACTCAGGGGAGGTCTGAGATTTTGGCTCATGATATGTCAACTAGTCAATGGTGACTATCTTTTAATATTTACGGTAGTATGATTGTTGCCTTTCGTCGTAAAAGATCACAGAACTTTAGCTATGCATATCAAGTAGCCCTAACATCAAGTATGGCTGCAAAATATCTTCAAGTTTGCTGCATAAAATTAGATCTAAGCATAAAAGATATTAAGCAGATAAAATGTAAAATGGCTCCATGCATCCAATGAATAAGACAAGAACAATGTATAAAAAGAATCTTATATTATATTAAAGAATGGGGCACCTGAGAGGAAAACAAGAAAGGTGTTTTCCAGTTCTCCTTAGTGGGATGGGTTCTTGGAAGTCCTCAATGTTTCATATATAAAATTCCTCTCTTTGGTTAATGTGGAAAACCCTAACAAACATGGAACTCAATGGGAGTTCAAAATGCAAACAAATGAAATTGGTGACCAAGAGTAGATCTAGTGTGATCTAATGCAATGGAGGTGACTAATGAATGAGGAAAACCCTTCTATTTATAACAAAATATTGGGGTGTTCTAGAACTCGGTGCATGAATAAAATATTATTAATCACATTCTAGAATCACCCTTTAGGAATATTTTATTATATTTGTTGGAGGGAAAAGGGTTTTTGACTTGGGTCAATTCCTTTATTTATAAATAACAAATAAATAAATTATTTATTTATTATTTAAGGGAAATGAGGGGAATATAATTAAATAAATAATGGTTTATTTAATTATTTATATGTGATTTAGTCAAATTTAACTAAGAATATTATTTAAATAATGATTTAAATAACTTATTCTTAGGGAATAATTAAATAAATAATGATTTATTTAATTGATTACCTTGTTTTGAGTTAAATATGACCAAGAAACGTAAACAAATGTGGTGAAAGCAATTTTACTTGGGGTAAAATTGGTCTTACATGGTGTACTTGGGTTCATCTAATGATAATGGGTTAGATGACCAAAAAATGGTGTAACAGATTGCCCCCCAATGTACAAGTGTTAGGAGCAAATCATATGACCGAAGTACGTTGTAAGAACTTAAGCATTAGACAGTAAGAGAGAAATGAAAGAGAGGAATGTAAGGTAATCTAAAGTGGTGGAGGACTAGACACAGAGGAGACGAGACTTACAGGTGCAACAAGTCTCAAGTGTATGATGTGGTACCAATGTGAAAGGCGGCGGGGAAGGCATACCTCTGACCGCCGAGACAATAGTACAAAGGATAAGGCGCCCGAAAAACCACGAAACACAATAGTAAAGCCAGTGCTAGCCTAAACATGAGCCAGAAAACAAGAAGGATGAATCCCACATACATGCTATGCCTGGAATAATCGTCAGGACTTATACAATATTTTTGTAGTACATGAGATATAAATACACCCAAATGCCCCCTACACACGGGGAAGGGCTCGTGAAATCGGACCGACACGTGCAAATTGAAGAGGTGCTGCAAGCGACTGAGGCCGATATCATCAAAGGAGAGGAGCTGCATCAAGGGCTGGAATGAAGAAGTCATCCGGGTATGTGGGGGGCTACCTGCAGGGCCACCCCCTCATGAGGGCTGAGACATCTCACACACACCCGGGTATCACCACTAGTTGCTACTGCATCACTGAACCATCAAGTGTGTAGATCGCGATCGGGTTGAAAAGAGCTCGAACCAAGGTACACTGCCCCCCTAGACCTGACTCCTGGAGTAAATGGGCTGATGTTGATAGAAGTAGGTCCGCCATAGGTGAGGTAGTAAGGGAATCTCAATTAAGGCACGAGAGAAAATAGTGGAGCGACACACAGACGTAACTAAGGATGATGATGAAATGAGGGATGGTGCCAATGGGGACCATAAAAATCATGAGTACAAACTAGTAACTCATGACGGAAATTATCACGAACGGAGATGAGTGTGTGGACAAAGTGGTGCCCCCCACTGAACCGTGGTGTAAGTGAGAAAATCCGATTTTAAGGGGATGTGAGGGAAGACTTCGTGGACAGCGGGTGTTCTGGTGAAGTAGCGAAATGTGAAAACAAATATATGTTGGCTATCTACAAGAAAATAAAACATGTGTTTCGAGTGGGAAATGCTAGGGGTAATATTTCTTGAGATAGAGTGCATTGTGAGGATTAGGAAGGGGGTGGCCTTCAAAGTCTTCTAAAGGATAGGCCCCCTTCCCAAGGTCTTTACTGATAATGTAAGGACCGAGCCATAGTGAGTCGAACTTCCCATGACCAAGGGTATCATGGGCCTGGTCATAGACTAGAACAAGGTCACCTTCGTGAAATTGGCGAGGGTGTATTTTTCTGTCATACTGAGCTCTGGTGTGCTTTTTGGCCGCTTCAAGAGTTTGCAATGCAACACGATGGTCTTTAGAGGCGCGCTCAAGCATGATAATTCGTTGTTCTAGAGGTTGGGTATCATGGAGGAGTTCAACGGCTAAGTGAAGGGAATGGATTTCACACTCGATTGGTAGGACTGCCTCCTCACCGAAGACAAGGTGGAAAGGAGTGAAACCAGTGGCGGTTTTAACCGAAGTCCAATAATCCCACAAAGTAGGGAAGAGCATAAGGTGCCAATTGTTTTTGTGCTTATTCACCGTTCTTTGAAGCATGGTCTTAAGAATTTTGTTGACCGCTTCAACTTGGCCATTACCTTGGGGGTAATAGGAAGATGAATATTGGTGCTCAAAACCCAAGAGTGAGGATAGCTCATGCCAGATCTCATCTTCAAAATTTCGGCCATGGTCAGAGACTAACTGTTTTGGAACTCCGAATCGAGTGATGACATGGTTAAAGAAAAAGAGGGTTGTGGTGGCTGCCGTATTGTTGAATGTCGGCATAGCTTCAGCCCATTTGGTGAAATATTCAACTGCCACGATGATGTATTTGTGGTTACCGGTGGAGGGAGGTCGACATTCCATAAAGTCAATGGCCCATTTGCAAAAAGGGCCAGCTGTCATGACAGGATGGAGGGGAGCGCGAGGAGCTCGCGCCTTGGGGGTGAAATTTTGGCAATTGGAACAGTGTTTGACTACTTCAATGAAATCACTGAAGAGAGAAGGCCAAAAATACGCGGCGCGCATGATTTTTTGGGCAGTGGCAAGGCAGGAAAGGTGGCCCCCACAAGCACCACTATGGGAGGCGTTGAGGACTTGTTCAGCTTCAGCGTGTGTGAGGCAACAACGAAGGACAGTATCTACTCCACGACGATAAAGGTCGTCGCCAATTAGAAGGTAGTGAGAGGCTTAGTGTCGAATGCATCGTCAGGCAACGCGATCAAGATGAAGGGCAAACTTTTGGGTTCGCAGGTAATTAAGGATATCACCGTACCAAGGATCATCAGTGGTGATGGCAAATAAATGTTCATCGGGAAAAGCATCATTAATAGGAGTGTCTTACGTCCCGGTAGGCAAATCGGAAATGAGTTCAGCGAGGGCTAAACCTTTCTTACTTTTTGGGGTGACAAATTCAAGGTCAAATTCTTGGAGAATAAAGACCCAACGAGCATACTTCCCACTGAGGATGCGTCGTCTCAACAGGAAAGCCATGGGGTTGGAATCAGTCACAACCTTGGTGGAACGCAGGAGGATATAATGACGCAGTTTTTGGACTGAGAACACAACAGCAAGTGCTAAATTTTCTTCATGTGAGTAGGACACAGGTGGGCCAGCAAGGTTTTTACTGACATAATAGATCACATGCTTGAGGCCGTTATCATCTTCTTGAATAAGGACACCAGCAACCGAATGGGTGGAAGCGGAGATGTAAAGGATGAAATCACGGTCAAAGTCAGGATGACGGATCAAGGGGGCAGAGGTGAGAGCATGTTTGAGGGCATCAAAAGATTTTTGAGCGTAGGTATCCCAAACAAAAGAAGTGTGGGAGCGAAGAAGTCGAAGGAAACCATGCGCGGTGGTCGCATAGTCTGGAACAAATCGGCGAAGAAAATTAGCTTTGCCTTGGAGGCTTTGGAGTTGTCGTAAGGTTCGAGGGATAGGCAGTTCAAGAATGGCTTGAACTTTCAAAGGGTCAAGAGTTATCCCGTCTTTAGATACGATGAAGCCGAGGAGATGACCGGTGGGAACACAGA
Organism: Pinus albicaulis; assembly: GCA_034641835.2. Taxonomy (NCBI): domain Eukaryota; kingdom Viridiplantae; phylum Streptophyta; class Pinopsida; order Pinales; family Pinaceae; genus Pinus; species Pinus albicaulis. The sequence continues at coordinate 779,652,564 of CM076575.1, read as the reverse complement.
AGACACATTTCAAAGGGTTAAGACGGATGTTATACTTGCGACAGCGGAGGAAAATGGTACGCAGATCATGGAGGTGTTGTGCCCGATGTTTAGAACGCGCAGTAAGGTCATCTAAATAGGCGAGGATAATATGAGCTAATTCATGGAAACAATAAGACATGACTCGTTGAAAAGTGGCACCAACGTTTTTAAGACCAAATGGCATGACTCGGTATGAAAAAGTGCCCCACGGACTAATGAACGCAGTTTTAAGTTGATCAGCATGACGGATAACAATTTGGTTGTATCCTGAGAAGCCATCCATAAAGGATAAGACCTCGTTCCCCGCACACTCATTAATGATTTGGTCAATAAATGGTGTGGGGAAGTTGTCTTTGGGACAAGCGTTGTTTAGATCGCGAAAGTCAGTGCAGTACGGATAACAATTTGGTTGTATCCTGAGAAGCCATCCATAAAGGATAAGACCTCGTTCCCCGCACACTCATTAATGATTTGGTCAATAAATGGTGTGGGGAAGTTGTCTTTGGGACAAGCGTTGTTTAGATCGCGAAAGTCAGTGCAAACACGAATGGTGCCTTGTTTTTTGAGAACATGAATTGGGTTGGACACCCAAGGGGTGTATTCAATGGGGTAAATAAATCCAGCCTTCCAGAGCTTATCGATTTCAACTTTGATGGCTTCACGTCTAGATGGATTAATGGGTCTTAATGTTTGACGGACCAGAATGGCGTCAGGCCATTTGTCGATGTGGTGTTCGACAATGGCCGGATCGAGTCCTGGCATTTCTGAGTAGGACCAGGTGAAAACATCATGGAATTATTTGAAGAGTTTGGTTTAGGCTTCAATTTCTTCCGGAGTGTAGTGGGCGTCCATGGTGATGTGTTCTTCGATACCTGGTTTGACAGAAATGTCTATTTTGATGGTAGGGGAGATGTTAGCCATATTGCCTTCTTCGAAAGCATCAGGGGCAGGGATGGGGTTTTTGAACCAATCAACTTTATTGGGAATGAAGTCTTTGGACTCGAGAGCATATTGGTCATGTGATTGATGTGGTAGGAAGTATGCACGATGGTGCATATCGTCCCATGGAAAGTCAGGTTCGGTCATGGCTTCCATGATGTCTTCATCGGACTGGAAGAGGGGAATAGTGAATGACATAGGATGAATCGAAGAGGTAGAAATATGACATATCTGATGTTGAGGGGAAAGGCGTATGTTTGTGTCGATATGAGAAGTGACAGCGGGGTCAATAGATGAGTGGGTAGGCGAAACAGCGGGGGACGGGGCTAAGGGGTTGGATGCCGGGGAACGCGGTGATGAGGCAAGGTAGGAAATAGTGGCGGAAGGTTCGGTCATGTTAGTATCAGGATGAGAAATGGTAATTGGGGTGGACACATGGTCGGGGGTTAAAAAAGGAGGACGGGCATGCGCGGCTTTGAATTGGTGGTAAGCGGCCAAAGAAGCACGATACTCGTCAAGACGGGGGCAAAGGTGGGTATAATGCCCATGGAAGTCGCATAAAGAACAAGGGTGATTGGTGCGCCAAGTTTTTACGTTTGGGAAGGAACTAGGGAGGGCAGCACAGGCCCGGGCGGGAATATCAGTTAAAATGTGGCTGACCACGGTTTTGAGGTGTGGTGAGTCGGGATAGGTATGGGTGGCGTGGCCAGGCAACGTCGCACAAGGCACCTTTGGATGGGATGTTTTGGAAGGCGGAGGGGTGGAGAGTTGTCCAGCGCTCTTGCGTGTCCTTTGGTGCCCCCACTGGGGTCACATATTGTTGCGGTTGTTGTAATAGGAGGAGGTCTTGGGTGGTGAAGAGAGCGAGGTGTTGGAGCGGTGGAAGAGGTCATGGGTATTGGTTGACACGAGTCAAAGCAAAAGGAATCACCGGCTTGGGGTTGACCGAGCGGGAGTGAAGCGGGGGAAGCAGATACCGGAATAGGTATACCCCGAGGTCAAGTTGGGTAGGAGAGAGTAGCCAAGATAGGGACGGAAGAAAGCTCCCGAGGAGGGAGCGAAAGAATCGACCGGCGAGGAAAGTGGCCGGGAGGGACGGGCGGGGGATTAAAATCGGGCGAAGTCGGTCTGGTAGGGAGGGAAGTTGCGGAAGGAAAAATCTTGCAGCTGGCAGTGAAGGGCAAGGAGCCGAACGATTGGGGAATTTGAGGTTGGCGACTAGCAAGTGGTACGTGTAAAGTCAGCCGAATGATTGCATCATGCAAACACTTGCCGAGGCTAGGGTCGGAGAGGGTAGGTGGAGTCGAAAAGGTGTCAAGCAAGGAGGAGTCTTTAAAGAGGTCGGGACGGACAACGGGCCAGGCGTAGTGGTGGAAATACGGGGCTCGAAAATCTAAGAATTTAGGGGTGCGATCGATAATTGGTCGATGGTGAAAATTTTGTCGTTATGTGGAAGAACATCTTACGATGCTTCACGGATGGAACGGAAAACATGGCAGGTGCTTAACTATGCCCAAAGAGGATGTTGTAGTCGAGGGCATCGATGGCAAATGTCGACACACACGATTTGCTGCAAGAGTAATAGGACAGCGGCGAAAAGTGCGACGAGGCCGGGAAGCATGGCCATCCCACGCCGCGAAGGGTGATTGTGGAAGGGGCCAACGGGAGTCTGATTGTTGCCAAGCGAAGCGGACATGACACGGGTAGATGCCCCCTCATCGATGACGCATTGAGCAATAGTGGAATTTTGGATTTGGACCGAGATTTGGAAAGCAACGGACGTAGGAAGGGGATGGTCAAGTTGACGGGGATCGAAAATAGTGCTTTGGTCATTGGTAGGGTCGACAACATCCGGGAAAATGGTCGGGCGGCATTTCGCGTAATGGGCCACGAGGAATTTGGGTATGAATCTTGGCGTTGGGTGGAGGAATTGGCCGAGGATCATTGGGTGTCGATAGAGCTTTGAGTAGGGCAGGGATGGGAACCTGGGGGTAGAAGGACGGGAGGCAGGAGTTTGAAGGGAAGGATTGGCGGTGAGAGATTGGTCGCGAGGCCATCGGGGGAGGATCTGGTAATCGGAAGGGACGAGAAGGAGAAGGTTGAGTGGATTCAGGCCATGAGGTGGTAGCAGGTGGCCATGATTCCTTGTTGAGGAAAAGGATCGGGAAATATAACGGTTGAGAGGAGTAGCCATATGAGAGGGATAGAAGGAGAAGAGTGTTGTCCTAACACGGTGGCACGAGAATCCCACATGTGCGCATTTGTGGTAGCAAGGGGGACAATCGTGAGTGTATTGGCCAATCGCTCATGTAACATGAACGAGGGCTTATTGGTGCGAAGTGGCACATGTTAGCAGGTGAAGGCTGCGGAGCAGTCGGCGGTGTTAGAATCAAGACGGGAAGGATTGGGTCGACGATTAAGACGGAGGAGTGCCTTTCCTCTTTCGTTGCGAAGGAAGAGGAGGAGTTGCACGTGGAAGCTGCACTAATACGTGCCAGGAGAAGTAAGTGCGGTACGTGGGGGTGGAGGAGGCAAGGGCGAGAGGTCAAATCTTGGAGGAGCTGGACACGGTAGGATAAGGGTAAGGGTGAGAATGGGCAACATTGAGGTAAGTAGGAAAGTGCGTGACAAGAGGCATGCTAAATCCTGGATACATGTTAGGGGGGGAAAATTTGGAGGTGCTAGCCGGGAGAAAAACCATAGGGTGGAATAGGTTGAGCGGTATGAGACATAAATAGATGGAAATGCCGTCCCGGTAGAGTGAGAGGTCCCGGAGGTGTTAGTGCCCTAGGGCTTGGGGGAGATCGGGAAGGATAGTATAAACACCTCCGAATGCAGGCATAGATAAGGTCATATTTTAAGGCGATTTTGAAGGTGGCTTCTTCGATTTGGGGGAAATGGGAGGCGACATATTTGCCAATGGGAGGTAAGAGAGCGAAGGAACCAATCCATTTAAACTCGATCTTCAAAGGGGGAGCATGGCACAAGCTTCATCGTCGTTGCCATCTGGACATGAGCGAGAGAAGCGCGTTGAAGAGAGTTGATGAAAGGAGGTCAATAGTTCGGTGCGGTGTTGTATCGGAGAGGGAAGTGGAAATAAGACAAAAAGGCTTGGGAAATGGTTGCAAAAGTGGTATAGGAAGGTGGCTTGATCAACATACCATTTGGACGCTGTAGGTAAGGAGTGCGTTGGGAATAAACAAAGACGAATGGAGTCATCGGTGATGGAATTAGAGGAGCACCACATGTGGATAGACCGGATATGATTGGAGGATCTTCACTGCTCAAGGCCTTCGAACTTGGGAATGTCGGAGAGCTTGGTTGGCATAGCGAGGCCAGCGAAATGCGTGATGGATAGGATCATTGATAAGCTAATTGAAGTCGGGGGCGGGGCGGCCATGGAAGCTCGTCGAGCGGTCGAGGTAGGTCTGGTAGGGGATTTCAGGGCGGGACGACGGTAGGGGGCGAGGTTGAGGCTGGGTCCGAGAACTAGAAATGGTGGAGGTAAATGGGGGGAGAACCAAAAGGACGGGGAGAACTCGAACGATAAAAGGAAGAGTCGAGTGGCGGACTTGAGGAAGGACTTACTGGAGAATGACGACGGGGAAGAGGAGGAATTCGACCAGCAAGGGAAGCGAGGGTGAAGGCCAAGAAATCACCCGGGGATACTTTGCTTGGAGGCGCAATGATAATGGGAAGAAGAAGGACCGACAAGGGCGGCAAGGTGCAAAAGCAAGACGCGACGAGAGACGAGGTGTAGTGTCGATTAATTTTAGAGTCTTTTCTAGGCGGTGTTAACCACCTTTATTCTTCATGGGGTTAGTGTGTGGCGTGCGTTAATTTTAATTGATTAAACCTAGACGTTTTGAGCGTAAAAAGAAAAAGTGTCTTTGCGAAATGGAAAAGAAATCCTGGGATAATAAGGGCGAAAGAACGAGAAAATTAGCAACTAAAAAGCGACAATTGAACCAGAGGTGGGTCACTCAAGAAACTAGTCTAGAAAGAGGGGCAAAGCACGCTAACATAAGAGACCAATAGATCTAAGGTACGGAGGAGGCCAGGATCTAATGGAGAAATACGCTAGAAAGTGGTGCGAAGCGACAAGGCGAGGGGCAAGGATTCTTTGCTAAGAAAATAGGAGATCGGCCCACAAAAAGGGGTCAAAGGGGTGAACCTAGATATGAACCCAAACAAGCGAAAGTCGGTGTATAGAAAGGGAAGAAGAGTTGACACAGCGAGGATCTAAACGGTGGCAGAGATGCGAAATAAAGTACAAAGAACACGGAAATTCAAACTTGAAAACAGCAAACTCTCCCACAAAGTGGAGGAAGCTGATATGCAAGGGGCAAGAGTCCCACTTAGGTGAGTGAAATAGATTAGCAACGAGTCTAAACGGGTGGAGACGAGAGGCTAGAAAACCACGACGAAGCTTCGGTGAAACCCGAGAGGAAAAAGTCTTTGGCCAGTTGCAAAAAAATTGCGAGGTAGTAGGTTTAGACTTTGTTTCGAGGGCTAGGTCGTAGATTTAGGGCGGAAAAGTGCGACCTCAAGGCTGGAGAATCGCAATTTTTGGGCTGATAAGTGCGACTGTGAGATCACGTTACGCGGCGAATTTCGAAGAAAATTTTGTCGTCTACGTGATGGATGATGTCGGTCCTGTAAGACGAGGAAACACATGGAAGTTATAATTTGAATGTTTGGGGTTTTGGAGAGAAAAATTGGCATAGAAATGGAAAAAATAGGGAAAAAATAAAAAATGGAAAGAGAAACCAGGGTTGCAGAAAGCAGTGGATATCTGAGAAGATAAGCAACTGATGCGTCGCAAAAACCCGTGTGGGTCGCCAATTGTTAGTATGATTCTTTTTTTTTTTTTTTTTTCGTCGTAAAGATCTAACTAAGTATGCATATCAAGTAGCTAACATCGAATATGGGTACATAAAATATATTAAGTTCTTTGCCATAAAATTAGATCTAATCATAAAAGATATTCGCCGAGATAAAATGTAAAATGGCTCCATGCATCCAATGAACAAGACAAACGATGTATAAAAAAGAATCTTATATTATATTAAAGAATGGGGCACTGAGAGGAAAACAAGAAGGTGTTTTCCGGAGTTCTCTGATGGGATGGGTTCTTGGAAGTCCTCGGTCATTTCGGATCTAAAATTCCTCTCTTTGTTTAATGTAGAAAGCCTAACAAACATGGAACTCAATGGGAGTTCAAAGTACAAACAAATGAAATTGGTGACAGTAGATCGAGTGATCTAATGCAATGGAGGTGACTAATGAATGGGAAAAACCCTCCTATTTATAACAAAATATTAGGGTGTTCTAGAACTCGGTGCATGAATAAAATATTATTAATCAAATTCTAGAATCACCCTTTAGGAATATTTTATTATATTTGTTGGAGGGAAAAGGGCATTTGACTTGGGTCAATTCCTTTATTTATAACTAACAAATAAATAAATGATTTATTTATTATTTTAAGGGAGATGAGAGAAATATAATTAAATAAATAATGGTTTATTTAATTATTTATATGTGATTTAGTCAAATTTAACTAAGAATATTATTTAAATAATGATTTAAACAGCTTATTCTTAGGAAATAATTAAATAAATAATGATTTATTTAATTGATTACCTTGTTTTGGGTTAAATATGACCAAGAAACGTAAACAAATGTGGTGAAACAAATTTTTCTTGGGGTAAAATTGGTCTTACATGGTGTACTTCGGTTCATCTAACGAAAATGGGTTAGATGACCAAAAAATGGTGTAACACTTTCCATTGTGAGGGAAAAACATCTTTCGGTGGACTGCGGATGGGAAAGCAGACATGGCATAGGTGTAGCTATGCCCCAAAAGAATGTTATAGTTAATAGGGGCATCGATGACTTCAACGTCAATGCAAACAGTCTTGCCCGCAAGGGTGATAGGACAATTACGGAATAGGCCAATGGGCTGGGAGGCATGGCCATCCCGCGCACGAAGGGTGATTGTGGAAGGGGCCAGCTCAGGAGATCCGATTTTTTTCCAAACTGAAGCAAAAATCACACATGTATATTCTCCCTCATCAATAACACATCGAGACACATTAGCATTCCAGATTTTGACTGGGATTTGGAAAGCTACGGAAGTAGGAAGGGGAGGATGTTATGATTGACGGGCGTTGAAAATAAGCAATGGTCATCAGCAGGATCTATAGCGCCCATGGAGGATAGTACAGCCTTCCTTTGAGAAGGACACAACTGGAGGAGTTCTAGTGTTGAAATGGCAACAAGAGACTGCACCAAATCATCGACTATGCTATATGAAGGAGCAGCTCAACCGGAAGCAGCATTTCGGCGTAATGGGCCCTTAGGAACCTTGATAGGAACCTAAAATTTGGGTTGAGGGATCTAAAGAGGACCATTGGGTGTCGAAAGAGGCTCTGTAGGACCTAAAGAAGGTGTCTCGAGGATAGACAGAGCAGGAGGCTTGGTGTACTAACGAGACCAAGTTTGAAGGTTAAGATTGATGGTGAGAGGTTGGTCAGAAGCCATCATGAGAATCTGGTAATTAAAGGAACCAAAAAGGGAAGGTTGAGTGGTTACGGAAGCATGAGGTGGTTGAGTAGCCACGAATACTTGCTAAGGGAAAGGATCGGTAAACACGGCTGGTTGAGAAGTGGCCGCATTGGGGGGAACAGTAGGGGAGGCGTGTTGTCCATGAAATGTAGCTTGAGACTCCCACATCTTCCGCATCTGTGGTAATAGGGGACAATCGTGAGTGTAATGACCGTAAACACCACAACACGAACAAGGCTTATTGGTGTGAAGAGGTTTTTCCGGCTTGGGCTGAGAGCCATGTTGCTGGTTAGCAGTGTTAGAATCAATACTTGAAGGATTGGATCCATGATTACTAGGGGTAGATTGATTTTGATTGCCTTTCCTCTTTCTTTGAGAAGAAGGAGGATTAGTCGTGCCCTGTTATGCAAATACTTGCCTTGGAGGGGCTAGTAGTTTTTGGTGCGGGGGCTGAGAAGGCAAGGGAGGTGAAGGTCCAAACGCTAGAGGAGCTGGGACACCAGGATGTGGGTAAAGATAATGGTTAGGATGGGTAACATTGAGGTAAGCAGGAGGTTGGGCAAAAGGAGGAGGCATGCCGTATCCTAGATACATGCTACCTGGAGGGGGAAAAGTGTTGGAGGTGTTGGCCCCTTGTGGAGGGAAACCATAGCCCATAGGAGGTTGAGCGTAGGTATGTGAAAGAGCTCCAATGATACCGTTGGCAGAGTGAGATGCCCCTGGGGCGTTAGCACCACCGGGTCTGGGGAGGTTAGCAAGGATGGTATAAACATGACCAGATTGAGCATAGATGAGGTCATATTTCAAGGTTATTTGGAGGGTGGCTTCTTTGGTTTGAGGGAACTGGGATGTAACATATTTTCCGATGGCAGGTAAGAGAGAGCGAAGGAACCAGTCCATGTAGACCCGATCTTCAAAGGTGGGAGCTCGACATAAGCCCTTTCTTCTCCGCCATTCCTGGACATGAGCGGAAAGGTGGGTCGAAGATGATTGATGGAAATAATTCAAGAGTTCAGTGCCAGTGTCTTATCGAAGAGGGAGCTGGAAATAAGATAAGAAGGCTTGGGCAATGGTCACAAAGGTGGTATGGGAAGAGGCGGTTTGATCAACATACCATTTAGAAGCTTCACATGTAAGCATGTGTTGGAACAATCTAAGACAGATGGAATCATCAGTAATGGAATTGGATGAACACCACATGTGGAAAGATCGAATATGGTTGGAGGGATCGTCACTAGCAAGGCCTTCGAACTTGGGAATGTCGGAGGGGAGCTTGGTTGGCATAGCAGGCCAGCTAACATTGTGGCGGATAGGATCATTGATTAACTGATTGAAATCGTGGAGATTGAGACCTGTCATATAAGGGAGAAAAGGGACAGTCAAGGTAGTTCCTGTGGTGGTTCCACTAGTAACAGACCCAGCAGTAGGACCAAGGTTGCTTCTAGCGTTAGGAAATAGACATGGTGAAGGTAACAGGGGGAGAACCAGAAGTAGGGGGAGAACCCAAAGAATTAGAAGAAGAGTCGGAGTGCGGACTCGGGGGAGGATTAACTCGACGACGGCGGGAAGGAATAAGTCAACCAACTGGAAACTGAGGGTGAAGGCCAATAATTCTCCAGGATAAACACCTCTGAGGCGCAATGATGACGACACAAAGGGAAGAAGAAGGACCAACAAAGGCAGGGAGGTGCAGAATCAAATGACGACGATGTCGAAACAAGGGCAGAGAGGTGCAGTTTCAATTTATTTTAAAGTCTTTGCCTGGCGGTGGTAACCAGGCTCTTCTTCATTTAGGGTCAGTGTGTGGCGTGTGTTAATTTTAATTTTTAAACCTAGACATTTTGAGAGTAAAATAAAAAGTGTGCTGTGTAACTGAAAATAAATAAGGCTTAAATAATAGAAAATTAACAGCTAACAATGCATCGATCTAACCCAAGAAGGCGGGTCTCTCAAAACTAGTCTAAAAGAGGGAAAAAAAACTAATCAAAACACACAAAAAAGAGGCCAATAGATCTAAGGTCGGGAGGGACAGGGATCTAAAGGAGAAATCTGCTGAAAAGAGGTGCAGAAAACAGCAAAAAGGGCGGAGGCAAGGTTGCTGCAAAAAAGGAGGAAATCAAATAAAGGTAGAAGGGAGAAGGAGGTGACCCTAGAGGAAAACCCAAACAAAACTATATGAGGTGATTTGAAAGGGAGAAGAGCTGATATAAAATGGATCTGAAAATGAGGGATCAGATCTGAAAAGAAGAAGGCTGAAACTCTGAAAATTCAGACGTCTGAAACAGCTAAAACTCTTCCACAAAAAGTGGAGGGTACTAAAGCCCTACGGGGCGAGATTCCCACTTAGTTGAGTAAAACAGATCAGAAATAGGTCTAAACGGGCAGAGATAGAGGCTGGAAAACCCTGACAGAGGCTTCAGACAAACCCATAAAAATTGCTGGAAAAGTGCAGAAAAAAGTGCAGGTCGTAGGTTTTTACCTGTGTTCAGTCCAGGTCGCAGTTTTGGGGCAGAAAAGTGCATCCTCCAGGCCAGGTTGCAGGTTTTGGGCTGATAAGTGCAACCTGCAGATCCAGGTCTCTTAGCGGCAGATTTCAAAAAAAGTTGTCGTCTCAGCTGCGACTAATGTCTGTCACCTGCGTAATAGGCCCCAAAACACACAGAAGTTAAAAATTTTAATGTTTAAGGGTTTTTGAGGTGAAAAACACCATAAAAATAGGAAAAAAAAAACTAAAGAGAAATCCTAGGGTTGGAAATAGCTGGATATGCAGGAATATATAAAACGACAGCGGTCGTAAAAGAAAACCCATGTGGAGTCGCCAATTGTTAGTATGAATCTTTTGTCGGAAAAAGACCACTTTATTTGCGCATAACAAATAGCCCTAACATCAATTATGGCTACCAATATCTTCAAATATGCAGTTAGTTGATCAAGACAAAGCTGCACAAATCCATATCTATGCATATAAGGACATTAAGCAGTAAAAATGAAATTTTGCTCCATGCATCCAATAGACAAGACAAGAACAATATTTTTGAAAGAATTGTTTATATTAAAGGGCACCTGAGAGGAAAACAAGAAAGGTGTTTCCAATTCTCCGCAATGGGATGAGTTCTTCAAAGTCCTCAGCACTTCTGATCTAGAATTTCTCTCTCTTGTTGGTGTAGAAAACCCAGACAAACATAGAACTCAAAGGGAGCTCACAAAGCAAATAATGGAGAATGTGACAATGATAATGGCTCAAAGTCAGACCAAGAGTATAGATCCAGAGTGATCTAATATGCAATGAAAGGTGACAAATGAATGGGAAAACCCTTCTATTTATAACAAAATATTAGGGTAGTCTAGAACTTGGTGCATGAATAAAATATTATTAACCAAATTCTATAACCACCTTTTAGGAATATTTCATTATATTTGTTGGAGGGAAAAGGATTTTTGACTTGGGTCAAATCCTTTATTTATAGATAATAAATAAATAAATGATTTCTTTATTATTTTAAGGAAATTGTGGAAATATATATGAATAAATAATGATTTATTTAATTATTTATAAATAATTTAGTCAAATTTAACTAGGAATATTATTTAAATAAGGATTAAATAACTTATTCCTAGGAAATAATCAAATAAATAAGGATTTATTTAATTGATTTCCTTGTTTTGGGTTAAATATGACCAGGAATAATAATTAAATTGATGTTTAACTAATTATTCCTTGAGGAAATATAAACAAATATACATTTGTTTATTATTTCCTTTTGGGGTTTCCTATTTAGACCATAAAGAACTTAATAAAGGTGTTTTACTAAGTTATTTCACATAGTGAAAGCAATTTTACTTAGGGTAAAATTGGTCTTACATGGTGTACTTGGGTCCATCTAATGATAATAGGTTAGATGACCAAAAAATGGTGTAACAGATATCTCAACAACGAGTCCGAGTGCATTACAGGGCAAATCTAGTGTGGTCAATGGATCCTTAAGGTTATGTGTGAAGTGAAATGGACATTAAGTTGGGGAAAAAAAGGTAGGGCAAGGGGCAGTGAAGTATCCTTTGTCATATACCCATAAATAAGAATGTCTCTAATAATGATAAGCAAAATATAATAATCGTGAGATAGGGCAAACCATTAACTCAATGACAATACTTAAACAAATGGATATCCAAGATGAACAATTCAGTGAAAAAAAGAAAGCAAGAAAACCTATCTAACTTTAGTGATTTCACCTTCAAGATTTGAAAACATATAAGATGAAAAATAACTTTAATCAATCAAAGAGGGAGCTCATAAACATTTTTTATCAAGCTATAAATAACTTTGAGGCAAACTGATAGGAATGGACAAAGGGCAAGATCAGAACAAGACCTCCTTGGCTTAACCTAACAAGTAATACTTCAAAGGGAGATTTCAAAAACAGAGTTCAGATAGCATCAAATAGGCAGGGCTTTCCATAAAACATATTTGGAAACTAGCATATTAATTCACTGATGAAATAAAAAATCATAAGAAGGCCTAAGGAGCAGTTAAGAATTCCTTAAACACACCCAGCAGAGGAAAACATCAAGGCAATAGAAGGCAGGAAGGACTAAGGTGCCTCAAGCAACATTTATTAGCCTATATTTTTTTGTTCTACTGCATATAGATGGATGAAACATAATTATTAACAAGAAAACATGAACAAATTAAAGACACATCACCATTAACCAAGCTCGGGGATCCTGCAAGCAAGCTTCATCATAATCAATCAAATAAAATCATCCACAAGCTCCACAAAAACAAATTTCTCTTCAACCTCAAAAAACCATGTATTGCTCTCAAAGCTCATCAAATGCCAACCTTTAAAATCAATTCCTCATGCTCTATTTATCGAGAAAATGAGGAAGTGTAAACCAAAAGAGGCTTCTAGAAACCCTAATTTCATCATAAATGTTATTTATGTGCTTGAAGACCATGCAAGGCCCAAGGCACATAATATCTAAGATAATAAATGAAAAATGACATAACATAACTCCTCAATCAAATCTGGAGTGATTTTCCCAAGAAAACATTAAAATATTATTTTGCCATCAATTTGTGTGTTTTGTCGACTTTTTGGCCAAAAACACACTACACAGTCCATTAGCGCAGCGCCATCTCTAGCAGAAAATAGGCTCTGTTGCAGCTAAGTTTTGGACCACTTCCTGATGTCGAATTTTTCTCTGTGATGGTTAGTTGGAAATCCTAATGAGTCTACTTTCCAAAAACGCTTATAGCTTCCTAATCAAGCTCCCGTAGCCTGTCCAAAATGCCAAAATCCCAACATTGCTATTAGCATAGCACCACCTCCTATAGAAAATAGGCTCTGTTCTAGCCAAGGTTCAGACCACTTCCCAATGCCGGATTTCACTCTGTGATGGCCCGTTGGAAATAATTATGAGTCTAATTTCCAAAAAAATTTATAGTTTCCTCATCCGGCTCTTGTATCCTGTCCAAAATGCAAAATTCCCAACACTACACTACACAGTCCATTTGCATAGCGCCAAAAATAGGTACTTTGGCAACCATGTTTTGGACCTCTTCCTAATGTCAGATTTTGCTCCGAGATGGCTCCTTGGAAAGCCTGATGAGTCTAATTTCCATAAATTCTCATATTTTCCTTATCTCGCTCCTGTAGCCTATTCAAAATGCCAAAATCCCAACACTACTATTAGCGCAATGCCAAGCCTGAAATAGAGACAGAAAGGTGAAAAATGAGGGGTTTTTGACCTTTTGAGGGGAGAAAACTGCTCCAATTTCTCTGAAACTTGGTGAGCATAATGTGCTAGTGATGAGAAATCCAAAAATACTGAGTTTTCCTTCTGAGGATGCTCCAGGGATTAGCGTAGCGCTAGTGGCACTACACTAATAGGCCTCCAATTCTCAAAAAACCAAAAGTTGTCCAAATTTCCTCAAAATTGTTGGAGGTGTGCCTCATGGGGTTTGAGAGACCTGTTGAGAATTTCATGCAAAAAATACAAGGTATTCATGACCTTTTTCTTATTTTAGGGTTTGGATTTCAAGGAGGGCCTTTTTGAGTTTGGCACTTGCAGCCTGATTTCTTTGGGCATAACGCTTAGTCATTCTTCTTTGTAGATCTAAGCCCTTGTTTTCCTTCTCCAACTTGGCCTCTAGGTGTATTTTTTCCTCTCTTCCATTTTTTTTTATGATTCCTTCCTCAACCCTATGGTTCTTTCTCTCTTAGTCTTTGAGTTGTGCCTTTTTGTCTTGGAGGAGGGAGTTTGAAATCCTTGCTTCATTTCATCAGCTTCTTCATCTTTACCATTTAGCCTCATCAGTCACCACATTCTCTATTTCATCACTACCCTCTTGGTCCTCAACACCATCATCAGTTTTACCTTCTTTTCTTCTTTCTGCACTGTCACCTTGGTCTTCATTTGGGCTGCTTGCCTTTTCACTACTATGATCCTCATTTTTATCATTACCCTCATCAATTTTCTCATTGTCACCAAGACTGTCATGATTACCTTCAATATTTTCTTCACTTAGCTCATCATCATGGTCACTGTGGGGGTCACTGTCTTTAATGTTTTCATGAATTTCATGACTGTTGTCATGAATGTCATGAATGTTTTCTTCCTCACTCACACTTCCCTTATTACCTTCTGCACTTTGGTCATTTTTTTCACCTATATCCATGCTGCCCTTTTCTTCATTATCAGTGTCACTATCTTGACTACCTTGTCATCCTCTTCATTTCTATCACTATTTTTCTCACTTTCATCTGCCCCTAACATGGTGCTAGGAGATCTTTGTGGACCAACTAGGGTTTTGGAGGAGAAAAACGAAGATGGTGATGATGGCAACCTTTACAAATGAGTGATATGCAGGCAAGTGTATGACTATTTTTAGATTTCAAGGTGGCTTCTCTTGAAAATTAATTTTCAAACACCCTAGCTCATTCTCTCTCAAAAGACACTTAGTTTTTTTAAGGAGGTCAAAAGAGAGGCTCACTTTGCATTTAAGACCTAGGGTTTGCACAACTAGGGTTTGATAATTTCATAGACACCAAATTATGAAAATTTATTGGAGGACAAGGGGGAGAGGCCACCTTCCAGCTTTAACTCTTTTGCATCCCTTTGAATGCAACTTGGACGATGAATTTTACCCTTAGGGAAAGTTCTTTCCTTGTTTGAGGAACCTCTGCATTAGCGCAGCGCCACTTATTTGTGCAGTGCCAAGAAAAGGGTCAACTTGCAGTCAAGTTTTGATGACCTTCCAGATGTCAGATTTGGGCCCGTGATAGCTCGTTGGAAATATTAACCCATATTATTTCCAAATGAACCAGTGTTTCTTTTATTGGAGTTGATTTTCCCTATCAAAAGTTCATTTTCCCAAGACTGGTCAAAACGTTCTGAGTGATGGTGCAGAAATGCAGAGTGCTGGTGCAAACAACTTTCGGAGGCCTTAGTTAACTCCAAATTGAGCTCATGATAGATAAGAAGAAATATCTTCAATTCTATTTGTTATTTGACTCATCAACCAAGTCATTTGGACACTCTAGCTATGAGAAAACTACATTTTCCCAAGGTCACTCCAGCAATGCATAAATTCTCCTGGGACACCTATATTTTTGACATTGCTCCCAAACCATGATAACTGTGTAAAAACGGAAGGAAATTTTTCTTCTTGGGCATATTATGGACAAAACACTCTCTCACTTTTGTCAAATTCATCTCTATTTGGTCAGAAACATAATTTGAAGCAAAATTGGCGCTAGGTGTGACACATGGCTTGTCTCTTGGAAAGAATTCCTAGAAAAATATGGAGGCATGATGTTTATGAGTTGGTATGGATTAATTATTGATGATCTTACCTACCATATGGATCTCCTTCCCTTATGCCTCTTTTCCATAGCAAACCCTATCTTAGTTGGAAGAGGAAATTAGGGTTTGGTGTAGGGGATTTAGGACTGCCTTGTAGAGGGAGGGGAATAAAGGGGTTAAGGGTTGTCTAAATTCTTGGGGAAATTTTTGGGAATAGAGATAGATGTTAGAGGGTAGGGGAAAGTTGAATTTCAATAATTTAGTATGGGGAAGGGGTCCAAAAGGGAAAAACATAGACCTAGTCTCAAAAAGTGTCAAATTGTGGCAATAGACTAGGTTTTGTAGAAAAATGATGATTTTGAGGGAAAGGAGTGATGGGAAGTGTTTATAAAGGTATATTGAGGATAGGGGAAGGTGTAAGAGAATTAGGATACAAGCTTTGTTGATGATTTAACCATGGAGGTCATGAAACCAAGAAAAATTCCCTCAAAAACCCTATATGGATAATGGAGTCATAGGCAAGGGACAAACAGAGTAATGAGATTATGGGTGTGAAAATGGGATAGAGATGAGAGGCATGAGTCCATGAGGGATATTTTGTGAGTGATCGGTTGACTATGACATGATAGAGTAGGGAGATAGTGAAAATTTATCCTAAGGATAATGAAGGCAGTGAGATTTCTAAAACTCACAATATTCATGAATTTTGTTTTTAGAAATCTAGGATAAGAATTTAGTCATCTACAAAATAGAAAAAATTACTGATGACTAACATTGGCTCCACTTGGGGAGGGAAAATCCTTTTTAGGAGGTGTCCAAAACTTCAGATCTTTGGGTTTATGAAGACTAGTGCCTCATCCATTGGGCAGATTTTTCTTCCTTTTCATTTGCTGATGCTTATTTGAATTTGTGATCTCAGTAATGTGAAAAACATGATTAGCTCAACTTTATCTCTACCTACCCAACCTACTTTCATAACATTTGTTTTCTTCCTCGAGTGCACTTGAACTGGAAAACCATTGACATTCTTTTCTTTTGAAAACAAAACAAACTATCTACTTCTACTCGTATCACTTCCAAGGGTTC
Organism: Pinus albicaulis; assembly: GCA_034641835.2. Taxonomy (NCBI): domain Eukaryota; kingdom Viridiplantae; phylum Streptophyta; class Pinopsida; order Pinales; family Pinaceae; genus Pinus; species Pinus albicaulis. Next base: position 779,636,142 of record CM076575.1, on the reverse strand, counting down.
AGATTAGGCTAGTGAACTCTTTTATTCTCTACCTACACTATTTGACTGTCAAGATTAAGCTGCATGATAGACTTCATTATCTAATATATTGAAATGAAATTGAAAACATGGTTTAAATTAGGATTAGGCAATCTGACTTACCATGAGTTGTAGCATTAGGACAAGCTTCACACAAACATTATTTTTGTACAAACAAAACTAGAAAAACAAGGGTTCTAATTTATCATTTGGTATGCATCCCCATCTTTCTCTTTGGTTCAAGTTTGAGCATGTGGAACCAGTATCTTTCATTCCTAATCTATCTTTTTTGACAAGTCAAGTTTGAATGATTTGACAAGCTCTCTTTCACTAACTTATCGGCAATAAATTGAAAAAATGTTCAGCCATGATTAGGCTAGATGACTAAATAAGACTTTTTGGCACAAGTAGCGGAATTTAGGCTTGCACACTTTCAGTAATACTCTTTTTTGGGTATGGGATTGTACCTCTTCTTCAAATCTGTCCTCTTTTTCATCTTTTCTCTGTTTTTTTTTTGGACCAGCATTCTAAGATTAAAAACTAGAAATATGCTCATAGTGCTGAGCTTATTTTCATTCCTATCTATCCTAATTTAACCTATACATGATATACATTCAGCTAGTGAACTCTCTTTTCCAATACAACCAATCAAGCAGATGATTGCATGAGGGATCTTGGTTCAACTCTTTGAGGTTGCTGACAAAATTAAAATGCCACTCCCACCTTACTTGTGTTTGAATAGTACTGCCTAAAATTTTTCTTACACTTTGCAAAAAAATGCTCTTGACATGATTTACTCCCTCTTCAAATTTCTTTAAAAAATAAGCAAAGGAATCTTGAAACAATACCTAAATGTGAATATTTGGTAAATAAGCTTGATCCAGGACTGCTTCTTTCTCCACTTGGTTGAGCTTGGGACTCCTTTGGGAAAGAAAATATACCTCTTCCTTATGATCATCTGAACTGGAAGCCTCATAATATGTTGCAATGTTGTTTTCTAGCAAACCTGATATGCTCTGATTTAGTGGGTTGAATTTTGTGTGAAATTCATTATGTTGATGAGTAGGAGCACTCCTTGGCAACAAATCTCCTTGAGAAAGAAGTGCAGCAACTCTCTTGCGATCATTAATTTTCAAGCCTTCATTTTCTATTTGTAATTAAATGGAACTCGGTGGGTGCAGATATAGAGCTAAGGAGGATTCCATGTTCCAAATGACCTCCTCAACCATTTCAGGAGAAGGCTTCTTATTGACAATTTGGTTAAGAAGTTAATCATCCTCCTCAACCTCAACATCAAAGTTGAAAGACTGCTGATTTCAAATTATGTGAAAGTTATTTCTAATGGACTGCCGTGAAGTAGAGCAAAGAGTCAGAGACTCTTCACTTACTTCTAAACTTTCAAGGATTTCCTCATCACTGTCATAGGTGACCTGTCTTGGTTGATTACTTCTTTCAATTTGATGATAGTGAACTTCATCCCACAAATCAATTGTTGATGGCTCTTCAAGGTTATCTTCTGTTTGGAGAACATCATCATCATCAGACTGATCAAAATTTGGAGAATCATCAACATAAATAATTTCACCAATCAAACATATTGGATTACCATTTTGTTCTTCTTTGAATTGATCTACAAGTTCACTTTCTGACTTATGGTAGACAGGGTTAGCAAGAGAATGAACAGAAATATTTTTTTCACATGAAGGTTTAGAGGCTAACTGCATGTTTAGCGTCTGATTTATTTCCTTTTCAGTCAAAAGAGGAGGCATTTTTTTCTTTCTTTGGACAGAAGTACAAAATTTCTCTTTCTCTTGTGAAGGTTGATTTTGGGGTTGATTTTTTTCTTGAGCCTCACCTAGAAGAGATGGTGAATCATCACTTATGCCTCCAGAAAGATCCCGTGCATTTTCTTCTATCTCTTGATTGGGTTCTTCCTCAACTAACTCCTCTAGGCTGTTATGATAGCTACCTTGAGAATTAAATTGATGAATGGCTTCTAATAGATCTTCAGGATGCAAATTTCCTAAATTTTCATCAATGTTTACAAGGTATTGTATGAGATCTTCAGATTGATCACAAAAATTTTCAGATAGTGATAAAGATGAAAATTTTTCTTTATAATGCTCATAAAATACCTTGTAGAAGTATTTTAAAGAAAACAAACTACCAGGTTTTAGCCATTCATATCATTCTCTTTCCTTACCCTCTAATGTTGCCATAAACATTTTCATGAGGCAGTCCTCGTGCCATTCAACCTTTAACCTCCATACATGTATATGAAATATGATGAGATGTAACAAGGGGTCATCACATTTTTCATCTTGAAATATAGGCAGGTTTTTTATCCAATTTATCTGAGGCATTTTATGTGGAAATACAGGGATATGGTCTCTGTTCATCGGAGCATATCTCTTTTTTATCCTTGGATCCATGTTTGTAAATCAGGAAGGGTCATTGTATCTTTTCAACCAGTCTAGAGTTCTCTACCAGTGGAGTCTTTAAGTCTTTTGAGAGTTGTGGAGTCACTAGGTGGAATATTTCAACTTTGCTTTCCACCATCAACATGATTGGGATTACTTAATGCATTCCCAGGGGATTCTATAAGAACTAGTGGGGTCAACAGGGCTACTGAAGACCAGTGGAGTCGCGTAGGTGGATGATCTTTACTATTTTAAGGATGTTCTTGTTGTCCACCATCAACAATTAAATGCCAATCTAGGGAAGTTTGTGGTTTTCTAAGGTCTTAAGGATGTCTAAGATATCATTTACTGAGAAGGCCCCACCATGACCACCAGTATGTTAGGGTCTCGTGATTTAGAAGATTGGTAGACCAAATGCACAAGGTAACATCAGACCAGTCTTTGGAGTCCTAGGACCTAGCCTTCCTGAACTCAGAGAGGGATCTCTCTATTGTATGCAAAGGATGTGAAATTTTTGCTATTAGGATTTGATTTTAGGCTAGTTGTTAAGTGTAGGGTTTGTTGTTTGTTCGGTTGGCTAAGATGGTCAAGTAGAATAGGTGGAGTGAGAGGTCATAAAATCAGTGGGATATGGAGTCTCTAAAATTCATGGATATCTCAACAAAGAGTCAGAGTGCATTACAGGGGAAATTTAGTGTGGTCAATGGATCCTTAAGGTTATGTGTGAAGTGAAATGGACATAAAGTTGGGGAAAACAAGGTAGGGAAAAAGGCATGGAAGTATCCTTTGTCATATACCCATAAACAAGAAGGTCTAAAATACTGATAAGCAAAATATAATAATCATGAGATAGGGAAAACCATTAAATCAATGAAAATACTTAAACAAATGGATATCCAAGATGAACAATTCAACGAAACAAAGCAAGCAAGAAGACTTATCTAACTTTATTGATTTCACCTTCAAGATTTGAAAGCATATAAGATGACAAATAACTTTAATCAATCAAAGAGGGAACTCCTAAATTTTTTTCATCAAGCTATAAAGAACTTTGAGGCAAATTGATAAGCATGGACAAAGGGCAAGATCAAAACAAGACCTCCTTGGCTTAACCTAAGAAGTAATACTTCAAAGAGAGATTTCAAAAACTAAGTTTAGATAGCATCAAATAAGCAAGGCTTGCCATAAAAAATATTTGGAAACTAGCATATTAATCCACTGATGAAATAAAAAAGCACAAGGAGGCCTAAGGAGTAGCTAAGAATTCCTTAAACACACATAGCAGAGGAAAACATCAAGGCAATAGAAGGCAGGAAGGATTAAGGTGCCTCAAGCAACATTTCTTAGCCTATACTTTTGTGTTCTACTGCATATAGAAGGATGAAACATAATGATTAACAAGAAAACATGAAAAAATTAAAGACACGTCACCATTAACCAAGCTTAGGGATCCTGCAAGCAGGCTTCATCATCATCAATCAAAGCAAATCATCCACAAGCTCCACAACACCAAATTGCTCTTCAACCTCAAAAAACCATGTATTACTCTCAAAGCTCATCAAATGCCAACCTTTATAATCAAGTCCTCATGCTCTATTTATATATCAAATAAGGAGGTGGAAACCATAAGAGGCTTCTAGAAACCCTAATTTCATCATAAATGTCATTTATGTGCTTGAAGACAATGCAAGGCCCAAGACACATAATATATAAGCTAGTAAATGAAAAATGACATAACATAACTTCTCAATCAAATCTGGATTGATTTGCCTACAAAAACATTAAAAAATAATTTTTCCATCCATCTATGTGTTTTGTTGACTTTTTGGCCAAAAACACACTACACAGTCCATTAGCGCAGCGCCACCTCCAACAGAAAATAGGCTATGTGCAGCCAAGTTTTGGACCACTTCCCGATGTCAAAGTTTTCTCTGTGATGGTCCATTGGAAAGCTTGATGAGTATACTTTCCAAAAATTCTTATAGCTTCATGATCCAACACATGTAGCCTATCCAAAATGCTATAATCCAAAAATTTCTATTACCGCAATGCCACCTCCAGCAGAAAATAGGCTATGTTGTAGCCAATGTGTGGACCACTTCCCAATGTCGGACTTTACTCTGTGATGGCCCGTCAGAAAGCCGGATGAGTCTAATTTCAAAAAATGCTTATATTTTCCTGATCCAACTCCTATAGCCTATCCAAAATGCCAAAATCTGAACACTGCACTACACCGTCCATTTGCGCAGTGCCAAAAATACGTACTTTGGAAACCAAGTTTTGGACCTCTTCATGATGTCGGATTTTGCTCCATGATGGCTCGTTGGAAAGCCTGATGTGTGTAATTTCCATAAATTCTCATATTTTCCTGATCCAGCTCTTTTATCCTAGTCAAAATTCCAAAATACAAACACTGCTATTAGCACAATGCCAGGCCTGAAATAGAGGCAAAAAGGTGAAAAATGAGGGGTTTTTTGACCTTTTGAGGGGTCCAAAATTCTCCAATTGCTTTGAAAATTGGTGAGAATAATATGCTAGTGATTCAAAATCCAAAAATAATGATTTTTCCTTCTGATTATGTTCTGGTGATTAGCGTAGTGCGAGTGGCGCTAAGCTAATAGGCCTCCAATTCTCAAAAAACCAAAAGTTGTCCAAATTTCCTCAAAATTGGTGGAGGTGTGCCTCATGGGGTTTGAGAGACATATTGAGAAGCTCATGCCAAAACTCCAAGGTCTTCATGACCCTTTTCTTCTTTTAGGGTTTGGATTTCAAGGAGGGCCTCTTTGAGTTTGGCACTTGCAGCCTGATTTCTTTGGGCATAACGCTTAGTCATTCTTCTTTGTAGATCTAAGCCCTTGTTTCCTTCTCCAACTTGGCCTCTAGGTGTATGTTTTCCCCTCTTCCTTTTTTTTTCCCAATGCCTTCCTCAACCCTATGGTTCTTGGTCTCTTAGTCTTTGAGTTGTGCCTTTTTTTCTTGGAGGGAGTTTGAAATCCTTGCTTCATTTCATCAGCTTCTTCATCTTCACCATTTAGCCTCATCAGTCACCAAATTCTCTGTTTCATCACTTCCCTCTTGGTCCTAAACACCATCATCACTTTTACCTTGTTTTCTTCTTTCTTTACTGTCACCTTGGTCTTCATTTGGGCTGCATGCCTTTTCACTACTATGATCCTCATTTTTATCATTACCCTCATCACTTTTCTCATTGTCACCATGACTGTCATGATTATCTTCAATATTTTCTTCACTTAGCTCATCATCATGGTCACTGTGGGGGTCACTATCTTCAATTTTTTCATGACTGTCATGACTGTCATGAATGTTTTCTTCCTCACTCACACTTCCTTTATTACCTTCTGCACTTTGGTCATTTGTTTCACCTATATCCATGATGCCCTTTGCTTCATTATCAGTGTCACTATCCTGACTGCCTTGGCATACTCTTCAATTCTGTCACTTTTTTTTTCACTGTCATATGCCCCTGACATGGTGCTAGGAGATGTTTGTGAACCAACTAGGGTTTTGGAGGAGCAAAACGAAGATGGTGATGATGGAAACCTTTACAAATGAGTGATATGAAGCAAAGTGTATGATTTTTTTTAGAGTTCAAGGTGGCTTCTCTTGAAAATGAATTTCCAAACACCCTAACTCATTATCTCTCAAAAGACACTTATTTTGTTCAAAGAGGTCAAAATAGAGGCTTACTTTGCATTTAAGACCTAGGGTTTTCATAACTAGGGTTTGATAATTTCATAGACACCAAATTATGAAAATTACTTGGAGAACAAGGGGGAGAGGCCACCTACCAGATTTAACTCTTCTTCATCCCTTTGAATGCAACATGGATTATGAATTTTAGCCTTAGGTCAAGTTATTTCCTTGTTTGAGGAGCCTCTGCATTAGCGCAGCACCAAAAAAAGAGTCCACTTGCAGACAATTTTTGATGACATTCCTGATGTCAGATTTGGGCCCGTGATATCTTTTTGGAAATATTAACCTGTCTACTTTCAAAATATAAAAAATCTCCCTTATTGGAGTTGATTTTCCCTATCAAAAATGTAGTTTCCTAAGACGGTTCAAAAAGTGCTGAGTGATGGTGCAGAAATGAAGAGTGTCAGTGTAGAAAATTTTTTGAGGCCTTCATTAACTCCAAATTGAGATCATGATAGCTTATTGGAAATATCTTAAATTCTAGTTGTTATTTGACTCATAAATCAAGTCACTTGGACAATCCAGCTGTGAGAAAACCTAATTTTCCCAAGGTCACTCCAGCAGTGCAAAAATTCTCCTGGGACACCTATATTTTTTACATTGCTCCCAAAACATGATATTTGTGTAAAAATTGAAGGAGGTTTTTCTTATTGGGACTATGATGGAAAAAAAATCGCTCACATTTGTCAAATTCATCTCTATTTGGTCAGAAACAAAATTTGAAGCAAAATTGGCCCTTGGTGTGACACATGGCTTGTCTCTTGGAAAGAATTACTAGAAAAAGATGGAGGCATGATGTTTATGAGTTGGTATGATTTCATGATTGCTGATATGACCTAACATATGGATATTCTTCCCCTATGCCTCTTTTCCATAGAAAACCCTAGCTTAGTTGGAATAGCCTAGTTGGAAGAGGAGATTAGGATTTGGTGTAGGGGATTTAGGACTGCCTTGTAGAGGGAGGGGAATGAAGGGGTTAAGGGTTGTCGAAATTCTTGGGGAACTTTTTGGGAATAGGGATAGATGTTAGAGAGTAGGGAAAAGTGGAATTTCAAGAATTGAGTGAGGGGAAGGGGTCCAAAAGGGCAAAACACAAGCCTAGTCTCAAAAAGTGTCAAATTGTGGCAGTAGACTAGGTTTTGTAGAAAAATGATGATTTTGAGGGATAGGAGTGATGGGAACTGTCTATGAAGGTATATTAAAGATAGGGAAAGGTGTAAGAGAATCAATATACAATATTTTTTGATGATTTAACCATGGAGGTCATGAAACCAAGAAAAAATCCCTCAAAAACCCTAGATGGATAATGGAATCATAAACAAGGAACAAATAGAGTAATGAGATTATGGGTGTGAAAATGGGATAGAGATGAGAGGAATGAGTCCATGAGGGATCTTCTGTGAGTGATAGGCTGACTATGACATGATAGAGTAGGGAGATAGTGAAAATTTATCCTAAGGATAATGAGGGCAGTGAGATTTCTAAAACTCACAATATTCATGAATTTTGTTTTTAGAAATCTACGATAAGCATCTAGTCATCTACAAAATAGAAAAAATTACTGATGACTAACAGTAGGGATGTTTGCAAAATTCTCCTAAATAGTTGGGGTTTGCTCAGTATTGAGTGGGATTAACCCTGTAGAGGTTATGTGTGTGACTCCCATTGTGGTAGGTGGGACTAGGAACCAGACTGGGATTGCGAATGATAATTTTGGTAGGACCACCATGGCCATGACCTGCTGCAACACAAAACCAGTTGGGGGGAAGAGGAAATTAATTTGGGAGGTGACGTAGGCTAGAGAGGCTATCGTGGCTGAGGACTTAGTTTCGTTACTGCTTGTCTTCGTGTCTTGTCTTGCTTCAGTGTTTGATGAGGAAATCATGCACACCGGAGCCTCTATGACATCAAATGATGACTCTGGTATAACAGGGGGATCTCCTAGGAATGACCCAAGGAGGGATGACAGTTTGAACTGGTCGGGGCCATATTCTTGGTACCCTGCAAGCGTCTTGGCATATGTGTCTACATAGGGTAGGACAACATCAGTGTTTTTTAGGGTTCGCTTGTCGATGTATGTCAATTGGTCGATAGTAATGATGTGATCCTCATGGGGGGACATCATAGTTCGGAAGACGGAGGAGGCTATGGCTGACATGGCATATATATAACTCCAACCAAGGAGTATATTGTAATCCAGTTGAGCATCTAAGACTTCAATGTCTATAAGGACCGTCTTGTCAGCTAAGCAGACCGGGACGTTTCGGTAGAGACCGACGAGAGCTAAAGGGCACCTGTCATATGCCTCGAATGTGATGTCTGATGGCTTTTGCTTGGGAGACCCTAAATTATGGCAGAATTTCTTTGACATGATGCATGTGGATGCACCTTCCTCAATGGTACGTCAGTGAATGGTGATGTTTTGAACTGACTTCGGTATCTGGAAGGTGACCATTGAAGGAAGCCTAGGGGTGGATTTATCTAAATCTAAATCCATTAGGTGCGAATAGAAGGGTTGATGAGTGCCTAATGCATAAAGTAAGGTTTTCCTTTTCTTTGGGCATTGTTGTAATACCTCCATAGCTAACGTGGCGGCGAGATATTGGTCTAATTAATCATCCAAAATTATATAGTTATGGGCTACTTTGGAATGGTTTCCTGCCCACTTAGTTGTTCCCTTAGCCATTTTTAGCAAAGGTTCAATAGATATCTTTGATATGGCCAAAGGTGTTGTTGGTGCATTTGTACTAGCCCCTGACGAATTGGTGTCTGGTGGGGTATCATAATTTTGGTTCCGTATTTGAAAAAAAATTTCTTCGCCAGTCATGTAGATTTCATGGGTGCTTTTCTGTAATGGTCGGGAGTTTTTTGCTGATGTTGGGGGCTAATTGTCCCTTGATGGGGGAAAGGCTCCTGCATGACAACTGTCTATTGTGAGGATCCCCCTTGTCCACGGTTACCTTAAAGCTTCTTCAGCTTAGGGAGATCGGGACAGTAGTGAGTGTAATGGCGATACTCACCACATATTGAATAAGAGTGGTTGGTCTGAAGATTCTCCCTCTTGTTCTACCCTTGGGAGTTGTTAGGCTCCTAGTTTTGATTCCAGTTGGAGTTGCCTCCAACCTAAGATCACAGAGGGTGTTCTTGATTGTTGCCCCCTTGTCCATGATTTCCCTTTGGCTTATTTTTTCCTTTTTTCTTTGCCGCGTTAGGAGGATATTTTGGATTATCCTGACTGTAAGGTTGGCGCAGTTGATCTTGGGAAGGTTGCACAAAGTTTACCTATGCATCATTCTGCATGGGAAAGTTTTGTGTTGGGGACTCGGTGTATTGTGGTCCTTGTCCCTGTTTTTTGAATATTTATTTGGGGGGAGCTCTTCCATCAGCATGTCTAGCTGTGTATTTGGTTCCCTGAGCCAGAGGATATGGACCTCCTTATTGATGGTGGTATGAAAATGCCCTATTGGTCATATTTTTTGAAGGTGCATGATAACTCTCGTAGCCAGGTTGCGGGATGTTCTAGTTATAATTATATGCATAACTAGGGTACTGAATGTTTCATATTAGGTGATTTTGTGTCAATGACCCAATCAAACTGTCTATGGAGTTCAACGTGCCTGAAAATTCTTTGTTTGTAGGCGCAGAGCATTAGGCAAGATATTGTAAATATATCCTGACTGCGTATAGATCAGATCAAGTTGTTGGGCCTTACTGATGGTGTCGTCTTCATATATGGGCTTTTGAGTTGCCACATCCTTTGAAATCTCTGCAGTGGGAGTTTTCAGGAATAGGTCTAACAAAACTCAATCGTCGAGTTTGGCTTTGCACAAAATACGACATCACCACCATTCATGGAGATGGTCCAAGATATGGATGGCGGGTGTCTGCCTAAATTGGGTTAGTAATTCCATCCCAGAGTCGTGGTGGATGGGTAGTTGAAAATAGGTAAGGAACACAGTAGCAAGGGCACTAAAAGTTCCATGTGTAGCATATGGTTGCTCCACATACCATTTCGCTGCTAGTCCAGTTAGAGTGCATTGAAACAATCTTAGTCAAACAGTATCGTCAATGATGTTGTTCGACAAACACCATGGGTGGAAAGTAATAATATGATTTCCAGGGTTTTCTGCTTGCTTCCCTTCGAAATTTGGATTGTCTGAAGGGAGCTTCGTGGGCATGGGTGGCCATATTGGTTTGTGTGCAATAGGTTCATTTGTTAGCTTGGTTATATCTGGAGATTTTAACGAAGCTAAGAATGGTGACTATGAAATGAGAGACATTGCACATTTTGTAGAAACAATGTTTTGGTTAGGTATAAGTTTTGTTTGCAACATACCCAATTGTGAGTTCACTTGGCTTCCCGAATGGATAACGCTCCTATGCACCCTAGGGGTTGTGGGAGGAGTGGAATGTGGTGACCCTGTGGGGGTGCTCACTAGTGTGGTGTTGGGTGACCAACGAGGGTTCCCAACTAACGATGCCCCAATAAAGGATGAATTGATAACAATGGAAGTGTTCTGTCTTTGATGCCTAAATGATGAAAGACCTAGAACCCCTCTTGGTAATGGGGGGAGGTCCAAAATACATATAGAATGGCGAGGTCTCATTGGGTCCATTATGGCGTCGAATAGGTATGTTTTTGGAAATATTTGAGGGGATAGAGATTATAATCAAAGAAAAAATCAGGTCACATACATAAAACAAAGTGAAAAATGAAAAGTAAATTTTCCATTTATATTAATCCTATGTGACCAGTCAATCAAAAAATATGGTTTTTATTGTTTTCACGTATGATACTCAAATCCTAGAATGCCTAATCATCCTCACACTCTCAAATGTAATTGGGCCTTGAGAATATATCTTGCGAATGCTGACACGACTCCCCGAAAGAGCCGGCGATGCCCCCAGTCAACCGAAGAAAATCAACCAAGGTAAAGGTATCAGATTTGTTGGAAATGTTGTCATTGATGGCAAAGGTCAACAGAGAAGAACAGAGGAAGAGTGCATTTACAGAGAGTAATAGAGGCAAAGGTCGAGCAGCAGAGGCAGAGGCAGAGGTAGCGAATACATAGGAATTAGAGACAGAACAGTGAAGTTGAAAGGGTTTGAAGGAGTTTAATACCGTTTGCAGATGAATTATTGAGAAATTATTCATTAATTAAGATTGTATGGCATAGACCGTGATTAAAGGGACAGCGTACCATAGAAGTTCCGAAAAATTTTGAATCAAATTGATTGAACAGAATGTGGGTTTGAATTGCCATCAGTATGTAAGGGCGAGAATCTGAGATTGATGATTTCGTAAGAGCTATGAGGCTTGGGGATAGCTCCTTGAGATATCATTGCAGACATAGTATGGAGGACTGACAAATGGGCTCGATGGGTGATCGAATGGTGGAGTGCTAAGGTGAGCCAAGAATAAAATAAAACATTGAAGCATTGAATGGAACCCTGAGCCAAAAGTTAAGCGGAACTCGGAAGATCGAACCTAGAGCAGAGGGGCGGAACCACGAAGGAGGAACATTGGACACGGTTTAGAGTGAACTGGTGGTTTTCATCGCACCACCTTCGACGGGCAAGCGGTTTTCAAGAAATCGGAGCAATTCCATAGAGCAGCTGACACGTGGCATACGGAGGAACCCCAAAACCACTTTCATTGCGCACCATTGCGAGTTAAAGTTCGTGTAGCTAACCAGAGCGATATCCATCGAATCATGTAGAGAAAGGCGACGTGCTCTACGCCGTCGGATGTGGAGGGCCATTTAAACGCTGGGGCCCAGTCCATCGTGCAACTATTAAATATTAACCCTCATGCAAGTTAACCGCACGATTTCTGTTGGATCATAGGTTGAAAAAGAGATGAATTATGCACCGTTGGATCATGAATAAAGTTGCAAGGTGTCTAACAAGGTATGGATCAGCGTTTAATTGTTGATTATTAAATAATCAGAATACAAATATGCGGGGTAGCGTGGGTTAAGTGGCGATGCCAAAAGGAGAATAGGCGTTAATATTACAGTCTTTTGATGTTTGAATACATTAGAGGATTCAATTATATAGTGCGAAATGCTTATGATTTGGCGCTAAAAGCCACAGTTTATTAATATTTTTAATGTTTGAATCGGGGAATATGCATACATGACGATATATATTTATATGCTATGCTAAAGTCGAAACCTATATGAAATGAGATTGGGTTTGTTACAAGAGCCTGCAAGAATGAAAGAGCGAGAGACAGCGGCAGAAAAATGGTACGGGGAAAAAGATGAATTGAAATTGTAATGTGAGTTTCAAACCATTATGTTTAAACTCATATATGAACAGATAATGTAGACAAGTAGCCAGAGAACAGAGATGGTAATGAACAGACATCGCCCAGATTCATATGTATTTGAGAATAAAACCTGAAAAGCAGTTATATATGTAGCTGGTGCACTCAAGTACAGTGAACAGATGAATAGACACTAAGGTGAACCAAAATATATAGAACAGTCACTCAATAGCAGCAGAAGAGACAAATCCAGTAAAGCCAATGTCCAGAAAAGGAGCTAAGTGGAATTGAAATGTGTAACTAAAAATGTAAATATTTTTTTGTTTATATTGTTTTTGATGCAAAGGCAAGTATCCTAAGGAAAAGAAAAAATCCCACTGTAGCATGGAAATTTGTACATATTATTATAACTTTAAATTTAGTTGGATAAAGGACTGAGAAGACAAAAGTCAAAAAGTCAGGATTATTCACTTCAAATTCCCCGAGGAATGTAAAGAGTCATGTGATGAACTCTATATATAATATCACATTGATATGCACAAAGAGGTTAGAGAGAGTAAGGATAGAGAATGAAAAGCATAGAAGATTGAGGCAGAGAAGATAAGGAAGAGAGGAGCAGAAAGAGATGCTACTGAACAAAGCTGATATCTGAGGTAAATCAGCAAACATTTCTTGTGATAAATTGAGGAAGTTGGTGCTTCCCTATCAAGTTGAAGCTTGATAGCTGTCAGTTGTAGCTGACTGAGGTTGGAGCCTCCTGTAGGTTGGTGCCTGCAGAAAATTGAAGGGAGTTGGATCTTCCTTGCAAGCTGTAGCTTGCATAATTGAGGTTGGAGCCTCCTGTGGGTTGGTGCCTGCAGAAAAACAGTGGTGAGAGGGAGTTGGAGCTTGCCTTTGCATCACAACAATAATAAGATGTTTTTTTCTCCTGTTATGGGTTTCCACTTATATCTGCTGTCTCTATCTGTGTTGCCTGTGTGCTGAGATGATTTATCAAATCTTCTTAATGTTTGCTGCTCTCATAATAAGTTTAATATCACATTAATTTAATACTTGCTGCAACATATTAAGACTGTTCATATACTAAGGTTGATTATAAAAGTAAGCTATAAATAAGCTGATGAAAAGTTGAAAAATGCTCATGTATGTATTGAACTGATTCACCCCCCCCTCTCAGTTCAACTAAAATTCAACAATTGGTATCAAAGCAGGTTCCTTTGTACCAGTTTAACAATTGAAAGGAGATTCTAGGTTCTCAGGATGGCTAGTAAAGAAGGATGCTCAACCAATAAAGCCCCTTTCTTTACAGGTGCAAATTATGCCTTCTGGAAAATCAGGATGAGGACATACATAATGTCTCTAGGAATAGAAGTTTGGGGTCCTGTGGAATTAGGATATGCCCCAAAGGCGACTGACTCAGATAAAGAATCCAAACAAGATTTTGGAGTTAACACAAAAGCCATGAATGCCATCTTGAATGGATTGTGTGAAGCAAATTTTATCAAAGTAATGCACAAAGACACTTCCAAAGAGATGTGGGATACTTTGGAGAACATCCATGAGGGAGACAAGAAAGTAAAGACTGCCAAACTTCAAGTCTATAGAGCCTAGTTTGAGAACTTAAAAACGAATGATGATGAAGACATTGACAGTTTCTTCCTAAGAGTTGCAAAAATTGTTAACAATATGAAAGCTCTTGGAGAAACCATGCTAGAAAGTATAATTGTGAAAAATATTCTAAGATCTCTTCCATCCAAGTTTAATCCCAAGGTGTCTGCAATAGAAGAAACAACTAATTGGGAGACCTTGACCATGAACCAACTACTTGGAAATTTAACAACATACGAGATGAGGCTCCCACAAAAGAAGCCAAGTACGAGGGAGGCAGCCTTTAAAACAGAAAAGAAGAAAGAAGAAGAGGAATACATATGCTCTTGCTCGGATGAAGAAGAGGCAAAAATTGTCAAGAAATTGGATAGAGGCTCAGGTAAATACAAAGGTAAACTTCCTTTCAAATGCTTTAATTGTGGAAGAGTTGGACACTATGCTGCTAAGTGTCCTCACAAGAAATTAAGGAATCGGGCTCAAGAGTCAGAGAAAAATACATCAAAGAACTAGCAGAAAGGAAAGAAGTTCAGCAGAAAATCCTTCTATGCTCAACAAGACAGCAGTACATCTGAAGATCCAGATGAAATCTCAAGTGAAGATGGAACCTCTAAATTTGTTGATGGCTATAGAAGATCTTGAAGGACTCCTTCTAGAATATGAAGAAGAAGAAGGTGAAGTCGACCTTGAGGGGGAGCTAAGAAGTGCTCTGGAAGAGATTGATAGACTCAAGCTGAAATGCAGAAGAAAAAAATGACATTCTCCTCAAGTATGTACGAGAAGAACAGAATTTAGAAGTCCTGATGTAGCTAAAGATAGAGCTTGAAGAAGCCAAGAAGATAGAGGACATGTTACTTAATCAAATCAAGGAAAAAATTCAGGAACAAGAAAAGTTGGAAGAAGAAGTAGTTTGTCGCAGGAAGAAATTAGAAAATGCTCAAAGGAAAGTGGTTATAAACTCTTCTCAAACAACAAGCTCTAGTAAGTTGAATGAAATTCTGGTTGCTCAAAGATCGCCTATGATAAAAACTGGAATAGGCTATGAAGGAGAATCAAGTAAAAACAAAGAAAAGGAAAATGGAGAGATTATTTTCGTAAAAGCAAAGAAGGATGATGAAGCAGCTCAAATAGTGCCTACAAAAGAAGAAACTTGTAAGAAAGGAGACAGAACCCAGAAAAATCCTCTAATAACAAAAAATGAAATAAATACTCAAACAACAGGAAAATATTTATATGCCCCTGAGTATGTAAAATTTGAAAGCCATCAAATGAGATTCTCCCCTCCTATGAAGAATGCCACTTGTTATGTCTGCCACAAGCAGGGACACATTGTTGCATATTTTCATGCCAGGAGGAGTAATTTAAACCAGCAAAAGATGCAAACAGTTAAGAGACTGTCTCAAACAAAAAAATGGAGAAAACAACCTTACATCAGGTATGCAAATAATTTCTATGGTTATTGTTTTTATTGTAAGGAATTTGGCCATAAAATTATTGAATGTAGTAGTATGGACAAAGATTGATCTTCAACACCTCAAGGAGGTTTATGAATCAAAGAAATTTTGTTCATACTCACAATTCTGCAAAAACTATGATCAAATGTTGTATATGCAATCAAGTTGGACATATGCCTTCCAAAAGTCCTCTGAAAGGATGTGATTCATCATCTCACAAAAGATACCAAACAAAAGGGTGCCTCCAGTGGAAAAAGAAGGATAATAAGTGTGACCTGGCTCTAACTGCTCAAGATATGAAAAGCCAATGGTATCTGGACAGTGGCTGCTCAAAACATATGACTGGAGACAGGAGAAAATTTATAACTTTTGATGAAAAGAAAACTGGTAATGTTACTTTTGGAAATGATAAATCGGGAAAAATCAAGGGAAAGGGCTCAGTCAGCTTAGATAATGGTAGAGGTAAGGCCCAAGATGTACTATTTGTAGATGGGCTGAAAGCAAATTTTCTTAGTGTCAGTCAAATGTGTGATAAAGGCTGCGAAGTTATTTTCAGAGCACAAGACTGTGAAGTCAGATCAAGCACCACAGGTAAGACCCTACTCAAAGGTGTTCAAACAGAGAGCAATTTTTACATCGTGAAAGAGGAAGATGAAGCATGCCATATTAGCAAACTTGAGGAGTCATGGTTATGGCATAGGAGATTGGGACATCTCAGCTTCGATCATATCATTAGACTGAGCAAGAAGAAAGCAGTCAGAGACATGCCCTAAATAAAAAGACCTTCTAATACCATATGCAAATCTTGTCAATTGGGTAAACAAACCCGCACATCCTTTAAGGCCAAAGATGAGTTATCAACAAGAAGACCACTCCAGCTTGTGCACATGGATCTGTGTGGACCTGCAAGAACTAAAACACCAAGTGGAGAATCTTACTTTATGATGATAATAGATGATTTCTCCAGAATGACATGGGTTTCTTTTCTCAAGAATAAATCGGAAGCTCTGGAAAAATTCAAAATATTCAAAGCATTAGCAGAAAATCAGACATGATGCAAGCTAAAATGCATTAGATCTGACAGAGGAGGTGAATTCATAGATTATGAATTTGCAGATCTGTGCAATGAATATGGCATAAAACAACAATTTACTATTGCAGGGACACCTCAGCAGAATGGAGTAGCAGAGAGACAAAACAGATCTGTTCAAAAAATTGACAGAGCCATGATTCAAGAGAGTAATATTCCTCAAACCTTCTGGGAAGAAGCAGTACACATAGCGGTGCATATCCTTAACAAATCCCACTTAAGGCCAAATAGTGACAAGACTCCATATGAACTATGGCATGGAAAGGCAGCTTCAATCAAACATTTTAGAATTTTTGGAAGCAAGTGTTATATAAAGAATAATGATGAAAATCTTGGGAAATTTGATGCAAGAGCAGATGAAGGGATTTTTCTAGGATATGATTCTGAAAGTAAAGGGTACAGGTGCTACAATAATACTCTTCGAAAAATAGTTGAAAGTATTGATGTGATATTTGATGAAGAACTTCCAAACAATACAAGAGATACAGACTGCTACAGTCCATCAGACAACCATGGAGAAGAAAAGAAGAATGATGATGAAATAAGCAAGACAACAGAAGATGCAAAGCTAAGCTCGAAATCCCCCTCAATATACATTCAAAAGAATCATCCTAAAGATCATATCATAGGAGATAAGAAAGCAAGGTTCCAGACAAGAAGGCAGCTAACAAAACAAACAAAAGAGGTATACATAGCCATGTTATCACAGATAGAGCCAAAGAGATTTGAAGAAGCCTGCAAGGACAAGTATTGGGTAAAGGAAATGAATGAAGAATTGGACCAAATTGAGAAGAACAATACCTGGGAACTAGTTCCTAGACCAAATGAGAAAAATATCATTGGTTCAAAATGGGTATTCAAGAATAAAATGAATGAGCAAGGGTAGGTAATCAGGAATAAGCCAGACTAGTTTGCAAAGGATATTCACAAATTGAAGGACTTGATTATGATGAAACATTTGCTCCTGTAGCCATAATGGAAGCCATTAGAATGTTTCTGGCCTTTGCATGCTACCAAGACTTCAAGGTATACCAAATGGATGTGAAATCTGCATTTCTAAATTGAGATCTAGAAGAAGAAGTCTACATGGAACAACCAGAAGGTTTCTCTTTAACAGACAAAGAAGACTATGTGTGCAGACTGAAGAAGGCTCTATATGGACTAAAACAGGCTCCTCGTGCTTGGTACTCAAGACTAGATAAATATTTGCAAAAAAAAGGCTTTAAGATAGGTGGAGTAGACAACAATCTGTACATAAAAGCCCATGAAAATGAACTCCTGATTGTTGTAGTATATGTTGATAACATTATGTTTGGAAGCAATGGAGAAGAACTAGCAAAAGGATTTGTTGATGAGATGAAAACAGAGTTTGAGATGTCTATGATTGGAGAGCTTAGTTTCTCCTTAGGACTTCAAATTCAGCAAAATAACACAGGTACATTCATCTCACAAGAAAAATACTTAAAAGAAATGTTGAAAATTTTCAAAATGGAGGACTGCAAACCTATGTCAACTGATGATGGATCTGCTGATATAGATCAAAAACTCTACAGATCCATGATAGGAAGTCTGATGTATCTGACAGCATCAAGACCAGACATCATGCTAGCAGTAGGACTAGTGGCTAGATATCAAGCAGCACCTAAACAAAATCACCTTCTTGTAGTAAAAAGAATATTCAAATATCTACAAGGAACAACACTGTATGGGCTTTGGTATCCTAAAGGAAAAAACTTCACTTTGACAGCATATACAGATGCATATTGGGCCAGCTGTGTGGATGAAAAGAAAAGTACAAATGGAGGTGCATTCTATCTAGGAGAAATTCCGGTGGCATGGTTAAGCAAGAAACAAACATCTATCTCTCTATCTACAACAGAAGCAGAATATATAGCAGCAAAAACATGATGTACACAAGTCATGTGGATGAAGCAAACCCTCCAAGACATGAAGGTGAGCATTGATGAACCTATCTCAATCAAATGTGATAATAAAAGTGCTATAAGTATATCAAAAAATCATGTGCTTCACTCAAAAACTAAACATATCCCAATAAAGTATCATTTTCTCCGAGAACAAGTGGCTCAGAAGGTAGTAAAACTGGAATATGTGCCAACAAAAGAACAAACAACTGATATATTTAACAAACCTCTTGCTAGAGAATCATTTGAATATTTGAGAGATAGACTAGGGGTAGTATTTGTAGATGCTACTCTCTGATATAAAGAGAAAGCACAGTTTCAGGGGGAGAATAGAAACGAAAATATCATTCCAGGGGGGAGATCAGCCAACAAGGAAAGCATGAAACAAGTACTCAGGGTCAAAGGACCTTGGAAAGAATACATCCAACATAAAAGAGTAAATGAAAAGGCTAAAGGGGTCAGTATTTTAGATTTAATCCGAAGTTTGCAGCAGCAGGGTACAAAGTCAGAAGATCTCAGAGAGAGGAAATGCAAGAAATGTTGAAAAAAAATAATAAAAACAAAGAATCAAAGGATACAATCTACACTAAGAAAAGTGCAACCCCTTGCCATTGATGTCAAAGGGGGAGGAAGAGCTAGCAACAGAAGGAAGGATCCTAAAAGGAGAACAAAGGAAGTATATTGCCATCAATGCCAAAAGGGGAGACTATTGGAAATGTTGTCATTGATGGCAAAGGTCAGCAGAGAATAACAGAGGAAGAGTGCAATTACAGAGAGCAGTAGAGGAAAAGGCAGAGGCAGCGAATACAGAGGAATTAGAGACAGAACAGTGAAGTTGAAAGGGATTGAAGGAGTTTAATACAGTTTTCAGATGAATTATTGAGCAATTATTCATTAATTAAGATTGTATGGCATAGACCTTGATTAAAGGGACATTGTACCATAGAAGCGCCGAAAAAGTTCGAATCAAATTGATTGAACAAAATGTGGGTTTGAATTGCCATCTATATGTAAGGGCAAGAATCTGAGATTGAGGAATTTGTAAGAGCTATGAGGCTTGGGGATAGCTCCTTGAGATATCATTGCAGACATAGTATGGAGGATTGACGAATGGGCTCGATGGGCGATTGAATGGTGGAGTGCTAAGGTGAGCCAAGAATAAAATAAAACATTGAAGCGTTGAACAGAACCTTGAGCCAAAAGTTAAGTGGAACTCGGACGATGGAACCTGGATCAAAGGGGCGGAACCACGAAGGAGGATCAGTGGACACGGTTTAGCGTGAACCAGTGGTTTTCATCACACCACCATCGACGGGCAAGCGTTTTTCAAGAAATCGGAGCGATTCCATAGAGCGGCTGACACGTGGTATACAGAGGGACACCAAAACCACTTTCATTGCGCGCCATTGCGAGTTAAAGTTCGTGCAGCTAACCAGAGCGATATCCATCGGATCGTGTAGAGCAAGGCGACGTGCTCTACGCCGTCAGATGTGGAGGGCCATTTAAATGTTGGGGCCCAGTCCATCGCGCAACTATTAAATATTAACCCTTGTGCAAGTTAACCGCGCGATTTCCGTTGGATCAGAGGTTGAAAAAGAGATGAATTATCCACCGTTGGATCATGAATAAAGTTGCAAGGTGTCTAACAAGGTATGGGTCAACGTTTAATTGTTGATTATTAAATAATCGGAATACAAATATGCAGGCTAGCATGGGTTAAGTGGCAATGCCGAAAGGAGAATAGGTGTTAATATTAAAATCTTTTGATGTTCGAATACATTAGAGGATTCAATTATACAGTGCGAAATGCTTATGATTGGGTGCTAAAAGCCACGGTTTATTAATAGTTTTAATGTTTGAATCGGGGAATATGCATACATGACCATATATATTTATATACTGTGCTAAAGTCGAAACCTATATGAAATGAGATTGGGTTTATTACAAGAGCCTGCAAGAATGAAAGAGCGAGAGACAGCGGCAGAAAAATGGTACAGGGAAAAAGATGAATTGAAATTGTAATGTGAGTTTCAAACCATTATGTTTAAACTCATATATGAACAGAGAATGTAGACAGGTAGCCAGAGAACAGAGATGGTAATGAAAAGACATCACCCAGATTCATATGTATTTGAGAATAAAACCTGAAAAACAGTTATATATGTAGCTAGTGCACTCAAGTACAGTGAACAGATGAATAGACACTGAGGTGAACCAAAATATACAGAACAGTTACTCAATAGCAGCAGAAGAGACAAATCCAGTAAAGCCAAAGTCCAGAAAAGGAGCTGAGTGGAATTGAAATGTGTAACTAAAAATGTAAATATTTTTTTGTTTATATTGTTTGTGATGCAAAGGCAAGTATCCTAAGGAAAAGAAAAAATCCCACTGTAGCATGGAAATTTGTACATATTATTATAACTTTAAATTGAGTTGGATAAAGGACTGAGAAGACAAAAGTCAAAAAGTCAGGATTATTCACTTCAAATTCCCTGAGGAATGTAAAGAGTCATGTGATGAAATCTATATATAATATCACATTGATATGCACAAACAGGTTAGAGAGAGTAAGGATAGAGAATGAAAAGCATAGAAGATTGAGGCAGAGAAGATAAGGAAGAGAGGAGCAGAAAGAGATGCTATTGAACAGAGCTGATATCTGAGGTAAATCAGCAAACATTTCTTGTGATAAATTGAGGAAGTTGGTGCTTCCCTATCAAGTTGAAGCTTGATAGCTGTCAGTTGTAGCTTACTGAGGTTGGAGCCTCCTATAGGTTGGTGCCTGCAGAAAATTGAAGGGAGTTGGAGCTTCCTTGCAAGTTGTAGCTTGCATAATTGAGGTTGGAGCCTCCTATGGGTTGGTGCTTGCAGAAAAATAGTGGTGAGAGGGTGTTGGAGCTTGCCTTTACATCACAACAATAATAAGATGTGGTTTTCTCCCGTTATGGGTTTCCACTTATATCTGCTGTCTCTATCTGTGTTGCCTATGTGCTGACATGATTTATCAAATATTCTTAATGTTTGTTGCTCTCATAATAAGTTTAATATCACATTAATTTAATACTTTCTACAACATATTAAGACTTTTCATATACTAAGGTTGATTATAAAATTAAGCTACAAATAAGCTGATGAAAAGTTGAAAAATTCTCATGTATGTATTGAACTGATTCACCCCCCCCCCCCCCCTCCTCTCAGTTCAACTAAAATTCAATAGGATCTAGTGTTGCCTGCACCGTCACCTATAGGGATGAATGCCCTAGTTTTGGCCACTAAGTATCTTCGTCCCACATGAGCGTTCAAGTCTTGAGCTTCTTCGTAAATTAGCTACCGTTACCGAAAATTATATGGGTTAGGTAGCCCCGAATAATACCACATGCACTAGGCCTAAGCTTAACCCCCTCTAAATCGGGTCTCTATGGTGCTCTGGTTTTCTTTTCCGTGGGCGGATAGATGGATTTAAAATCTCCCTGAAAATTCAAATTCTATGTTTCAAGATGTAAACTGACCAAAGCGGCTTATTGGATGCCTACCCCCTTGCTCCTAACTTAATCTATAATTTCTCTTGTGGTCCCAGTGGGGAGATTTTAATGAGTTTAGTTAAGTTAGTTTTAAGGTGAATTTTATTCACTTAGGGTGTGATAGTTTGTGAGAAAGAGGTGAAAAACTGCATAGTTTTAACATGTGGATATGCATTTATCCTTTTCAAATCCCTATTAATATATGTTTGGTTGTTCCTTGCTAAAATAAAAACATGTACGGATATGGGCCGCTTACAATGTTTCCTAGTTAATCTAAGCGATCAACTAAAAGGATATGGAAAATTATCAGTAGAGAGTGTTCATATGCTTTCCTAGGGTCACCCAAAGGTGCAAAGGCAACAGATATTACTTGCTCTCTAAGGATAATTAAATCCTAGTCTCGAATCCTAGTGCCAAAAATTAAACTAAAATTAATGACTTTAAACTAGGAAAAATGAAAAAATTTATCTAAGCATGTGTGGACTAGGCCCACTTACTTTGGCTAATTACCTATGTGTTTTTGGTGTCTAAATTCACAAAACATAAGTTATTTCAAATTGCAATTAAATTTCCCCGTACTTAAACTACGTGGATTCTTTGCGAAAATAAACTTTGAAATTTTCAAACTAACACCTAAAACTGCTGAAATGCAGCCAAGAGTGAGTTTTAACTAGTCATGAGACACCTCACACAGTGCTGGTAGATTTCTTATGGGATTCCAGTCACTATACAAACAATAAATGAAGTGAAATAGCAAAAATTTTCTGCCTCTAGTTTCCGCGCGCAGAAGTCTCACACAAGCATGAAATCTTCACACAGGTCACTGCTGAACGCGTGCGGTTGGGTGCGTCTGTCTATTCAAAATCTGCGCGAATTTCCTGCACAAATTTTTTGGAGCTTCTGAGCTTTGGCCTCTCATTAAGGGTGAAAAATCAGAGAAGAATAGAAGAGGGGTTGTTCAAGCCAAACTCCAGAGCAGAGAAAAAGGTCTCTGCAAAAGGCACAACCACATTAACTAGGAAGTAAAACCAGTGGAATTGCCAATCCTGTGTTGGTGGATTTGGTGCACAAGTGTACCAATCCACACTTGCTTAAGAGTGGTTTTTTCCTCTTAAGTTTCTGGTCACAGGAAGATAAATAAAAGAGTTATAAATTTAGTGAACATTCCATAAAGCAAAACACACTAGATAATGATATAGCATGCATATGTAGAGAGAAAAAAAGACTAAACTAAACAAATAATACGAAATCTCATATAGATTCAAACAACACAATAATACTAACGATGGCGTCTATGTCCCCTCTTATTGTGTGCTATTAGGAAAAAAAGATAGAACATTTACACACTTTCCAAGGGGCCCTTAGAACTATGGAGTTCTAAGACCCGATACAAGGATGTTCTTACCTCCAAGTTGCCTTGGTGCAAGGTCCCTCTCTCTATTCCAAAGGATTGGAGTTGTTGTATGGCCAACAACTGAATCCCCTCTCTACTTCTGCTCCGGATCACACATTGTTGGATTTCTTGGAAGGAATTTTGGCCAACATAACAATGTGTTCTCCCTTTTTTCATCTCTTGGTGGCCTTTTATAGATGAATTCAAACTCTCCTTTCCTCTCTTGGTACATTTGTGGATGGTGACCCAAGAGAGGGGGATGATTCCAGTGTGTGCTACATGATTCCATTGTGTGCTCCCTTGAGGTCCCAAGGAGGATTAGGCGGCTGTCCTTGGGCAGCCTCAAGTGTGGGATCAATTTCCTGGAGTGTGCCTTATGGTCCTAGAAAGTGACTTCTGCCACTCTCAGGTCCACGCAGCTTTTTCAGGGAAAGTCACACAAGGGCATGCCTATCAAAGAAAAATGCGCAAAGGTGCATTCTGCTAGTTTCTCGAGTGCGCAATTTTATTTTTCTTCTGGACCTTAGAGATTTTTTAAAATTTTCAGATTCTCTAACGTGCCCCAACCCTATAAATCCTTCTACCTGACATTTAATAATTTCATAGTTTCTTGTCCAATTTCCTAGTGATAACACCAGGTGTGTGTGAGATGTTCTAAACCTCATGAGGGGGTGGCCCCACATGCCCAGATGACCTCGGATTATGCTCCAGCCTTAGATGTAGTTCTGCAATTTTGATGGGTTTAGTTCCAGGCGCTTGCAACACCCATAACCTTCATGTCTCCTTTAGATGATCCATTCATATATTCAGAGCCCTTTCTTGTTCAACAAGGCTTCTTTCGTTGTGGTCCCCCCTCCCCATGTCAGCTAGAGGGGCATTATGTCTCATGTACTCAGATGTTGTTGTATTCATTCTTGGCCTATTTATTTCTAGGCGCATTATGTATATGGGATTCATTATATTATTTTCTAGCCCAGTGATGTTAGCATGTCATGTATCATGTATCATGTACCTTTAGCTTAGTCCCACATTGTTGGGCTCATTATTATTCTTTGTACTTAGTTATCTCGATGGGTATGGGTATGCCTCCCCCGCCTCATTGAGGTCATGTACTCCAAAATACAAGGAGACTTATATCATTTAGTAGGTCTCGTCCCCTCTATGTTCGCCCTTCCTCAGTTTACTTCAACTATGTCTCTCTCTCTCCCTGACTCCCCTTTGGTGTCTAGTGATTGTGTTCTTACAAAATATTTTGGTCATACGATTTTCTCCTAATGCTCGTACATTGGGGGGGAATTTGTTATCACAAAAAAAATGATCACATGGCCATTTCTAACTAAGTGGATCGAAATACACCATGTAAGACCAATTTTTCCATAGTAAAATGATTTCACTACATGAAATAATTTGATAAACCATATTTTATTAAATTATTTCTAATTAAAACAAGAAACCCCATGAGGAATAATTAAATAAATCATTATTTATTTGATTTTCCTCTAGGAATAATTAATTAATTAATTAATTAGTTAATATTCCTTGTCAAATTTGACCCAATCATGAGAAATAGTTAAATAAATCATTGATTATTTGATTTTTCTCTAGGAATAATTAATTAAATCATTATTTAGTTAATATTCCTTGTCAAATTTGACCGAATCACTCAGGAATGATTAAATAAATCATTATTTGTTTATTATTCCTTAACTGCTTCCTTGAAACAATAAATAAATCATTTATTTATTTATTTTTTCTAAATAAAGGTATTTAACCAAATTTAAATATATTTTCCCTCCAAAAATATAATAAAATATTCCAAGTAGTTAGATCTGAATTATGGTTAATAATATTTTATTATTTCCCATTTTTTAGAATAACCCAATATTTTGTTATAAATAAGAGGGTTCTCCATCTGTTTCTCACCATGATAATTTTCATCATCGTTATTTTATTATTTTTTGCATTTGAGCTCTCATATGAGTTCAACACATACTTTTGGGTTTCATACATTAGAGAGAGAGATCCAGAAAACTGAAGCATAAAAGATAGCCAAAGGACCCATCCCATTTGAGGGGGACCTATAGCCATCACATTAGTCTCCTTCACCAAGTGTAACACAATAATCATAATATCATTCATTTTTTTTAATTTTCTTTGTTCATGGTATGGGGTTTTACATTATTTAATCTTTTTGTTGTTTAATATATTTTGATGCACAAATTTATTATTTTTCAGATTTCTTCTAAATTTTTCTTGTAGATCTGAACAATTAGATGACCACATTTTCTACTAAGGCCATCAGTCACTCGTGGCTTAAGTAAAGCCTTTTTGGTATTCCTTCCAAAATATTTTATGCTAACATAAGTGTTCCTAATGAACATATTAAAGTTAAAAATATATAATCTAATGAAAAAATAGAGGTTTAATGGGCTTAAAGAGGATCATATGGGCCTTAATTTATGTCTAATTTGGAGGACCATCACCCAGGTTGGATCATTAATAAGGTTCCTGTTATAACCGTCCCAACCATTTCCTCACCATTGACTGATGCATTGATTAAGTGGGCTCTATTGGTGGGAGGATCCTTTTCCCAATCTAATTTGCTTATTTTGCAACTTTCTGATATTTTTAGTGCGTGATGTTGTTCTTTGCATCTAGTGGCCTTAAGACTATTCTTTATTCATGCTTGTGTCTCCTTTGGTTGCCATCATGGTGGATTTTCATTTGTGTATTTCTCATATAATTTTTTCCCTTGATCCCTATGAGGAAGGTCCACCTATCCATAGATGTATACTTAATTCCAACATAGGTACATATGTGTCTCAGGTTACTTTAGGTTCTACTCAGTGGTATGAACACTTTGTTCATCCAGTAGTTGACCCTACTTTTCCACATCATCATGATACCTATAAACTCATCTCATTGGGTGGGGGTGTTGAATTTCTTAGATCTTCACAGAGTCCCTTAACCAAGTCATTCATGGATAACATTAATAATTTTTTTTTAGAACCCATTCCATCCATACCTTTAGTGAATGATGGTCTTCCATAGATCACGGCCACATCCATACCTTTGACCCTGGACCCCTTCCACACCACATTCATGTATGACTCTTTCTCCACATTTTGGAAGAATCTTAGTGGAATTCCACTACTTGGCACATCTAGTATAGGTGCCTCCACATTAATGACCTTCACCTCCCCATTCACAATGAGTGGAGGTTTTAGTTTCATCTTTTCTAGTATCCCTATGTCTAATGTTGGAGTGTTTAGCTTCCCTTTCACATTTGCTTTCACGGGCCCTATGGTGGGTTCAAGTATCTTAGTAGGAAGTATGAAAATACTCAATAATGGGTTTCCATTTGGTTGGAATCATTTCAGTGTTCCTTTCAGTGTAGGTATGTCATCCTCTAGTAGCGTTAGAGGTTTGTTTGTTTCTAGTCATCCTACTAATCCTTTTGGGAGTCAACCACTTGAAGGATTTATGTTCCAAAGTCACACATTTGATCATTGGAACACCTTTAGTGGGGGGGGGGGGGCACCTTTTACATGTATAATCCATAGGGTCATAATCATTTTAATAACCCCTTTGGATCCCCCTATTGTTCAAGAAATCAACAACCTCTTGGAAATAATTTTTCCATTGGGGTCACTTACCCTGGGGACATTAACCGATGTCAAGTTTACATGGGAACTGGAGCTAAAACCTCTTTTCAACCCTCGTCCATGACTAGCACTAACCTTGGAAACAAAGTTAATGGGGGGAGAACCTACTCCACCTAGGTCACAAATATTTTATCGATGATAGCATTAGATTACATCTTTTTCAGAGAAATCTCACCAATGGTGTTTTCAAGTGGTATATTGATCTTGAATCCATCGCTTGTGATACTTTCCTATATTTGGAACAAACATTTGTTAATCATTATCAATTTCCCTTCAAATATGAGACTGGTGTTGGGCACTGGATTTGTATACTTTCTTCTCTCATTTTTACCCTACCTTTCTATCTCTTTGTGCCATTATTCATCTTAAAAGCATGAGGTAAAACCCTTTCTCCTATGTTTTATGGGATATTTGATTAATGATGTACTTGTCATGGAGGTTTTACCTTTTTATGTATTAAATCCTATATTTCTTCAGATTTGGCTGCAATAAGCGCATTACAGCCGCAAGACAGGGCACAACCCATCATTTTCCAGCACCTCCCTTATTTGTTGCTACAACGTAACAGCCACGGATGTATCACTGTTATCTTTGGGATTCTTACGGTTTCCTATAGGGAAATCTGGTTTCCATTGTAACAATGTATATTTTTGTAACAATGGAGTTGTTGGGAGAAATTGGGGGATCTCAGGGTTATGGTATAAATAAGCCTATGGGCTACGAATCGACAAATCCATTTTTACACAGATACAGATCTTGTAATTAATCTTATTTTATTAGTTGATACATAGAAACTCTTTGTTTCTCCTGTAAGACTCGAGTTTCCACATCCCTGATTCAAGAGTTGGGCCCACTCTTGTGATCAGGTGCTACATCTTCTTTCTGTCTTTTTCTTTCAGAACTATGTTTTGTGTGACTCATTAATTGTTGTTACAGTTACGTTATTGTTGTGGATGTTTTTCATTTCTGCAGTTTATTTATTGTTGTTACAATGATATTTGTGTTATAGATTAAACCTGTGATTCACAGTAGACCATGTGCTTGTTTCTACATATACTTTGCCGTTAGTCTTGAAATAACTAATGCCCTCAGGTTGATAATTTATGTGGGAAAGGAATTGAATCTTGATCATATCTGGACACCAACATTTTGGCGTCGTTGCCGGGGAAGGCTAATAGGTGCAAGAACAGGAGCTGCAGTAGATCTCAGAGTCGATCTCTCGTCTTCAGGTGGGAATCTATTGCCCAGCTTCAAGTCCTGAGCGTAAGTGTTGTTATCACCCTAGTAATTTCTCAAGATTGTTGGATTTTGGTTTTTAGTTTAAGAAAACTAGGGGTAACCACAAACCTACTTTGGAAATTTAGGATCTAGCCTTCCTAAATTTCAGAGAGGGCTCTCTCTTTATGATTTAAATTTGTTTTTGTTTAATGTTTTAGGCTAGTTATGATAGACCAATTGGTTTTGGGTTTGAATTGGTTTGGTGGGAAAAAATCACTTAAAGGTAAACTAAGGAGAAATCTACTTGACCATTGGGCTAATGGAGTCTAAGTCTAAATAGCAGTACTATAAGGCAAGGCCAAAAGGATGAAAATGTATTCAGGGCAAGATAGATAGCCCTCAGAGCTTTGGGTAAAAGGTTTTTGATGAAATGGTGGAGTCGGGACAAAGGGCAATGAAGGATCCTTTGATCCGGAAAATAGAGGAAGGAGGCAGAAGTCAAACAGGAGTAGGAGCAGTAAAGAATTCCTAACACTGGAAATTAGTTGAAAACATTTAAATGGTAACTTAGTTAAGACAGGGAGCCATAAGATATTCCTGAAGTAATATTCCTAGATACTCATTAAGAAAGAAAAAATACATAATGAAATGAATGGAACTTCAGAAAATAAACAATGACAAGATAGATGCACTTTACTCTTTAACTTATCACGAGAATCTTGAATTATAATGTCCAATTAGCTTTGTCCAGTCTACTACTTTTGAAATCAACACATGTAGGCCTCCAATGTATCATAAAAAATCTATAGTAATCTTAGCAATTTTATTCCACACTAAACACTTCAAAGACTGAAGTATTTATACAAAATATTGTTTACAAATATCCTAGAGAGATCGAGGAATAACTCTAGGAAATATAAAATATATTTACATTTAAAGAGGGATAGCTGCTTAACAGTTTAGCAAGTTGTCCTGTTATCCAAAAAATATAGAACAACTTAAACTTATCAAGGAGCCTTTATTGGCTAGCTGTCTTGCTTGCTAGAAAATTGGAAAATATCTTTATTGGAGTTGTTTTGACAGACACTCTTCCTCCTAATAATATTTCACGATGTACTTTCATCCTGATACACTTTGACTCTACTTATTTACTCTTTTACTGCTGTAAAAAGAAAATTTCTAGTAGTAAAAATCAAGTGATTGTTTTATTTTTTTGTTGACTGTTTCACCTGTATTTTCCTCACTGTTTTCCTTTTTCACTGCTATATTAAGTCTGTAAAAGCCTGCCATTGTTATGCACTTGGTATTTTTAAATTCTTGAGTTTTCTGAAGTTTTCATCAGCATCTGTATACTTAGAAAAATTTGGTTTGAAGAAAAACATATGCTTGATTTAATTTTGAAGAGAAAACAAGTCTTCAATATATTGGAGAATGACCTTTCTTGTGGGAGAGCCCTGTGACAGTGGATTGTTGACCTGTTCTTTAGCATGATACCTTATCTTCTTGTCATATTATTTTTGGTTCATCAACTTCTCATTGAAGACATGAATATCTCTAATACCATCTTGTCTTAGCATGGTGTATTTTGTTAAAAACTTAGTGATTGAAATATTCATTGCATCACACTTCTCCTCCAAACTATTCATTAGATTTCTTTTTGTCAGAACTTTCTTGATTTGTAGAATGGTCTCTATCCTATCCTGTATCTGCAATTCTTCTAACTCTGCTTTGTTTTTACCATTCAAGAAAGTGATAAGCTTCAAAGCTTGTGCTGGTTTGTTTGCCAATTCTTATTTTGTTTTTTGGATTTCAACTTGAGCTGCTAGAAGTAGGTCTCTTTGTTATATATGATCTGGATTGATGGCCACTGAAGATGTATAGCCTCAATTATATTCGTCCATAGATAATTTCTTATGTAAGAAATTTGCTCAGTGAAACTCAAGTCTTTTTGAAGGATGTTGATTTGCTTTTCAAGTCTTTTGGCCCTTTGCTCATAACTGTTAGCATTGATTAATGCTTCTTTGTTGGAAACTTCCATATTTTGAATCATTTTCTTCAAACTATTAATTTCATTGTTTTTCAATGAAAGTTCCTCCATAGCCTTTAATATCTGCCCTGCATCATCTGTATGTTGTACCTGTGTGGTTGAATAATTTTTTTCTGATGTTGTGGTTGATTGTACAACTTCAGATCTTCATTAATATCCAAACCCTTGAGGTAAGGAAACACCATACATTCACTCCTTAAGGAATGAGATCACTCCACAAGCCATATGCTTGCCAATACAATAATCCTTGACATCTCTCAATGGAGAGACTTACTGAAAAGAGTATTCCACTGGTACCATTCACGTGCATCCAGCCATCCCAGAGAAAGGCGAACAGTCGATCTAGTCGATGTCTCGCTCGCTTGAGATGGAAGTGGGTTCTAGTGGTTCTTCTGTGTTGATGTGTTGTGGGTGGATCGTCGCACCTCTCTATGTGTCATCCAGGGGTTGTTGTCCTTGTTGCTAATTCGTTTCCACCTTCCTGGTTTTTGTCTTGCTGGGTGATGCGGGTGGTGATATGTTGAAGCTTTAACAGATGGAACATCTTTCATTAATTCCTCCATTATTGGTGATGGAGTGGTGTCAGGTTCTTTTGTTGGTACTTGCTTTGATGTCTGTGTTTGGTTTTCTACCATCAAAGGCTCATCATCTAATGTGTCTGTGTCTTTAGAGATTTGCACTTCTTCCTCCCTAGTCTCTCCAAGGTTCCTAATGCAAATATCGTGCAATGTAATTTTCTTCTTTTTATACCAGAGCTTCATGAATTTCTTTCGCACATTAAAATTGACAGTACCAACGGATTCCATCCAGGGGTGTCCCAGAACAACATCCATAGCAGCCATATCTGAAGCACAAAAATCAGAATGCAACACATACTTATCCATAGAAATCTTCAAATATTTATAAATTTGAACATTTTCATTATCAACCTGTGTGTTTTCAATATGTTTTGCTGGAACTTGCAATTTTTTAGCCAAATTAACATTGATACAATTATGCTTGCAACTGGGAATGATAGACATAATGATGTTCTCTTTCTGAATACTTCCATTAACCTGTAATATGGAAATATTAGTAGAAAAGAAGTCCTTATGTCTCTTAGTATCCTTCTTTTCGGCTTTAGACCACTTGTCCAAAATTACTTTTTCAAGTTTTTTCTCGGGAAGTTTCCTCACTGTGCTGTCAAGTGAGGTCCACCATCTATTTGCCTCATCTTTCAGATGAAGCCCTATGGAGCATATCCAAAAACTTCGGTATTGAGCCTTGAGATGTTGTAAAAAATCTTCAATAGTAGGGCCATAATCTTTTCCTGTAAACTTCATCTTACGAGAATCCATAAAATAAAGTAAGGGTTTTGAAGAAAATCACTTACTTTGACAAAAATTTAAAATGGACATTACTCGGTCAATATAACTCAGAATCTTTAATATAACCTGTTTTCAAAAATGGAATAGCCATTCTGCATCTAACCATAGGACTGAAATCCCGATCTAGGCACTCTAGAAACACATATTTGTGCTGCAACTGTCCCACCGTCATAAAATTTCTGAAAAAATGGCTGATTTTAAATCGGTGATAACTCCCTCATCCGGACTCCAATTTGACCAATTTTTTTTTTAAATTGGGTGATTTTTCAAGGGGAGCTCAGATCTGTAATTGGTTGTCTAAAATTGTGCACCAGATTATACTAAAAATGTCAAGAGATCCGCCATACACAAATTGCCGTCAGAAACATTTCTGCAACACAACTGAATTTAAATCAGCGATATCACCCTCATCCGGACTTCGATTCGACTGATTTTTTTTTTTTGAAATTGGGTATTTTTCCGTAAGGAATCTAGATATGATATTTATTTCTGAAATTTTTTCGTCAAATTTTCCAGATCTTCTCTACAAACTCACCGCCCAAAAATTTCCTGTAAAAAATGTAAAAACAAATCTCCAAACTCTGCCCAAGAAAGTGCTCTGATACCACTTGTAGTATATTTAACAAGAAAATGTATAAAAATTGAAAATACGCCCAAGAAATAACACCATTAGAGATAAAACTTTAGATCTTCATTAATATCAAAACCCTTAAGGTAGGGCAACACCATACATTCACTCCTTAAGGAAGGAGATCACTCCACAAGCCATATGCTTGCCCATACAATAATCCTTGACATCTCTCAATGGAGAGACTCTAGCCTCTATATAGGTTTCATACATGCAATACCATGGGTAGTTACCATGGGTATCTCAATACCATGCATCCAATACAATAGGTTTATCACTTTATTCCCTAGCTACATGTGGTCCCTTACATAATGTGGGTTAACCACTTTATTTATTAACTATGGCCCAATTATTTATCATTCTTATATTATTACATCATATTATTCCCTTGGGTACCTCCCTCTGTACCCTATATTATCCCTCCAGGAATACTACAGTACTGGCACTACAGTTGCCAATAACTCTTTTGGTGCCAATTTCTCTCCCAAAGTGGAGGCCACAGCTGTAGTGATTATAGGTATAACTGTAGGGATAATTGGAGCTTCAGTTTCTTTGACAATTTCTTTCTCTTTCATAATTTGATCCAATTTTGTTTCCATTTCTTTGATTTGGGTAGTCAATTTGATAATCAACTGTATCATGTCTTCTTTCTTTGCTTCTTCTTGAAGAATTCCTTTAGTTTGAGGGTGCTCACTTTGAGGACGCTTCAGCTGTTTCCTCAAAGTTGCAATGTCCTCATTTTTCTTTTTAATCAATATTTCTGCTGCTAGAACACCTGAATGATCAACTCCCACCTGCAAAACTAAGTCTTCTAAGGCTTTTATCCTTAAATCTTTGGCATACAAAGAGCCTTTTTCAAGTTTCATTTGGTCTTGCATGTTGATAATGGTATTCTGCAACTTAGTGGAACTCATAGCCTTTGTTACCACAGTTAAATATAGCATCTCATAGCTATGTCTGTGAAATTCTATTTGATCTAGTTCATGCACATTTTCAGTATCTACTTCAAATTCAACCTTTTTGTAGTCTACCACTGTCTTAGGTATTGAACTAGTTGGTTGCATATATGACATGATCATTTTACTTGTGGAGTAATCAAATGCTGTAAGTAACCTATTCTGATTCCCTGGCTTCTGTTTTAGAAATTGAGAATAAATCTCACTTTTAATCTCTTCATTCTTTTGTTTGATTTCCTTATATCTTTCTTTGATGTCTAGGTCTTTTTCCTCCACTGTGTGTGAGGGTGAGGAAGAGGCCTCCATGTTTTTCTGCCTTTCAATCATTTGAGTATCCTATTCACCTGTTGTTTGATCTATTTTTATGTCTGCAAGAGTCTCTTTTATTATTTATGTAGCCTCATCATTATTTACCTCAGGCTCATTGTTATCTTCAACATCAACAACTTTTTCTTTCCCTATGGAATTGAATTTGAGCCTTTTGTTGTAAATAAAATTGAATTTAGTATCTGTGGTGGTCTTTGCTGTGTAGGCTCCCTCATCTATACTTATTTTGTTTGAAGATTCTGGTTGTTTTGAAGCTATCATGGCAAGTGTGGTATCCATATTTTGTGTTGGTTCTGCATTGATAACCATATCTATCAATGTGTTTTCTACCCATCCTGTCTGATTTGAAAATTTCTCAATATCAGGCTTAGGTTCATGTATGAAAGGAGGTAGCTTATTTTTAACCCTTATACTACTTAGAAGACCTTGAGGGTCATAATTCCAAGGGAAAACTTTCTGAAATTTTAGCTCTGATTTTCTTTTTTATATCTCTTTATCAGCTTCTTTGTTATTTACAATGAAAGGACCAATTTGATTTTTCAATTTGAACTGGGTCTTCCTTTTGGAAGCCATAAAGTTGATGGCATCAAAATTCAAAACATGCCTTAAGTATTATAATGCTAAGACTCTGATAGTCAAACTTGGGCAATTTGTAAAGCAGTAAATTGGACCCAAAAATTCTTAATTCTTTGTGATTTTCATATAAATACCAGTCTCCCATCTTGCACTCTTCTGATAACTGCAAGATTCTCTTGATGTCCTCACTTATCCTAGGTCAATCCGCTTTGTCCATTAAACTCATATCTGGCTGGATGAACAATTCTGAAAAGTCTGAATAACTGAACTCATTTTGTTCTTTTCTCAACAAAGATGTCCAATAGATAATGGATAGAGGTTTACCCTCTACATCCATTTTTTGCAGTGTTATTGGAAAATGATCAGCTTGTGAAAACAAAAACAAATGGAATAAGTAGGAAGAGTATCTGAATACCCCTTCAGTGGGAAACTTGGTTAACTGGTGATGGATAGAATCAACTATAAATCTGGCATAGTCAAAAATCATTTCAGGAGGCTGACCAGGAGATAGAGTAGATAAAAAACCAAGGATGGATTCATCAGTGAATTCATCAGTGAAGTAGCCTAGCATGAAATATAACATTGAAATCACATGCCTAGAACCCTCAGGAAACTTGGAAGTGGAGTAAGGAGGATTTATTTTAGGAATATCCACATGAATAGGCATAAAATTTTGGAAAATTATAAATCTTTAAGGGAAATATAATCCCAAACATAACTGAGTTAATGCTTCAATGGATAAGGGGACTGCCTTAGGTTCAAACTATAGTTACAAATTTTCATTAATAGACTCCACAATGATAGAAAATAGAATCTCCCTATCAGCATTTACAATTGCTCTTTGGTCTGCAACATAGTACTTTTGACACAATCTTATCAGGTCTTGACCAGGGTGTGTTAATGGAACTACATATTTGGGTAAATTTGTTTCCCAAATAGGCATGTCATCTTTATCTAGGAATTTTTCACAACACCATTTGTGAACTTCTAATAGGTTGAATTCTATCATAGGGTCCACAATTTTATAATCTACATCAATCAAGGGGATGATTTCTTCAGTAGGTACTGGTGGCTGAAGGGGATTAACAGACACAGTAGTTTTTGCAGTGAGGGCAGGGGTGGATTTTTGGGGCTTTTACTGCTTCAAACTTAGGAGGTTTGGATCCTCCAGGTTTAACAGGCCTAGATCCTCCAGCTTTAGGTGTCATTTTCTTCTTAGTCATTTTTTTAAATAACTAAAGCAAGATTAAACAGTTTTCAGTAGTTGGATTTGTTGAAACTGAGGTTAATTAAGCAATATTATAGGCAAAGATGAGGACAGTGGGTGCTTCAGTGCTCAATTAGGAATCTGGGACATATACAACAGGTTTAAGATAGAAAACATAGGCTTTCTGAATGAGTATGACCGCAAAAGAGACTTTATAGGTGTTTTGTACGTTTTAAAACCTTTTCAAACCATGGAATTGATATTTCAGGGATGTTTAGCTGAGGAATTGGGTTTTAAAAGAGGGTTTTATGAATCAGAGAATTCTGGAGAAATTTTGCAAGGGTTTTCCCTGTTTTTTGAGTGTTTTGGACAAACTTGGATGAATAAATTCTCTAAGTGAAGCTTAATTCATTAACATAAGGCTTAAACTGTTGAGATTGCAAGCTAGATTGGGAAAAATACCTTGATTTCATGTATTTTGATAGTCGGAAGGGTTTCTGAATATTTATGCGGTTGAATTTGAGCTTGGTCCAGCTTACTGGTGCATCAAAAGGCTTACCTAGTCTTCAAATGAGAAATCAGTGGTCAAATCTAGGTTTTTAATGAAAATTGGTAAACAGGGTCTTGAAAGGGTTAATTACAATCAGGCGGAGCTTTTTCACAGTTCAAATGCGCAAATAAATGATAAAAATAGTG
Organism: Pinus albicaulis; assembly: GCA_034641835.2. Taxonomy (NCBI): domain Eukaryota; kingdom Viridiplantae; phylum Streptophyta; class Pinopsida; order Pinales; family Pinaceae; genus Pinus; species Pinus albicaulis. The sequence goes on along the minus strand of CM076575.1, from coordinate 779,600,047 downwards.
TATCAAATGTTTCAACAATTTGATATTAATCACCATCAATGCATTAAATTCATGTCTCATCAAAGGCGGGAGCGATTTTTGTTTTTAAACGCGAAAACAGGAAATGGTTTTCGCATTGGTAATGGGTAGTAAGTGGTTTTAACTAAATTGAACACAACACAACAAGAACACGACACATAACCGGACGCAGAAATAAAAGCACCAATTTCACGCTCGATTTCTGTTTGGGTGAGCGATTGGTTCATGCACACGATATGACACTAAAGCCATCGGATCTGGAGCACGGGAGCGAACGGTCGGGATTAAAAGGAAAGTTGTGGTTGAAATGTTGGTGGGACCGGGGTTCTTTATTATATGTTGGGCGATGGGTTATATAATAAAACTTTTATGTATTTGCATTTTATCCAAAGTTTTATTTATATGTTTTTGGAAAGCAGTTAAGTGGTGGTACTATATATATAGACAAAGTTCATATATATGGTTAAAAAAATGTGTGTGAGGCGGGTTCTTTTAACCAAGGGTTTAGCTTATGTAAGGCCTGAGGCTTTACATATTGGGAAATGAGCGATAAACCTTAGTCTCAAAAACTTTGGTTAAAAAGGGTGATGCAGGAAAAAATGGAAAATATATTGCAAAGGCCCAGGGGTTGTTTTTTAGTTTCCAAAGACATAAGATATGCCCAAAAGTCATATTTACATTTTTATTTTATTATATGGTTTTAGACCATTTGAAGGGTCTATAACCATAAGGGTGGGATATTTAGTTAAAGGTATTTTTAGACCATACGGGTATAATTTGTGATTTTATTTCAGCACGTGGATAATAATTTTGGCCTAAAATCTTATAATAGTGGGTTTAAAAGGGTATTAATATAAAAGGGAATTATATTAATAGGAAAAAGGTCATTTTAGGGATTTAATATATAAATTAGAAGTTAATATGACAACAAACAATGTAATACATCAAAAATACAATTATATGACTAAGTAAAGTGAAAATATTAAAGCAAAGCTTTTATCATTTATTATTTCGCCACTTTTAACTTAGGATATAATGTTTTTGAGGGTTTTATACTTTTATGAATGAATGGAGTTAGTCAAATGGGGAATTTCATATTTCATTACGTAAAAAAGGTGCTTTCTTATGAAATTGAATAGTAATGAGTGTGTGAAGGGTAAATGATGATAATTAGGGATTTAATATAGGAATTCAACACTTTTAACTTATTAGTCATTGAGCCTTGGGTCTGGTCCCAACAAAAGTTAGAGAAATTCTCTGAGCCCCTTTGACTGAAATTCTAGAATGCAGAATAACTATAGGGGAGGGGAAATTAGTGATTATTTGCTCGGTGATGAATATTTACATGCTTTTCCCACTTCTTTCTACCTACCCAACTTTAATCTAACATTTTTCTTCCATTTTGCAGGTGTGTTTGAGCTAGCAACCTTGAACATTTTTTTCTTTTGAAAGCATAAAAACTATCTACATCTACCTTATATCATCTGAGGGCTTAGATTAAAATGATGAGCTCCTCTTTATTCTCTACCTATCTACTGATTAGTCAGGATTAAACTGTCTGACTAATCTTTATTCACTATTCTATAACAATAAAATTGAAATTATGACAAGTCAAGTTTAAGCAACTCAACTCTTCATGTATTATGACATTTATTGACACTCTGCCATAATCATCAGTAACAAAGTAAAAAGTACTGGCATTTGAATTTGCACACTTCCATGTTTTATTTATTTTTCTTTTGGGGTCTATATTTTTTCTAAGTCCTTTGATCTTTCTTTTAGGACTTTTACCCTCTTTTGGATTTTCTATTTTTTTATTTTTTACAAAATATGGGAAAACAACTTGCAGAAAGCAAGGTATGTACATATTTTTACAAGACTTTCATAAGTCAATTCTAAATTATGAATCCTATACTTATAAGACCTTAACAATGGCTTCACATGGGGATGGAATTTCTTGGTGAAATGTCAAGAACTCTAAGAATATTAGCCTTTAATTTTGACCTTGATGATATAGTAATTGTCCTCTGTTTTCTACAAAAACTCATATTTATGACATTTTAATTTTCAAAGCTTAGGGTCTTCACTCTAGGCTTCAACTTTGAGAAGAAAATATCCAATCCAATCTAAAAACTTCAATGAATATTTACAATGATGTAAAAAGTAACTGGGACTAACTATTGGTTAACTCAAAGGAATAGTAGTGTTTAAGCGTTCTATCATTAACTAGTCCATCTTGAGTATCTGATCCATCCAAATATTTGATGAAAAAAGCATTGTTACCCCTATATCCATAAATGACATAAGGCCCTTTCCATAGAAATTCAAAATTTCCATGCTTCCCTTTTTCTTATCTCCTAGAATCCCACTTTAACACTTTATCTCCAATGGAAAAGTCATCTTCTTTAGTTCTTTTATCAAATATTTTCTTGATTTTCTCTTGAATGACTTGAGATTTTTCATATACTTCTTCCTTTCTATGTTTCAGATGAATAGTTTGATTTATCCTTCTTTGTATATCATTGAGTTCTACTTGTGATTCTTGGATAATTTTCATTACTAGAACACCTAAATATGATGGGAAAACTGCATCCATCCCATATACAATCTAGTAAGGAGATGTTCCAATTGACTTCTTGGTAGTAAGTCTATTTTCCCATAAGGCATAGACTAAATTTTTATTCCAAGTTTTCTTATTTTCTTCAAGTAGTTTTTTGATGATACTCACAAGGCTTTTATTAGAAGATTCAGCTAGGCCATTACCCTGAGGGTAATAAGCAATACAGTGGCATAGGGTAATATGGTACTTGTGATAAAATGCAATCATTTTCTTAGATTTAAATGTTGTTGCATTATCAGTGATTATTTTTTGTGGGCATCCAAATCTAGATAAAAGGTTGTTTTCTATGAAAGAGATAATGACTGAATCAATGGCTTGTCTGGTAGGAATGTCTTCAATCCTCTTGGTGAAATAATCTGTGGTGGTCAATATCCACTTGTGTTGGCCAGAGGATGGAGGGTGAATTTCTCCAATAAAATCTAAACCCCATTGTTGAAATGGCATCTCAATAGAAATAGGTTTCAGGGGTAAAGGTGACAACTTCTTTTTTCCTTCTCTAGATGCAGATGTTAATTAGGGTGGATGGGACGTCCATCCCTTGGAGACTCCCGATGGAATTCACGTGGGTTGGCCATATGGCCACCTGCAATAACATTAACTCTGCATTTACTCTGGCCAGCCTGCTCTCCATTAGCGGCTTCACCTTGCTCCTCTGCCGTTTTTTTCTGCCTGCTTGGTCTTCAATGGAGTTCAATCTCTGTCACTCGACTCATTTTCACTCTGCTTGCAGCTCTCCCTCCCCGCAGAGAATCTCTTGTCCTCCCGCTTGTGCTGAGCCAAGTGCTCGCACGCACACTAGGCGACGTTGTATGCTTCTATGCTGCCTCGAGACTCTGTCGGACTACCATTTTTCTCAGAGTGACTTTTGCTACATGAATTCTCAGCCATGTGTTCAGTCTGCTGTGTCCATCTTGTCACCTCTGCATTTCTCTCGTCCTCCTCACAGTCGGCTCTGTCAACCAACCTATTCATCCATGGCGCAGCTCCATCAAAGAATGAGGTGTCGATGTGGTAGCAGTAGGGGCCATGCTACTTGCTCTCAGCCATCTACCAGCACTGAATCCTCCTCTGAGGACGTCTCTTGGGGCCATTACCCGGAAACTAGAAATCACAAAGGCAGGGCCCACCAAGTGGGGCATGCTCATTTCGTTCAAGGCTCTCCACCTCCCCATGTCGAGTCTCCTTCGTGCCCTATCATCCATTACATCATCTCCCCTGTATCCCAGCTGTTGGCTCACTTTCCCCTCCGTCAATCCTCTCAAAGAGAGGAATTTCGCTTTGAGTGCTCCTTGGACAAGCTCGTAATCACTGCCTTTCTCACTGTCACCCTCAAGGAGGAAGCTGTTAGCCCCAACCCCTCCTCTCCCCCCAGTCTTCAGTCCCATCCAGACAAAGAAGCAGCGAACGACTCAAGGGCACCGTTGGAGATAGCTCGCGCTGACAAGAAAAAGGAACAGACATAGGAGGTCACTGACAAAGCTATCTGTGCATCCACTAAAGGTGATGGTTGTAGTAGCGACAAGTACAAGTGCCGCATTGTGGAGGAACCTCCTTTTCCTACTCATGATAAGTAAACACATCAACCTATGGCGGAGCTCGGTACTGAAGCCCAGGTTTCTTGGGTTCATTTTTGTTTTTCTGTTAAACTCTCTTCTGCTGAAAGAGATGAATGCAATTTTTACATGTTTATTTTTGTCAAACTATATGAACACTATGCCGGTTCCCTTGTGAGGGCGGAAAGATATATTCCTAAGGGACTAGTTTCCCCTTGCAGGGCAGTCCAGAATTACGCATTTCATGACTATAAAGCCCAGCCTTCAGGCTCACACAGCTGAAGTTGTGGCAGTTTTGTACTATTATGTTACATAAACAGAATTAGCCTTATTTAGAAAAAAAAAAAAAAAAAACACTTTTTTCCTTCAAAAATCTGACATTTGTGACATGAAGTAACAAATTTCTTAACATCAATAAATAAGGTAGGCTAGTAGAAACCAGCTCTAATAATCTTATCTTCTGTACTTTTCCAGTATAAGTGTCCTCCACAATCACCTGAATGAAATTCTCCAAGAATTTTGTTAGCTTCTGATTTCAGTGAATAGTTAAGGAATATCCCACTTTGTTCTTTCCAGAAAAGAACATTATCTATAATACAATATATTATTTCTTTAAGTTTGATGAATCTAGATTTAGTTCTAGTTAATCCAGGAGGATCTTGTAAATTTGTAAGTACAAAGATAATATCTGAGTACCATGGTGAGTCTAGAAAGGCTTCACTGATCAATGGAGTCACCATCTCTTCCTGGTCATCAACCTGGGCAATAAAATTTATATCCAAAGCATTACAATTGGATTCAGCCATCAGTCTGGATAAACCTTGTCCTTTTATGAGCTTGGATGGTTTAATATCTATGTCATATTCAAGGATAGTGGCAATCCACTTTCCTCTTCTTCCATCTGGCCCATCCTGTGTTAAAATATATTTGACTACAGAATTAGGGACATAGGCAATAATGTGGGAGTAAAGAATGTACACTCTGAAATATTTTATGTCTTTAACCAAGGCTAAAGCTTGTTTTTCCATTATGTTATATTTCAAAGGTGCATCTCTAAGGGTTTTACTGAAAAATGCTATAGGATGTTCAAAACCTTGGTCATTTTTCTGCAATAGAACTGTAGCTATGTATGTTCTGAGGCAACTGAAAATATTATAAAATGTTTCTTGAAGTTTGGACTAACTAGGACTGGTGTTTTTGTTAAAGCACGTTTGACAGATTCAAATGATTGTTTTTCTTCAACTGTCCATTTTAAAACAGAGTCCTTTTTTAGCATGTTATTCAGTTCTTTGATGATTTCTGCTAGGTTAGAAATAAATCTTCTCAAAAAGTTAATTTTACCTAAAAATGCTTGTAACTCTTTGATGTTCCTAGGTGGGTGAATGCTCCGTATGGCTTCTATCCTTGCTGGATCTATCCTAATACCTTCCTTTGAAATTATGTGTCCAAGTAATTTTCCTTCCTCTAGTCCAAAAAGAGTTTTCTTAGGATCTAATGATATAACAAATTTTCTACATTTAATACAAACTTGTCTCAAATGATCCAAGTGTTCATTATTTGACTTAGAAAAGATAGTAATATTATCTAAATAAATAACCAATAATTCATGTATTTCCTTAGCAAAGGCCATGTCCATATCCCTTTGAAAAGTAGCTCCAGCATTCATCAAACCAAAAGGCATTTTCACATACATGAAAGTTCCCCATGGAGTGGTAAAAGTTGTTTTGGGTTGGTCTTCCTTTTGGAAAAGTATCTAGTTATATCCTGAAAAACCATCCAATAAAAATATCCTGGAAGAACTAACTACCCTTTGTAAAATATGATCCATCTTGGGTAAAGGGTAGTTATCCTTCAATGATACTTTATTGAGATTTCTAAAATCTACACAATGTAATCTAATTTTAGCTGTTTTCTTTCTTGTAGGTACTAAGTTTGATACCCAATCAAAATATCTGATTGGTGCAATAATTTGGGCATCATACATTCGTTTAACTTCTTTTTCAATCAAAGGTAATAAGACAGGATTGCTCCTCCTCAATTTTTGTTTAAATGGTTTCTAATCATCTTTTATAGGAATCTTGTGTTGAATTATGTTCGTGCCATATGCTTTTAAATCTTCATAACTCCATGCAAACACATCTTGATATTCCTTTAAAATTTCAATGTATTTTTCTTTTTCTTGAGGGGGTAAAGATTTTGACAATTTGATCATTTTTTTGTTTTGTTTATGTCCCAATGTTACACTCTTCAATGTCACACTTGACTGGTTCCATTTTAGGCTTTTTGGGCACATCATTGGAATCAAACAAGTCCTCCAAAGGAGTTAATCCCTTAGGAAAAAAATTATCTTTTAAATCTAACATCTCAATTTCATCTTCAATTATTTCCTCTATATCTATCTTCTCTAAGTTATCTATGTCAAATTGAGTAAATACAGTGGGTTTGGTAAGTTTATGTACATATATGTTATTTATTTCACAATTAGCATCTAAATCTATATTACATTCTGAATCTAAATTACCATCTGTGTCTATCTTACAATTTTGAAATTCATCCTTATTATTCAAAAAATGATAAATCTGTTCATCTTCAGAGAAAATATTCCAGTGTTTGACATTATCTGGGACAATGGGTCTATATTTAACTTTAGCAGTATATCTATGTGTTGGTTTAAAAGGTAAATTACATGTGCTAGCAAAATTTGCTAGGCAATGCGCTTGCAAATTTTGTTTTCTAGGAATAGTAGCAAACTTACATTCTAGTAAATCATAAACCAAATCAGTTGTTGCATCTCTATATCTGGCTAATCTAGGATTATGGACAGAATATTTAGCATTTATTTGTTTAATGACTAATTATGAATCTCCCATGATTAAAATTCTCTTACCTCCTAAATTTTTGATGATTTGGAGGCCTAATATAAGTGCCTCATACTCTGCCATGTTGTTGATGCATTTGAATTTGAGTCTAAAGGCATGCCCTTCTGAATGACTGGTCTCAATCTTTGTGATCCACACTCCAACTCCTGCTCCTGACTTATTCACTGAGCCATCAAAGTATAAGTGCCAAAGGGCTTCATGAAAAATATTATCATTTTTTGGTTTAGGCTTTATGTAAATTAATTCGGTTTGGATTTCATTATTATCAGAGTTACATAAAATGAAAGAATCAAGATCAGTTGGTGTTGAGTAAATTGGGTAATTTATTTATCTCTCAGCACTGCTAACCATGTATTTCATTAAAGTTTCTCTATAAAGTTTCTTAGGTTGTCCAAACACTGATATGGTGGCATAGCTCATGTCTAATTGTAGAGATCCCTACAACTTAGCTCCCCATGAGTGAGAAAGAAGCATACCATACTTTGGTGGGATGTCAGCTACTACAATATCCATAACCATACTTTTACCAGGATACTGAACCAAATTCACACATAAGTCTTTTATCAATCCTATGCACTTAACCTTGCTTGAATCAAAAGAGAAAAAATATTTATAAGGCCCTGTTATTTCTAAATTCAAAGTTTCCATGATAGCTTTTGGCATTAAATTATGGGAAGCTCCTGTATCTAACATTGCATTGTGTAAAATATAATCATGAATAGTAAGACTGATATAGAAGGGAGGAACTAATCCATCTGAATGCTTACCATTTACATCAGGGCCAAAAATTAATTTAGGTTGATCATCCTTTAGATTAATGACATCTTCACCATCATTCATATTCAAAGTTTCAGTAATTGTTGGTCTATACAAGTCATTTTTTACCAATTCTGTTAAAGGAATTGGTATTTTTAACTTAGCTATTTTAGTTTGAATATTAAATGTGGTTGAGACTTACTAATCTGAATTAGTTCATCTTTTGTGACATTTATCTGGGTGGGTTTTTCATGAATTTCAGCAGATGTAATTTTATCTTGAGTTGTTATTTTGTTTTTTTTCTGAGTTTCTTGACTTTTGTTGTCTTTACTTCTCCTTTCAGGGACAGATTCAGGGGCAGCAGAAATTTTTTCAGATCTTAAACTTTCAACAGAAGCTTTGGTATTAACAGTTTTGGGATTTGCTGTTGATTTAGAATCAGTAGGATTCTTCTTAGAATCAGGAATTGCTGATTTTACTGAATTAGGGGTTTTGGTAGTGTTGGACTTTTAGGAATTATTGGAGAATTGGGCCACTTCTTCAGTGATGTCAACAATTTTTGGACTTGGAAATTTGTTGGGACTGGGAGGATCTGAATTTTGCTAGTTTTCCCTTGGGAGAATTTTCAAAATATTTGTTTTTGGTGCTTCTACATTCTTTTTAGTTTGATTTTGAGAAGTGATTTTTGTAGAGGTTTCATTGTTTTTTCTATTTCTAAGGTTATACTGACTGTGAATTTCATTAATAGTGTAGTCATAGCCTTGTTTGAAATCAAAGGATTCACTAGATTCTACTTTGAGTTGTTGAAGCTCAAAAAGTTCTCGATCCTCCTGAGTGAGGAAAATGGTGTTTTCTTCATCTATCCCCATTATTAGATTGATGTTAACCTCATCTTCATTATTATTATGAGAACTTTCAACATATTTCTCTTGAAATGGGGGCCTAATGTTTTGATTTGGAGCCGCTTCTTTAGCTTTTCCAGGGTTATTGTTTTTTCTGAAGTTGGGATTTCTGATTTGTGGTTGGCTATCCCATTATGGTTTTCTCTCAATATTTTCTAATATATCAACCCCCCTTTCTAAAGTTTTAGCAAATAAATCTAGTTTAGCATCTGAATTTGATGTTTCTTCTTTGATTGTGACTCTCCTTTCATTCCTAAGTCTGAATTTTTTAGCTAGAATATTAATTTCTACACTAACAACATCTAATTTCATTTGTTCTAATGTTTCAACATCTCTTTCTCTTAGTTGATAAGCCATATCTGGATCAAATCCATCAAGGAATTTAAGAAGTACAAAGTAGGGTGTGGGTTTAAGATCTGCAGGAATGGCATTATAAACATTGTTATACCTAGTGCAGTAATCTTGTACAGACTCATTAGGGGTTCTTTTTAAAGCATCAAACTCGGATAAAATTTGTAGGGGGTTCTTTTTCTTTTCCCATTCATTTAAAAATGCTCTATGAAATGCAGCTAAATTAGTTATACTACCAGCAGCTAAATTTTTAAACCATTTCTTAACTTCTTCTGTTAAAATTTGAGCAAATAACCTCATCTGAACATCTGACTCAACAATTTCATAGATTTCACAGTAGTCTGTCATTTTTGTGACATGTTGTTGAGCAGTATATTGTGATAGGCCATCAAATAGTGGTATATTTTTCTGGTAATATTGGGGCATATCATGGAGGTTATGGGGTAAGACAAGGGGAGCATACCTAGCAGCCATGGCTTGAAGTTTTGTTGAACTGGGAGGTATAACAGTAATGATAGGAGCAATGTTGGATATAGCAGTTGATGTTCTGAAATTTGTACTTGAAAAGCTTGAAAGAGAGGCTGGTATATATATGGAACTACTTTGAAAAAAAGATGTAGTGCTTATAAAACTAGTGGATGCAGTGGATTGAGTGGATGAGGGGAATAATATCCTAGGCTGCAAAGGCAACTTAGGACTAAATTTTTATGTGGATGAACTTGCAGTGGAATCTAAAAATGAGGTGACAGCATACAGAGTTGAATCTGCTGCTGGAATTATTGTTGTGTGCAATTGAGAAACTGGAGGCTTAATGTGAGATAATAAATGGGATAATTTAATAGCTTCATCAATGTCTTTAATCAGTGTAACATTAATCCTTTCTACTTGACTTTGAGATTCAGATTTATCTGATTTTATTTTTGCTGAAATAATATTCCGTTTAGCATTAAAAAATGAAGTAAAAATAGGATCTATTACAATATCTTTTAAATCAGTTTCAGATTTATTTCTAAATAATGATTGTTCAAACTTGAAATCAAAATCAATATCGGTTAAGTTCACTAATTCTTTGGGTAAAGAACTAGCTTTTCTTAATGTTACTTTAGTTTCTAAATTAACAATTTGTTTTTTCTTTTTTCTAATCTGTTCTGGGTTATCTACTATAACTGCAAGTTTAGGATCTGGATTTGACTTGGTATAGTAGGTTTTCTTAGAATCCAGAATGATTGTTTATGAATACCCACAACCTTTAAAAATAATGTTAAATTAAAAATATAAATGAAAGTTCTTCCTTTAAGACTAAATTTAAAACTGGAGATTGGTTAGTTCCCCAGTATGGTCGCCAATATGTTATCACCCTAGTAATTTCTCAAGATTCTGGGTTTTTGGTTTTTAGTTTAAGAAAACTAGGGGTAACCACAAACCTAATTTGGAAATTTAGGATCTAGCATTCCTAAATTTTAGAGAGGGCTCTCTCTTTATGATTTAACCTTTTTTTTGTTTAATGTTTTAGGCTAGTTATGATGGAACAATTGGTTTTGGTTTTGAATTGGTTTGGTGGGAAAAAATCACTTAAATGTAAACTAAGGAGAAATGTACTTGACCATTGGGCTAATGGAGTATAAGTCTAAATAAAAATACTATAAGGCAAGGCCAAAACGATGAAAATGTATTCAAGGAAAGATAGATAACCCTCAAAGCTTTGGGTAAAAGGTTTTTGATGAAATGGTGAAGTCAGGACAAAGGGAAATGAAGGATCTTTTGATCCAAACAATAGAGGAAGGAGGTAGAAGTCAAACGGGAGTAGGAGCATTTAATAATTCCTAACACTAGAAATCAGTTGAAAACATTTAAATGGTAACTTAGTTAAGACAGGGAGCCATAAGCTAGTCCTGAAGTAATATTCCTAGTTTCTCATTAAGAAAGAACAAATACATAATGAAATGAATGGAACTTCAGAAAATAAACAATGACAAGATAGATGTACTTTACTCTTTAAATTATCATGAGAATCCTGAATTATAATGTCCAATTAGCTTTGTCCAGTCTGCTACTTTCGAAATAAACACATGTAGGCCTCCAATGTATCAGCAAAAATCTATAGTAATCTTAGTAATTTTATTCCACACTAAACACTTCAAAGACTGAAGTATTTATACAAAATATTGTTTACAAATATCCTAGAGAGATTTAGGAATAACTCTAGGAAATATAAAATATATTTACATTTAAAGAGGGACAACTGCTTAACAGTTTAGCAAGTTGTCCCCTTATCCAAAAAATATAGAACAACTTAAACTAATCAAGGAGTCTTTATTGGCTAGATGTCTTTCTTGCTGGAAAATTGGAAAATATCTTTATTGGAGTTGTTTTGACTGACACTCTTCCTCTTGATACTCTTTGATGTTGTACTTTCATCCTGATACACTTTGACTCTGCTTATTTACTCTTTTACTGCTGTAAAAAGAACATTTGCAGTAGTAAAAATCAAGTGACTGTTTTATTTTTATGTTGACAGTTTCACCTATATTTTCCTCACTGTTTTCATTTTTTCACTACTATATTAAGTCTATAAAATCTTGACATTGTTCTGCATTTGGTATTTTTATAGTCTTGAGCTTCCTGAAGTTTTCATCAGCATCTGTATACTTAGCAAAATTTTATTTGAAGACAAACAGATGCTTTATTTAATTTTGAAGAAAAAACAAGTCTTCAATATATTGGAGAATGACCTTTCCAATGGGAGAGCCTTGTGTCAGTGGCTTTTTGACCTATTCTTTAGCATGATCCCTTATCTTCTTGTCATATTATTTTTGTTTCATCAACTTCTCATTGAAGACATGAATATCTGGAATACCAGCTTATCTTAGCATGGTGTATTTTGTTAAAAACTTAGTGATTGAAATATTCATTGCATCACACTTCTCCTCCAAACTATTCATCAGATTTATTTTTGTCATAACTTTCTTGATTTGTATAATGGTCTCTGTCCTATCCTGTATCTGTAATTATTCTAACTCTACTCTATTTTTACCATCCAAGAAAGTGATAAGCTTCAAAGCTTGTGCTGGTTTGTCTACCAATTCTTCTTTTGTTGTTTGGATTTTAACTTGAGATGCTAGAAGTAGGTCTCTCTATTCATATATGATTTGGATTGATGGCCACTGAAGATGTCCATAGATAATTTCATATGTAAGAAATTTGTTCAGTGAAACTCAAGTCTTTTTTAAGGCTTTTGATTTTCTCTTCAAGTCTTTTGGCCCTTTGATCATGACTGTTAGCATTGATTAATGCTGCTTTGTTGGAAACTTCAATATTTTGAATCATTTTCTTCAAAATATTAATTTCATTGTTTTTAAATGGAAATTCCTCCATAGCCTTTACTATCTGCCCTGCATCATCTGTATGTTGTACCTGTGTGGTTGAAGAATATGTTGCTGATGTTGTGGCCGATTGTACTGGCACTGCAGTTGCCAATAACTCTTTTGGTGCCAATTTTTATCCCAAAGTGGAGGCCACAGCTATAGTGATTATAGGTATAACTATAGGGATAATTGGAGCTTCAGTTTCTTTGAAAATTTCTTTCTCTTCCATAAGTTGATCCAATTGTGTTTCCATTTCTTTGATTTGGGCAGTCAGTTTGATAATCAACTGCATCATGTCTTCTTCCTCTGCCTATTCTTGAAGAATTTCTTTAGTTTGAGGGTGCTCTCTTTGAGGAAGCTTCAACTGTTACCTCAAAGCTGCAATGTCCTCATTTTTATTTTTAATCAATATTTTTGTTGCTGTAACATCTGAACGATCAACTCCCACCTGCAAAACTAAGTCTTATAAGGATTTTATCCTTATTTGGCATACAAAGAGCCTTTGTCAAGTTTCATTTGGTCCTGCATGTTGATAATGGTATTCTGCAACTTAGTGGCACTCATAGCCTTTGTTACCACAGTTGAATATAACATCTCAGAGCTATGTCTGTGGAATTATATTTGATCCAGTTCATGCACATTTTCAGTATCTACCTCAAATTAAACCTTTTTGTAGTCTGCCACTGTCTTAGGTGTTGAACTAGTTGGTTGCAGATATGACATGATCATTTTATTTGTGGAGTAATCAAATGTTGTAAGTAACCTGTTCTGATTCCCTGGCTTCTGTTTTAGAAATTGAGAATAAATTTCACTTTTAATCTCTTCATTCTTTTATTTGATTTGCTTATATCTTTCTTTGATGTCTAGGTCTTTTTCCTCCACTGTGTGTGAGGAAGAGGCCTCCATGTTTTTCTGCCTTTCAATCATTTGAGTATCCTGTTCACCTATTGTTTGATCTGTTTGTATGTCTACAAGAGTCTCTTTTATTATTTATGTAGCCTCATCATTATTTACCTCAGGCTCATTGGTATCTTCAACATCAATAACTTTTTTTGTCCCTATGGAACAAAATTTGAGCCTTTTGTTGTAAATCAACTTGAATTTAGTATCTGTGGTGGTCTTTACTGTGTATGCTCCCTTATCTCTACTTCTTTTGTTTGAATATTTTTGTTGTTTCGAAGTTATCATGGAAAGTGTGGTATCCATCTTTTGTGTTGGTTCTGCATTGATAACTGTATCTATCAATATGTTTTCTACCCATCATGTCTGATTTTCAAATTTCTCAGTATCAGGCTTGGGTTCATGTATGAAATGAGGTAGCTTATTTTTAACCCTTATACTTCTTAGAAGACCTTGAGGGTCATAATTCCAAGGGAAACTTTTCTGAAATTTTAGCTCTGACAATATTTTTTCTATCCCTTTATCAGCTTCTCTATTATTTACAATGAAAGGACCAATCTGATTTTTCAATTTGAACTGGGTATTCTTTTTGGAAGCCATAAATTTGATGGCATCATAATTAAAAACCTGCCTTAAATATTCTAATGCAAATATTCTGATAGTCAAATACTTGGGAAATTTGTAAGGAAGTAAATTGGACCCAAAAATTCTTAATTCTATGTGCTTTTCGTATAAATACCAGTCTCCCATCTTGCACTCTTCTGATAGCTGTAAGATTCTCTTGATGTCCTCAATTATCCTAGGCTGATCTTCTTTGTACAGTAAACTCATAGCTGGCTGGATGAATAAATCTGAAAAGTCTGAATAACTGAACTCATTTTTCTCTTTTCTCAAAAATATGTCCAATAGATAATGGATAGAGGTTTACCCCCTACATCCATTTTTTGCAGTGTTATTGGAAAATGATCAGCTTGTGAAAACAAAAACAAATGGAATAAGTAGGAAGAGTATCTGAATACCCATTCAGTGGAAAACTTGGTTAACTGGTGATGGATAGAATCAGCTATAAATCTGGCATAATCAAAAATAATTTTAGGAGGCTGACCAAGAGATAGAGTAGATAAAAAACCAAGGATGGATTCATCAGTGAAGTAACCTAGCATGAAATATAACATTTAAATCACATGCCTAGAATCCTCAGGAAACTTGGAAGTGGAGTAAGGAGGATTTAGTTTAGGAATATCCACATGACTAGGCATAAAATTCTGGAAAATCATAAATCTCTTAGGGAAATATAATCCCAAATATAACTAATTTAATGCTTCAATGGATAAGGGGACTACATTAGGGTCAAACTGTAGTTGCAACATTTCATTAATAGACTCTGTAGTGATAGAAAATAGAATCTCCCTATCAGCATTTACAATTGCTCTTTGGTTCGCAACATAGTACTTTTGACACAATCTTATCAGGTCTTGACCAGGGTGTGTTAATGGAACTACATATTATTGTAAAAAAATTTCCCAAATAGGCATGTCATCATTATCTAGGAATTTTTCACAACACCAATTGTGAACTTCTAATAGGTTGAATTCTATCACAGGGTCCATAATTTTATAATCTACATCAATCAAGGGGATGATTTCTTCAGTAGGTACTGGTGGCTGAAGGGGATTAATAGACACAGTAGCTTTTGTAGTGAGGGCAGGGGTGGCTTTTGGGGCTTTTGCTACTTCAGACTTAGGAGGTTTGGATCCTCCAGGTTTATCAGGCCTAGAGCCTCCAACTTTAGGTGTCATTTGTTTCTTGGTCATTTTTTTAAATAACTAAAGCAAGATTAAACAGTTTGTAGTAGTTGGATTTGTTGGAACAAAGGGTAATTGAGAAATATTACAGGAAAAGATGATGACAGTGGGTGCTTCAGTGCTCAATTAGGAATCTGGGACATATGCAACAGGTTTAAGACAGAAAACACAGGCTTTTTGAATGAGTATGACTGGAAAAGAGACATTATAGGTGTTCTGTAGGTTTTAAAACCTTTTCAAACCGTGGAATTGATCTTTTAGGATTGTTAGCTGAGGAATTGGGATTTAAAAGAGGCTTTTATGAATCAGAGAATTCTGGAGAAATTTTGTGAGGGTTTTCCCTGTTTTTTGAGTGTTTTCGACAAACTTGGATGAATAAATTCTCTAATTGAAGCTTAATTCGTTAACAGAAGGCTTAAAATCTTGAGATTGCAAGCTAGATTGGGAAAAATACCTTGATTACAGGTGTTAGGGTCCTGTGATTTGGTAGATTGGCAAGCCAAGTGATAGGGTAACATCAAACCAACTTTGGAGCCCTAGGACCTAGCCTTCCTGGACTCAGAGAGGGCTCTCTTTATTATGCAAGGGATGTAGACTTGTTTGCTTCTTATGTATTTGATTTTAGGCTAGTTGTTAAGTATGTTTTTAGTTTGTTTTAGTTTTTTGAGGGAGGAACTGATCAAAGGATAAATAGATAAAAATATTGTCAGATCAACTAGGCTATGGGGTCAAAAAGGTCGAGAATGCCTCAAATGTTGGACAAGGTATATTGCATAGCCGATTTGGTCGAGGTAAAATGGTTTCTTTAGGAGGAGTGAAATGGGATGGGCATTAGGTTTGTGAAGGAAAAATAGGTTTAAGCATAAATAGTTTTACAGCAGACATCCATGTGGTAGGGCTAACCATTAATCACTATAAATGAAACTTCAAACTGGTAGACGCATAAAATAAACATTCAAGTGATACATATAAGTATAAGACCATATAACTTTGGGAAAATCACCTTAAGACTTTGGGGAAAACAAAAAAGACAAAAAAAAAACTCAATCTATGAAGAGGGAACTCCTAAACATCATATTTGAGCTATCGGGAACTTTGAACTAAGATTGCAGAGCATGGGCAAAGGGCAAGATCGAAACAAGACCTCTTTGGTTTAACTAGGACAATCAAACATTCAAAGAAAGGTTTTAGTAATGGGTTTTGGTTATCTATGAGTAAGAAGGGCATACCATGAATCATACTAGATAGCATACATAATAACCATTAATGAAATTGATAACAATTTATTAGGGTATCAAAGAGCAGTTAAGAATTCTTTGACATAACAAAGAAAGGAGAAAAACATAGAAGTTGTGATGAATCAGGAAACTTGAGGTGCCTCCATGGGCATGTCTAAAATCTATTATTTACTCACCTATAGCAAGCAAGAAGCATGAAAACATGTATGATAAACCAAGGAAACATAACAGGTAAGGAACACTATACCATTTACCAAGTCATGGAATCCTACAACAGTCCTCTTCCACCATCCAAGTCACACAAGAAATTATCCACTTCATGAGACAAAGTATTTCTTCCAAGATTGTAATACCATGTATTTCTCTATAACATCAAGTTTAGCCTCCTATTACAATGAATCCTCTTGGAATATATAGGCCAAAGAGGAGGAAACCCAACCAAGACAACTAGAAGGCCATTGGCCAAAAACAAATATCTAAACTTGTCCTTGAGGATTTGCAAAGCCCAAGGCACAAAAATATCTTCTAAAACATCTTAAAATGCTAAAAATGGAAATAAAATTGAATTTTCATGACTGAAAATGGCTAAAAAAATTCTTAACGCACATTTGGATGAGCATCTTCAGAAATTTTCCTTTTTTGCCAAAATGCTACAGGAGTGTAGCAACATAAAATTGATTGTGTTGCGGAGGACTTTTGAGGGACTTCTCGATGTCAAAATGAGGCCTGGGATGGCTCGTTGGAAAGCCCTGGATGTATAATTTCTAGAACTACTTAATTTTTTCCAAAATAATGTTGGGAAGTCTATAAAAACTGAACTGAGTGAAAAAAACCAGAAAAGTAGCCCTGGCTGATAAGTGAGGCAGAAAGTTAAAAAATCATTGTTTTTCACCTCTTTGAGTAATCAAAACATACTCTTTTTATCTGAAAATTTTTGAGTATATTCCCTCCAATTTAATGCATCCAATGATACCACTCTCAACAACTGAGGATGCTTGAAACAAAAATGGTGGCGCCCATGAATTTGTGCAATTAGGCCCAAAAATGTCAAGAAACAAGATCATGTCAAAATTTGCTAAATTTTGGTGAGCAAACCCCTTAAGGGTTTTTAGAAACATGCGTGGAAGCCTGGGCCAAAATTCCAATCCTAGATGTGTCCTTTCCTCCTTTTCTCACCGAGCTCCCTCTTTGGGCAGTTTTGAGTTTTTCTTGTGCAACCTTCAATTTCCTTCAGGAAAATTGAATTAGCTTTTTGTAGTGCTCGGTCATCTTCCTTTGCTTTGAGTGGGATTCTTTGCCCTTGTCCTGTTCAGCATTTCAATGATAGGTTTCTTGGGTAACTTTCCTCTACTTCGGAGTGCTTTAGTAACATTGGGAGTTACAACTTGAGCCACTTTCTTTCTTGAAGTTCGGGGCTTTGTTACCTTTGGAGAAGAAGTCATGGCCCCTTTCCTAGGAGAGGCAACTAGCACATGCTTTGGAGACACCTCTTCATGCTCTATGTTTTCACTGCCTTCTTTAGATTCATCATTGCTTGTTTCATGGTCCTTGATTTGGTCTTGGCTGCCCTTAGGATTTTTTTTCTCTTTTTGCTCCATGCTGCCCCCTTCGGAATTCTCACTATTTGGTGTTTTCTTGCCATCATCATTTCTTGCTTGAGGGCTGTCATGTTTCTCATCATCAGTTTCTCTTTGAGAACTGTTATGACCCTCATCATCACTGTTTTGGCTGCCACTTTGTTTTCTTTCTTGTGGACGGTCTTGTTCATCTCTGTCACTACTTTCTTCATGACTTCTATGTTCTTTCCCTTCACTATTTTGTTCCTCATCATTCTCATGCTTGCTGCTGTGTTGGATGCCACTATGTTCCTCTTCATGATTTCTATGCTTACGGCTATGTTTTTCATGCTCACCATCATTTCCTTCTTCTTCATTGTCATGTTTAGACTTTTCACTTTGTCCTTCAACATCACTACTTTTCTTCTTGTCACTTTGCCCTTCATCATCACTACTTTTATCCTTATCACTGTTTCTCTGAAAATTTTAAACAAATAGAGTACCCTTGAAAATGGCTATGTTTTCTCTTTTGAAAATCACTATTTAAGAGACCCCTTTTAAATTGACAACAAATATTTATCCCCCAATCACTGTTTCCCTTTGATCTTGATAAACATGGCAATTTTAAGAGTAACTGTCTTTTTCTTTAAGCACTGGCAAACAAATTTTTTGATCTTGAGTAGAGGACTATTTCTCTCTCTAGCACTCAAGTGTTCTTTGTTTGAAAAACAAGTCTTTGCAAAAAAATAGACTTCTCTGTAAAAATGTGATTATTCTTTTACCCTCAATCACTATTTTCCTTTAAACTTTGATATCCAACTTTCCTTCAAATTAAAAACTTGGCTGAGAGACAATAAATACCTTAAAAAATATCCCTTGATGTATTTGGAGGTGAGCTCTTTGTGTGAAATCTAATCTTTGACACCTTGAGGGTTTCTTTCAGTATTGGCCCGGGCGGGAAAAATCTTCGTTCAGAGGTGGCCCGGGCGTCGGGCCGTTCAGAGGTAGCCGGGGCAGTGGGCCATTCAAGGATGGCCTGGGCGGGTCAAAAATGGGTTGTGCAGATAGTGAAAATGGAAATTTTAAAGGCTAGAGAAGAAATATAGCCACGGTGAGGGTATAATGTAGGTGAGAGGAGCTCTTTCCACAGCCCGGGCGCTTGTTTGAAAGAAAAAGTTGCAAGGGCGCCGCATTCAGAAATGGGCACTGGGCCATTCGGGGATGGCCTAGGCGCCGGGCCATTCAGAGGTGGCCCGAGTGGGTCCAATATGGGCATGCAGAGAGTGACAATGAGAAATGAAAAGGCTAGAGATGAAATATCATAATGCAAAGGGTATAAGGCAGGTGAGGGAAACTTTATCTGTGGCCTGAATGCTTGGATGACGGAAAAAATCACAAGGGCGCCACGTTTAGATGGGCGCCGGGCATCGGGCACAGCCGCGTTGTGCAATGTTATAGGCGTGCCATACCTTTTAGAGATTTTCACTGTAGAAACCTACAGGCGCGCCGCGCAACATTCCAGGTGCGCCATGTGTAAATCAAGGCTGAAAATGCTAGTTAAACTCGCTCCTTTCTCCGTGAAGTGTTTGCATGATGATCATAAAATTTTGCTCATGCCCTCTTATACTCATAAGGATTTTTAAAATGTTGTTCCCTCCTTTTAATAATTCAAAACATATTCCTTTAGCCCTTTTCTATTTTTGGTGTAAGCTCCTTTGACCGAATGTGAAAACATATTTTTAAAAGTTGTTTATTCCTTTGTTTGTCACTTTGAAAGAAAACTTTTGAAAAAAACTTATTCTCAACCTCTGATTTCCACTGAAAATTCTTCCTAAATAATATATTGACACCTGATGATATTTTCAACCCTCTACTTGCCATGAAGGAGGTTTTTTAAACTGTGTCATGCTGATGTTTGTCTATAAGGGAGGTCATCATAAAAACCACTACTGCAGCCTCTTAAAACCACTGTGCAAATTCACTATTTATGAAGTGATGAGATTCTTTTCATATGTGTCTTTTTCCTTTTTCTTGTTTACCAAGAAAGTCACCCTTGAATACCTTCAAACAAACAGTCCCTTTTTTTTTCATAAAACTTTACCTGTGATACTTATCTCCCTTAGCACTATGTCTCTTTGAATCTTTAGACAAGAAACATGTGATTTGATTATGAAAAGTGTTATTTGTCTATCCATTGGAAGAGGTATTTAGATAGATTGTAATGGTCTTCTCCAAAACTGTGACCTAACACATCATCTGAAAGAAGTTCATAAAAACACTACTATTTCAGCCCTTTGAAACCATTAGGTAGATCCACTGTTTTATGAAGCGAAATAGGTGTTTAAACCATGATTTTACCTTTTTCTTGTATGATGAAGGAGGCCTCCAAACTTTTATTTGATCCCTGATTGTTTACCAAGGAGGTCATCCTTTTAAAACCACTACTGCGGCCTTTCAATACCATAATGTAAATCTTTTGTCTATGATGAGAAGGAGGTCCTTTCAGTTATTTTTTTCTCTGTTGCTTTGAATAGAACTTTAGGGGCAAATATTTGACCTTTTCCACTTGTTCCTGAAGGAGGTCATCAACCATGATTTGACCTTCTGCTTGTTTCTCAAGGAGATTACCTTAAAACATAAAGAGTTATATTTATCAGATAGTGTGCCTTTTTGTCCTTTCGAGGGTGGCCATTTCAAACATGAAATTTGAATTTATCCTCACCACTGTTTCGCAACCTTTCTTACCAATAGGAAACTTGTCTTAAATACAACATTAAACCCTGCTAATGCATCCTTTGTTCATCCTTTGGAGGAAGTAGCACCAAGCAGCCACTGAAGTTACTCAAAAATATGTTTGACCCTTTGCTTGTTTGTGAAGGAAGCCACATCAATGTTTTTCTAACCCTCTGATTTTATATAAAGGAGGTTCCATCAAGTGTTTCTAACCCTCTACTTATCATTGAAGGAGGTTATCATCATTTTGTTTCTAACCTGTTAGCCCCATATAAATTCCTTGACAAGCAAGCAGGGGGCTAAAATTTTTTTGAGCCTTCAAGGAATGCATTTTTCTTGAAAACACATCATCCTTGAAGCCTCCTTGTGCCTTGTGTCCTTTGATAAAATCTCCTCCATTGTTTCCATCCACAAAGGCTCACTGATTGTAAAAAAATGTGCTCCAAAAGGCCTACATTTTCCCCTTGTATCCCTATAGAATGCCCCATTTTAACCCTTTTTTCCCCCTTGTCAAAATTCCCCTCTTACCCTCCAAATCCTCCCAAAATCCCCTATAAATCCTACACATACCCCTTGTTTGACATATTTTCCCCTTTTTCCCTCTATTGTTACATTTCCCTAGCCTTAAAAAGCGTTCAAAGGACCCAAAAACCCACTTTCCACCTTATATTAAGGCCCAGCCCCTTCGGGCCAGCCCCCTTAATTTCCCCCCCCACGTGACCCGGACGCTAGAACCTGGCGCTAGCTCGAAGAGCGCTTATCACAAATGTGTATCGGGGACAAGGTCCGCCATCGATCTACACAGATCCGATGGTCTTCGCAATCCCATTGCGCCCATGTTCCCCACCCCTTTTCACCACATGATCACATCACAACCGTCCATTTAACCCGCTGAATCAATGGTCCATATTGATCCGCCCCGATGGTCACCGCGCCAAAACACTGTGCAGAAACCGACGGTATCTATCGCACCGCCTTTGGGAGGTGGGCGGTAGTTTTCATTTCAGAGCGATTCCACTCATCGCATGATGCGTGGCTCTGCGCACTATTCATAAACCGCCCTCCATCGTGCATTAACATTCGTCCACAGATCCGGCGCGATATTTTTGTACACCATCCAATCTGGGGCGGGCCATCCGACGGTGTTTGCGCCCCCAAGGTGCTCAAACGATAACCAAGGAAAACACGACCCCTGGCCCACTGTCCATCGCTCCCCAATGCATCCTCAGCCGTCGATCTCCTCCTGAGATCAGACGATCCAGATTTAACGCATGTCCCGCCTTTGACCGAGTCCCGCCACGTCACCCATTCCACGTGTTTCATCACATTTTTCGCTCGTCCATTTATATATATTCCATTCTAAGGTCAAATTCTAAGGATCTGCATTTAAATTTCCATTCTCGCCACCTTCGACTGCATCTCCCACTAATCCACTATGTTCTTCCATAGCATCCTTTGCATTCATCATCCTCGTCCGTGCCATGCTGCCATTTTCACAGTCATCCACGCCACCCTCCCCGTGCATGCTTTCTAAAAGTGTTTTTGTGTTTTTCAGGGTTTCAGGTGGTGAAAACCTCCACTTTTCACAGTCACTATCACGGTGGCAAAGAACGCAGGGAAGAGCATGCACAGAGATCGTATTTATGAAGAGAGCCTAGGAAGGAGCCATGACAGGATGTGCATTCAAAGAATGGAGCTAAACTCTGTCCAACCTTCCAGAACCATTTAAAGCGCAGACTTTGCAGACAGAGAGTATCAGTGAAAAGAAGAGAGTTTAAAGGTGTGTAATTGAAGATTTTGAGCCTTAACCTAACAATTTAAAGGCAGGTTTCCAGATTGAAATCCCATGGATCACTCAGAAGGTCCAACGCTTAGAAGACCATATCATCAAGGTTTTCAAATCAGCAGAATGTTTCCTCCTAAGAAAGGACACGGTACACATTATTGTTTCAATCTACATTGTGTCCAAGTGAATTTTCCCCCCCTGGCAGTAGTCCTATGCCATCAGAAGCATTTGTTACACAGTATGGCAGACCTGAGTCATTGATTTGTTTTTGTTCAGCAAGTACATCAGATACATAAATTGAGTAAATTGCAGCCTAACGAAGACTACTCTTTCTTCCAAAGAGTACTGAAGATGAATGCCCAGAATTTAAATGGGATGGAGCCTCAACCCTCTTGCTGCTTCTGAGTTTTAATGCTACATTTATTTTTTCATCTACCCCCTCTTCTCTCTTTCAGCTATAAGAATCCCCGAGAACATATTGTAAATGGTTAGTGGTTTTTGTGCTGTTGTTGTTAGTGGGATTCATTCAACTGTTGGAAACAGTTTTGGGAGAGAGTAACAGAGTAGCTTGTAATCTAGTAGGCTGGGAGGAGAAGTTTGGATTGTATTCAGCCATTGAGCTCAGTGTATGTGACTGGTTTTTCACATCAATTAATCAAGAAATTTCATAGGATCCTGGTCTATTACTACAGGTGATGTTTCTCTTATCATAATGGTTTATTACATTTTCATGTTGTTCATTAGTCTTCTGGGCATGCATAAGAAATCTGGCATAGGATTTACCCTTGTTAGGTACACTATGTTTCTGCTCTCCCTGCCTTCGATGTTTTCTGCCGATTGTGAATCTAAGAGTAAATTCGGCTAATTTAACCAGTGTAGGGGTTGGCTGCTTGGATTTTCTTGCTGGTGTCAAAGTAGGGAAGGTTAAAATTCCTTCTCTAATCTATAGACCCTAGCTTTGTATTAAACCTTATCTCTTTTTTTCCCTTGTATCATGCTAAAGCTGACCTGGAGTTAAATGACCTCTGGTCTGATCTATAAGCTGCCCCTTTTTCCCTCCATTGAAAGCTTCCTTTGAGTATGTCCAAGTAGGTTTGGAGTTAAATGACCTCTGACCTGATCTATAGATAGAAATTGGGTGTCTTTCCTTCTTTCACTTTCAATCCTTAATGTTCCATTCCATCATCTATCTAAAAAGATCCTTTAGTGTAGATGAATTTCCCTTTGAAATCCTTGGCTAGTTTTTTGCATGTAATTGCCTTTCATGACCCCATAGCCCAATGGATGGCAGAGCCTAAACCTATTCTCATTTGCCGAAACGTCCTACTGCTCTGCTCCTTTCTTCCCATTACCTTCTCAGTCTATGATCTCATGACTCAACCCAACAACCAACCAACCAAATCATTTTAAACCCCCTTTGTGCTTCATAACTAGCCTAACATTTCATTTGAGCTCCAAAGATATACCATTCTTTGTTTTATTGGAGAGATCCCTCTCCGAGTCCAGGAGGGATAGATCCTAGGGCCCCAAAGTGGTTTTGATGTTGTCTCATATTTTTATCTTGCCAATCTGGCCAAAACATGGGAACTCCAACATAATGGTGACTCCATTGGGGAGAATCTGAGAGTCTATAGCTGCAAATATGGGTCTATTTCCCATTGTCGTCACCAACATAATGGCGACTCCACTGGGGAGATGAGTGAATTTTATCTTAGTTACCCTTAGGCACTCAGAAGACCCAAAATCTCTGGTCATATTGGCATCTCATTGCTGATGGTGGACAGAAGCTTGCTTCAAACAGTCAAATTCATCCACTTGGCGACTCCACACTCCATAATCCAAAAGACCTAATGACTCCACTGGTGGAGGACTCTGAACTGGTTGAGAAGATGCAGTAGCTTTCTTTGCAGAAACATGGATCCAGACATGGACAGAGATACAAAGCTAGATTATTTGTGTGATCAATTAAATCGAATAGTAGACATGTTTGGTAAAGTGCTGGAGATGTATATGGCTAATCTAAATGAAAATGATGATTATTTAGAACATCCCACGCCTCTTCCAGAACAAGAACAAACTCAAGACCTAGATAATGAGAAAAACATGTATGATACTTTAGGATCTTTAGAAGATGAAGAGGAAAATGACCAGGAACCCCATGATCACCTATCTATGTCTTGTACTGTGCTGACCAGAGAATATCACGTCCTATTTGCAAAATATAATAGGGAATGCTGCTTTGAGGAAACAAGAGACCACATAGAAGATGCAGAATTTGATGTGGAAGAATAAACAACTCATGAGCCTTGTAGCCTAACCAAGTATCATCATGATCATGAGGACTTGTTTGAATCTAAAAGAGATCAAGAAGCATTAGAAAATCCTCAATATTCCTCTGCAAGCACAACTGAAGATATTCTAGAAGAGGTTCAAGAATACATCCTACCTCCAAATCAGATAATACAAGAAACAGAGAGTTGCTACACTTCTGCTCAAAGAACCACAACAAAATCTTCTCCTTTGATAGAAGAAGAGATTGATCAAATATTAAAACAACAGCCCACCTCTGAAGTATTTTATAGAACACACACCCCTTCTCATTCATCTCCTAAGTTTGATTGTAAAGATCCAGAAAGCTCCTCTATAAATTAGAACAAAGAAAGACCTGCTGAGTGTCCAGAATGCTTGACTTGGTCGAGCCAACTTATTTATGACACTGATGGGGAGAGCTATGACAGTATGATAGCAAATGAAGATTCCTTGAATCTTCATTCTGCTTTACCACAGATCATCAGTGAGACTGGAGACCAGCAACCTTCCTTTTCAGAAGATGAGGAGGTAAGCAAAGAAGAAATTTCTGAGCAGATTGAAATGAAGGGGTTTTCTCTTGAAAAGGAGGAAGCAAAGGAACATACCCCTGCTCAAGAATACATAGATATTTTCACATAGCTCAACACATCAGAGTGGAATATATCAAAGCTCCAAGAGGACAGCACTGCCATATATGATGAGTCCTCCAATTCAGAAAATGAAGAAGATGAAGGAGACACTCTACCCCAAGAGAGTCTTCTTCTCAATCGAGTGGAAGAAGGAGAAATCCTGGTTGAAGCCTGCCTGTCAAATATTCATAGCCAGGTATCATATCATGATCCTTATGCTCATTTCCTGCAAACATTTGAGGAAGGATCAAAGGTCTTTTTGAGAAGCATGTTGCAAAGAGCAACAAAATTTTTTGTAGATGTTGTTGTGGAATGAAAAGAGTGGGAGCAGCCCTCCCTATCCAGCATGCTCAAATATTTGAGCAAGAAACACTAGTGATGGGATCACTTGATGGACTGGTTGCATTGGAAGACAATGTTTGTAAGTTAGACTTGTAAATATGTCAATTTAGTGTAGGGTAGGTAGGAAAAGCTCAATAAAGCTCAATCTGTGAGCATGTAGTTAGTTGTTTTAATTTCTACAAAGTCCAGCAAGCTAGACAGTCTAATCCTCGCTTGACTGTTTTTTCAATTTATGTCTTAGAATGTAGAGAAGAAATCTGCTAGATAGTCTAATCCTAGCAAATAGTAGTGTAGGTAGAGAAAGTTATGAGGCCAACAATCCAATCTAGTCTCATGGAGCAATAAGGGTAGAAATAGAATAGGTTTATTTTCTTGTTTGTAAAAATAAATGATGTAAAGGGTCTACTAGTCCAAATGCACCCTGGAAAAAAAAATGCAAGGATTGTAGGATGGGTAGGTAGATTGTTTGAGAATTTTTCTGTTGATTTGATGTCTTCACAATTTGTGGCAGTTGATCCAAGAGAAAAAATGGATGGGTCAAGCAACAGGCTTCTAGCCTACACCAAATATCATTTCTGAATTCTTGACTCCTTCAAGGAGAAGCCATCCCCATGTGGAGCCACTGTTAGCCCCCCTATAAATTCCTTGACAAGCAAGCAGGGGGCTAAATTGTTTTTGAGCCTTCAAGGAATGCATTTTTCTTGAAAACACATCATCCTTGAAGCCTCCTTGTGCCTTTTGTCCTTTGATAAAATCTCCTCCACTGTTTCCATCCACAAAGCCTCACTGATTGTAAAAAATTGTGCTCCAAAAGGCCTACATTTGCCCCTTGTATCCCTATAGAATGCCCCATTTTAACCCTTTTTCCCCCTTGTCAAAATTCCCCTCTTACCCTCCAAATCCTCCCAAAATTCCCTATAAATACTACACATACCCCTTGTTTGACCTATTTTCCCCTTTTTCCCTCTATCGTTACCTTTTCCTAGCCTTAAAAGGTGTTAAAAGGGCCCAAAAACCCAGTTTCCACCTTATATTAAGGCCCAGCCCCTTCGGGCCAGCCCCCCTAATTTTCCCCCCCACGTGACTCGGGCGCTAGAACCTGGCGCTAGCCCGAAGAGCGCTCATCACAAATGTGTATCGGGGGCAAGGTCCGCCGTCAATCTACACAGATCAGACGGTCTTCGCAATCCCATCGCGCCCATGGTCCCCACCCCTTTTCACCACCCGATCGCATCACAACCATCCATTTAACCCGTTGAATCAATGGTCCATATTCATCCGCCCCGGTAGTCCCCGCGCCAAAACACTGTGTAGAAACTAGCGGTATCTATCTCACCACCTTTGGGAGGTGGGCTGTATTTTTCATTTCGGAGCGATTCCACTCATCGCATGACGCGTGGCTCCATGCACTATTCATAAACCACCCTCCATCGCGCATTAACGTTCATCCACAGATCCGGCGTGATATTGTTGTACACTGTTCGATCTGGGGCGGGCCATACGACGGTGTTCACGCCCCCAAGGTGCTCGAACGATAACCAAGGCAAATGCGACCCCTAGCCCACTGTCCATCGCCCCCCGATGCATCCTCAACCATCGATCTCCTCCTGAGATCAGACGATCCAGATTTAACGCATATCCTACCTTTCACTAGGTCCCACCACGTCACCCATTCCACGTGCTTCATCACATTTTTCACCCGTCCCTTTATATATATTCCATTCTAAGGTAAAATTTTAAGGTTCTGCATTTAAATTTCCATTCTCGCCATCTTTGACTGCATCTCCCGCTGATCCACTACGTTCTGCCACAGCATCCTCTGCATTCATCGTCCTTGTCCATGCCACGCTACCATTTTCACAGTCATCCGCACCACCCTCCTCGTGCATGTTTTCTTAACGTGTTTTCGTGTTTTGTAGGGTTTCAGGTGGTGAAAACCTCCTCTATTCACAGTCACTGTCACGGTGGCAAAGAATGCAGGGAAGAGCATGTGCAGAGATCGTATTTATGAAGAGAGCCTGGGAAGGAGCCATGAAAGGATGTGCATTCAAAGAACGGAGCTAAACTCTATCCAACCTTCCAGAACCATTTAAAGTGCAGACTTTGTAGATAGAGAGTATCAGTGAAAAGAAGAGAGTTTAAAGGCATGTAATTGAAGATTTTGAGCCTTAACCTAACAATTTAAAGGCAGGGTGCCAGATCGAAATGCCGTGGAGCACTTAGAAGGTCCAACGCTCAAAATACCATATCATTAGGGTGTTCAAATCAACAGAATGTTTCCTCCTGAGAAAGGACACGGTACACATTATTGTTTCAGTCTACATTGTGTCCAAGTGAATTTTTCCCCCCTGGAAGCAGTCCTATGCCATCAGAAGCATTTGTTACACAGTATGGCAGACCTGAGTCATTGATTTGTTTTTATTCAATAAGTACATCAGAAACATACATTGAGTAAATTGCAGCTTGATGAAGACTACTCTTTCTTCCAAAGAGCACTGAAGATGAATGCCCAGAATTTAAATGGGATGGAGCCTGGACCCTCTTGCTGCTTCTGAGTTTTAATGCTGCATTTAGTTTTTCATCTACCCCCTCTGCTCTCTTTCAGCTATAAGAATCCCCGAGAACATATTGTAAAGGGTTGGTGGTTGTTGTGTTGTTGCTGTTAGTGGGATTCATTCAACTGTTAGAAATAGTTTTGGGAGAGAGTAACAGAGTAGCTTGTAATCTAGTAGGTTGGGAGGAGAAGTTTGGATTGTATTCAGCCATTGAGCTCAGTGTATGTGACTGGTTTTGCACATCAATTAATCAAGAAATTTCACAGGATCCTGGTCTATTACTACGGGTGATGTTTCTCTTATCATATTGGTTTATTACATTTTCATGATGTTCATTGGTCTTCTGGGCATGCATCAGAAATCTGGCATAGGATTTACCCTTGTTAGGTACCCTATGTTTCTGCTCTCCCTGCCTTCGATTTTTTCTGCCTATTGTGAATCTAAGAGTAAATTCAGCTAATTTAACTAGTGTAGCGGTTCCATATGCTGCTAGCTGATGTATGAATTCGGGGTTTGCTGCTTGGATGTTCTTGCTAGTGTCAAAGCAGGGAAGGTTAAAATTTCTTCTCTGATCTATAGACCCTAGCTCTGTATTAAACCTTATCTCTGTTTTTCCCTTGAAGCATGCTAAAGCTGACCTAGAGTTAAATGACCTCTGGTCCGATCTATAAGCTGCCCCTTTGTCCCTCCATTGAAATCTTCCTTTGAGTATGTCCAAGCAGGTCTGGAGTTAAATGACCTCTAACCTGATCTATAGATAGAAATTGGGTGTCTTTCCTTCTTTCACTTTCAATCCTTAATGTTCCATTCCATCATCTATCTAAAAGGATCCTTTAGTGTAGATGACTTGCCCTTTGAAAGCCTTGGCTATTTTTTTGCATGCAATTACCTTTCATGACCCCATACCCCAATGGATGGCACAACCTAAACCTATTCTCTTTTTGTTTCGGGGAAAAACACTCTAGAGGTTTGTTGGGTCAAAACCTCCACAGATGAGGGCATGCTATTCAGAAGGACTCACACACAACCACACTTAAATGCTAAAAACTAGATAACAACGATAGTAGAACTCACCCGTAGTCCTACGTTCGATGTAGATCCCGCGGGGTCCAAACCCCCAGCAACCCTTCTTCCTCTTCAACCTAAAAAACAAGAAATAACGTGCACAGAAACCTAGTTGTACAGCATATATTGGTCCTAGATGTTAGTGTAATCCATGTGAAACATTATATAAACAATAATAAATTCTTAATAATCAATATTTTCACATATGCAAATAGATATTAACACATAAGTTCAAGAACAAGATGGTTCTTCATTATTGCAAAAAACATGTACAGAAATAAAAAGTGGAGAGATCACCTGAATCCTTCCACGATCTTCGAACAGACCGTCGTCAAGATCCGTCCCGCCCTTGCCTCGCTAAGATACTTTCAAGACTTGTGCACTCGAGATGGCATATAAATGGATGAACATCTCCAGGAAACAAGGGTTTCCTGTAAAAATCTAGGAAAGTGCAGGAGGCATGAGAATTCAGACTTGAATTGGGATTCCAACAGAGTATAATGTCTATAAATTTCTCTCTCCCTTAGGCCATGCACATGAGGGGCTTTTATACTCCCTCAAAGTAGTTTCAATCAATTAGAAAAAGTTGGCCACGTACTGGGGTGGTTTAACTACTGGAGTAACCATCAACCCAGCCCAAAAATAGGGAATTTTTATATATTTTTTAATGATTTTAATGGCATACGCGGAAAAGTACATTTGGACTCGCGTATACACGCGGAAAAGTCTGGGCATAACCGCGTATGGGATTTTTAACACTGTTTTTTATGAATTTTGTTCAAGTCTGTGGGAATGGGTGCCCAAGGCCATAGAGACAATCATGAATCACATGAGGGTGAAAAATGATGCTATAACATATGCTCCCTAATATATGAGGTCAGAAGGGGTACATGATGGCCGAAATGTATTACGCACATAGAAATAACTTCGCAAGGACAAGAGAGGACTTCACCAGATTTCAGCCTGCCAAAAACCAATGAAAGAAAACAGAGAGTCAACTCATGTTGAGGCGGGCATACCCATGCTCAGTCAAAAATACATCATATCGAAAGTACAGAATAGATCCAAAATGTATACAAGTATAGCTGAACTGGAAGTACACAATGAATCATCTGAGCATGGCCCGGAAGTACAAGTCAGAATCAATGTCTAAGTATCACATATAGAAAGCTGATCAATGATGCTGAAACTGGATGTCTGATCATATAAGTAACTGAATCTCCAAGTACCAAATCATAAAAGGTGGACTAAATGGTAAAATCATGCAACTCGGGAGCCAACATATAGGATGCTGTTGTACTGACACTGCAACATATAAGGGTGAACGACATCACTGGCAGAAATTGAATGGACTGTCAAAAGTGAACCGAGAAATTCTGATGCAACCCAAGGTCTTCACCGATCACTATGGCACAATTCTACACAATGGGAATAAATGAGCTAAAGTCGACCATGTGAGAAATCGTTGGATTACCGGTCAATAATGTAAACCGTTAACCAGCGCGAGACAACCCACCAATAATGAAAATGAGTGTCAAGGTGCCCCAGTACAATCTAACAAGTGCGAATAAATGAGTTGAAGTCGAACACTTGAAAGAATCTACCAATCAGGAGGCAATGATGAGTCCCCACTGTCGATCGCGAAGATTCTACCACTGATGACTACAAACCCTAAGGTACTGACAAAAAGACTCTAGACCTTATTCCCAGAGCAATGAGTCGGAGTCAATGGGAAAAGATCTGCTGGAAGGAAGGCATTAAGGCATCCCACATCAGTCCAGCGCGAGTGTAACCCGCAGGCCAAGATTTGGAAGGAATCGGACGAAGTAGAGTGACGGAACCAAACCGAAGTACGTTTCCGACATGCACAAGATGAAGCTAGCGCACAGAAGAAACCCTCTAAACCAACCAATAATGAAAGCTGACACAGAGGCGAGATATCCACCAATAGGGTCAAATGGAAATCAAGGTACTGCATGAATCCCAAGTGTGATAATGTATGCTAACGTTGAACACAGGGGAAACCACTCAGTCAAAGACCCATAATGATGATCAAATGCTGAGCACAAGGTCACCTATCAATGATGAAAATAGGGCCAGGGTGCAGCGCTAGGTTTGCTCTCAGAGCAATGTGTCGTAGTCGATAAGAGACAAACCCACCAGCGAGAAGTCAATGGAGACCTTCTCAAACCAGCACGAGCAGAAGACCAAAACATCTGATGTGATAGAACAAGATACTGACAAGACCAGGAAGGCCAACTGAATAATGAGTCAAGAGACACCGCAGAATGGCCGACTCTGGTTAGACCTCCCTTGAACAAAAGCATGACTCGTGATGACCATGGCAGTAAAAAGTGACACTGTATAAGTCTGTTATGCAGGAGGCAAAAACAAACTCTCCATATGATTGGAAGAGATAACCAACTAGGGGAGGACTGACCAGTGAAACAAGCCAAAGGCTGAACCTAGGTCAAAACTAAAACCATCCCAAATGAAGGAAATATATATGTGTATGTGCTTTGTTCAAGGGCGACAAACTGACACTGTACTGCCATCAAATAACGAAGTTACATCCCGTTCCTGCTCTTTTTGTTATATTTGATTTTTTTGTCTTTTTCATATAATAAGCCTAAAAAGGAATAAAGAATTCTATGGTACAATGGATAGAACGAGTATCAAGAAACAGATGCACTAGTTCCTAGGATTGAAACGATCCTATGCTCAATGCAAGGTGGCAAAAACTGGTAAGCGATACTCAGAGGAATGTTCCATCCATGGGTAAAGAGGGTGTAAAGTCGTCATAGCTAAGTGCATGCAATGGTTAATTTGTACAGACAGTCAAGGTTAAAAGTTGGCTTAAACATTGAGTCCAAATGAAGCCGGTTAAAGGCCAGGATAAACAAGTAGCCAATATGCAATGCAGTAATACAACTCAACAACACCAGGGAGCCTCTAGGGTAATAGCCAGAAAAATGATAGTGAGGAAGAAGAAGAATGAAGCTTCAACACATAAGTCATGGCGGGACTAAAGAGGACTCCCGAGCCTACAAAAAACGCAGCATGGGCAACAAGTGATAGCGAGGAACTAACTAGGAAGCCCATGTAAAGGAAGGCTCTACCACCAAGTCATGATTAAATAATCGGCGAGTGAAATGGGTGTAATACTCATGACCTGATGGGATCGACCCTATGGCAAGTGATCAGAATGGAGGCTAGTATGAAAAATGCAACGGAAAGTGTATTCCCTAACCTATATGCCAGTGAAGATCATATACCTGCCATGATGGGTCAGCAGTCATGGATCAAAAATCAGGAAAAATCTCAAATTCGTCAAAATGTACCTGAAAATATACCAATCTGGGCACTTCCAAGCATCCGGGTTATGCAGCTTAATATAGATTGAAAAAATAAGCATAACAAATTTTTGCAAAAAAATTTCGATTTTGGGCATAAATACACAAGTTACCTCATATTTGGTTCATTGTTACATTGTTGATTTGGGAAAAAGTGCTCTGGAGAAAAAGCCTCTTTCGTCAAAACAGGAGCAATCGACCGTCAAACTTCACCGAATTTGTTAGGTAGGCTCTTAATTCATCCTTGTTATTCATTTTGTCCGTTCATAAGTTAAAAATTAGGAATTTTCACCATAGAACCATTTGTTTAAAATAACG
This sequence comes from Pinus albicaulis, assembly GCA_034641835.2. Classification (NCBI taxonomy): domain Eukaryota; kingdom Viridiplantae; phylum Streptophyta; class Pinopsida; order Pinales; family Pinaceae; genus Pinus; species Pinus albicaulis. The sequence goes on along the minus strand of CM076575.1, from coordinate 779,567,013 downwards.
GGTTTGCACATACGCGGGTTTATAATGACCAAGTCGCATATATACGCGACTGTGCACAAAGAAAGTCGCGTATGCACAACCCAAAATAAAAAAACGCGTAGCTAATGAACGAATTATTGAATTTTTGCAGGATGACTATATCTTGGAGAGAGCATGAACATAGTTCCATTGACAATGAAGTCATGCTGGACCAAGCATCACTAAATATTCTCTGAAATTGTGGATTGCTCAAGTTTTTCAAAATGCCAAATATGAAGAGTAATGTCTGGTTGCTCGAAATGCTTGTGAACTATTGGGAACCGGAAGAGGACTGCTTCATAATAGATCAAATGCCCATATGCATCGAAATGGAAGGTATCTATTTTATTACTGGACTCTCCCAGAGGGGGGAGCCAGTAGACTTGCATGGTAAGCCTTTGGGAGGGCTAACCGTGGAAGATTACGTCCACGTCTACTGCGTAGAGGGTTCCAAGAAAGTTGGAACTCAAATTGCGATCAAATATTTAAGAGACTTGCACATGAAAATTCTCCTTTTTACCATTGGCAGGGTAGCGTGATCTGCTTCCCTACACAGGGCATCCAGGACTCAAATGAGTATAGCAGTGGAATGCTTAACTCATTTATATGATTGGTGCACAGCTCTACTGATGAACATGAAGCAACAATTGACTTCTATCCGAAAATTAAAGACAAAATTTTTTGGATATGGTACAATCTTGATGACATTCTTCTTCGAGAGATCCAAGAATTGCCCGATGGGCTGACTTGATGAAGAGATTAGGGGGAAGTGAAGTTCCCTGAACCACTTGGGATGATGAGTTCTTCCTTTGGTGGGGAGAAAAAATCATCGCTATGGAAGACTATCCCTATGCTGGGATGGATTTCCGAGGTGATCCAGACCTTGTCCTTCCACCAAGCGCGGCATGGTGCACAGTCGGTAAGTTTGCAATTTTTTGACTTATATAATTTTTTGGATTTTTTCAATATATGTGAAAAAATATGTAGAAAATAAACATGTTTTTGATTAGATTCAAAATGTCTTACAATTTTATAATGATCATGAAACATATATTGGACCAGTTTGACCTAAGGGTTACCCACGACATAAGCGTCGCAGAGGCGAGGCGGATACAATAGATCTAGACAGGACCCTCCAAGCTGTACAGAGGAACTTGGAGGGGTTAACCCGCCAAGTACCTATGGCTGCAGTGGAAGATCTGCCTGAAGCCATCCAGAGACGGGTGGTAGGAGTACCCCGTGACTGGGTACGGTTATTCCACCGAGTTGCCACCGCGATCGTGTTCTATAGGAACACAACTTCTAGGTAGAGACCACAGGATTAGATAGATATGACATATCAAATGACTGTATATTTTGAGACTGAACATGATCGGGCCTAAGCCCAAATTTTTGTATGACTTATGGATCCAAATTTTGTATAGTGTTTTGAACACTCTGATGATATATATACAGCGATTTTTGATGTGATGTGACAAATGTATAAAATTGTATGATGTTTTTGATGATTAAATTTTATTGTATGGAATGATTAATATGCCAATCAATTGCTTGATTAGCTAATGAGTCTGCCATCCAATTGTCAGCTCAAGGAATATGACTGAAAGTTAAAAATTGAAATGATCTTTGTAACAAACGTACCCCCAAGAACAACCGGAGTAAAAATGGATCTCGAACCCGATAAGTATTATTCAACTGCGACACCACCAGCTGAGAGTCCAAGAAAACTACCAACGAATCAACACCAAAAGATATTGCGTCTGAGAGTAGATAAATAACTGCAGTGTATTCTTCTATATTATTGGAAGCAGGACCAATGCAGACCCCTCTTGATACTAACAGCTGACCGGATGGATAATGAAGCACCCAAGCCACGGAAGCCAAGTTCCGGGTGTGTCTACTAGCACCATCGGTGAAACCAAAATGACTCATGACATCCGACACAACCTGCCAAAGCAGATCAAAAACATCACCAACCCATCAAAGATCGAAAAACAACCAGATATGTACAAAGAAAAACTACTATATACAAAAGCAAGATGCCAGGCCGAAGCCTAGGCATAATACTTCTTCAAATAGAGCCCATTTCTGGGCTCCGGCAACTCGTTCCCCTCAAAATCAACCAAGGTATATGCTCCTTTCTTAAGGACTTTTTTAACGATAAAGGGGCCATACCACATAGACTTAAACTTTCCTGCCCCCAGGGCATCTTTTTCTTGGGCATAGACCAAAACAAGGTCACCTTCCGAAAAAACCCTAGGCTTGACCGCCTTATCGTACTGAACTTTAACTCAATTTTTATGTGCTTCATTCATCGTGGCGGCATCCCGACGCTGCTCATCAAGATGTTCCAGATGAAAGAGACGTTCTTCAAGACTAGAAGTGTTAGGAAGAAGTTCAACAGCTAACTTAAGAGAAGGAATCTCACATTCAATGGGAAATACGGATTCCAACCCATGAACTAGCTGAAACGGAGTAAAGCTAGTTGCAGTTTTCACTGACGTCCTATATGCCCAAAGTGCAAGATATAGCATAATATGCCAGTTGGATCTAGCTTTATCGATTGTCCTTTGAAGAATTGTCTTCAAGGATTTATTCACGGCCTCCACTTTCCCATTGGCTTGAGGATAATACGGAGATGAATGCTCCTGCCGAAAACCTAATTTTAGAGCCAACTCAGCCATCATGCTATTCTGAAAATGACTGCCATGATCAGTGACAATCTCTCTAGGAATACCAAAACGAGCAATAACCTGGTTGAAAAGAAAAAGAGTTGTTGTCTCACCATCATTCCCAAAAGTAGGCATAGCCTCGACCCACTTCGTAAAGTAGTCTACTGCTACAATAATGTACTTGTGACCTTTAGCCGAAGGTGGGTTACAAGTAAGTATAATCAATACCCCACTTTGTAAAGGGACTGACAGTAATGACTGGAAAAAGCGGAGTTGGATGAGCGCGCATTTTTCGAGTATAAACTTGACACGAATGACACTTTTTGACCGACTCCATACAATCCTTGAAAATCGAAGGCCAAAATTACCCAACACGCAATATATTTTGGGCTGTAGCAAGCCCAGATAAATGACCACCACAAGCTCCACTGTGGCAATCATTCAGCACAGCCTCAGCTTCTTCGAGAGTTAAGCAACGTCTCAGGATTGAATCAACCCCTCGACGATATAAAGCATCACCAATAATCAAGTAATTCTTAGCCAAGTGACGCAACTTACGGCGCTCATCTTTCGAAAAAGTAGAGGGAAACTTTGCAGTCTAAAGATACACAATGATATCTCCATACCAAGGATCCTGTGGAGAGATAAGAAACAAATGTTCATCCAGGAAGGATTCATCATAGACTATCTCTTCCCCACAGGGCAACTTGGAGATCAATTCCGCAAAAACCAATGATTTCTTGGACTTGGCAAACATAAACTCAAGATCAAATTCTTGCAAAATCACAATCCATCTATTGTATTTGCCCCCAATCACTCGCCTACTGAGAACAAACTGAAATGGATTGGCTGCTGCCAAAACATAAGTTTTTCGTAAAAGAATGTAATGTCGGAGTTGCTGCACAGCATGAATAGCTGCTAAAGCTAACTTTTCTATCAGAGTATACCAGAGCTCAGGACCTACCAATCCTAGACTAAGATAGTATATAACATGCTCTGTGAGAGCATCATCCTCCTGAAACAGAACCATACCAATGGTAGATTCTGCTGCTGCTAGATACAAAAGGAAATCCCTGCTATAATCAGGTGGACTCAATAAAGGAGAAGAGGTCAATGCTTTTTTCAAAGCATCGAATGAGCGTTGAGCGAAGTCATCCCAAAGAAATGGAACTCCCTTCTTCAACAATATCATAAATCCCTTGGTAACTTCAGCATAATTCACGATAAATCTCCGAAGAAAATTAGCCTTTCCTTGTAGACTTTGAAGTTGACGAATAGAGGACAGGGGAGGCAATCGAAGTATTGCCTCAACCTTGAAGGGATCTACCCTTATCCCTTCCCTAGACACAATAAATCCCAATAACCGACCGGATGTAACCGCGAAAATGCACTTGTTCGGATTCAACCTAATCTTGTAGAAACGACATCGTTCAAATATTTGATGGAGGTGAGCAGGATGATCCATCCTCTTTCGAGAATTAGCAGCTAAATCATCCAAATACGCCTCTATAATCTGTTTGATGTCATGGAAGGCATATGACATGGCCCGCTGAAACGTAGCCCTAGCATTTTTATGACCAAAAGGCATCTTCTTGTAAGCAAACGTACCCCAGGGAAAAATAAAGGCAGTCTTATGCTGATCTTCAGGATGGATAGTAATCTGATTATATCCAGAGAAACCGTCCATGAAGGAAAAAATTTCGTTACTGGCACACTCATCGATGATCTGATCTATAAATGGTGTGGGGTAATTATCTTTCGGACATGCTTTATTAAGGTCTCTGAAATCAATTCAAACTCAAATTGTTCCTTGTTTTTTATCTACGGGAACAGGATTTGAAACCCATTCAGTCAAAGGAACTGGATAAATAAATCCTGCCTTAAGCAGCTTCTCCACCTCAGCTTTGATAGCTGCAGCCTTCCTAGGATTAACCGAACGAAGTTTCTGCCTCACTGACTTAGCGTTTTCGTAAGTCTTGATCTCATGTTGGACAATAGATGGATCTATACCAGGCATTTCCTCATAAGACCAAGCGAATACATCCCTATACTCCTTAAAGAGATCGATATAAATCTGAATTTCTTCAGGGGAACATTCAGCTCCGATGAAGACATTCTCAATAACATTGGGATCCCTAGAGATGTTCACCGGGATATTTGGAGAAATCACAGCCATGTTCCCTTCATCATATACATGTGTTGGTGCCAAAGGGTTCAGGACTGGGCGAACAGGACCAGGAGACGGAGGACTTGGAAAAATCGTTTCAACTTTGCTTAACTCAGGTAAAAAGTAGGACCAATGATGCAAATCATCCTACAGCCTATCTATACCAGTCATAGCTTCTAGGATGGCCTCTTCAGATGGAAGAGTGGTATCAGGGAAATCCTGGGCAGAAGAAGAACTAAGTGTCCAAGTCGGGGCCACATCACCATCCAACTCTTCCGGTGAAAGAGGAGCTGGAATGGACTCTGCAGAGTCAACAATAGATTGATAAGCAATCTCAGCTGCAGACATTGGAAATGCCATTCCACCCACTTGACCTTCCGCTAATGTGGCGGTAGGGGAAGGCAAGGTCCAAGGGTCCGAAAAATAATGAGTTCTGAAGAACTCTCTTCGAAGAGGAGCCCTGGAGGATGAAATTGTATTTATATGAACAGTAGGAGGAGGAATATCAAAATTACCCATCAAGGAAGAATACATTCCAACCCCTAAATTCTCAGTAGGCGACTTGGTATTATCCAACTTTGGAATAGTTGAGTCAGTAGATGCATTCGGGTCTACAGGAGGACAGTCCAGTTGGTCCACTGTAACAATACTCCCTTCGTGAGGGAAACAAACAATCCGAAACAGTGAAGATGCGATAGCATCCATCTCATAAATCCAGTTTCTCCCCAACAGAAGGTTGTAGTCCAAGCTTGCATCAACTATCTCAACCTCTATATTTACAGTTTTTCCCCCAACACAGATAGGCAAAGCTGGGAAAATACCATGCGGTCTGTGAGAATGACCATCAAACGCAGTCAGAAGAGTAGTAGATGGAACAACTGCGGGAGATCCAATTCACTTCCAGCATGTGAGAGACATCACACATGTGGAAGCACCCTCATCAACGACCGTCCGGAAAATATTGCATTTCCGGTACGATGATTTAATATGAAAAGCCATATGATGAGGAAGTCTCTTTTTAAAATTAGTCATATCGATCGTAATCATAAGAGAGTTCTTTGGATCGACAGCCCCAAGAGCAGTGAGCAGAGCACTGCGCTGAGCTGGACAAGACTGGAGCACCTCTAAAGCCGACATGGCACAAGGACTCTGCGCCAGATCTTCCACAATAGAGTAGTTCTGGGTAGCCCTAGCATTTGTATTAATTGTTGTATGCTTGGTAGATGCTTTTGGCATCCGAGGTATAGGCTCAACAGTAGGCCTCTTAATATGAAGCGGCTCAGTAGCATCAGGAGCACCCTTAGCTTTCGAAGACTCTTCTTCGCCATAATTACGGGATCTCGTAGCGACATCCACGTGAGCACTCATCATGTATATGTTTGATGGAATTTCCCCTTCCTAGGTGCCCCCATAGGAAGCCCCAGTATTTTGATTCGCGCCAACAACTAACTGTTGCCCTTGGGGAAAAGGGTTTGTCAACACAGCCTGGGAACTGGAAGAACCCTACTGGGCTAACAAGCGTTGCGCATCTTGAATTTTAGGGAAAAGGTGTGTAAGATGGTCTCCAGCACACAATTTGCATGGAAAATTCACTTTCTTTTTATCCTTTGGACCCTCACCAACATGCTCGTTGGTTTTATTCGCATTACCCTTCCTATTCTTGCCCTTTTTCTTATTATTTCGTCCCTTCTTCTTCCCTTCAGATTGTTGATTTCCTTTGGGATTGGAAGTTTGGATGGCATTTACCGACAAATATTGGGAAGGTAATGACTCAGCAGGCACAGCCTGACCAGAAGGAGCAGATTTTATAGACAACTGCTGTAATTGAGTAAGCAGGCTAGCTGCACCACTATTGATCGACCCAATAAGTCCATCACCATGAGGACTAGGCTTAGTTTTGGATAAATCTAATTTGGAGCGAGGAGCATTGGGCAAATATTTATGAAGGACCCCAGACTGAGAATATATCAATTCAAGCTCTTGGGCCCTAAAAATGACCTGTTCCTCAGAAAATACCCCAGACAGGGATACATCCTTAGAAATGTCTGACTACAGAGATTTCAGAAACCATTCCAAAAGGAATTCTCCTGGAATATGAGCTTTAATAAGCCTCTTCCTTCTCCACCATTCCTGAATATGGTTAGAAATGTGGGTTGCGTCGTGCTGTTTAAAATTAGTTAGGAGTTCAGTCTCGGCGTCATAACGGACGGGAAACTAGAAATGATTTATAAATGTAACAGCCAGCTCTCCAAATGTAGCAAAACTGCCCCCAGTTAACTCAATATACCACTTGGCAGCGTTTCCAGTTAAGGTGCGTTGAAACAATCTCAACCTAATCGAATCATCGATCAGGGAGTTAGACGAACACCATAAATGGAAGGTGGTGATGTGGTCAGCCGGGTCCTCTCCATTCTTGCCTTCAAACTTTAGAATGTCTGAAGGAATTTTGGTGGGAACCGGAGGCCACCTCGGACTATACCGAATCAGATCATTCGTCAAATTCGACAGATCTGGCAAGTTTAACGTTGCTAGAAAAGGTAAGCAAGGCGGAGCCTAAGGATTCCATCCTTGATGGGATGGATTCCCAACATTCTGAAAAGAATACCCTGGATTTGATGAGGCACCAGGTTGCCAAAAAAAACTCGTAGAAAAAGGAGAAGAACCTCCTCCCAACGCAGAGTTACCAAAGACCGGACCAGTTCCCCCTACTAAAGTATTGAATGAAGCGGAAAGCCCCTGATAGGGGTTCCAGGCATTAGAAAGAGGGGCAAAAGTCTGATAAGCACTCGACGAAGGGAAAGAAGCATTCCCTTGGTGACCAGCGTAAAACTGATTCCCTGCCCCCGCTATAGTGAATACAGGGTTCCATCCTATAAAAGTAGTCGAATTCTGACCTCCAGACCAAGGGTTGAAACTCTGAGTCTGATAAGTAAATGGAAAGGACCCCAAAGAAGGATTCGAAGTAGGAATATGCCCAATTCCGAATGGGAACCCTTGAAAAGAAGCTGATCCGCTAGCCATGGAAGACATGGGTGTAGATCCAGCTGTAGCAGCGGAAAAGGAAAATGAAGGAATCCCACTAGTGGGCATTCCAAAACAAAAGGGACCAGATTGAGAAGCATGTGCTTGGGTGAAACCAGAGCCAAACACAGCAGTACTAGAAGCAATCGAAGATATAGTGATAGTGCCTCCTCCTTCAACTGAAGCAGGAGTCTGAATGCCTGCAGCACTCACGGTAGAAGCCACGTTCCCAGTCATGGCCATCGAAAGGTATGAATAATACGGAGGATGTTCTGGTCTCTCTGACTCAGGTCCGATGTATTCAACAACGAACGGATAATCAGGAGGAAGAGGAGATGGAAGTGACTCAGAGGGTTGAGACACTTCCTCTACTTGTACTTCTTCTTCCTGCGGAAATAAGACTCTCGAGGTGAGCGGAGCGCTCCTCTAGGGACCAACACCAGAACAAGCTACGAAACCTTCAATCCCTTGTGGAGGATCTCTCTCCACTGTGTCAGATGCCACAGGGTGATACTCACCTGCTAAATTACTCCTATTCCTTCTTGAAGAAGGCTCTAGACTCTCGGGAGATAACCCCCGGATTCTCCTCGATCGACGAGGTGCTTGATCAGCCACTTTAACAAATTTTAATTAGACTCAAAAAAGTATAAAGCTAGGCAAGCTAGGAGCAAAGATCACTCACTACAAAAAATCCCTAAGATACAATCAAGCAAATAGCCTTCAGGTATTTCCGCTCCGGGTGATTAGGACCGGACACCAAAATACAAGAAAGCGAAGAATAGGACCTCCCGAAAGCAGTCTGGGATAATTACAGCCCAGGCCTACTAGCGAAGGTAACAGAAACAGTTACGCCCACCTCCTAACAACAGCCTTTGCCGGCACAAGTACACAAGCTTCGCAAGGGCACCCCCTAGAAGTACTACTAGAAGTGATACGACATCTGCCTCAGGTACCATGGGTATTCCCCCCCACAGTCATCTATGTGGAACCTAGGAATGGCAACTATGGGCACCAATCCATGTCAGAAGCCGGGCGGAACGGTCTTGAGGTCAGATTTAGCAAATCAGAGAGGGGGTATCTCTCTTCTCGACCTTCACTTCCCCTCGCTGCTATAGGGTAAACTGCTTGGATGGTTGGTTTTCGAATATCCCTCTCAGGGCTTTCCGGTGCCCGAGGCAGACAGTAAGATTAGCTATGCTGTTCACAAATATGGCATGAGCATGTTCATATTAACTTGAAATAACTTGATAGAATGCAATAGAAAATTACCTCTTTGACGGTCTTGGAGTCCCTTGGAGAGCTCTAGGCAGCGAAACAAGAGTCCTTCTTCATTGGCTCCAAATCTTAGTCCTGCAATCAGTCAAAGCAACCTCGTAATTTCTAACATAACATATATCCTATCAATCAAGTCAATATATAATGAACTTCTAAATTATACACATCTGAGCCATTCATATCATACTATGTAAATGTTCAAACAATAATGACAATATTAAGCATCGAATGGACAAAACGAACATAGTTCTATTGATTTTGAAAGAAGGAGGATTACAACCATCGGTTGTACCAAGCCCTCCTCAGTCTCCCAATATCTCTTATCTCTCAAGTGAAGAAGTCCAAGTCAACAAGCTCTCTAGGAACCTCTTTGACTCTTGGTCTTCACAACACAACACTATTCTCTATTCCACAAGTATGCCAAAACCTTTAGAAATCCTTCGATCTTCAATTAAGAGCCTTCATCTCCTTCTTATAGGAGAGGGAGAAGGCCATTGTTGCCCTTCTCTTTCCACTAGTTTGGAATGGAAAAAACTTGGATATTTCTTTGAACTCTATGCTTTTGCCTCCTTTGGAGTTCAGTCTTCTATGGCAATGACCAATAATGAACTGGTGCTTCTACAGTTCCTTTTGTGAACTGACTCTCTTGTGAGGGAAAGCCGAAGATCAAATCATTCTCCGTGGGCTTTTCCAGATTCAAAATTAAAACACGGGTAACGCTTCCCTCCAGTGTAAACAGAGCATTTCCCTAGCCACTAACGCGGCTCATTCACTGATTAACTGTGTTATAATGCTCTTGTTCTGTTATAGACTTACGTTACCTTCGCAGAAATAGGTTTAATTTAGGTCTTTGTACTCCTTCCATATTTGTATTCCCCTTTGAGCTGATGAGGAGGTATTTTGACCTGTAACAGATGCCCCCTAAAGTGTGAGGTCAGAGATGAAGACGATGGCCGAAATACTTTATAATTTATGTAGAGATAGAGAGATTGAAAGACTGAGGAAAACTTGAAAAAACAACATATGTCAGAAAATATAGTATTTTCCTTGAGTCGGGCATATCCCATGCTCAGTAGCTTAAACAACATGATTTCTCTAGAATAGAGATATGAAGAATCTATCCACCGATAGGCACAGTGTGGAAGTGTCTGTCATAACATGATTAGGCTGAAGAAGCTGTCTCCATAAACAGTATCACAACTTGGGGAAGGAAACACAACTTTAATGATGTAACCTTTGCCCCAAGGTCTTGATTATTGATTCACTTAAACTACATATTTCTCAACATGTGAATGAAGGAGTTGTCGTCAAACATGTGAGAAATCGTCTGATTACCAGTCAATAGCGAAAACTGTTAACAGACGCGAAGGTGGCCACCGATAATGATGATGGTCCCTAAGATGCATAGTACAATCTAGCGAGTGTGAATAAAATGAGTTGAAGTCGAACACTCGTAGAATCATTCGACCAGGAGCCAATGATGAAGACCCCTGATCAAACACAAGACTACCTGCCACTCATGTCTGCAAGTATCCGGGTACTGAATGGGTTTCTGGATCAACTTCCTAGATAAGATGTTGAAGTCGATAGGAAGAGATCTGTCGAAAGGTAGGCACTGAGGCGTCCTACATCAGTCAACACGAAACGGAAACCAACTGATTTTTTTTATGATTGAGATAGTGAAGAGGAAATGGGAACGTCGGACGACAAATAATTTCTGGCATAATGAGCGGTTTGGTTGATAACAGGAGCAGTAGATAGCGAGATCTGCTTGAACAATAGAAGGCACTCTAGCAGGGTAAGCGTGAAGCTTGATGAATACCAGAGTGTGTTTAAGTTTTACCGGTGCGGGGGACGCACTAGGAAATGAAGGCTAATACTCATAGATGGTAGGGGTTCGGCCTAGCTGCGAAAGAGTTTTACGAGAGTGCCATGTTCAAGAGAATTTCTTCCTTAAATACGACCTTTTTGAACATGTGAGAGGTAGTATCCATAAAAACCAAATTTTCCCAAATCTGATTAAGTTTCGTGAGAGTCGAGCAGGGTAAACTCGATAATTTTCATGTTTAGGAGTACGAGGAAATGTCGGGAAAGACAAATCTTGTGCCCCATGCGATTAGGACTGTGAGTCTAAAATGACCAGCTGGGTGATTTTTTCATGTTTAGAGAGTCTGAAAAATGTCAGAAAAGACAACTCTACGCTCCGTCTGATTAGGTTTAACGAGTCCAGACGAGAAAACTTGGTGAATTTTTCATGTTTAGAGAGTCTGAAAAATATCATAAAAGACAACTCCATTGGGGTACCTTTGTCATGTCTTGATAACCGAGCATGACAAAGGGATAATAGTAAGCCCGAAACAGTTCATTTTCCGTGAGTTAGTCCATTGAAGCCGGAAAAGTGAGAAATATATGTTCAATGGATGTCTACCTCATTTTGTTATGAGTACGAGGAGATGGAGTAAATGCAATACTCTTTGTGAAATTTTAACGAGTCCAACAAAGAAAAACTCTGTGCCCTCCATGAAATTTTAACGAGTCACGCGGAGAAAACTCGATTACCTCCGTGAAATTTTAACGAGTCATGCGGAGAAAACTCCATTACCTCTGTGAAATTTTAACGAGTCACGCGGAGAAAATTCGATTACATTTTTCAGTTTAAAGAGCTTTGAAAAAGAAAAGAATGGCTCCATGATTTCTGTCGTGGTAGTTTTAACGAGCCCGACAAAGGAAACTCGGGGTTTTTTCAGTTTTATGAGCGAGAAAAAGATTCCTAAAAAGAAAGCTCAGTGCTTCTTCATGATTTTAACGAGTCTGAAGAGAAAGGAGAAATTCGCATGAGTAATCGGGGGCACTAAGGAGTGGGGCTGAAACAAGTGCATGTTTTAAAGCATCAAATGACCATTGAGCTTGGTCATCCCACAAGTATGGTGTCCCTTTCTTCAATAATCGCATCAATCCTTTTGTCATCTCGGCATAGTTAACGATGAAACGGCGCAAAAATTTTGCCTTCCCCTACAAACTTTGGAGTTGAAGGATGGATTGTGGTGTCGGCAAATGAACAATTGCCTTAACCTTATCGGGATCAACCCTAATCCCATGCTTGGAAACAATAAAACCTAACAGACGTCCGGACTCGACCATAAATACGCATTTATGAGGATTCAAGCGTATATTGTAGAATCTGCACCTAGCAAAATTTTCTCTTAAATGAGCCAGGTGATCCTGTCGCTTCTTGGAATGGGTCGGAAGTTCATCGAAGTAAGCCTGTACAATATGTCGAATATCATGAAAAGCGTAGTCCATAGCCCATTGAAAATTTGCTCCAGCATTCTTCAGACCGAATGGGAGTTTTCGATACGCAAAAATGCCCCAAGGACAGATGAAAGCAGTTTTATGCTTGTTGTCTTTTTTTATTGCAATCTGGTTATAGCCCGAGAATCCATCCATGAATGAGAAAGATTTGCATCCGACACAATCATCGAGAATCTGGTCAATGAACGGTGTAGGATAATTGTCTTTGGGACAAGCGGCGTTCAGATCGCGATAGTCGACGCAAACTCTAATGGTTCCTTGTTTTTTATCAACGGGAACCAGATTGGAAACCCATTCTGTTAAAGGAACGGGATAGATGAAACCAGCGTTCAAAATTTTTTCTACTTCAATCTTGATGGCGGCTGCTTTGCGCGGGTGGACAGGTCTGAGACGTTGCCAAATAGGTTTGGCATTATCATAAATCTTGATTTCGTGCTCGACAATAGAAGGGTCTATGCCGGGCATTTCGTCATAAGACCAAGCAAACACATCGTAGAATTCCTTAAAAAGGGATGTGAAGCGTGCAATTTCCTCTGGGTTACAATCGGCTCTAATCTGAATATTTTCCACGATACCCATTTTGACCGAGATATCAATGAGAATTGTCTTAGAAATATTACCCATGTTCCCTTCCGACTCGATAGTTTGGACAGTCGTGTAAGCGGAGGGAACCATCTCAGGTGGGTCAAAAGATGGGATTTCAGTTTTTATCGCGTCCGAGTCAATCATCGAAGCGCGATGGTGGAACTCTCCCCAAGGTCGTTCTTCTAAAGACATGATCTCTCTAATAGCTTCGTCTGTAGGCAAGACTTCATTGAGGAGATCCTTAGAGAGGACAGTGATGGGAGGGAGTTTTGTACCTTCGGTCGAAACCATAGCAGTAGAGGGTTCAGATGTGGTTTGGATGGCTTGGTAAGCCAACTCGGCTAGTGAGAGCGGCATCTGATCTCCGTAGGAATCAATGTCTGAAGGTGCTGGAATGATCCATGGGTTGATAGAGCCACCCAAAGTGATGGATATCATTGGAACTGTGTTTGGGATCGATGGCAGCGAGAGAGGAAAACAACCCAGTAGGGAAGATGCCTTCAGAAGACTAGTACCGACACTGACGTAAGAGTCAGGAAAGCCTCCTATTAGGGGTGTCGTGTTACTTGGTAATGTGGCATAATCACGGGTGTAGAAGGATAGCTGGTCCACTGTGACTATTTTCCCATCCAATGGAAATAGGATGAGTCGGAAAACCGAAGACACAATGGCGGTCATGGCATACGACCAACTGCGACCAAGCAATAGATTATAGTCTAGATGGTGTTCTACGATTTCAACATCCACGTTTACTGTTTTCCCACTCAGAGTGATGGGAAAGCTAGCAAGGTATCCTTTTGGGAGAAAATTGTGGCCATCGAAAGCTTTGAGGGAATTCGATGGTAGGGTGAGGGTAGGAGAACCTAAATTGAGCCAGCAAGCTTGTGACATAACGCAGGTCGAAGAACCTTCGTCTATGACAGTGCGATGGATTGGTCACCCTTTCGACACAACCTACACCTGGAATGCGAGTTGGTGTGAGAGGCGAGGTTTAGCCTTTTCCATATCAAAGATAGCTAGCATGGAATCCTGGGGGTCTATTCCACCAATGGCCGAAAGCAAGGCTTTCCTTTGTGCTGGACAGGTTTGTAATACTTCGAGAGCAAACATAGCTGACGGTGCTTGTGCCAAATCTTCTATGATGTTGTAGTTTTGGGCTGCACGTGCAGAGGTGTTATGAGTCGTGCGTCGAAGTGTCCCTTTGGGGGGATGAATTACGAGGTCAGCAGTAGGTCGTTCGATATGTAAATCGTCTAGAAGCGGTGGATTGGAACTATTACCAGGTTCCTGAGCATCTATGGTAGGATTTCCATACAGCTTAGCTCGAGTTTGAAGTTCAACACTCTCAATGCCATAAATGATAGATGGTCCTTCGCCGCAAGGATATGAACCACCATTGCCCCGTTGATGGGGTTGTGGCGGATTTTCAACCATGTGTTGATGGTGCTGCTATTGATTAGGGAAAGGATTATGAAGAACGAAAGGTGTTCGCCCAGAATCCTTGTTAGCAATAAAATCAGTGCATTCTTGCAGCCGAGGACATTTGTATGTCAAGTGGTCCTCCGCACAGATCTTGCAAGGAAATTTCTTAGGTTTATCCTTCCCTTTTTCATTTTTGGCAGCGTTTTTCTGATTAGTGTTATTCTGATTATCCGACTGCTCTTCTGAAGAAGATGACTTTTTCTTGTTCTTCTTATTTTTCCTGCTAGGTTTTTGTGAGGTTTGCACCGTATTTACCTCAGCGGTGGGAAGAGTAGTCGTTTGGTGAGGGGCGGTGGCAGCCGAAGCTGGCTGGGAGGTTTGCCCCCGAGACTGTTTTGTGGCTATTCCAGAGATCGTGCCAACGAGACCATCGGCATGAGCTCCGGTTTTCTGAGTAGCCGGAGGATTTGGGTTGCCATGGGCATGGGGGAGAAAATCATACAGTGTGCCAGATTGCGAATAGATTAAATCTAAATGCTGGGCACGGCGGATGCATTGATCTTCTGTAACCGCACCAGAAAGGCCAATGTCTTTAGCTATGTGGGGTAAGAGAGACATGAAAAACCAATTGGCTAAGAGATGATTCGGAATTGGCACTTTGACTAGCCTCCTCCTACATCTCCATTCATGAATGTGATCGGAGATGTGGGTGGAGGTGTCTTGGCAGAGCGAGGTTAATAGTTCTGTTCCGGTCTCAAATCTAATTTTTAGTTGGAAGTTCTTTAGAAACTCCGTTGCTAAAGCCCCAAACGTATTGATGGTGGCGTGTGGTAATTCAATGTACCACTTGGCAGCATTTCCTGTAAGTGTGCGGGGAAAAAGTCGAAGTCAGACACTATCATCTACCATGGAATTGGATATGGATCATAGGTGAAATGTAGTGATGTGTGCAGCTGGGTCTTCCCCTTGTTTCTCGTCAAACTTCGGGATATCAGAAGGAATCTTATGCGGTACTGGAGGCCAAAGCGGGTTATGATTGATGGGATCATTAGTCAGTTTATGGATATCGGGGATGTCCAAAGCTGCTAAGAATGGCAATTGTGGATTTGCCCCCGAATCTAACCAAGGCAGTATGGGCTGACTATTTAGACCATAGGGTCCACCCATCAATGTGTTACCAGGAGGATAAGTAGGACTTTGGTAAAAACTTCCTATAGGCGGAGGAGTAGGGACATACAGTTGATGTCCATAGGGCATGTTATATAGCAGGGTGAACTGTTGGTTGCCCCCAGTATAAAAGTGCCCTCCCATTCCAGATGGAGGTTGGGGTTCGTTAGTCCAAATGGATGCAATAGAGTTTCCCGAAGGCATGCTACTACTTGCATAGTTTGGCAATGGTATAGACCCTACACCTATATTTGAACCACTTAAGGGAAAAGTATTAGCAATAGGTTGTCCTATTTGTCCTAAGGATTGCAGAGGAAGTGAAATATTCCCTACTACCTGAGTGCTGGTGACACTGCCCCCTGGCATAGAGGCCAAGGGGTTTGAACTAAGCAGAGGGTTCCAACCGAAAGGGTTGCTAAAAGGTACTGAAGTAGTCATACTCGTGGGGGGAGCTACCGTGGGTCCCAACGTGGTCACGGTGGAAGTAGATGCCGAAGGATTCGGTAAGCTATTGACAGTTGTTATGACCATAGGGTTGGGTATAGGTATATGTTGACTACTGGAGTTACCTAGTGATGGCATAGAACTGACCACCGGCAGGGAGGGTGGTGGCGAACCTGGGATGGTTGCCATTGGCATCGACCCAGTGGATGCTGGTGGTGAAATGGATGTTGGTGCGGCTGAAGACATATCTTGGCATGGTGGAATTTGAAGTATCACAGGCCCCAATGGATCAGTGAGCGGAGGGTTGTAATGAGGTACAACCCCTTCAGTGAAAGGGTCCTCCAAAAATTCTGGCTGGTATGAGGCTATGTGAAAATCAAGATTAGTCAGTGGAGACTACTCTTCCGTGGAAGGCACAGGGTCACCAAGGTTCAGTTCTTCCTCAATAGTTAGAGGAGGTAGACCTTGCTATCTTCTAGACAGACAGCGTGGGTTGGGGGACGCCATGGTGACCTGCTTAATTTTAACAAATTTTAATAAATGTGATGTCTTATAAAGTCTCAGTGACAGTAACCACACACCTAAAAAAGAAAAAGGACTCTCTAAAATCAATCAGCAAGCAGCCCTGTCTGAGTACTACCGTTCGCTGGTGATGAAATCCAGTATCACAATAGTATACAGAAAGGGTTGGCTGAAAGTACAGTTACGGTCACTCTAGATCTTCACCCAAACCTCAGACGATAGGTGTAAGCACTCTCGTGAAGACGAGTACCCTCCTAAAGACCGAAGACAGAGTGGGTCCGTCGGTTTCAGGTACCAGGACAGCCTGTCCCAGTCACCTTGTGTAAGTCCCTAAAAATTATGGCCACTAAAGATACCTCAAATCACAGACATCATCAGGGGGGTCCACGGTCAAGGCCAGTGTGCTATATGGGCAGAATACCTAGATCCCCGATCTAGTTTCGACATCCCTGAAGGGAACCCCAATATATAACACACCCACAGGATGCAGTCGAAGGCGGGCTACCTTCTTGTGCACCCAAGTGTTGTCTCGCGCTGAGCTCCGGTAAAGGAACAGTCCGGATAAGATGAGTGCAGTACGATTTCGCTCGTTAATGACTCTAGTTTCAAGTTTTGAGATCTTGGGTATTTTTCTCACTATTCCTAACCCAAGATCCTAGCCTGAACTACTGTTTCTGTGAGTTCAAAAAGAGTTGATTGATTTTATTATCGCTCTATTCTTAGTGTACTTGATTATTAGTCTTGCAGAGGGGGAGTGGACGTATGAAATGTGATGAGACTCTAACTCAAGAAACCATGCAAAACATGCTCTAGATATTAAATTTGATGAAGAGTGTTTCTACAGGGAGAGGTTTCTTTTCAAACATCCATGCACTAACATTCAAATAGCACAGTTCAACTTTTAAAGATTCTGACTTCTATCTACCTCGTTTAAACAATCTATGAACTGGAAATTTCAGAATAAACTCAGCTATATACAGAAAAATAAATAAAAAAATTCCTCTTAAAAATTAAATGCTTTGGACACTAAATTTTCAAACAAGAGAAACAAATGGAAATGCCAGCTTAGGAGACAAGCACAGGGATTCAGTCAGCAAAAGGTACTGATGGCCAAAAATCTGCAACTAAAACATCATCACAGCAGTGAACAACAAGGTTTTGGTTGAGTAACGCTCTGTCTGTGAGTAAAGACAACGAATAACACACTGTATTTAAACAGAGACAGCGTTATAACACACTGGAAAACCTACAAAGGTAGCGTTAGCCAGGGAAAAGTTCTTCAGTTGGCCAAACAGACACGGGATTGAACTCTGCGAGCGTTTGATATGTCTACTGGGCATCAAAAATGGTTGGAAGGGTCTGTGAACAGAGGACAGAAGAGAGGAGGGAAATAATAGTCCGGAAACTATGGGGAAACTCCCTAGTGGAGTCGCCAATTTTGCTATAGGGTAAACTGCTTGGATGGTTGGTTTTCGAATATCCCTCTCAGGGCTTTCCGGTGCCCGAGGCAGACAGTAAGATTAGCTATGCTGTTCAGAAAGATGGCATGAGCATGTTCATATTAACTTGAAATAACTTGATAGAATGCAATAGAGAATTACCTCTTTTACGGTCTTGGAGTCCCTTGGAGAGCTCGAGGCAGCGAAACAAGAGTCCTTCTTCACTGGCTCCAAATCTTAGTCATGCAATCAGTCAAAGCACCCGCATAATTTCTAACATAACATATATCCTATCAATCAAGTCAATATATAATGAACTTCTAAATTATACACATCTGAGGCATTCATATCATACTATGTAAATGTTCAAACAATAATGACAATATTAAGCATCGAATGGACAAAACGAACACAGTTCTATTGATTTTGAAAGAAGGAGGATTACAACCATCAGTTGTACCAAGCCCTCCTCAGTCTCCCAATCTCTCTTATCTCTCAAGTGAAGAAGTCCAAGTCAACAATCTCTCTAGGAACCTCTTTGACTCTTGACCTTCACAACACAACACTATTCTCTATTCCAAAATTATGCCAAAACCTTTAGAAATCCTTCGACCTTCAATTAAGAGCCTTCAGCTCCTTCTTATTGGAGAGGGAGAAGGCCATTGTTGCCCTTCTCTTTCCACTAGTTTGGAATGGAAAAAACGTAGATATTTCTTTGGAGTCTATGCTTTTGCCTCCTTTGGAGTTCAGTATTCTATGGCAATGACCAATAATGAACTCGTGCTTCTGCAGTTTCTTTTGTGAAATGACTCTCTTGTGAGGGAAATCCGGAGACTCAAATCATTCTCCGCGGGCTTTTCCCGATTCAAACTTAAAACATGGGTAACGCTTCCCTCCAGTGTAAACAGAGTGTTTCCCTAGCCACTAACGCGGCTCATTCACTTATTAACTGCGTTATAATGCTCTTGTTCTGTTATAGACTTGCGTTACCTTGGCAGAAATAGGTTTAATTTAGGTATTTGTACTCCTTCCATATTTGTCTTCCCCTATGAGCTGATGAGGAGGTATTTTGACCTGTAACAGATGCCCCCTAAAGTGTGAGGTCAGAGACGAAGACTATGGCTGAAATACTTTATAATTTATGTAGAGATAGAGAGATTGAAAGACTGAGGAAAACATGAAACAACAACATATGTCAGAAAATATAGTATTTGCCTTGAGTCGAGCATATCCCATGCTCAGTAGCTTAAACAACATGATTTCTCTAGAATAGAGATATGAAGAATCTGTCCACCGATAGGCACAATGTGGAAGTGTCTGTCATAACATGATCAGGCTGAAGAAGCTGTCTCCATAAACAGTATCGCAACTTGGGGAAGGAAACACAACTTTAATGATGTAACCTTTGCCCCAAGGTCTTGATCGCCGATTCACTTAAACTGCATATTTCTGAACATGTGAATGAAGGAGTTTTCGTCGAACATGTGAGAAATCGTCTGATTACCAGTCAATAATGAAAATTGTTAACAGATGCGAAGGTGGCCACCGATAATGATGATGGTCCCTAAGATGCATAGTACAATCTAGCGAGTGTGAATAAAATGAGTTGAAGTCAAACACTCGTAGAATCATTCGACCAGGAGCTAATGATTAAGACCCCTGATCAAACACAAGACTACCTGCCACTGATGTCTTCAAGTATCTGGGTACTGATGGGTTTCTGGATCAACTTCCTAGATAAGATGTTGAAGTCGATAAGAAATGATTTGTTGAAAGGTAGGCACTGAGGCATCCTACATCAGTCAACACGAAACGAAAACCAAATGATTCTTTTTATGGTTGAGATAATGAAGAGTAAATGGGAACGTCAGACGACAAATAATTTTTGACATAATGAGCGGTTTATTTGGTGATAACGGGAAGATCTCATCCCTTTCTGATGCTTGAACAATAAGAGAGCACTCTATCGAAGTCTTTAATGAGAGTGACTTGATGAATAATAAAAAGATATATTGGGTCCTATAGGTGCGGGGACACTGGGAAATGAAGGCTAATACTCATAGATGGTAGGGTTCAGCTAACTGCGAAAGAGTTTTCTGGGAAGTTCCATGTTCAAGAATTTTGCTGCCAAATCGACCTTTTTGAAAATGTAACAGATGTAGTATCCATTTTGTCCAAATTTTTCCCTATCTGATTAAGTTTAGTGAGTCTAGACGAGTAAACTCAGTGAATTTTTCATGTTTAGAGAATCTGAAAAATGTCAGGAAAGACAAATCTATGCCCCATCTGATTAGTTTTAACGAGTCCAGATGAGTAAACTCGGTGAATTTTTCATGTTTAGAGAGTCTGAAAAATGTCAGAAAAGACAACTCTGCATCCCATCTGATTAGGTTTAATGAGTCCAGACGAGTAAACTCAGTGAATTTTTCATGTTTAGAGAGTCTGAAAAATATCATAAAAGACAACTCCATTGGGGTACCTTTGTCATGTCTTGATAACCGAGCACGGTAAAGGGATAATAGTAAGCCTGAAACAGTTCATTTTTCGTAAGTTAGTCCATCGAAACCAAAAAAGTGAGAAATCTATGTTCGATAGAGGTCTACCTCATTTTGTTATGAGTACGAGGAGACTGAGTGAACTCAGTATTCTTTGTGAAATTTTAACGAGTCCAACAAAGAAAAACTCGGTGCCCTCCGTGAAATTTTAACAAGTCGTGCAAAGAAAACTTGATTACCTCCGTGAAATTTTAACGAGTCACACGAAGAAGACTCGGTTAATTTTTCAGTTTAAAGAGCTTTGAAAAAGAGAAAAGAATGGCTCCATCATTTCTATCGTGGTAGTTTAGCGAGCCCGACAAAGGCAACTCGGGGTTTTTTCAGTTCTATGAGCGAGAAAAAGATTCCTAAAAAGAAAGCTCAGTGCTTCTTCATGATTTTAACGATACCCTTGAACCAAAACCATTCCAAGTGAGGTGGTGATGCTGCCAGATAAGGGAGAAAGTCGCGTGAGTAATCGGGGGCACTAAGGAGTGGGGCTGAAACAAGTGCATGTTTTAAAGCATCAAATGACCGTTGAGCTTGGTCATCCCACAAGTATGGTGTCCCTTTCTTCAATAATCACATAAATCCTTTTGTCATCACGGCATAGTTAACGATACGACCCAAAAAGTTTTCCTTCCCCTGCAAACTTTGGAGTTGAAGGTTGTATTGTGGTGCCGGAAAATCAACAATTGCCTTAACCTTATCGGGATCAACCCTAATCCCGTGCTTGGAAACAATAAAACCGAAAAAACGTCTGAACTCGACCATAAATACGCATTTATGAGGATTCAAGCGTATATTGTAGAATCTGCACCTAGCAAAAATTTCTCTTAAATGAGCCAGGTGATCCTGTCGCTTCTTGGAATGGGCCGGAAGGTCATCCAAGTAAGCCTATACAATATGTCAAATATCATGAAAAGCGTAGTCCATAGCCCGCTGAAAATTTTCTCCAACATTCTTCAAACCGAATGGGAGTTTTCGATATGAAAAAATGCCCCAAGGACAAATGAAAGCAATTTTATGCTAGTTTTCTTTTTTTATTGCAATCTGGTTATAGCCTGAGAATCCATCCATGAATGAGAAAGATTCGCATCCGGGACAATCGTCGAGAATCTGGTCAATGAACAGTGTAGGATAATTGTCTTTGGGACAGACGGCGTTCAGATCGCGATAGTCGACGCAAACTTTAATGGTGCCTTGTTTTTTATCAATGGGAACTGGATTGGAAACCCATTCCGTTAAAGGAACGGGATAGATGAAACCAGCGTTCAAAAGTTTTTCTACTTCAATCTTGATGGTGGCTGCTTTGCGTGGGCGGACAGGTCTGAGACGTTGCCAAACAGGTTTGGCATTATCATAAATCTTGATTTCGTGCTCGACAATAGAAGGGCCTATGCCGGTCATTTCATCATAAGACCAAGAAAACACATCGCGGAATTCCTTAAAAAGGGATGTGAAGCGTGAAATTTCCTCTCGGTTGCAATCGGCTCCAATCTGAATATTTCCACGATACCCATTTTGACCGAGATATCAATGAGCATTGTCTTAGAAATATTACCCATGTTCCCTTCTGACTCGATAGTTTGGACAGTCGTGTAAGCGGAAGGAACCATCTCAGGTGGGTCAAAAGATGGGATTTCAGTTTTTATCACATTTGAGTCAATCATCGAAGTGTGATGGTGTAACTCTCCCCAAGGTCGTTCTTCTAAAGACATGATCTCTCTAATAGCTTCATCTGTAGGCAAGACTTCATTGAGGATATCCTTAGAGAGAACAATGATGGGAGGGAGTTTTGTACTTTCGGTCGAAACCATAGCAGTAGAGGGTTCAGATGCGGTTTGGATGGCTTGGTAAGCCAACTCAGTTGGTGAGAGCGGCATCTGATCTCCGTAGGAATCAATGTATGAAGGTGCTGGAATGATCCATGGGTCAATAGAGCCACCCAAAGTGGTGGATATCATTGCAACCGTGTTTGGGATCGATGGCGCCAGGAGAGGAAAACAACCCAGTAGGGAAGATGCCTTCAGAAGACCGATACCGACCCTGACGTAAGAGTCGGGAAAGCCTCCTATTAGGGGTACTGTGTTACTTGGTAACGTGGCATAATCAGGGGTGCAGAAGGATAGCTGGTCCACTGTGACTATTTTCCCATCCAATGGAAATAGGATGAGTCAGAAAACCGAAGACACAATGGTGGTCATGGCATACGACCAACTGCGACCAAGCAATAGATTATAGTCTAGATGGCGTTCTATGACTTCTACGTCCACATTTACTGTTTTCCCACTCAGAGTGATGGGAAAGTTAGCAAGGTATATTTTTGGGGGAAAAGTGTGGCCATCGAAATATTTTAGGGAATTTGATGGTGGGGTGAGGGTAGGCGAACCTAAATTGAGCCAGCAAGCTTGTGACATAACGCAGGTCGAAGCACCTTCGTCTATGACAGTACGATGGATTGGTCTCCCTTTCGACACAACCTGCACTTGGAATGCGAGTTGGTGTGAGAGGCGAGATTTAGCCTTTTCCATATCAAAGATAGCTAGCATGGAATCCTGGGGGTCTATTTCACCAATGTCCGAAAGCAAGGCTTTCCTTTGTGCTGGACAGGTTTGTAATACTTCGAGAGCAGACATAGTTGACGGTGCCTGTGCCAAATCTTCTACGATGTTGTAGTTTTGGGCTACACGTGCAGAGGTGTTATGAGTCGTGCGTCGAAGTGTCCCTTTGGGGGGACAAATTATGGGGTCAGCAGTAGGTCGTTCGATATGCAAATCATTTGGCAGCGGTGGATTGGAACTAGTACCAGGTTCCTGAGCATCTATGGTAGGATTTCCATACAGCTTAGCTCGAGTTTGAAGTTCAACACTCTCAATGCCATAAATGGCAAATGGTCCTTCGCCGGAAGGATATGAACCACCATTGCCCCGTTGATGGGGTTGTGGCAGATTTTCAACCCTCTGTTGATGGTGCTGCTGTTGATAAGGGAAAGGATTATGAAGAACGGCAGGTGTTCGCCCAGAATCCTTGTTAGCAATAAAATCAGTGCATTCCTGCAGCTAAGGACCTTTGTATGTCAAGTGGTCCTCTGCACAGATCTTGCAAGGAAATTTCATGGGTTTATCCTTCCCTTTGTCATTTTTGGCAGCGTTTTTCTGATTAGTGTTATTCTGATTATCTGACTCCTCTTCCGAAGAAGATGACTTTTTCTTGTTCTTCTTATTTTTCCCACTAGGTTTTTGTGAGGTTTGCATCGTATTTACCTCAGTGGTGGGAAGAGTAGTCGTTTGGTGAGGGGCGGTGGCAGCCGAAGATGGGTGGGAGGTTTGCCCCCGAGACTGTTTTGTGGCTATGCCGGAGATCGTCCCAACGAGACCATCGGCATGAGCTTCGGGTTTCTGAGTAGCCGGAGGATTTGGGTTGCCAGGGTCATGGGGGAGCAAATCATACAGCGTGCCAGATTGCGAATAGATTAAATCTAAATGTTGGGCATGGCGGATGCATTTATCTTCTATAACCACACCAGAAAGGCCAATGTCTTTAGCTATGTGGGGTAAGAGAGACTTGCAAAACCAATTGGCTAAGAGATGATCCGGAATTGGCGCTTTGACTAGCCTCCTCCTACGTCTCCATTGATGAATGTGATCGGAGATGTGGGTGGCGGTGTCTTGGCGGAGCGAGGTTAATAGTTCCGTTCCGGTCTCAAATCTAATTGGTAGTTGGAAGTTCTTTAGAAACTCCGTTTCTAAAGCCCCAAACGTATTGATGGTGGCGCGTGGTAATTCAATGTACCACTTGGCAGCATTGCCTGTAAGTGTGCGGGGAAACAGTCGAAGTCAGACACTATCATCTACCATGGAATTGGATATGGGCCATAGGTGAAAGGTAGTGATGTGTGCGGCTGGGTCTTCCCCTTGTTTCCCGTCGAACTTCGGGATATCAGAAGGAATCTTATGCGGTACTGGAGGCCAAAGCGGGTTATGATTGATGGGATCATTAGTATGTTTATGGATATCGGGGATGTCCAAAGCTGCCAAGAATGGCAATTGTGGATTTGCCCCCGAATCTTCCCAAGGCAGTATGGGCTGACTATTTAGACCATAGGGTCCACCCATCAATGTGTTACCAGGAGGATAAGTAGGACTTTGGTAAAAACTTCCTATAGGCGGAGGAGTAGGGACATACGGTTTTTGTCCATAGGGCATGTTGTATTGCGGGGCGAACTGTTGGTTGCCCCCAGTATAAAAGTGCCCTCCCATTCCATATGGAGGTTGGGTTTGGTTAGTCCAAATGGATGCAATAGAGTTTCCCGGAGTAATGCTACTACTTGCATAGTTTGGCAACGGTATAGACCCTACACCTATATTTGAACCACTTAAGGGAAAAGTATTAACAATAGGTTGTCCTATTTGTCCTAAGGATTGCAGAGGAAGTGAAATATTCCCTGGTACCTGAGTGCTGGTGACACTGCCCCCTGGCATAGACGCCAAGGGGTTTGAACTCAGCAGAGGGTTCCAACCAAAAGGGTTGCTAGAAGGTACTGAAGTAGTCATACTCGTGGGGGGAGCTACCATGGGTCTCAACGTGGTCACGGTGGAAGTAGATGCCGAAGGATTCAGTAAGCTACTGACATTTGTTATGACCACAGGGTTGGGGATAGGTATATGTTGACTACTGGAGTTACCTAGTGATGGCATAGAACTAACAACCGGAGGGGAGGGTGGTGGCGAACCTGGGATGGTTGCCATTGGCATCGACCCAGTGGATGCTGGTGGTGAAATGGATGTTGGTGCGGCTGAAGACATATCTTGGCATGGTGGAATCTGAAGTATCACAGGCCCCAACGGATCAGTGAGCGGAGGGTTGCAATGAGGTACAACCCCTTCAGTGAAAGGTTCCTCCAGAAATTCCGGCTGGTATGAGGCTATGTGAAAATCAAGATTAGTTAGTGGAGACTGCTCTTCTGTGGAAGGCACAGGGTCACCAAGGTTCAGTTCTTCCTCTATAGTTAGAGGAGGTAGACCTTGTTGTCGTCTATACAGACGGCGTGGGTCGGGGGACGCCACGGTGACCTGCTTAATTTTAACAAATTTTAATAAATGTGATGTCTTATAAAGTCTCAGTGACAGTAACCACACACCTAAAAAAGAAAAAGGACTCTCTAAAATCAATCAGCAAGCAGCCAGAATAGGGTGCCCTATTTGAGTACTACCGTTCGCTGGTGATGAAATCCAGTATCACAATAGTATACAGAGAGGGTTGGTCGAAAGTACAGTTACGGTCACTCTAGAGATTCGCCCGAACCTCAGACGATAGGTGTAAGCACTCTTGGGAAGACGAGTACCCTCCTAAAGACCGAAGACAGAGTGGGTCCGTCTATTTCAGGTACCAAGACAGCCCGTCCCAGTCACCTTGTGTAAGTCCCTAAAAAGTATGGCCACTAAAGATACCTCAAATCACAGACATCATCAGGGGGGTCCACGGTCAAGGACAGTGTGCTATATGGCCAAAATACCTAGATCTCCGATCTAGTTTCGACATCCCCAAAGGGAACCCCAATATATAACACACCCACAGGATGCAGTCGAAGGCGGGCTACCTTCTTGTGCACCCAAGTGTTGTCTCACGCTGAGCTCTCGTAAAGGAACGGTCCCGATAATATGAGTGCAGTAGGATTTCGCTCGTTAATGACTCTAGTTTCAAGTTTTGAGATCTTGGGTATTTTTCTAACTGTTCCTAACCCAAGATCCTAGCCTGAACTAATGTTTGTGTGAGTTCAAAAAGAGTTGATTGATTTTATTATCGCTTTATTCTTAGTGTACTTGATTATTAGTCTTTCGGAGGGGGAGTGGACGTATGAAATGTGATGAGACTCTGACTCAAGAAACCATGAAAAACATGCTCTAGATATTAAATTCGATGAAGAGTGTTTCTACAGGGAGAGGTTTCTTTTCAAACATCCATGCACTAACATTCAAATAGCATAGTTCAACTTTTAAAGATTCTGACTTCTATCTACCTCGTTTAAACAATCTATGAACTGGAAATTTCAGAATAAACTCAGCGATATACAGAAAAATAAAAATAAAAAATTCCTCTTAAAAGTTAAATGTTTTGGACACTGACTTTTCAAACAAGAGAAACAAATAGAAATGCCAGCTTAGCAGACAAGCACGGGGATTTAGTCAGCAAAAGGTACTGATGGCCAAAACTCTACAACTAAAACATCATCACAGCAGTGAACAACAAGGTTTTGGTTGAGTAACGCTCTGTCTGTGAGTAAAGACAGTGACTAACGCACTGTATTTAAATAGAGACAACGTTATAATGCACTGGACAACCTACAGAGGTAGCGTTAGCCAGGGAAAAGTTCTTCAGTTGGCCAAACAGACACAGGATTGAAATTTGCGAGCGTTTGATATGTCTACTGGGCATCAAAAATGGTCGGAAGGGTCTGTGAACAGAGGACAGAAGAAAGGAGGGAAAGAATAGTGCGGAAACTATGGGGAAACTTCCCGGTGGAGTCGCCAATTCTTCTATAAGGTAAAATTCTTGGATGGTTGGTTTTCGAATATCCCTCTCAGGGCTTTCCGGTTCCTGAGGCAGACAGTAAGATTAGCTATGTTGTTCACAAAGATGGCATGAGCATGTTCATATTAACTTGAAATAACTTGATAGAATGCAATAGAGAATTACCTCTTTGACGGTCTTGGAGTCCCTTGGAGAGCTCTAGGCAGCGAAACAAGAGTCCTTCTTCACTGGCTCCAAATCTTAGTCCTGCAATCAGTCAAAGCACCCACATAATTTTTAACATGACATATATCCTATCAATCAAGTCAATATATAATGAACTTCTAAATTATACACATCTGAGCCATTCATATCATACTATGTAAATGTTCAAACAATAATGACAATATTAAGCATCAAATGGACAAAACGAACACATTTCTATTGATTTTGAAAGAAGGAGGATTACAACCATCAGTTGTACCAAGCCCTCCTACGTCTCCCAATCTCTCTTATCTCTCAAGTGAAGAAGTCCAAGTCAACAAGCTCTCTAGGAACCTCTTTGACTCTTGGCCTTCACAACACAACACTATTCTCTATTCCACAAGTATGCCAAAACCTTTAGAAATCCTTCGACCTTCATTCAAGAGCCTTCAGCTCCTTCTTATAGGAGAGGGAGAAGGCCATTGTTGCCCTTCTCTTTGCACTAGTTTGGAATGGAAAAAACTTAGATATTTCTTTGAACTCTATGCTTTTGCCTCCTTTGGAGTTCAGTCTTCTATGGAAATGACCAATAATGAACTAGTGCTTCTGCAGTTTCTTTTGTGAACTGACTCTCTTGTGAGGGAAAGCCAAAGATACAAATCATTTTCCGCGGGCTTTTCCCAATTCAAACTTAAAACATGGGTAACGCTTCCCTCTAGTGTAAACAGAGCGGTGCCCTAGCCACTAACGCGGCTCATTCACTGATTAACTGTGTTATAACACTCTTGTTCTGTTATAGACTTGCGTTACCTTGGCAGAAATAGGTTTAATTTAGGTCTTTGTACTCCTTCCATATTTTTCTTCCCCTCTGAGCTGATGAGGAGATATTTTGACCTGTAACAGATGCCCCCTAAAGTGTGAGGTCAGAGATGAAGACGATGGCCGAAATACTTTATAATTTATGTAGAGATAGAAAGATTGAAAGACTGAGGAAAACCTGAAACAACAACATATGTCAGAAAATATAGTATTTGCCTTGAGTCCGGCATATCCCATGCTCAGTAGCTTAAACAACATGATTTCTCTAGAATAGAGATATGAAGAATCTTTCCACCGATAGGCACAATATGGAAGTGTTTGTCATAACATGATCAGGCTGAAGAATCTGTCTCCATAAACAGTATCACAACTTGGGGAAGGAAACACAACTTTAATGATGTAACCTTTGCCCCAAGGTCTTGATCGTCGATTCACTTAAACTGCATATTTCTCAACATGTGAATGAAGGATTTGTCGTTGAACATGTGAGAAATCGTCTGATTACCAGTCAATAATGAAAACTGTTAACAGACGCGAAGGTGGCCACCGATAATGATGATGGTCCCTAAGATGCATAGTACAATCTAGCGAGTGTTAATAAAATGAGTTGAAGTCGAACACTCGTAGAATCATTTGACCAGGAGCCAATGATGAAGACCCCTGATTAAACACAAGACTACCTGCCACTCATGTCTGCAAGTATCCAGGTACTGAATGGGTTTTTGGATCAACTTCCTAGATAAGATGTTGAATTCGATAGGAAGAGATCTGTCGAAAGGTAGGCACTGAGGTGTCCTACATCAGTAAACACGAAACGGAAACCAACTAATTTTGTTTATGATCGAGATAGTGAAGAGGAAATCGGAACGTCAGACGACAAATAATTTCTGGCATAATGAGCGGTTTGGTTGATAACAGGAGCAGTAGATAGCGAGATCTGCTTGAACAATAGAAGGCACTCTATCAAGGTACTAGGCAGCTGAAGCTTGATGAACACCAAAGAGTGTGTTTAGGATTTTATCAGTGAAGGGACACTGGGAAATGAAGGCTAATACTCATAGATGGTAGGGTTTGGCTAACTGCAAAAGAGTTTTCTGGGAAGTGCCATGTTCAAGAATTTTGCTACCAAATCGGCCTTTTTGAAAATGTAACAGAGGTAGTATCCATTTTGTCCAAATTTTTCCCCGTCTGATTAAGTTTAGCGAGTCCAGATGGGTAAACGCGGTGAATTTTTCATGTTTAGAGAGTCTGAAAAATGTCAGGAAAGACAACTTTGTGCCCCATCTGATTAGGTTTAACGAGTCCAGATGAGTAAACTCGGTGAATTTTTCATGTTTAGAGAGTCTGAAAAATGTTTGTAAAGACAAATCTGTGCCCCATCTGATTAGGCTTAACGAGTCCAGATGAGTAAACTCGGTGAATTTTTCATGTTTAGAGTGTCTGAAAAATGTTAGAAAAGACAACTCCATTGGGGTACCTTTGTCATGTCTTGATAACCGAGCACGGAAAAGGGATAATAGTAAGCCCGAAATAGTTCATTTTTTGTGAGTTAGTCCATCGAAACCGGAAAGGTGAGAAAGCTATGTTCGATAGACGTCTACCTCATTTTGTTATGAGTACGAGGAGGCGAAGTAAACTCAGTACTCTTTGTGAAATTTTAACGAGTCCAACAAAGAAAAACTCGGTGCCCTCTGTGAAATTTTAACGAGTCACACGGAGAAAACATGATTACCTCCGTGAAATTTTAATGATTCACGCGGAGAAAACTCGATTACCTTTTTCAGTTTAAAGAGCTTTGAAAAAGAAAAGAATGGCTCCATGATTTCTGTCGTGGTAGTTTTAACGAGCCCAACAAAGGCAACTCGGGGTTTTTTCAGTTTTATGAGCGAGAAAAAGATTCCTAAAAAGAAATCTCAGTGCTTCTTCATGATTTTAACGAGTCTGAAGAAGAACCAAAACCATTCCAAGTGAGGATGGTGATGCTGCCAGATAGAGGAGAAAGTCGCGTGAGTAATCGGGGGCACTAAGGAGTGGGGCTGAAACAAGTGCATGTTTTAAAGCATCAAATGACCGTTGAGCTTGGTCATCCCACAAGTATGGTGTCCCTTTCTTCAATAATCGCATAAATCCTTTTGTCATCTCGGCATAGTTAACGATGAAACGACGCAAAAAGTTTGCCTTCCCCTGCAAAATTTGGAGTTGAAGGATGGATTGTGGTGCCGGCAAATAAAAAATTGCTTTAACCTTATCGGGATCAACCCTAATCCCGTGCTTGGAAACAATAAAACCTAACAGACGTCCGGACTCGACCATAAATATGCATTTATGAGGATTCAAGCATATATTGTAGAATCTGCACCTAGCAAAAATTTCTCTTAAATGAGCCAGGTGATCCTGTCGCTTCTTGGAATGGGTCGGAAGGTCATCCAAGTAAGCCTGTACAATATGTCAAATATCATGAAAATCATAGTCCATAGCCTGCTTAAAAGTTGCTCCAGCATTCTTCAGACCGAATGGGAGTTTTCGATACGCAAAAATGCCCCAAGGACAGATGAAAGCAGTTTTATGCTGGTCATATTTTTTTATTGCAATCTGGTTATAGCCCGAGAATCCATCCATGAATGAGAAAGATTTGCATCCGGCACAATCATCAAGAATCTGGTCAATGAACGGTGTAGGATAATTGTCTTTGGGACAGGCGGCGTTCAGATCGTGATAGTCGACGCAAACTCTAATGGTGCCTTGTTTTTTATCAACGGGAACCGGATTGGAAACCCATTCCGTTAAAGGAACGAGATAGATGAAACCAGCGTTCAAAAAATTTTCTACTTCAATCTTGATGGCGACTGCTTTGCATAGGTGGACAGGTTTGAGACGTTGCCGAATAGGTTTGGCATTATCATAAATCTTGATTTCGTGCTCGACAATAGAAGGGTCTATGCCGGGAATTTCGTCATAAGACCAAGCAAACACATCATGGAATTCCTTAAAAAGAGATGTGAAGCGTGCAATTTCCTCTGGGTTGCAATCGGCTCCAATCTGAATATTTTCCACGATACCCGTTTTGACCGAGATATCAATGAGCATTGTCTTATAAAGATTACCCATGTTCCCTTCTGACTCGATAGTTTGGACAGTCGTGTAAATGGAGGGAACCATCGTAGGTGGGTCAAAAGATGGGATTTCAGTTTTTATCGCGTCCGAGTCAATCATCGAAGCGCGATGGTGGAACTCTCCCCAAGGTCATTCTTCTAAAGACATGATCTCTCTAATAGCTTCATCTGTAGGCAAGACTTCATTGAGGAGATCCTTAGACAGAACAGTGATGGGAGGGAGTTTTGTACCTTCGGTCAAAACCATAGCAGTAGAGGGTTCAGATGCGGTTTGGATGGCTTGGTAAGCCAACTTGGCTGGTGAGAGTGGCATCTAATCTTCGTAGGAATCAATGTCTGAAGGTGCTGGAATGATCCATGGGTCGATAGAGCCACCCAAAGTGGTGGATATCATTGCAACCGTGTTTGGGATCGATGGCGGCGGGAGAGGAAAACAACCCAGTAGGGAAGATGCCTTCAGAAGACCGGTACTGACACTGACGTAAGAGTCAGGAAAGCCTCCTTTTAGGGGTACCGTGTTACTTGGTAACGTGGCATAATCAGGGGTGGAGAAGGATAGCTGGTCCACTGTGACTATTTTCCCATCCAATGGAAATAGGATGAGTCGGAAAACTGAAGACACAATGGCGGTCATGGCATACGACCAACTGCGACCAAGCAATAGATTATAGTCTAGATGGCGTTCTACAACTTCAACGTCCACGTTTACCATTTTCCCACTCAGAGTGATGGGAAAGCTAGAAAGGTATCCTTTTGGGAGAAAAGTGTGGCCATCAAAAGCTTTGAGGGAATTCGATGTTGGGATGAGGGTAGGAGAACCTAAATTGACCCAGCAAGCTTGTGACATAACGCAGGTCAAAGCACCTTCGTATATGACAGTGCGATGGATTGGTCTCCCTTTCGACACAACCTGCACCTGGAATGCGAGTTGGTGTGAGAGGCGAGGTTTAGCCTTTTCCATATCAAAGATATCTAGCATGGAATCTTGGGGGTCTATTCCACCAATGGCCGAAAGCAAGGCTTTCCTTTGTGTTGGACAGGTTTGCAATACTTCGAGAGTAGACATAGCTGACGGTGCCTGCGCCAAATATTCTACGATGTTGTATTTTTGGGCTGTATGTGCAGAGGTGTTATGAGTCGTGCGTCGAAGTGTCCCTTTGGGGGGACGAATTATGGGGTCAGCAGTAGGCCGTTCGATATGCAAATCATTTGGCGGCGGTGGATTGGAACTAGTACCAGGTTCCTGAGCATATATGGTAGGATTTCCATACAGATTAGCTCAAGTTTGAAGTTCAACACTCTCAATGCCATAAATGGCAGATGGTCCTTCGCCGGAAGGATATGAACCACCATTGCCTCGTTGATGGGGTTGTGGCGGATTGTCAACCATGTGTTGATGGTGCTGCTGTTGATTAGGGAAAGGATTATGAAGAACGGCAGGTGTTCACCCAGAATCCTTGTTAGAAATAAAATCATTGCATTCCTCCATCCGAGGACATTTGTATGTCAAGTGGTCCTCCGCACAGATCTTGAAAGGAAATTTCATGGGTTTATCCTTCCCTTTGTCATTTTTGGCAGTGTTTTTCTAATTAGTGTTATTCTGATTATCCGACTGCTCTTCCAAAGAAGATGACTTTTTCTTGTTCTTCTTATTTTTCCCGCTAGGTTTTTGTGAGGTTTGCACCGTATTTACCTCAGCGGTGGGAAGAGTAGTCATTTGGTGAGGGGCGGTGGCAGCCGAAGATGGCTGGGAGGTTTGCCCCCGAGACTGTTTTGTGGCTTTTCCAGAGATCGTGCCAACGAGACCATCGGCATGAGCTCCGGTTTTCTAAGTAGCCGGAGGATTTGGGTTGCCAGGGGCATGGGGGAGAAAATCATACAGCGTGCCAGATTGCGAATAGATTAAATCTAAATGTTGGGCACGGCAGATGCATTGATCTTCTGTAACTGCACCAGAAAGGCCAATGTCTTTAGCTATGTGGGGTAAGAGAGACTTGCAAAACCAATTGGCTAAGAGATGATCCGAAATTGGCACTTTGACTAGCCTCCTCCTACGTCTCCATTCATGAATGTGATCGGAGATGTGGGTGGCGGTGTCTCGGCGGAGCGAGGTTAATAGTTTCGTTCCGGTCTCAAATCTTATTGGTAGTTGGAAGTTCTTTAGAAACTCCGTTGCTAAAGCCCCAAACGTATTGATGGTGGCGCGTGGTAATTCAATGTACCACTTGGCAGCATTTCCTGTAAGTGTGCGGGGAAACAGTCGAAGTCGGATACTATCATCTACCATGGAATTGGATATGGACCATAGGTGAAAGGTAGTGATGTGTGCGGCTGGGTCTTCCCCTTGTTTCCCGTAAAAATTTGGGATATCAGAAGGAATCTTATGCGGTACTGGAGGCCAAAGCGGGTTATGATTGATGGGATCATTAGTCAGTTTATGGATATCGGGGATGTCCAAAGCTGCCAAGAATGGCAATTGTGGATTTTCCCCCGAATCTAACCAAGGCAGTATGGGCTGACTATTTATACCATAGGGTCCACCCATCAATGTGTTACCAGGAGGATAAGTAGGACTTTGGTAAAAACTTCCTATAGGCGGAGGAGTAGGGACATACGGTTGTTGTCCATAGGGCATGTTGTATTGCAGGGCGAACTGTTGGTTGCCCCCAGTATAAAAGTGCCCTCCCATTCCAGATGGAGGTTGGGGTTGGTTAGTCCAAATGGATGCAATAGAGTTTCCCAGAGGCATGCTACTACTTACATAGTTTGGCAACGGTATAGACCCTACACCTATATTTGAACCACTTAAGGGAAAAGTATTAACAATAGGTTGTCCTATTTGTCCTAAGGATTGCAGAGGAAGTGAAATATTCCCTGCTACCTGAGTGCTGGTGACACTGCCCCCTGGCATAGAGGCCAAGGGGTTTGAACTCAACAGAGGGTTCCAACCGAAAGGGTTGCTAAAAGGTACTGAAGTAGTCATACTCGTGGGGGGAGCTACCGTGGGTCCCAACGTGGTCACGGTGGAAGTAGATGCCGAAGGATTCAGTAAGCTACTGACAGTTGTTATGACCATAGGGTTGGGGATAGGTATATGTTGACTGCTGGAGTTACCTAGTGATGGCATAGAACTGACCACCGGCGGGGAGGGTGGTGGCGAACCTGGGATGGTTGCCATTGGCATCGACCTAGTGGATGCTAGTGGTGAAATGGATGTTGGTGTGGCCGAAGACATATCCTCACGTGGTGGAATCTAAAGTATCACAGTCCCAAACGGATCAGTGAGTGGAGGGTTGTAATGAGGTACAACCCCTTCAGTGAAAGGGTCCTCTGGAAATTCCAGCTGGTATGAGGCTATGTGAAAATCAAGATTAGTCAGTGGAGGCTGCTCTTCCATGGAAGGCACAGGGTCACCAAGGTTCAGTTCTTCCTCAATAGTTAGAGGAGGTAGACCTTGTTGTCATCTAGACAGACGGCGTGGGTCGGGGGACGCCACGGTGACCTGCTTAATTTTAACAAATTTTAATAAATGTGATGTCTTATAAAGTCTCAGTGACAGTAACCACACACCTAAAAAAGAAAAAGGACTCTCTAAAATCAATCAGCAAGCTGCCAGAATAGGGTGCCCTGTCTGAGTACTACCGTTCGCTGGTGATGAAATCCAGTATCACAATAGTATACAAAGAGGGTTGGTTGAAAGTACAGTTACAGTCCCTCTAGAGCTTCGCCCGAACCTCAAACGATAGGTGTAAGAACTATCGTGAAGATGAGTACCCTCCTAAAGACCGAAGACAGAGTGGGTCTGTCTGTTTCAGGTACCAGGACAGCCTGTCCCAGTCACCTTGTGTAAGTCCCTAAAAAGTATGGCCACTAAAGATACCTCAAATCACAGACATCATCAGGGGGGTCCATGGTCAAGGACAGTGTGCTATATGGGAAAAATACCTAGATCCCCGATCTAGTTTCGACATCCCCAAAGGGAACCCCAATATATAACACACCCACAAGATGCAGTCGAAGGCGGGCTACCTTCTTGTGCACCCAAGTGTTGTCTCGCGCTGAGCTCCGGTAAAGGAACGGTCCTGATAATATGAGTGCAGTAGGATTTCGCTCATTAATGACTCTAGTTTCAAGTTTTGAGATCTTGGGTAGTTTTCTCACTGTTCCTAACCCAAGATCCTAGCCTGAACTAATGTTTGTGTGAGTTCAAAAAGATTTGATTGATTTTATTATCGCTTTATTCTTAGTGTACTTGATTATTATTCTTGCGGAGGGGGAGTGGACGTATGAAATGTGATGAGACTCTGACTCAAGAAACCATGCAAAACATGCTCTAGATATTAAATTCGATGAAGAGTGTTTCTACAGGGAGAGGTTTCTTTTCAAACATCCATGCACTAACATTCAAATAGCACAATTCAACTTTTAAAGATTTTGACTTCTATCTACCTCGTTTAAACAGTCTATGAACTCAAAATTTCAGAATAAACTCAGATATATACAAAAAAATAAAATAAAAAATTCCTCTTAAAAAGTAAATGCTTTGGACAGTGACTTTTCAAACAAGAGAAACAAATAGAAATGCCAGCTTAGCAGACAAGCACAGGGATTCAGTCAGCAAAAGGTACTGATGGCCAAAACTCTACAACTAAAACATCATCACAGCAGTGAACAATAAGGTTTTGGTTGAGTAACGCTCTATTTGTGAGTAAAGACAGCGACTAACGCACTGTATTTAAACAGAGACAACATTATAGCGCACTGGACAACCTACAGAGGTAGCGTTAGCCAGGGAAAAGTTCTTCAGTTGGCCAAACAGACACAGGATTGAACTCTGCGAGCGTTTGATATGTCTACTAGGCATCAAAAATGGTCGGAAGGGTCTGTGAATGTTGTGTAACCAGCTCCAAAAAGAGAAGAAAAGAGATATCAACGCTTTAGAAATGAGCCTCTTCGAGGGGGCAACCTCCAATACATTACATAAATGAACAATTCTTGGATGATACAATTTACAAAACCTCCTTTATATATATAGGAGTCCATGGGGCCATAATGTGATCCTAGTGGGCCACAATGTAATCCTAGCCAACCTAACAATAATAATTTAAGGGCACAATAATAACAAAATGGGGGTTACAAGGGTACAATAATAACAATAAGGGGGTTACACTAACAATAATAAGGGACTATAATAGTAATATAGGGACATAACATGCCCCTCTCCTTCAAAAAAAGTGTTTTCCTCAACGCTTGAGTAGCTCTGGGTGCTTTTGTATAAAATTCTCATCCTCCCATGTAGAATCTTCAGTGGGTAAGTTCTTCCACTTGATGAGATACTCTGAAATTGATCGATTCCGTAGTTGTCGAGTTCTTGTTTCCATGACTGCTTTAGGTTCCAATATGATTTTTCCTTCCTCATCAAGTTCTGGCAATATTGTTTGAATCGGAAGATTTTCACCTATAACCTTCTTTAAGCATGAAACATGGAAAACTGGATGTACTCGCGAAGAAGCAGGAAGCTCCAATTTGTATGCCATAGTACCAATATTTTGCAACACCTTGTAAGGACCATAGTACTTTGGCGATAATTTATTATCCTTCTTTGCTTGTTTGAGGGACATTTGTTTGTATGGTTGTAGCCGTAAAAATACCCAATCTCCTACATCAAAACTTCTCTCGCTACGATGTTGATCTGCCTGTTGTTTCATTCGATTTTGTGCCAAATTCAGGTTATCCTTTAAGAGTTGGAGAACTTCTTGCCGATGCTCGATGTGATCTTCCACTGCTGGAACCTTCGAATTTTCTCTTAAATATGATGTGATGGATGGTGGATGATATCCATAAAGTGCCATAAATGGGGTCATTTTTGCTGCAGTATGGAAGGAAGTGTTATACCACCATTCAGCAAGAGGTAACCACTTGACCCATTGTGTTTGTTTTTCAGATACAAAACAACGAAGATATCCTTCCAAACATTTATTTACTATCTCAGTTTGACCATCAGATTGAGGATGATAAGATGAGCTATGAGCTAATTGAGTACCCAAACAAGAAAATAACTCCATCCAAAAATTTCCCGTAAAAATGGGATCTCCGTCGCTCACAATAACCCTTGGGCTTCCATGTAGCTTTTGAATTCTGTCCACAAATGTAGTAGCAATTGTACTTGCTTTAAATGGATGAGATAATGCACAAAAGTGTGCATACTTGGTAAGTCTATCAACTACCACCATGATGACATTCTTACCTTCGAACTTCGGTAAACCTTTGATAAAATCCATTGAAATCTCCTCCCAACGTTGACATGGAATGGATAAAGGTTGTAGAAGTCCTAGCGTCTTAATTGTCTCCACTTTATTCTGCTGGAAAACCAAACATTCCGCCACAAACTTTTGAATATCAGATTTAAAGCCATCCCAAAAAAAATCTTTCTTCACCCTGTGTTAAGTTTTTAAAAATCCTGAGTGTCCTCCTAAAGGAGAAGTGTGCAATTCCAGAAGAATCTTTTGTTTCAATTGGGAATTCTTACAAAGATATAAGCGATCTTTGTACCATAAGGAATCATTTTTCCAACTAAATGTATCAGATGTACTAGGATCTTGCTGCAACTTTTGAATGCGTGTCCATACATCTTTGTCCTTCTCCCATTCATCTCTTGCTTCGGTTATCCAATCTGGTTGGATAATAGAAATGGCACAAAGCAATGCTTCCACCTCTTCATTCTTTCTTGAGAGTGCATCCGCAACAACATTAAGCTTTCCTTTTTTGTAGATTATTTCAAAGTCATAACCCAACATCTTTGTGACCCATTTTTGCTGCTCTTCTGAAGATAGTCTTTGTTCCAAAAAGTGTTTAAGACTATCATGATCATTTTTTACCTTGAAGTGTCTTCCCATTAGATAAGTTCGCCATTTCTTTAGTGCATGCAGTATTGCTAACATTTCCTTCTCATAAATGGGTTTTTGTAAATACTTTCCTTTGATTGGACGACTTTCAAAAGCAATGGGTCTTCCTTCCTGCATTAAAACTGCACCAATTCCATTTCTTGAGGCATCAAATTCCACAATAAAGGTTTTTGTGAAGTCTGGCATAGCTAAGACCGGTGCTAGGCACATTGCCTCTTTAAGATGTTCAAAGGCCTTAGTTGCTTCAGGAGTCCATGAAAATGCATCTTTCTTCAATAATGTTGTTAGAGGTGCTGCTATTCTCCCATAATTCTTAACAAACTTGCAATAATAGCCTGTTAACCTGAGAAATCCTTGCAACTGCTTTATTGTCTTGGGGACTTTCCATTCCTTAATGGCTTTAATTTTGTTAGAGTCTACTTTAACACCCTCGTGAGATATAATATGACCCAGATA
Organism: Pinus albicaulis; assembly: GCA_034641835.2. NCBI lineage: Eukaryota > Viridiplantae > Streptophyta > Pinopsida > Pinales > Pinaceae > Pinus > Pinus albicaulis. The sequence goes on along the minus strand of CM076575.1, from coordinate 779,528,425 downwards.
TTCCACCTCTTGTACTCCAAAGAAACATTTGGATGTTTTTGCATATAATTGTGTCTCCTGCAATAGTTTGAGCACCCTGTCAACATGTTCAACATGATCCTTCCAAGACCTGCTGTAGATTAGTATATCATCAAAAAATACTAGCACAAATTTTCTAAGGAAGGGTTTGAAAATGAATTCATCAACCCTTGAAATGTAGAAGGTGCATTGGTAAGGCCAAAAGGCATGACCAAAAATTCATAATGACCCTCATGAGTTCGAAATGCTATTTTTGGAATATCTTCAGTCTTCATTCTAATTTGATGATATCCCGAACGAAGATCCAACTTGGTAAAATAAATTGCTCCATGTAATTCATCCAATAATTCATCAATCACATGAATGGGAAATTTGTCTTTAATGGTGAGCTTATTGAGCTCCCTATAATTCGGACACATTCACCATGATCCATCCTTCTTGTGTACCAATACTACAGGAGCAGAGAAAGAACTTTGACTAGGTTGAATTATACCCGCCTCTAACATTTCTACAATCATACGTTCAATTTCGCTCTTTTGGAAGTAAGGATATCTATAAGGCCTGATGTTTGGAGGAACACTTCCTGGAATCAAATGAATAGCATGATCATGATCACGAATAGGTGGGAGTCCTTTGGGAGTTTCAAACACCTTGGAATGATTGTCCAAGACTTGTTGGAGATCTGCCGAAATAGATGATTTTCATGTCGGAACGTCTAGTGAGCATAATTGTGCAATTACGCCTCGTTGTTCTTTCTTTAGAAGCTTTGTCATGACATTAGAGATTATTATCCTTCCCGGCTTCCCTTCAATACCCCGTAATTCGACTTCCTTTCCTTCTGAAAAAAATTTCAAGAAAAGTTCTTGAAAATTAAAAGCTACCATCTCCAAAGATTGTAACCATTGTACTCCTAGTACAACATCAGCACCTCCCATAGGAATGGAAAGCATTGGAATAGTCAACACATATTCCCCCATGGTTAGCTTGATATTATGGCATTTTCCAGAGCAATTTATAGTTCCTCCATTTGCAACCATCACTTGACATTCTGGTGTTGGGTATAGGAAACAATTTAATTCCTTGGTTACCTTACAATGAATAAAATTATGGGTGCTACCTGAATCAATCAACACTATTACCCTTTTCTTCTTGATCTATCCTACTATCTTGAGAGTTTGAGGAGTGGTAATTCCGGCCAATGCATTACATGATATGGTCGGATTCATTTCTTCCTCTTCTATGGCTGGTTCCTGGTGTATATCCTCTTCTTTTTCATTTTCTTCTTCTTCTTCACAATCTATGTAAAATAATTTATTTTCAGCACACTTATGACCTTTAGTGTATTTGCTATCACAACTGTAGAAAAGCCCTTTTGCTCTTTTTTCTTCCAATTGTTGTGGTGTCAACCTTGTAGGTTGTGGAAATCTAGGTGTAGAAACACTTCCTTCTTTATATAATTGAGTGGTAGGCTTCCTTGTCGCCATAATTTTACATTCAACTTTTCTTGCCAACCTGAATGCCTTCTCCAATGAATCAGGTTCCAAAACACGAAATTCATGTTGGATGTTATCCTTTAGAGTGCCTATGAAGAGATCAATCCTGTGTTCCTTTAGAATATCAGTTACCCTTATATTCAATTTTTGGAAGTCCTCAATGTGCTGCCCCACTAAACCCTTTTGTTTGAGATTTATCAATTGGCTAAAGAAGGTGTTGCTCTTTGTATCCTCATAATGTGCTATCATTTCCTCCGTAAAAATTGACCAATTGACCATTTTTTTACGGGAGCAAAGCCATTGATACCATACAAATGTATCTTGTTCTAAATGTAAAGTTGCAATGCGTACCTTTTGTGTGTTTTGTACGTTATGGAGATCAAAATATTGCTCCATCTGTAGTATCCATGTTACAGGATCCTTTCCATCAAACTTCCTCATATCCATCTTTGGAATATGGTGGTTCTTCCCGCCAACATTATATTTTATGAAATCACAATTAACATTTATTTTGTTCTCATCATGAGGTTCTTCTACTATCTTTTCACCATTATGAAACCTTTCTTGTATAAACTTTGTCAAACCTTCCATGTCTGCTTTTAGAAAATTCTTCATGTTTTCCATTTTCTCATCGATCTTAGCTTCCATGTCATCCATATTAGATTCCATGCCAGCCTCCATGCCATCCATATTAGCTTCCATGCCTTTCTTCAAACCGTCCATCTTCACTTCCACGCCATCCATCTTAGCTTCCATGCCTTTCTTCAAACCATCCATCTTCACTTCCACGCCTTTCTTCAAAACTTCCATTTCATTTTTTGATGCTTTTTGCGAGAGTGAAATTTGTTGCACTTGCTCTTGTAATTTTGATAGATCATGTTGCAATTCTTCATCTTCATGAGTCATGGTAGAGCCTTCTGAAGGTTTAATGAGTGTTGAATTCTTTTTAGGCGCCATTTTAGAATCCAATATTGATACCTTTTACTTGCTTTGAGGAGCTCGATATTGAAATTGAATTATCTCTGTAATTGAAAATCTTGAATATCTGAAATTCAGCCCTGTAGTAGCCCTCTGAAGCTTATTTCAAATGCCACAGGTCTGATCTAATTTGGATTCCCCAAGACAAATTTGTGTCCAATCTCCCACAATGACCTAATTTTGGACTGGTTCAGTAGAGCAAACTTGTAGGACTTGCCACGTGTCACGGTTTCGTCCTTTGTCTCTGAAATTGATAGCCAAGAAACTACAGTCCATGTACTTGTGACCACTTTTTACGGCACTCAAATCCACTGCCCAGAGAGAGAGTTATTGAACTTTTCCCACGATCACCTCTTTGAGATGCAATTCAGGAGCCTGAAAAAGCACTACCTTCCACAGATCATATCTCCAAAAATATTGCGAACCAAGCTCTGAAATTTTTTGACGAATTTCCTCAGGATTTCAGCTTCGTACCATATGAATTTCAGATTCTGAACCTTCGTAGAAAATTTTTTATAGCGAAAATGCCACGATGACCTGTTTAGGAGCTTGAAAAAAGGCCTAACTTCCACAGATGATATCTCCGAAAATATTGCGAACCAAGCTCTAAAATTTTTAGAAAATCTTCCTCAGGATTTCAGCTTCGCACCCTAAAAATTTCAGCTTCTGAAACTTCGTATAAAAAAAGTTATAGCGAAAATGCCACGATGACCTGTTTGGAGCAGCGAAACCCTAGAATCCAAAGCTCCGATACCAAATGTTGTGTAACCAGCTCCAAAAATAGAAGAAAAGAGATGTAAACGCCTTAGAAATGAGCCACTTCGAGGGGGCAACCTCCAATACATTACATAAATGAACAATTCTTGGATGATACAATTTACAAAACCTCCTTTCTATATATAGGAGTCCATGGGGCCATAATGTAATTCTAGTGGGCCACAATGTAATCCTAGCCGACCTAACAATAATAATTTAAGGGCACAATAATAACAAAATGGGGGTTACAAGGGTACAATAATAACAATAAGGGGGTTACACTAACAATAATAAGGGACTATACTAGTAATATAGGGACCTAACAGTGAACAGAGGACAGAAGAGAGGAGGGAAAGAATAGTCCGGAAACTATGGGGAAACTCCCTAGTGGAGTCGCCAATTCTGCTATAGGGTAAACTGCTTGGATGGTTGGTTTTCGAATATCCCTCTCAGGGCTTTCCGGTGCCCGAGGTAGACAATAAGATTAGCTATGTTGTTCACAAAGATGGCATGAGCATGTTCATATTAACTTGAAATAACTTGATAGAATGCAATAGAGAATTACCTCTTTGATGGTCTTGGAGTCCCTTGGAGAGCTCTAGGCAGCGAAACAAGAGTCCTTCTTCACTAGCTCCAAATCTTAGTCCTGCAATCAGTCAAAGCACCCGCGTAATTTCTAACATAACATATATCCTATCAATCAAGTCAATATATAATGAACTTCTAAATTATACACATATGAGCCATTCATATCATACTATGTAAATGTTCAAACAATAATGACAATATTAAGCATCGAATGGACAAAATGAACATAGTTCTATTGATTTTGAAAGAAGGAGGATTACAACCATCGGTTGTACCAAGCCCTCCTCAGTCTCCCAATCTCTCTTATCTCTCAAGTGAAGAATTCCAAGTCAAAAAGCTCTCTAGGAACCTCTTTGACTCTTGACCTTCACAACACAACACTATTCTCTATTCCACAAGTATGCCAAAACCTTTAGCAATCCTTCGACCTTCAATTAAGAGCCTTCAACTCCTTCTTATAGGAAAGGGAGAAGGCCATTGTTGCCCTTCTCTTTCCACTAGTTTGGGATGGAAAAAACTTAGATATTTCTTTGAACTCTATGCTTTTGCCTCCTTTGGAGTTCAGTCTTCTATGGCAATGACCAATAATGAACTGGTGCTTCTGCAGTTTCTTTTGTGAACTGAATCTCTTGTGAGGGAAAGCCGAAGATTCAAATCATTCTCCATGGGATTTTCCCGATTCAAACTTAAAACACGGGTAACGCTTCCCTCCAGTGTAAACAGAGCATTTCCCTAGCCACTAATGCGGCTCATTCACTGATTAACTACGTTATAACGCTCTTGTTCTGTTATAGACTTGTGTTACCTTGGCAGAAATAGGTTTAATTTAGGTCTTTGTACTCCTTCCATATTTGTCTTCCCCTCTGAGCTAATGAGGAGGTATTTTGAGGAGAGCTTTCCCGGTCCACCTAACGGAGTTGGATTTCGCTCAATTAATCAACTTCTATGTTTTTGTTTGAGCGGCCTTGGATGTTAACTCTCCACTCACCTAATCCAAGGCCCTACAACCTAGCTAGTTGGTGTATGACACTTAATAAAAACTTGCTAGTTGTTTTTAAATTATAGCGCTTATTTTAATCGGCTGTTATATTAAGTCAAAGGGATACGAAAATGAAACTCGTGGTGTTTTGTGACGCAGAAAAGAAATTAATAAAAACCAAACTACATGAAAATGCAGTAATTGCCTTTCGATGAAAAGAAATTTCTACAGAGGTTCTACGAGACTAAAAAAAAAATTATTTTCAGATAACAAACTTCACACTCACAAAAACTATGAAAAAGACTAAATGCTTAAGTGCACCTAATGCAAATAACTAAGAGCATGCAAATTCTAAGATGCAAAATCTACGAAAGCAGAGAGAAATTTCCCAAAGATCCTTCAGTTTTATCACTTTTTGGTTTTCCACAAAAATAGTTCCCAAAAGCAGAAACTCTCAATATGAAGACATCAAAATATGCTTGAAAACAAGAGGAAGAAACCAATGACAATTCCTTTCCAATATCAAGTCAAAAACCAAAGGCAAGAAATCTCAACAAAGCTTCAAAAGATGTAACAAAATGAAAAAAAAAATGCAAAACAAAAGCAAATGACAAAACAAAATGTTTTTTGAGCTTTTGAATTTTATAAAGAAAAAGAGCACGAAGAGACCAATAAAAACTATCCAATCACCAAGCCAAACAACTCAGAATTTCAAGAAAAAACTTCAAAAATACTCCAAATCTTATAGTGCCACTTTAGTAGCAAGATTTGTATGAGAAAAATAAGACAAGAAACTGAGTAACTCAGCCTAGAAGAATAGTACAACTTTGCAGCAAACAAAAACTTCAAAGAACCAAGAAAGACTCTTCAAAAATTGCAACAAGACCTAGTCAACTGAACTCAAGAAAACTAACCAAAAGCAGGCAAAAATCGAAGCACAAAGCAAGACACAAAGGTAGAAAAGACTAAATGAGTAGAGGCTCTCTGTTCTAATTAAGCAGAACAACCAAGAATCCCCAGGAAGAGATCTTGGTACTCAAACCAGAAATGCAAGCACTAAAAACAAGATTTGCCTAATAAGCCAGTTTTCAACCAAGAGAGAAAAAAGACCAATAACCACTACCAACCCAACCCAGAGGATATAAAGACACTGCAGGAACAGTTCTCCACAGGTAGACAATACTAAAAATTCAAGAAATCAAAAATTTCAAAATTTACCCAGGCATACGCTACTTGAAAGTTTTGAAACAAGCATGCATACGTGACTGTGTCAAAGGAAACCCACGTATACGCGACTTCCTTTCAAGAAAACTGTGTGTATACGCGTCTGTGTATAGACAAACTCGCGTATGAAAAGGTAAATAATGAAAAATAAAAAAGATCAAGCCTGGATAAAGAACCAGGTCTTCAGTCTAACCGAGAAAAATTTAACTAGACTGGAAATAATAATTAAAACTGTTGGAAACCTTTCAAACTGTTGAAACCACCCAACAGGGGAATCACAAGAATGCGATCCCCAGCGGAGTCGCCAGTTCTATTTCGGGGAAAAACACCCTAGAGGTTTGTTGGGTCAAAACCTCCACAGATCAGGGCATGCTATTCAGAAGGACTCACACACAACCACACTTAAATGCTAAAAACTAGATAACAACAATAGTAGAACTCACCCGTAGTCCTACGTTCGATGTAGATCCTGCGGGGTCCAAACCCCCAGCAACCCTTCTTCCTCTTCAACCTGAAAAACAAGAAAGAACGTGCACGGAAACCTAGTTGTACAGCATATATTGCTCCTAGATGTTAGTGTAATCCATGTGAAAAATTATATAAACAATAATAAATGCTTAATAATCAATATTTTCACATATGCAAATAGATATTAACACATAAGTTCAGGAACAAGATGGTTCTTCATTATTGCGAACAACATGTATAGAAATAAAAAGTGGAGAGATCACCTGAATCCTTCCACGATCTTCGAACAGACCATCGTCTGAATCCGTCCCGCCCTTGCCTCGCTAAGATACTTTCAAGACTTTTGCACTCGAGATGGCATATAAATGGATGACCATCTCCAGGAAACAAGGGTTTCCTGTAAAAATCTGGGAAAGTGCAAGAGGCACGGGAATTCAGACTTGAATTGGGATTCCCACAGAGTATAATGTCTATAAATTTCTCTCTCCCTTAGGACATGCACATGAGGGGTTTTATACTCCCTCAAAGTAGTTTCAATCAGTTAGAAACAGCTGGCCACGTACTGGAGTGGTCGAACTACTGGAGTAACCATCAACCCAGCCCGAAAATAGGGAATTTTTATATATTTTTTAATGATTTTAATGGCATATGCGGAAAAGTACATGTGGACTCGCGTATACACGCGGAAAAGTCTGGGCATAACCGCGTATGAGATTTTTAACACTGTTTTTTATGAATTTTGTTCAAGTCTGTGGGAATTGGTGCCCAAGGCCATAGAGACAATCATGAATCACATGAGGGTGAAAAATGATGCTATAACACTTTTGCCGAAACGTCCTACTACTCTGCTCCTTTCTTCCCATTACCTTCTCAGTCTATGATATCATGACTCAACCCAGCAACCAACCAACCAAATCATTTTAAACCCCCTTTGTGCCTCATAACTAGCCTAACATTTCATTTGAGCTCCAAAGATATACCATTCTTTGTTTTATTGGAGAGATCCCTCTCCGGGTCCAGGAGGGCTAGATCCTAGGGCCCCAAAGTGGTTATGATGTTGTCTCATATTTTGGTCTTGCCAATCTGGCCAAAACATGGGAACTCCAACATAACCCTCTACTTATCATTGAAGGAGGTTATTTTAAACATAAGATCTTCATCTATTTCAATCACTGTACCTTGATCTGTATGTTTTCTTGAAGAATACCAATAGGAAACAAAGTGAAATTTGACATTTGTCATTTATAAAATCACTTGAACCTAATGTCCTCTTGCTTTATGAGGCCTTGTCTGAGATGTATATCCTTTTTGTAAAATATCATTGTGAACACTAGACCAGAAGCAATGTGATTTGTATATGGAGAGTGTTCGCTGCTAGACATCATTGAGCTAATTTTTCCCTTGACTGTGTTTTCAGAAGTATATTGAAATTGCCATTGACCAATTTTCACATCTCAAGTTCAAATTAACATAAGAATCAGCTGTCTTATTATGCCCTGCATGATGATGCCCTTTGGAAATATTATGTAGCACTGCTTTTGGAGGAGATTATGGAGCACTTCTGATCAGCATCACTTGGTATTTTGTATTCATGTGACTTGGAGAATGATCTCTGTTCTTCAAGTAGCTTTTTGATTTAAACCATGTACACTTGCTACTCTTTTAATTTACAGCTCTCCATATGATTACTGAAGGAAAAAAAAATTAGTGTGAGAAACCTGTTCAGTTGATCCTTTGCTCCCATTATCACACTAATCATCAATCAATTACACCCCTACAAAGATGTAAAAATATATGCTTTCGAACCTTGGAGAGCTCCTTTTGTGTTTCATGGATATTTTTCCTGATCTAAGCATATTTCTTCAGACAGTGAACATCCTCATCTTTTCCTGATTTGGATCTTTGTTGAACTTCTTCTTAAATGAGACAAAGTGACTTCTTAGTGGTGCATGACCTAGGGATAGACAAGGGTTTTGCTTTGGCAGTTAACAAGACATTATGGTTGACTCATATTGAAGATAGGGTTTTTGGCTCAAAATAGCCTCGCCAAGGAATTTTCCCTAACACACCATCACCTAGACCTACATACTTTGTCATGGATTTTGAATGGCTTCTTGGGCATGAGTAGGCTATTACATTAAAAAGTGATCAGTGAGAGAGGGGTAGATACTTTGTTAAATGTTGGACAGTGAGTTGCATGAGAAACAAAGGATCTTGATGGTAGAGAGGCAAACTTGTAACAGCTATAGACAGGGAGGCTTTGCTGAATTGTGATAGATAGGGAAAATGAAGGGTTTTTCTCATTATAGGCTGAAGGAGAGGGGTATAAAAACAAAAATTTGTTTGAGGTGTTTTCTAGATGACGAATTGACAGATTGAGATTAGCTTCTAGAAAACTCAACCAAGGAATCTAGTCATCAAAACAGGTTAAAATACTGATGACTAACAGTGGCTCCATTTGGGGAGGGCAGCTCCTTTTCAGGATGTGTCCAGAATTTCAGATCTTTGGCTTGTGAAGACTAGTGCCTTATCCATTGCACAAATTTCTCTCTTTCTTGATGCTGTTTCTGAAAATTTACAGCATGATTAGCATCAACCTCATCTCTTCCTACCCAGCTATATCTCTTAACATTTTTTCTTCTTTAGGTGCGCTTGGAATAGCAACCTTTTGACATGATACTTTTGAAAAATGAAAACTATCTAATTCTACACTTATATCTTTGGGAGTTCATATTAAACTAATGAACTCCTTTGATTTCTCTATCTATGCTACATCAACTGTCAATATTAAGTTGTTTGACAGGATTTCATTCGCTACACTAAAACATGAAATTGAAAAATGACCAAATAGGGATTAGATGGTCTCATTTTTCATGAGTTTGTGGCATAAAAGACAAGCTGCACACAAATATTGTTTTCGCACAAAATGAGATTTAGAAAAATCAGGGCTAGGATACATAGTCTGTTTTTCATCCCTGTTTTCCTCTTTGGTTCTGTTTTGAGCGTGTGGAACCAGTATCTTTTCCTAATCTACTTTTATTGACAATTCAAGCTTACATATTTTGACTATCATTCTTTTTTACTAACTTATTAGCAATCAATTTAAAACATGCTAAGTTATGATTAGGCTAGATAACTGAACAAGACATATTTTGAGAACTAGTAGTGGCATTTAGACTTGCGCACTTTCAGCATGAATATTTTTTGCGTATGGGGTTGTACCATTTCTTTATAAACTGCCCTCTTTTTCTACTTTTCTACTGTTTTTGTATTTTTTTTTTTTACTTTTTCTTCAAAAAATCTAGAACTGAAAATATGCTCACAAGGATGAGCTTATTTTTCACACCTATCTATCTATCCTAATCTAACCTATACACAACATACATTCATTTAGTGAAATCTCTTTTCCAACAAAGCCAATCAAGCAGATGATTCCATGAGGGATTTAGTTTCAACTTTTTTAGAGTGTTGAAGAAATGAAAAGGCCACTTCCACTTTGCTTGTTTTTGAACAGTAGTGACTAAAATTTTTCTCACTCTTTGCAACAAACGGTTCTAGGGGGAACACACTACTCCTTTAGATTTCTCCAGGAAAACAACAAATGGATCTTGGAATAATACCTGATCTAGAGGATTTGATATATAGTCTTCATTCAGGACTACTCTTTCTTCCACTTGGCTATATTTGGGACTCTCTTGGGAAAGAAACTCTTCCCCTTGCTCATGATCACTTGAACTATCAGACTCATCATATATTGCAGTGTAATCTTCTTTCCAAGCTAATGTGTTCTGATTAAGAGGAATGAAAATTGTGTGAAGGTCATCATGTTGACAAGCAGGGATACACTTTGGTAGTAAATCCTCTTGAGAGGATGGTGTGACCACCCTTATGTGATTATCAACCTTTATTTCTTCATCTACAATTTGTAACTCAATGGAACTTGGTGGCTGAAAATCTGGAGTTAAGGATGATTCCATGTCCAAAATGATTTCCTCAACCATTTCAGTAAAAGGCTTCTCACTTACCACATGCTCAAGAATTTCGTCATCCTCCTCAACCTCATCATCAAATCTGAAAAACTGCTGATTTCCAATTATGTGAACGTTATTTCTGATGGACTGAAGTGAAGTAGAGCAAAGAGTCAGAGACTCTTCACTTACTTCTAAACTCTCGAGGCTTTCCTCCTCTGTGTCATAGGTGACCTGTCTTAGCTGATTACTGCTTTCAATATGATGATAGTGAAATTCATCCCACAAATCAACTGATGATGGCTCTACAAGGTTAGCTTCTGCTTGAATATCATAATCATCAATATATTGACCAAACCTTGGAGAATTATTAATATAAGTAATGTTACCAGCCATACATATTGGACTATTAGATTGTTTCTCTTCAGATTGATTTGCAAATCTATTTTTTTATTTATGGTATGCAAGATCAAAGGTTTACTAGATGTTTATGAGTTGATTCATCTCTTCTTTAGTGAAAAAGGGAGGCATTTTTATCTCTCTTTGGATATAGCTACAATAATCCTCTTTCTCTTGGGAAAGCTGATTTGGAGGATGAATGTATTTTTGGGCTTCACCTATGAGAGATTATGAATCATCACTTCTGCCTTTAGAGAGATCCTATGGGTTCTCTTTCATTTATTGATTTTTTTCATCTTCAACCAATTATTTGTGATGTTGAGGATAGTTAGCATGTAATTCATGAGTTGATTCTGATAGATTTTTAGGAGGCCAATTTGCTCGTATGAACTGAAATGACTCAAAGAATAAAGGTAGAGATCCTACAGGTTTTGATTTTTCTTCCATTTCAGATTTGATTTCATCTTCAACCATCTTTTGTTGATTTATGCGATAGTTAACTTGATCAGGGGTTTCCTGAATGACTGCTAAGAGATCTTTAGGATGCAAATTTCCTTTCAAAATCTAGAATGAATTAAAGCATAAGGGTAGAGATCCTAAATGTTTTGATTCTTCTTCCATTTCATATTTCATTTCATCCTCAATCAACTCTTCTTGGCTGCCAAGATGGTTATCTTGAGTATGAAAAACATGAATCTCCTCTAATATATCCTCAGGATGCCAATTTCCTAAGTCTTCATCAATGTTCACAAGGTGTTGTATGAGATCTTCGGATTGATCACAACAATTTTCAGCCAATGATAGAGATGGAAAATGCCTTATATAGTGTTTATAAAATACTTTGTGGAAATCCTTCAAAGAAAACAAGATGTCAGGTAATAGCCATTAAAAACAATTTCTCACCTTATCTTCTAATGTTGACATAAACATTTTCATGAGGCAGTCCTCATGCCATTTAACCTTAAACCTCCATATGTGTATATGAAATTTGATGAGGTGTAACAAGGGGTCATCAACCTTTTCATCTCGAAAGATAGGTAGGTTTTTCATCCAATTTATTTTAGGCATTTTGTGTGGGAATCCAGGGATATGATTTGTGTTCATCGGAGCATATCTCCTTTGTATCCTTGGATCCATATTTGTTAATCAGAAATTGTCACTATGTCTTTTCAACCAGTCTAAAGTTCTCTACCAGTGGAGTATTTTGGTCTAATGAGGGTTGTGGAGTCGCGAGGTGGAAGATTTGAACTTCGTTGTCCACCATCAGTATGATTGGGATTGGTCAATGCATTCCAGGAGATTTTATAAGGACTAGTGGAGTAATAGGCCTACTGGAGGCTAGTGGAGTCGCTAGGTGGATGTTTCTAGTTGTTTTGAGGGTATATGTGTATGTTCCACCACCAACACTGACAAAAACCAATCTAAGGATGTTTTTGGGTTTTTCTTAGTTTCTTTATGTAGCCCTAAGCTTTGTAAGAGTGTTCTATAGCTGAATCATCATTTTGCTAAGATGGTGAAAGAGCTAGTCTCTACTCTTCGGACAACACTTTAAGTTTTCTAAGTTTGACTGAGACTTTGAGAGTTCCTAAGGAATACCTAGGATTTTTTGACTCAATGTCCCACCGTGATCGCCATTATGTTAGTGTGGCGATGAGGTAGCTGAAAATCACTGGGTATTCTTTAATTGATGGATTCTAAAGTCCTAAGGTATACTTAGATTGTCACTAACTCAGAGTCCCACCGTGATCGCCATTATGTTAGGGTCCTGTGATTTGGAAAATTGTCAAGACAAGTGACAAGGTAACATCAAACCAACTTTGGAGCCCTAGGACCTAACCTTCCTAAACTCAGAGAGGGCTCTCTCTATTATGAAAGGGATGTAGACTTGTTTGCTTCTTATGTATTTGATTTTAGTCTAGTTTTTAAGTATGTTTTTAGTTTGTTTTAGGTTTTTGAGAAACTGATCAAAGGATAAATAGATAAAAATATTGTCAGATCAACTGGGCTATGGGGTCGAAAAGGTTGAGAATGCCTCAATTGGTGGACAAGGTATATTGCAAAGCCGATTTGGTCGAGGTAAAATGGTTTCTTTAGGTGGAGTGAAATGGGATGGACACTAGGTTTGTGAAGGACAAAGAGGTTTAAGCATAAATAGTTTTACAGTAGACATCCATGTGGTAGGGCTAACCATTAATCACTATAAATGAAACTTCAAACTGATAGATGCATAAAATAAACATTCAGGTGATACATAGAAGTATAAGACTCTCTAACTTTGGGAAAATCACCTTCAGACTTTGGGGAAAAAAAACAAGACAAACAAACAACTCAATCTATGAAGAGGGAACTCCTAAACATCATATTTGAGCTATCAGGAACTTTGAGCTAAGATTTCAGTGCATGGGCAAAGGGCAAGATCGAAACAAGACCTCTTTGGTTTAACTAGGACAATCAAACATTCAGAGAAAGGTTTCAGTAATGGGGTTTTGGTTAGCTATGAGTAAGCAGGGCATACCATGAATCATACTAGATAGCATACATAATAACCATTAATGAAATTGATAACAAGTTCTTAGGGTATCAAAGAGAAGTTAAGAATTCTTTGACATAGCTAAGAAATAAGAAAAACATAGAAGTTGTGATGAATTAGGAAACTTGAGGTGCCTCCATGGGAATGTCTCAAATATATTCTTTACTGACCTAAAATAGAAAGAAGCATGAAAACATGTATGATAAACTAGGGAAACATAACAGATAAGGAACACTATACCATTTACCAAGTCATGGAATCCTACAACAGTCCTCTTCCACCATCCAAGTCACACAAGAAATTATCCACTTCATGAGACAAAGTATTTCTTCCAAGCTTCTAATACCATGTATTGCTCTATAACATCAATTTCAGCCTTCTATTACAATCAATCCTCTTGGAATATATAGGTCAAAGAGGAGGAAACCCAACCAAGGGAACTAGAAGGCCATTGGCCAAAAACAAATATCTAAACTTGTCCTTGAGGATTTGCAAAGCCCAAGGCACAAAAATATCCTTTAAAATATCTTAAAATGCTAAAAATGGAAATAAAATTGACTTTTCATGACTAAAAATGGCTAAAAAAAGGCTTAACACACATTTGGATGAGCATCTTCAAAACTCTGCCTTTTTTGCCAAAATGCTACAGGAGTGTAGTAGCAGAAAATTGACTGTCTTGCGGAGGACTTTTGAGGGACTTCCCGATGTCAAAACGAGGCCCCTAATGGCTCGTTGGAAAGCCCTGGATGTCTACCTTCTGGAATGACTTGATGTTTCCCAAAATAATGTTGGGAAGTCTGTCAAAAACTGAATTGAGTGAAAAAAAACCAGAAACGTAGCCCTTGCTGATATGTGAGGCAGAAAGTTAAAAAGTCATTGTTTTTCGCCTCTTTGAGGGATCAAAACATACTCTTTTGATCTTAAAATTTCTAAGTATATTCTCTCCAATTTAATGCATCCAATGATATCACTCTCAACAACTGAGGATGCTCGAAACAAAAATGGCGGCGCCCATGAATTTGTGCAATTAGGCCCAAAAAAGTCAAAAAACAAGATCATGTCAAAATTTGCTAATTTTTTGTGAGCAACCCCCTTAAGGGTTTTTAGAAACATGCATGGAAGCCTGGTCCAAAATTCAAATCCTAGATGTTTCTTTTCCTCCTTTTCTCACCGGGTGCCCTCTTTGGGTAGTTTTGAGTTTTTCTTGTGCAACCTTCAATTTCCTTCGGGCAAATTGATTTAGCTTTTTGTAGTGCCTGGTCATCTTCCTTTTCTTTGAGTGGGCTTCTTTTCCCTTTTCCTCTTCAGCACTTCAATGATAGGTTGCTTGGGTAACTTTCCTCTACTTTGGAGTGCTCTAGTAACATTGGGAGTTACAACTTGAGCCACTTTCTTTCTTGAAGTTCGGGGCTTTGTTACCTTCAGAGAAGAAGTCATGGCCCCTTGCCTAGGAGAGGCAGCTAGCATATGCTTTGGAGAAACCTCTTCATGCTCTCTATTTTCACTACCTTCTTTAGATTCATCATTTCTTGTTTCATGGTCCTTGATTTGGTCTTGGCTGCCCTTATGATTGTTTTTCCCTTTTTGCTCCATGCTGCCCCCTTCAGAATGCTCATTGTTTGGTGTTTTATTGCCATCATCATTTCTTTCTTGAGGGTTGTCATGTTTCTCATCATTAGTGTCTCTTTGAGGACTGTTATTACCCTCATCATCACTATTTTGGCTGCCACTTTGTTTTCTTTCTTAAGGAAGGTCTTGTTCATCTCTGTCACTGCTTTATTCATGACTGCTATATTCTTTCCCTTCACTATTTTGTTCCTCATCATCCTCATGCTTGCTGCTGTGTTGGCTGCCACTATGTTCCTCTTCATGACTGCTATGCTTACTGCTGTGTTTTTCATGCTCACCATCATTTCCTTCTTCCTCACTGTCATGTTTAGACTTTTCACTTTGTCCTTTAACATCACTACTTTGCTTCTTCTCACTTTTCCCTTCATCATCACTACTTTGATCCTTATCACTGTTTCTCTATAATTTTTTGCAAACAGAGTACCCTTGAAAATGGCTATGTTTTCTCTTTTTAAAATCACTGTTTAAGAGACCCCTTTTAAACTGACAACAAATCTTTATCCCCCAATCACTGTTTCCCTTTTATCTTGATAAACATGGAAATTTTAAGAGTAACTGTGTTTTTCTTTAAGCACTGGCAAACAAATTTTTTGATCTTGAGTAGAGGATTGTTTCTCTCTAGAGCACTCAATTGTTCTTTTTTGTTTGACAAACAAGTCTTTGCAAACAAACAGACTTCTCTGTAAAACTATGATTATTCTTTTACCCTCAATCACTATTTTCCTTTAAACTTTGATATCCAATGTTCCTTCAAATTAAAAACTTGGCTGAGAGACAAGAAATACCTTAAAAAATGTCCCTTGATGTATTTTGAGGTGAGCTCTTTGTGCGAAATCTGATATTTGACACCTTGAGGGTTCCTTGCAGTATTTTCCCGGGTGGGAAAAATCTTCGTTCAGAGGTGGCCTAGGCGTCGAGCCGTTCAGAGGTGGCCCAGGCGGTGGGCCGTTCATGGATGGCCCAAGCGGGTCAAAAATGGGTTGTGAAGATAGTGAGAATGGAAAATTTAAAGGCTAGATATGAAAGATAACCACGGTGAGGATTTAATGCAAGTCAGAGGAGATCTTTCCATGGCCCGGATGCTTGTTTGAAAGTAAAATTTGCAAGGGCACCGCGTTCAGAAATGGGCACTGGGCCGTTCAAGGATTGCCTGGGCATCGGGCCATTCAGAGGTGGCCCGGGCAAGTCCAATATGGGCGTGCAGAGAGTGACAATGAGAAATTCAAAGGCTAGAGATGAAAGATCATAATGTAAAGGGTATAAGGCAAGTGAGGGAAATTTTATCCATGGCCTGAATGCTTGGATGAGGGAAAAAATTCGCAAGGGCGCCGGGCATAGGCACGCCACGCAATGTTACAGGCGTGCCACACCTTTCAGAGATTTGCACTGTAGAAACCTATGGGTGCGCCACGCAGCATTCCAGGCGTGTCGTGTGTAAATAAAGGCTGAAAATACTAGTTAAACTCGCTCCTTTCTCCGTAAAGTGTTTGCATGATGATCATAAAAGTTTGCTCATGCCCTCTTATACTCATAAGGATTTTTAAAACGTTGTTCCCTCCTTTCAAGAATTCAAAACATCTTCCTTTAGCCCTTTTCTATTTTTGGTGTAAGCTCCTTTGATCGAATGTGAAAACATATTTTTAAAATCTGTTTATTCCTTTGTTTGTCACTTTGAAAGAAATTTTTTGAAAACAACTGATTCTCAACCTCTGATTTCCACTGAAAATTCTTCCTAAATAATATATTGACACCTGATGATATTTTCAACCCTCTACTTGTCATGAAGGAGATTTTTTAAACTGTGTGATGCTTCTGTTTGTCTACAAGGGAGGTCATCATAAAAACCACTACTATAGCCTCGTAAAACCACTATGAAAATTCACTATTTATGAAGTGATGAGATTCTTTTCATATGTGTCTTTTTCCTTTTGCTTGTTTACCAAGAAAGTCACCCTTGAAGACCTTCAAACAAACAGTCCCTTTGTTTTTCATAAAACTTTACCTGTGATACCTATCTCCATTAGCACTATGTCTCTTTGAAAATTTAGATAAAAAACATGTGATTTGATGATGAAAAGTGTTCTTTGTCTATCCATTGGAAGAGGTATTTAGATATATTGTAATGGTCTTCTCCAAAACTATGACCTTGTACATCATCTGAAAGAAGTTCATAAAAACACTACTATTTCAGCCCTTTGAAACCATTAGGTAGATCCACTGTTTTATGAAGTGAAAGAGGTGTTTAAACCATGATTTGACCATTTGCTTGTATGATGAAGGAGGCCTCCAAACTGTGATTTGATCCCTGATTGTTTACCAAGGAGGTCATCCTTTTAAAACCACTACTACAACCTTTCAATACCATAATGTAAATCTTCTGTCTATGATGAGAAGGAGGTCCTTTCAGTTATGTTTTTCTCTGTTGCTTTGAATAGACCTTTAGGGGAAAATATTTGACCTTTTCCACTTGTTCTTGAAGGAGGTCATCAACCATGATTTGACCTTCTGCTTGTTTCTCAAGGAGATTACCTTAAAACATAAATATTTATCTTTATCAGACAGCGTGCCTTTTTGTCCTTTCGAGGGTGGCCATTTCAAACTTGAAATTTGAATTTATCCTCACCACTGTTTCTCAACCTTTCTTAATAATAGGAAACTTGTCTTAAATACAACATTAAACCCTCCTAATTCATCCTCTATTCATCCTTTGGAGGAAGTAGTGCCAAGTAGCCACTCAAGTTACTCAAAAACATGTTTGACCCTCTGCTTGTTTGTGAAGGAAGCCACAGCAATGTTTTTCTAACCCTCTGCTTTTATATGAAGGAGGTTCCATCAAGTGTTTCTAACCCTCTACTTATCATTGAAGGAGCTTATCATCATTATGTTTCTAACCCTCTAATTATCATTGAAGGAGGTTATTTTAAACACAAGATCTTCATCTATTTCAATCACTGTACCTTGCTCTATATGTTTGCTTGATGAATACCAATACGAATCAAAGTGAAATTTGACATTTATCATTGATAAAATCACTTGAACCTAATGTCCTCTTGCTTTATGAGGCCTTGTCTGAGATGTATATCCTTTTTGAAAAATATCACTGTGAACACTAGACCAGAAGCAATGTGATTTGTATATGGAGAGTGTTCACTGCTAGACATCATTGAGCTAATTTTTCCCTTGACAATGTTTTCAGAGGTATATTGAAATTGCCTTTGACCAATTTTCACATCTCAGGTTCAAAGTAACATAAGAAGCAGTTGTCTTCTTATGCCCTGTTAGCCACCTATAAATTTTTTGACAAGCAAACAGGTGGCTAAATATATTTTGAGCCTTCAAGAGATAAATTTCCCCTGAAAATGCCTCATTCTTGAAGCCTCTATGTGTCTTTTTTCCCTTGAAATATCTTCACTTTTTTTTCCCCTGAAAAAATCCCTGCTGTCTATGAAAAGAATGCTTCAAAAGGCCTCTGAAATTGCCCATTTTCACTCATTTCCCTTCAGTTTTCATTAAGCCTATTTCCCTCTTTATAACCCATGTATCCCTATAAGAAACCTCCAAAATCCTTTTAAGCCACTTAAAACCCCTTTTATAGGCTTAAATCATCCTTTTCCCCTTTATCGAAAGCCAAGAAAACCATTGAAAAACACTGATTTTGGCTTAAAAAACCCCTCTTTTCATAACACGTTTAAGCCCCTTTTCGGCCTAGCCCTCAACCCCTTAGCTACATATGACCCGGCGCCAGAACCAGGTGCTAAGCCTTAGAGTGCTAATCACAATCGGAAGATTGGTTGGGAGTGCTTTTTCCTTTGTAAAGTGAAAACTTCTGATGCGAGATTTATGTGTTTTGAACAAATCCGCTGCAATATGAACCATAAATTTGCATAGATATAACGGCCAGCGCTAAAATATCACAGTGCCCGTCACCTCTTTTCATTACACCTCTGCTTCAATCCGCTCCGTTGATCTAGTTAGATCCCACAGTCAGCGCTTAATTGCAAAATCAAATTTCAGAGTTTCGGCCCCTGCCTTCTCCGATGCGATTAGATCTCAGCCGTTCATTCACATAGATCCAACGGCCAGGATCTACTCTACCCACCCATTTCATGCCCCACATAGGCGCTTCCCCTTTTCATCATAGTTTTCCATTGTAAAGATCCAACGGTTCTCCTTCTCCCCGCTCATCCATTTACCCGTACGCCCTCCGCTTTTTCTGTTAAATCTCCACTGTCTAATCTCTAGATCCAACGGTCGGGATCAAATCCATCGTTGGCCTTCCCCACCGTTCCACCCATGCATCTTACCTTTTTCGCGCAGAAACCCGCACCGTCCGATCACAGTGCCCTCCTCCGACAGTCGATGCTCATTTTCGCGTTTTTTTCGCGCCCGAAGGTTAACGTTCCAAAAAAATGCGAAATGGGCAGTTTTGAAATTCCACGTGTCAAGCGGCAGAGCATATCACGTTTTTTTGGGAGATTTTCAAAACCAATTCCCCTCCTTTGCCTCTGAAAGCTCTTCCAGAATATCTCTACCGTTGATCTGATCTAGATCTACGGCCAACATTTCATTGTGTTTTCTTCCATAGTGTTTCATCAGACCTCCAAAGAACTTCTTCGGGCAATCTCCACAGTTGATCTCCTCCTGAGATCCAACAACCCGCAAGTGAATCTCCCTCTGCCCTCCGAGTCCCACCATTCAAAGCCTCCGCTTTCATTGATTTTAATCATTTTTATTTGTATTTCGCCCAAAGGATTAACTTTGGTGTTTTGCACTAAAGTTAATTTATTTCGCATAACACCTCTACAACAACACCACCGGAAAATCTCGACCATCGATTATCATCTGCCAGCCTAATCCAATGGTCTAGAACCATTTTTTCACCAGGCCACTATCAGATCAGTTTCTCGCCATTCTTTCATGATTTCCACCATTTTCTCCATTGCAGCCACCACTTCCACTGTTGCGCCTCCATTTTTACACACGCCTCCACAGCATCTCCCTCCACTACCCTTGATTTCTTAACATATTGATCGTTTTTTTGTAGGGTTTACAGAGTAATAAGTTCACTCTGTCACCACAGTCACCGACACTGTGATTCAGAGCACAAAAATACCATTGGATAGCGGAAAATAGTATCAGATGACAGATTAAAGGGATTAAAGTATATTAATCAATACTTATTACATAATCCAGTGATTTAAAGGAGTTAAAGACGCAATAAATACCGGAAAAGAAGACCAAGGCCTAATCAGGCCTAAACACAAAATCAAAGAAAATCAATGGTGTTTTAGAGAAAGATAGAGACATTTGTCAGTCTAAGAAGCTTCCACCGCAGCTCCAAAAGCCAACCTCTCTAGTCACCAAAAGCTACCTACATCCTCACAGAAATCAAATAAGGCCTAGTTATTACCAGAACGAGAGATATTCGCCTAAAGACAGCTGAACAATTAATGCAAATCAAAAGAACTTATTTCTAATTGTCAGCAAAGTTATTTTAAAAGATAAAAAACAGCCCAGAAGCCAATCTTTTCGACCATTAGGCCTCAAAAAACAGAGACAAAGTTATGAAACAGAGTCATAGGTTGAGTGCATTCCTGCCTTATGTCTTGCCTGGTTTTTAAGGGCCAGGAATTGCATTGATTATGAAATTAATGATACTTGACCCCTAGAAACTCTCCCACTTCTTGATTTTCTTATAATTTCTCGTTGAGGACCACAATATAATGGTTGGTATCTGGATATCTGATTGCATGTAATAGTTTTCTGAAGCTGTCGAAGTCTTGTTTGCATTTGAAGATACATAAGCTGATATGAGCAGTTTGAAGTTGTAGAGACCCACTGGGCTTGATGATTGTAACTGGTTTGAACATCAAATACAAGCTGTTGATTTATGGGATCCTGATCTATCGTAGATGGTGATGTTTTCTTATTGTTAATAATTATCTTTCTTTGTGAATTTTCACTCTATCCACTTTCTCTGATAAAGAACAACAAATATAGAGTTAGGGTTTACTCTTAGCAGTACCCTACTGTTACTGATAAGCTCTATATCTATGTTTTCTTCCTTTGAAATTTTTTCTTAAGAGTATATTGAAAGCAAGTCAGTTTCAAAGCACTTGCCTGATCTTAGATTTCTCTTTGTGCTTATCAACTGCGTTTTCTTATAGAATATGCTGAAGGCAGGATAGGTTTGAAGTCCTTACTTGATCTTAAGCTATTCTAAGTGTTTTTTCTAAATGTTCTCTATTTAAAGTACTTCAAAGAAGGCTAGTTTCAAAGCACTTACATAATCTAGGATTACTTGTATGTTTTCTTTTAAGTGCATGCCAAAGCAGGATAGTTTCAAAGCACTTACTTGATCTTAGGCTGCTCTTTGCTCTTCACTTGTTTGTTCTTCATTTTCCTATTTGTTCCATTCCATAAAATAAACTTAAGAGATCCTTTGAAATAGATTACTTGCCCCATGGATTACTCTTGAACCTTGTTGTCCAATTAAATCCTCTTATGACTCCATAGCCCAATGGGTTAAAGCTGATTTTTGCCTATCTTATCAGCTAAATCAACCCTTCATTTGCATACACCTTCACCCTTTATTTGAACTTCCTTCACCTTCATCATGTCCTTGCCCAACCAAAAACAAACAAAAACAAAAACCCATACTCTTCATAACTAGCCTAATATCACATTTCAAGCCTTAAAGATCACATCTTTAAACACACTTATAGAGAGATCCCTCTCTGGATTCAGGAGGGCCAGATCCTAGAATCCCAAAGTGGTTCATATGTTACCTCTACGGCTTGTATTGTCAAAATTTCAAATTACAGAGACCTAACATTCTGGCGACTCCACTGATGATCAGTAGGCCTACTAATTATCTTTGTTTTCACAAGACTCCACTAAGAGACCAGTTTTCTTACAACAACATCCATTCTAAAGAAAACACCTAGGATTAATCTTCTTTGTTTGAATATAGTTTGCCTCTTGATACATACTGGCTTCAAGAACAATCCATACCAGAGCTTATCCTAATCCAAACCCCCTTGAAATAGTGGACAATCCCGATAGTATTATTAGGAAGCCTTCTTCATATAGGGACCCAACTATTGTCAGACACATTCATAGAGCTAATTCATCACCTGAGAACCTTACAGCTCTATCAGAAACTCATTTTGATTTAGACTTACCAAGAAATTCACCAAGAACTAAGTCAGTCAGTAGCTTAGATCACACAAAATTTGATCCTTCAAACAAACCCCATCATAGTGCTTGGCATATTGGTGACAGAGGAACCCCTCCATCCACACCTCGTGATATACATTTCATACAAAACTTGGGACTCCCTCACCTTAGATCTGCTCAACATTTTGTTGCTAGTCCTAGCTTTTCTGTCACTCATATACCTGTAGCTCAAGCCCATCCTTTACCTCCACAAAACATCATCATGGAAGCATGGTATGCTCCCTTGGTGTTACCACAGCCTTTAGCTCCTTTACCCAATGAATATTAGTCCAAAATTCCTCATTTCACTAGGAAAGAATCCACTATAGTCAAAACCATGTAGATAGGATGGAAGATTCCTTTGACTACATTGAAATAAAGGATGAAATAATTAAGATGAGGATCTTTGCCCAGAGTCTAGGAGGAGAAGTGAAGAAGTGGTCTAAAGGCTTACCTCCTTGCAGCATCAATGATCTCCCCTCCTTGCTCCAAACCTTTATAAACAAATGGGAAGTCAGAAGCAACCCTCTCCAAATCCTAGCAGAATATAAGAATCTTAAAAGAAATCAAGGAGAGAGTGTCCAGGACTACTCTACCAGATTTAACAGTATCTACATTGGTCTTCCGCCACACATGAAACCTCCCCAAGTGATGGCCTTAGTGAAATAACCTGAAGGCTTTGATGCTAATATGGTCTACCAGCTTAGGGAGAGAGATTATAACAAATTGGAAGAGATGCAGAAAGGAGCAGTGAGTGTTGAGGAAAACTTGATTGAGAAAAAAGCTAGGATGAGGGCTGAGAAAAGGATAACCTATAGGGCTGACAACATAGCTTCTTCATCAGATTCCAAATATTATAGTCTAGCCAAAAAATGGAGATAATGGAAAGAATGATGGAGAAATTTTTCATCCAAGCGACTAATCAGAATAGAAACCAAAACCAAAACCAGAGCTAGAACTTTAGGAGAAACAACCCCCCGAATAGACAAAGAGACTCTGATCAAAAAGTCATCCCTCCATTCCAAGAGAATTTCCTTGATGAGGATGAAGGAATAATAGAAGAGTCAGAGGGAGCTACCATGAATATGGTAGAAGTGGATGAACAAGATCACACCCTTTCCACAGAAGATGATCAGACCTCATATTCACATTGGAATGAGGAAGGGTTGGAAACTGAGGACTATAGGTTAGGATTCGAAAATGCCATCATGCATGTCCGAGAACAATATTACCTCAGAAGCAAAAAGAACACAGATAATTCCAAACCAAAAGCTTCTAAAATCACCATCAAGAAAATACCTGAAAGGATTCCTAAAGTGACTGCTGAAAGCAGTAAATCAGTAGCTAAGAATTCTGGTAAAAACAAAGATAAGGACATCCAAACCAGTGACAAATCAAGTTAAGAATCTAGCAGCACTAGCATTGCAGCTAATGCTCCTGATAAAATAGTTTCAAACATTGTACATACTGAAAATAAGCAAGCTAATCTTGCTAATAAAATGGTGCCCAACAAGACAGAATTAAACCTCTCAAATAGTCAGTCTCCTTTCAGCTTGGAGAGTGAAATAGCCAAAATTAAAATTTCTGTCCCTATCACTGAGTTGGCCACCCAAGATGTATATAAGATTCAAATTTTGAAAGCTTTAAACTTAGAAGAAAACAGTGACACTGTCAATTTAAACGATGATCAACCAGCTCTCTTGTTTGGCCCAAAGATTGAAGGGAAATTTCAAGAAGGGGTAGTACCTCCTTTCTATGTCAGCCTCAATATCCATGACAAAATCCTACATAATGCTATGCATGACTCTAGAGCTTCACACAACCTAATGCCAAAGGTGATAATGGAAAGGCTAGGCCTAGAGATAACCAAACCTTATAAGGATTTATATTATTTTGACTCTATTAGAGTGAAGTATCTAAGCCTAATCAAAGATCTTTGTGTGAATTTGACTCAAATCCCAGCCAAATTCATAGTCATGGATGTTTTGGTGGCTGATGTACCTCCTAATTATGTCATGTTGTTGTCAAGATCATGGGGTGCCAAGCTGCAAGGTACAATGCAAATGGATGGGACATATGCCACTATCCATGTCTTTAGCCAGCTTAGAAGACTATATAGAGAGGCACACATGAAATTCATGGTTAGTAGCCCAGAAAAGCCTGAGAATTCTCCTCTTTACTCTGTCCATACTGATATGGAATCTTTTATCCTATACAATGATGAATTTATAAATAAGCCAGAGCTAGAAGACAGAAATTCAGAAAACCAATTAGAGGCCCCAAATCTAGACATAATGGAAGTTCTAGATATAGAGGAAAATGAGAGAGAAACCTTTAAACAGTGTGCTGAAACAAAAAACCAGAGTGAACAAAGCCAAGAGTGCAAACAACAGATTACCCATCACTCTGAACTCCATGAAAATCCTAAAGAACAAGATACATCACAACATGGTGCAGATCTCAGAATACAACATAATGGTGAATGTGGCATTAAGGATGAAAATGATGTAAATCCTACAAACAATACCTTATGGTGCATGAAATTTGATGGGTCTTGCACTAAGAAGAATGCAGGAGCTGGGGTATGGTTGTGCAATACTGAAAACAATCATACTGAGAGCCATGCCTTCAAGCTAGACTTTAAGTGCACAAACAAAATTGCAGAGTATGAGGCTCTCATCCTAGGATTGCATCAATTGAAAAAACTAGAAGCCAAGAGAATAGTTGTCTAGGAGGACTCAGAATTAGTCAAAAAACAGCTAAATGGAGAGTATACGACAAAGCACCCTAGATTAAGGGCATACAGAAACAATGTCGTGGATTTTCTGAAAACATTTGTAGAGTATGAGCTCGTGTTTGTTCCTAGGAGTCAAAACATAATTGCAAATTGATTGGCCTGCGCTGCTAGTTCATAACATAAAAAACCTAGTGACAAACAGACCATCATTCAAACAAAATATAGACTTGCAGTGCTAGATAATGAGAAATATTGGCAGGTCTTTGAGGGTGACAAAAAAATAGAGGATTTCTTGCTCTGCGGGAATGAATTTGAGATACCTGGTTCAGACTCTAAATCTGATGAAAAATGTTTAGATGAAGAGCCTCCTGATGAAGAAAAACCATCCCTCAATGCAGAAATAGACATGTTAACCAGAGAATTTGAAAAACAGACTGAATAATACATGAAAACAGAAAAAGAAGACATGGAGGTGCTGCAATCCAAAAACAAAAGCATACCTATAGGATTGGCACCCTTAGAGGACCTTTTTCGATTTCAATGATGTGGCAAAGAAACCCACGATAGAACACACTGAATCAGATGTTGAATAATGCAACATAGGCAGCAAAGATAAGCCTAAAATGATTAAATTATCCAAGTATTTGCCTGCCCATATCAAACAAAAATACATTGATCTATTCAAAGAGTTTGTTGATGTGTTTTCCTGGAGCTATGAGGACTTAAAAGCCTATCACACAGAAATAATCCAACATAAGATCCCATTGAAAGAAAACCAAAAACCCTTTAGGCAAAAGCTACGTAGAATCAACCTAGTACAACCACCTCTAGTGGAAAAGGAAATCAAGAAAATGTATGAGGCAGGAATCATGGTCCCTATTAGGTTCTCTGATTGGGTATCCAACCTTGTAGCTGTGAGGAAAAAGACAGGAGAAATCAGATTGTGCATTGATTTCAGAAACCTTAACAGAGCCTCCCTAAAAGACAATTACCCTTTACCCAAAATGGAACACATCCTACACAGAGTAGTTGGTTCAAAGAGGATTTCTCTATTAGATGGATTTTCAGGGTATAACCAGGTTTTAGTACTCCCAGAAGATCAACTCAAGACAGCTTTCACCACTCCTTGGGGCACTTTAATGTATGTGAAAATGCCTTTTGGATTAATGAATGTTGGGGCTACTTTTCAAAGGGCCATGGACATTGCATTTTCAGAAGAAATAGGGCACTTCATTGTAATATACCTTGATGACATAACATTTTATTCCAAAATTGACGAGGAGCACCTTAAACATCTGAGAAAGGTCTTTCAAAAGTGCAGAAGGTTTGGGCTATCTTTAAATCCCAAAAAGACAGTGTCTGGCCTACAAGAAGGTAAACTTCTCAGCCATATTATATCAGAAAAAGGGGTTAAAATAGATCCAAAAAGATTTTAGGGTATACTACAGATTAGCCACCTGAGGAACATAAAATAATTGCAGTCCTTCATTGGGAATATTAACTTCTTAAGGAGGTTTATTCCCAACTTATCAGATCTCCTTAGAAACATGACTAATATGCCCAAGAAAGAAGTGGGATGTAAGTGGACTGCAGGAGCCAAAAAGTCCTTTGAATTGGTAAAACATGCACTCACCCGAGCACCAGTGCTAATCAACCCAGATTTCACCAAAGATTTCCTCATTTTCTCCTTTGCATCATGTTGGGGTTCCCACGTTTTGGCCAAATTGGTATGGATTCTGCGTTCTTGGTTGAATTATTAATTCTATGCGAGGTCTATATCTCTATGTTTAATAACAAGTGCTCATAGTGTGTGTAGAGGAGGACTGTAAAATATCCCTATCGCCCTTGAGAAACTATGTGTGAAGGGTCGTGGAAATTCCCTGCATACAAGAAAGAACTCGGTGTTGTTGAGTAATTGTAGCGAGGATGAATGCCAGTGGTTGAACCAAAAGCAATTGAATATGTTGGAATTAATATCAAAATGACTCGACCTTGGAGTGAGCAAGAAAGGTCCACGTGAGGGCTGTTAAATCTTGTGTGGGAGTGTATTCCCGAAACCCTTGAGCCTGCGCTTCCCGTAGACAGACTGATACGCATTTATTTTTTAAGAAGGTGAATTCGATGGTTGGAGAATCGTGGTGGAGCCACAGAGTCACTTTAACTCTGTCGAAAGGTTGGGAGACAGGGTAGAGTAATGGAACTATGCTTGACGGAGCCTTGAGCGAAAGCTGAGTGGAACCTTGAAGGAGAGAACCGGATCGCGGAAGGACGTGGAACCTTGCAGAAGTGAACAGTAAAGGTGAGTTTCCGGTTTTTATCACACCGCCTTCGTAGAGTAAGCAGTATTTTAGAATTGGGAGCGATTCCATAGAGCGGCTGACACGTGGCATAAGGCGGTTCCCCAAAAACCGCCCCATCGCACATTATCGTTCATGCAAGTAACTCGTGCGATATCCGTTGGATCGTCAAGGCCGGTGCGACGTGTTGTCCACCATTGGATGTGGAAGGGTGTCAACATTCGGGCCCATGCATACGTATGTGTTGATCATTGTTAAGGGTTGCGGGTTTAACTAAGTTATGGCATTGTGATTTAAGCGCGTAGTTAAAAGGCAGGCTCCGTTATAATATGTGACAAGAGTGTGTGTATAAATTTTATATATGCACTTGCTTGGATTGAGTCGAACTCTGTCAGGCTGAGAAACTTAGGGTTATCGGGTCATTAAAGATTTTTTTCATATCTGTAGGTTGGTTTGGTGTATAAAAGTCAAACTTCGGGGAACGATATGTTGTGGGCTCAACTGTTAACTATAGTGAGTTCTATACGTATTGTGGGTTGCCCCATAATCCCGATTTGAGTTAAAACGATTGCTGGGTTTCATTTAGAAGGGCATATTGTATACCTTAGGAGGTTCCTAACCTTGATTACAAGAAGTGTCCGAATGTGTTGAAACTTCCCAGATTTAAATTTATCTGGGTAAAACATTGGAGAATGCATCGCAATTATATATACATAGAGTGATAATGAGGGAATAGTGAGGATTTTCGCCATCATTACCAGTGGAGTCTTTGATCTTTACGGAACTATGGAGTCGCCAGGTGGAAGGTTTGGGATGTTTCTAGGAGGTACACTATCCACCACAATGCTTATGTAATGCCCCTTTTCAAGGATATACTGAAAACACAGCAAACTCTAACCAGAGATGGACTGGGAGGGCTTTTACCAGATATTTCACCTTTGAAAGAGAGTGAGATCTGGAGGCTATCTGGCCCTTTCCAGACTCTGTCTAAGAGTGTGGGAGAGACACAACAAGTGGTGCAGAAAGTGAATTGCGAGTGGAAGTGTTTCACTGCCAACCTAACAAGAGATTGTTGGTTTTCTGAGGCTCTTGTGATGTAGTAAGAGGGAAAATACTCAGAAATTCCCCAGCGGAGTCGCCATTATGTTGGGGTTCCCATGTTTTTTCTAGATTTTCAAGACCAAAAGATGAGAAAACATCAGAACCACTTTCAGACCTCAGGATCTAGCCCTCTTGGGTCCAGAGAGGGATCTCTCTATATAGGCAATGTTTTTATGTCTTTGAAGCTCTATGTTAAGATATTAGGCTAGTTATAGGCACGGGGTATGTTTGTTTGATTTTAGTTTGGTTTTTGGGAATCAGGAAAGAAGGGTTCAGTATAAGACAAGGCTGTATAAAGAGGATTCTAGGCAAAGGAGGAGAAATTTCAGAGAGCACTCAGGACCATTAGGCAATGGAGTCAGGAAATGGTTTACACACTATCCAATATGCAGGCTTTCAGTTGGGCTAGTCATCTAAAGCATTGGATCTTAAAGTTGATAGTGGGGCATGGAAAGACAAGAGAGAAGGTGAAAGCAAGGAAACCTCCAAGGTGACCTTTCAGGAATCAGATCCAGGGACAGGACATGCCATTGGACAACCTGTGATCCAAGACCTAAAAGGGTTAACTCTTCAGACAAGGAAACATTAAAGATTTAGAACACAAGCTGAAAATTTGAGATTAGAGAGAGACTTTGAACTCTCAATGCTTCAGCCTCCAGCTTAAGGGAACCTATAAAGGTTTAATTAATTGAAAAGGACCTTGGAGAGACAGAGACAGAGTTATAAACTCCCAGTATCCCAATTCATTCAATTAAAACCTAACAAGAACATCTAAGAACAGATTCATTAATTCACACATCATCTAGTAGTATATATTTGACCACTACACTGGTTAAATTAGCTTAAAATCAATCCTCAGATAACACATATAGCAGAAAACATTGAAGGCAGGGAGAGAAAAAACATAGGGTACCTAACAAGGGTAAATCCTATGTCAGATTTCTGATGCGTGCCAGAAGCACTGAAATGTGATGATATACAAAGGAAAATCAAGACAAAGTAAGAGAAACATCACTGCTGCTTTAAATCGGGATCCAAAGAAATGTGCTTGTCATATTAAAGAGCAACACCAGTCATGTACAACATTTCCCACAACTTGATATTCAGTCTGAAACATCTTCCTTAGCCTATCTTACAACTTTACATAGAGCACTATGTCTCAAGAGAAACAGCTTACAGTTCGCAGATATCCGATCAACAACCTTTACAATGTTCTCTCATGAGTTTTTATATCAGAAAGAGGGGCAGAGGAGGTAGATGAAACACTAAATGAAAAATTAAACAGAGTAGGAGCAGTGGGTCAAAACCCATTCTGTTTTAATGTCTATGCATTGAACTTATGTACTCTTTGGGTGAAAGAGTGGTCTTTGACAAGCTGAAATTTACTCCAGGTATGCTTATGATGTACTCTCGGCTGTAGTACTCTACAGTACTATGGTGGATAAACAAAAGACAGATACAAACTATGAGGTCTGCCATAATATGTAACAAATTCTCTGGTAGCATTAGGACTGTGGTCAGGGTGGAGATCTTCTCTGGAACACGACACAGAATGAAAGCAGTATGGGTACTTCGTCCTTTCATGGGAAAGAACATTTTGCTGATGGTGACACTGGTATATCGTTTTCTATGCCCTAGGTCCTATCGGGACCTCTATGTTAGTCTCTAGGTATTCAATTTGGTACATTCATCTTTTAAACATTGAATTAAGGCTTAAAAAATCTTCAATCAGCGGCCTTAAATCCTTTGATCCTTCACTGATACTCTTTGCCGCTCCATTACTGTCTCTGTCTGTGAAAAATCGAGTTTTAATGGTGATGGGGAGGTTTTGCAGAGTTGAACTCTGCCCACTCAATGGAGAATCATGTTCTAACACCTTCCTAGAAATTTCTTTGTAAAATCAAGCTCTGAACCCAGCTTCTCTGTGCTTTGTGTCACTAAAACAGTGACCATGAATCTTGACATTTCCGCCTGCCTGTAACCCTGCAAAACACATAAACATGTTAAGAAAACCATGCATGGGGAGGGTGGATGCAGTGGAGGACTGGAGGACAGGTGGCGGAACTATGGAGGGTTGCGCGCGGATCATTCGATCATCGCATGGGGCGATGATCAACGGCGGAAGATAAACGATGGAAGGGTTTTGGAAATCGGGCGGAATACAAAAGAAATGGGACAAATCCACGAAGGTGGGTGACGTGGAGCTCCGGCGGTGGGACCCGGTCCTGGGCGGGGGCAAGGATTTGATCCGGACCCTCCAATCTCAGGCAAATATTGACAGCTGCAATTGCATCGGAGGGAGACTGATGATAGGTCATGGGTTCTATTTTGCTCTGGTTATCTCCCGAGCATCTTTGGTATGCGATCACCGTTAGATGGCCCACCTCAGATCAGACGGCGCACGTGCATATCGTGTTGGGTCTACCATCAAACTTTAACGTGCGATGAGGGCGGGTTTGCAAAACAGCCCAAAGCCACATGTCAGCCTATGGCGTTGATCACTGCTGATCGGAAAAACCCACCCTCCTTCCAAAAGCGGTGCAATAAAAATTGCCCGTTTTGTACAGTGCTATTGCGGGGACCACCGGGGTGCGTGAAATGTAGGTCATCGATCTGCGGATCATATGGACGGTTGATATGCGATTGGAGGGGTGAATGGAAGGGCCACCGACGTGATGATATTTGTGAAGACCGTCGGATCTGTATAGATCGACGACGGGTATTGCACCCGACCATTGATATGATAAGCACGCTACGGGCTAGCACCTGGTTTAGCGCTCGGGTCATGTCGGGAAAGGGTTGAGGGGGCTGGCCGAAGGGGGCTAAGCCTGATATATGAAGAATATGGGTTTTTTGGCCCGTTTTCAACGCAATTTAAGGCCAAAAAGGGATAACGATAGAGGGAAAAAGGGGTTATTTGGCCAAAAAAACGGTATCTGTGAGGTTTAGGAGGGATTTGGGATGATTTAGAGGAATTAAGGGAGGGAAAAGGAGAGGAAAACAAAGGCTTTTAAACTAGGAACAGCAATGAGGATTTTTCAAAGGACCCAGGCACAGGGAGGCTTCAAGGATGATGTGTTTTCAGGGGAGATGCATTCCTTGAAGGCTCAAAAAACCATTTAGTGCCTTGTTTTCTTGTCAAAAAATTCATAGGGGGCTAACAGTGGCTCCACATGGGGATGGCTTCTTCTTGAAGGAGTCAAGAATTCAGAAAATGATCTTTGGTGTAGGCCAGATGCCTACTGCTTGTACCACTTTCTTTCCTTTGACTTTAGTTGTTGCAAACATGATGGACATATTAATCAACAAAAAAGACACCCCAAAAAATCTATGTACCCATCCTACAATCCTTGCATTTTTTCTTCAAGGTGCATTTGGACTAGCAGACCCTTTTCATCATCAATTTTTACAAACAGGAAAATAAACCTACTCTATTTCTACCCTTATTTCTCCATGAGACCAGATTAAACTGTTGGCCTCATATGTTTCTCTACCTAATCTAATATCTGCTGGGATTAAATTGTTCAGCAGATTTCTTCTCTACATTCTACAACAGAAATTTAAAACAGTCAAACTAGGATTAGACAGTCCAGTTTGTTGTGGATCCAAGGCATAAGGCAAATCGCTCTTGGACTAAAACTTTGCCGAAACTGAAAAAAAAATCTGGAAGGCTTGAAATCTGAAATTTTGAAGCATCCTTCTTGTCTTTGTGACTCAAGTTCTGAGCTTGTTAGAGTCACCTTCTTCTTCATTTCAGCTTTGGTTTTGGGCTTGTTAGAGCTGATTCTTCTTCCTTAATTGCTGGTTCAGATTTTGGTCATGTTAGAACCAAATGTCTTTACTCCTTTTGGCTTAGGCTTTGATCATGTTAGATCCAATATTTATACTTTGGAGGTTCATGTTTTGGATATGTCTGAACCTCTCCTTCTCTCTTTTTTGGAACATTTTCTCTTTTTCTTTGAAAACAAAACACAGCAATGGTATTTACAATGGAAATGGAAACTGGAAATTAGAAATCATCAGTAGTAATGTTTGAGCATCCTGCCATTGACAAGACCCCCAAACAGCTTTGTACCATCTAACTCCTGCAGAAAAAAGGCATTTAGACCAAAAATGGCCTGGATTATGTATGGACCCTGCCACAAACTATCAATTTTGCCGTGCTTTCCTTTGTCTTCTCGCCTTGAATCCCACTTCAGAACTTTATCTCCAATTTTGAAGTCAGAAATTTTGGTTCTCTTATCGAACAACTTCTTTTTTATATTTTCTTGGACCTTCAGGGCTCTGTTATAGACCTCTTCCCTTGTTTGTTAGAGATGAATTATTTGGTTTATCCTCCTCACCATGTTGTCTTCCTCTGTCTGGATTTCTTGGACAAGTTTAATCACTAGTACCCCAAGGCTGGTAGGAAACACTGCCTCTGTTCCATAGACAAGCTGATATGGTGACATGCCAATGGATTTCTTCATAGTGAGCCTATCAGCCCACAAAGCATGCACCAACTTGTTGTGCCAGGACTTCTTGTTCTCTTCAAACAACTTTTTGATAATGGTCACCAATATTTTGTTTGATGATTCAGCTAACCCATTACCTTGTGGGTAATAAGCAGTTGAATGACCATGTGTTATTCGATACCTATGACAAAAATCAACCATTTTCTTGGATCCAAAAGCAACAGCATTATCAGTGATTATTTTTCTTGGGTAGCCAAACCGAGAGAGGATGTAGTCTTCTAGGAACCTAATGATGATTGAATTTGTGTCATTCCTAGAAGGTATGGCCTCTATCCACTTAGTGAAGTAGTATGTGGCTGTTAAGATCCACTTGTGTTGTGCAGAAGAAGCAGGGTGTATTTCTCCAATGAAATCTAGGCCCCATTGCATAAAGGGACCTTCAACCGTGATGGGTTGTAAAGGTAAAGGGAGGAGCTTCTTTTTGCCTTCAAAAATATGGCATTTATGGCAGGAAATTATCATCTTATGGATGTCATTGAAAATTTTAGGCCAATAATAGCCAGATCTGAGTATTTTGTTAGCAGTGGCTTTCCAATTCAGGTGGCCTCCACACTCTCCTGCATGGAACTCGTGTTTAATCCTCTCTGCTTCAGTCTCAGGAAAAAATTTAAGCAATAGGCCATTTGTATTTTTCCAGTATAAACATTCATTCAGTATGCAATAGTTTCTAGCTTTCAGCTTTAGGAATCTGGCCTTAGTATTTGATAGTTCAGGAGGGGCACTGAGGTTTGTGAGAACATACAGGATATCAGAGTACCAAGGAGAGTTTCGAAACTACTCCTCAATAGTTGGGTCAGGCAATCCTTCCTTCTCATCCAAGGCATCCACCATGTTTATGTCAAGGGCTTGCAAATTTGATTCAGCCATTAGTTGAGCTAAGCCCTAACCCTTGATCAGTCTTGTGGGTTTTATCTCAAGGTCATATTCTAAGATTACAGCAATCAATTTTCCCCTCTTCCCATCTGGGTCTTGGGACAAGATGTCTTTAACCACTATTTTTGGCACGTAAGCTATGGTGTGGGAATGTAGTATGTACACCCTAAAGTCCTTCAAGGCCTTGACCAAGGCATAGGCCTGTTTTTCCATTATGTTATATTTCAAGGGTGCATCCCTTAGAGCCTTGCTGAAGAAATCAATAGGCTATTCCATTCCCTCTGGATTTTTTTGCAGTATAACTGTAGCCACTGTATGCTTAGAGGCAAATGAAAATATCAGAAAATCTTTTGAGAAATCGGGGTTGATTAGGACAGGAGCCCGGGTGATTGCAAGTTTAACTGATTCAAAATATTTTTTAGCCTCAACAGTCCACTTAACTCCTACACCTTTCTTCAGCATGTCAGTCATATTCCTGAGGTGTTCAGCTAAGTTGGGAATAAACCTCCTTAAGAAGTTAATTTTCCCAATGAAGGACTGTAACTCTTTAATTTTTCTCGGGTGTGTGATTTATAGCATTCCCTCAACTCTTTGTGGGTCTATCCTAATTTCCTTCTCATATATAATGTGGGCGAGAAGCTTACCTTCTTGCAACCCAAATATAGTCTTCTTAGGATTCAATGACAGACCGAACTTCCTACATTTTTCAAAAACTCTTCTCAGATGTTTTAGGTGTTCCTCATCAGTCTTGGAGTAGACTGTTATGTCATCTAGGTAGATGACAATGAAGTGCCCTATTTCCTCCGAAAAGGCTATGTCCATTGCTTGTTGGAAGGTTGCACCAGCGTTCATCAGTCCAAAGGGCATTTTTACATACATGAAGGTGCCCCATGGATTGGTGAAAGCGGTCTTGAATTGGTCTTCTGGGAGTACTAAAACTTGGTTGTAACCTGAAAAAATGTCTAACAGGGAGATCCTTTTTGAGCCTACTACTCTCTGAAGAATGTGTTCCATTTTTGGTAACGGGTAGTTGTCCTTAAGTGAGGCTCTGTTAAGGTTCCTGAAATCTATGCACAGTCTGATCTCACCTGTTTTCTTTCTCACAACTACAAGGTTTGAGACCCAATCAGAGAATCTCACAGGTACTATTATTCCTACTTCCTACATCTTTTTAATCTCTTTTTCAACTGCAGGCAATTGTTTTGAGTTAATCCTGCGAAGTTTATGTCTGAAGGGTTTCTGATTTTCTTTCAAAGGTATTTTGTGCTTTATAACATTTGTGTAGTAGGCTTTCAAGTCCTCATAGTTCCAGGCAAACACGTCGATGAATTCTTTGAATAGGTAAATGTATTTATTTTTCATGTTTGCAGGTAGGGACTTAGCCAACTTAATCATATTAGGCTTATCCTCAGTGCCTATGTTGCATTCATCGACATCAGAGTCTGAATGTTCTACAGTGGGCTTTTTCGCTGCATCAACGAAGTTGAAAAGATCCTCTAAAGGTGCCAGAACTCGGGGTATGTTCTTATCTTTGTCCTGCATCACCTCTACTTCCTCATTATCTGTGTTTTCACAATCTTTGTTTGGATTTCCAATCCATTCGTTTAAAGTGTTTATTTCTATGTTACAGGGTGTTTCTTCCTCATCTGAGGGCTCTTCACTTAGGCATCTATCATCGGACTTCGAGTCTGACTCAGAGAAATCAAACTCGTTCCTTCCTATCATGAAGTCCTCAATATGCTTATCGCCCTCAAAGACCTGCCAATATTTTTCGTAATCCAGCACTGCAGGTCTGAATTTGGTCTGAATGAAGATTTTTTGATCACTGGGAGGCTTGTGATATGAACTAGCTATACAGGCTAATCCATTTGTAATTACATTCCGACTCCTAGGAATAAACACCAGTTCATATTCTATAAAGTTTTTCAGGAAATCCATGGCGTCATTCCTATATTCTCTCAACCTAGGGTGTTTCGCTGTATACTCACCGTTTACTTGTTTTATGATCATCTTAGAGTCTCCATGCACAGATATCATATGGGCTCCTAATTTTTTCAATAGATTCAAGCCTAGGATAAGAGCCTCGTACTCTGCGATATTATTCGTACATTTGAAGTTCAAGTTGAAGGCATGAATCTCTGCATAGTCACTCTCTGTGTTATGTAACCACACTCCTGCTCCTGTAGTCCTCCTAGTACAGGACCCATCAAAATTTATTTCCCATAAAGGTTCGCTCTCAGGCTTAACATCGTTTCGTTCTTCATGTGGTGCGTGAGCTTGTGAGGGGTGATTAGCTAGCTGATTACATTATGTTTCTTGTTTACTCAGATTTTCATTTTCAGTGCACTACCCACATGTCTCAACATCATTTCCTTCTAAGTCCAGAGTGGCCATTATGTTGAAATCTATAGGCATCATCTCATGTTCCATGATTGTGCTTTCCAGTGTTGGATCCTCTAAGGATTTATCATTGCAAAGGATAAAGGAGTCCAGATCTGTGTGCATAGAGTACAGAGGTGAATTTTCAGGCTTTTCAGGGCTTCTAACCAGGAACTTCATTTGTGCCTCTCTATACAGCCTCCTAAGCTGGCAAAAGACAGGGATTGTGGCATATGCCCCATCCATCCACATTGTACCTAGCAGCTTGGCTCCCCATGACCTTGATAGTAACATGCCATACTTAGGTGGCACATCTGCCACCACAACATCCATGACCATGCATTTGGTTGGGATCTGGGTTAAGTTCACACATAAATCTTTGATCAGGCCAAGACACTTTACCCTGCTAGAGTCAAACAAATATAAATCTTTGTAGGTTCGGGTTATGTCTAGGCCTAACCTCTCCATAACTACCTTAGGCATTAGGTTGTGTGATTCCCCAGAGTCATGCATTGCATTGTGAAGGATCTTATCATGGATATTGAGACTGATATAAAAAGGAGGTACTACCCCTTCTTGAAACTTCCCCTCTATCTTTGGACCAAATAGAAGGGCTAGTTGATCATCACTCAGATTGACAGTGTTACTGTTTTCAACTAGATTTAAATTTTTCAAAATTTGGACTTTATATACATCTTGAGTGGGCAGCTCAAAGAGTGGGACAGAGATTTTAATTTTTGCAATCTCACTCTCCAAATTGAAATTGGACTGAATCTTTGGAATGTTCAACTCTGTTTGGTTAGCCACCACCTTGGTGGTAGAATCAGTGTGTTGATCTTCATTATGTACAGGATTAGGAACTGTTTTATCAGGAGCACTAACTGCAGTGCTAGTGTTGCTAGTTGGTTGAATCCATTTATCAGTGTTTTGGTTGTCTTTTTCTTTGTTCTTCCCAGAACTCTGAGCTGCTGATTTTTTACTTTCAGCAGTTACTTTAGAAGCTTTCTCAGGCCTTTTCTTGATGGTAACTTTAGAAGCTTGGGGTTTGGAATTTTCTAAGCTCTTTTTGCTTCTAAGTTCATACTGTTCTCTGACCTGCATGATGACATTTTAAAACCCTAGCCTGTAATCCTCAGATTCTAATCCTTCCTCATCCCAATATGAGGGTGAGGGCTAATCTTCCTCTGTGGAACAGTTGTGGATTGAGTTATCTATTTCTAACATATTTATTATGTTCTCCTCAGACTCTTCTATTATCCCCTCATCTTCATCAAGGAAGTTCTCTTGAAATGGGGGTATAACTTGTTGATCTGATTCTCTTTGTCTATTGGGAGTGGTATTGTTCCTTCTAAAGTTCTGGTTCTGGTTATGATTTTGGTTTCTGTTCTGATTACTAACTGTGACAACCATTTTTTCCATCATTTGTTGTAGCTTTTCCATGTGTTTAGATAGACAGTCATAATCGGGGTCAGATGTGGAAGCTACAGTGTCATCTCTATATGTCACCCTCCTTTCAGCCCTCATTCTGGCTTTCTTCTCAATCAGGTTAGCCTCTACACTCACTGCTCCCTTTTTCATGTCTTCCAATGTGTTGTAATCTCTCTCCCTAAGCTGGTAGGCCATGTCAGCATCAAAGCCTTTAGGGCATTTCACTAAATCCATACCTTGGGGATGTTTCATGTGTGGAGGAAGAGCATTATAAATGCTGTTAAACATTGTAGAGTAGTCATGGACACTCTCTCCTATGTTCCTTTTCAGGTTCTTGTATTCTGCTAAGATTTGGAGAGGGTTGGCCTTAACTTCCCATTTATTTATGAAGGTCTAGTATAAGGAGGGTAGATCTTGTATGCTGTTAGGAGGTAGTCCCTTAAACCATTTCTTCACATCACCTCCTAAGCTTTGGGCAAAGATTCTCATTTTGATTGTATCATCATCTATATCCATGTAGTCAAAAGAGTCCTCCATCCTATCTACATGGTGCTGAGCTGTGGTAGACTCATTTGCAGTGAAGTGTGGGATCTTTGATTGATAATCGTTGGGTAGGGGCACTAGAGGCTGGGGTAAAACCAGCGGTGCATACCAGGCTGCCATGATGGTATTTTGAGGAGGTAAGGGGTTGGATTGAGCAGTTGGTATATGGATGGCAGGGATACTAGGACCAGGAGAAGTCTGTTGAGCAGATTTAGGGTGGCAGAGCCCCAAGTTTTGAATGAAATGAATATCAGGAGGTGTAGATGGGGGGGTCTCTCTGTCCCTAATGTGTTTACCACTTTGAGGTGGTGAACCAGGAAGCTCAAGGTCTGGCTGGTCTAGAGCATTGAATGACGTAGTTCTAGGTACACTGTTTTGAGAGTCTAGGTCAAAAGGTGGGTCTGATAGAGCTGCAAAATCTTTCGATGCAGAGTTAGCTCTATGGATATGACTGGAAATAGTTGGTCTTTTAGGTGTAGGAGACTTCTTGAGGATGCTCTCAGGGTTATCAATTATTCCAAGTGGGTTTGGGTTGGGATAAGCTCTTGTGTGAATGGTTCTTGAAGCCAGAATGTTGTCTTTGGATCAAGAAACTTAATCCTACTCGCCACTTCTATTAGGGTTGATGTTGTTATGGAAGCTGGTCTCCCAGTGGAGTCTTATGTACAACCAAGATAATCAGTAGGCCTACTGATTACCTGATGCAGGGGCATTAGGCTCAAAAGTTACTTTGTACATAAGTAGACATAGGGGGTCCCATGTTCTTTAAATTTCTAGTAAACATTAATATTTTGAATAAATTTGGTAGGGAATTGTAATTGTTCTCAAGACATTTTGAGAACATGAGAAATTGGTTAAGATAGGAATACGAAGGGTCAGTTTAGGGTCATTTCAGTTATTGAGTCTAATTTTAGGAATTGGGAATGCTAAGAGTTGTTGAAATGTTTAGAGACCTAAATCGATTCAGGTCATCCTTGTGGTATAAATGTAATCATGTAGAGTTAGAGAGTTAGAGAACTTCTTCAGCAACAGAGTAGGAGGATAATGGCCACTGAACTGAATATTTGGCCTGTCATGAAATTGTAGCGATTGCCTTTGAGATTGATCGCCTGTATGTATATATATATATATATATGTTTATGGAGAATTGTTTATAAGTTCCATGTGTGACTTCATGTCTTCTTGGTCGAATTACATGGGGAACAGTTGAATTCTGAGATTTAGTATGGATTATGCGTTCTTGGTTGAACTAGTAATTTTGTGCAAGGTCTATATCTCTGTTTTTAATAGCAAGTGCATGTAGTCTGTGTAGAGGAGGACTGTAAAATATCCCTCTCACCCTTGAGAAACTGTGTGTGAAGGGTTGTGGAAATTCCCTGCATACAAGAAAGAACTCAGTGTTGTTGAGTAATTGTAACGAGGATGAATGCCAATGGTCGAACCAGAAGCAATTGAATATGTTGGAAT
Source organism: Pinus albicaulis (assembly GCA_034641835.2). Taxonomy (NCBI): domain Eukaryota; kingdom Viridiplantae; phylum Streptophyta; class Pinopsida; order Pinales; family Pinaceae; genus Pinus; species Pinus albicaulis. Next base: position 779,488,838 of record CM076575.1, on the reverse strand, counting down.
TAATATCACAATGACTCGACCTTGGAGTGAGCAAGAAAGGTCCGCATGAGGGCTGTTAAATCCTGTGTGGGAGTGTATTCCCGGAACCCTTGAGCTTGTACTTCCCATAGACAGACTGATACGCATTTATTTTGTAAGAAGGTGAATTCGGAGGTTGGAGAATCGTGGTGGAGCCACAGAGTCACTTTAACTCTATCGAAAGGTTGGGAGACGGCGCAAAGTAATGGAACTGTGCTTGACGGAGCCTTGAGCGAAAGCTGAGCAGAACCTTGAAGGCGAGAACCAGATCGCACAAGGACGTGGAACCTTGTAGGAGTGAACAGTAAAGGCAGGTTTCCGGTTTTGATCGCACCACCTTCATAGGGTAAGCGGTATTTTAGAATTGGGAGAGATTCCATAGAACGGCTGACACGTGGCATAAGGCGGAACCCCAAAAACCGCCCCATCATGCATTATCGTTCATGCAAGTAACTTGTGTGATATCTGTTGGATCGTCAAGGCTAGTGTGATGTGTTGTCTGCACGTTGGATGTGGAAGGGTGTCAGCATTGGGGCCCATGCATACATATGTGTTGATCATTGTTAAGGGTTGCGGGTTTAAATAAGGTATGGCATTGTGATTTAAGCGCGTAGTTAAAAGGCAGGCTCCGTTATAATATGTGACAAGAGTGTGTGTATAAATTTTATATATGCACTTGCTTGGGTTGAGTCAAACTTCGTCGGGCTGAGAACCTTAGGGCTATCGGGTCATTAAAGATTGATTTCATATCTGTAGGTTGGTTTGGTGTATAAAATCCAAACGTCGGGGAACGATATGTTGTGGGCTCAACTGTTAACTATAGTGAGTTCTATACGTATTGTGGGTTGCCCCATAATCCCGAGTTGAGTTAAAACGATTGTTGGGTTTCATTTAGAAGGGCATATTGTATACCTTAGGAGGTTCCTAACCTTGATTACAGGAAGTGTCTGAATGTGTTGAAACTGCCTAGATTTAAATTTATTTGGGTAAACCATTGGAGAATGCATTGAAATTATATATACATAGAGTGATAATGAGGGAATAGTGAGGATTTCCGCCATCAAGTGGTATCAAAGCTTCAAGAATAGCTCTTTTTGAAAAGTCCAAGTTTGGTGAATGCAAGGAAACCAGACTTGTGGAAACTGATAAGATTGCAGCCTACAGAGATACAATGAAGGTGATTGCAGAATTGCAGAGTCCAATTGGAGGACAAGAGTTTTGAAGACTGCAAATTTGAAGAAGGAAGATCAGGCAGCAAGGATACACAGAATCATAGTGAACATGATTTGCAGAGTGAGTGGATGACAGGATCATGATCTTGCAGGTAATTAAATTGATTTGGAATTGCAGAATTATGGTTGTGGAAAATTAAAGACAGAGCTTGATAGTGGAGGCAGTGAGCCTCGTATTTAGCTAGAGGCTGGATAAGGAGGACAATTGCAGTGTTCTCTAGAGAAGGTGAACAGTGTTTAACTCTGGTTGAAGGATTGTTTGCAGAAGTCAGAGTGCAGACAATTGAAGACATCTCAGCAAAAGCAGATCATAGCTTTGAGAGCAGTGATAGAAGAATCCAGCAAGGGATTCTAAGTGCAGAAAGAGTGTGGCAAAACCTGGAAGCTTCCCAACTGAGGTTGGATAGAGGTGTTCTTGAGAGAAGTTGCAGAGTGAAGCCTAGTGAGCAAAAGAGAGTGCTCAGAAGGTTCCAGAGACAGTGAACCAGTACTTGCCAAAAGCCGGATCCAGAGGAAGGGATTGATGAGGTAAGTTGCAGCAAGAGAGCTTGTTGTTGCAGAGGCTTAGTGCAGCTTGTGAGTGAAGAACTCCTAGAGAATAAAATGGCTACTGAGAGCCATAGTAGAGACTGCAGAGATTGCAGAGGTTCTGAGAGAGGCCACAATAGAAGGATGATGGAAGATGCCAAAGAAGTTGGCATGAGGAAGAGACTCACAAATGAAGAGTATTGGAAGGAATTTGCTGAGATCAGGGAAGAGTTCAACAGATTGAAACTGAGGATAGAAGAAAGCCAAAGATTTGGTTGGCTCATGAGGAAGAATTTGAAATGGAAACCATTACAGTTGAGTTTGAGGCAGAAGAAGATTGCCTTATTGAGAGAAGAACTCAGAGCAGCTGAGTTGAAAGAAGAAATTTATGCTTGTGAAGTAGAATAGAGCACAGGTGAAGAGTGGAGACCTGCAGGAGATCTTGTGGGACATGATGAAGACTTGAAGAAGCAAGAAGCTTGCCTTGCTGAGGAGGAAAACATTGAGGATTTCCTGAGTTATTGGACAAGTCTAGATGATGTAAGGGTTTGTGTTTTTGAGTCTGACAAATGTGAAGTGATGACAGACTCCACAGAGGAAGAAGAACCCAGATTTCTTGAGGCAAAGATGGAAATTGAAGATTCCATGTGCAGACCTATTCAAGAAGAAATTCTTGAGGAAGCAGACAAGGTTGAAAGGTATTGTGGTTTGAAAACTAAAAAGTTGTGTGTGTTTGCAAGTACACCACTGGAAGATGAACAAGCTTCAGAGTTTGTTGGTGAGAAGAAGACATTGAATATGAAATTTGTTCAGATCAATACTGATATAGTGAGATCTCAGGGAGAGATGAAGACAGAAGGGTCAAATGAATATATCGAGCATAATGTTTAAGCTGAGAGAGAAGGGCCAACAGAGGATTGGTCAAGGACAAGCAGAGGCATAAAGGGTTGTGTAAAGTTCCCGAAATCTACTCCTATTGAAGTTTTTGAATTGTATAGGAGGTTAGATTTTCAAAGAAGAGATTTGGAAAAGCAGAGGACCTATGCACTGGATAAGTTCCTGGGGAAGAAAGGAAGGAAGATCTTCATGGATGGAGTTCATGGAGCAGATGATGGAAGAAAAGTGAGACTAGCTGACAATCTCATGAAGGATGCAGATCAGCATGCTAGGGTGCTGACAGAAGATTCGGAAAGGAGTTCTAAAAAAAATACTGATGTGTTGTCAGAGAAGAAGAAGGCATTGAAGCATTGGAACTTTACTGCTAATGATCCAGGTGTTAATCATGCAGAGAAAGAGGAAGAACAGCAGTTGGAAGTTGTTAGGGAGATGAATAAGAAGGAAACTGTGTTGGCTGAAAACATAGTGAGGGATCATCATTTGGGCATGGTGATTGGAGCAGTGGAGATGACTCTGACAGCCGAAGAGAAAGATGATGAACATTATCCGAGAAGGTTCAGATGTTTTAGGAGGTACACTATCCACCACAATGCTTATGTAATGCCCTTTTCGGGTATTATACTGAAACACAAGAACCTAACCAAGAGATGGACTCTAGAGGGGCTTTTACCGTATATTTCACCTTTGAAAGAGAGTGAGATCCGGGTACAACTGCCCTTTCCCGTAAGTGTTCAAGAGTGTGGGAGAGACACAACAAGTGGTGCATAGGGGTGAATTGCGAGTGGAAGTGTTTTACCGCTAACCTAACAAGAGATTGTTGGTTTTCCGAGGCTCTTGTGATGTAAAGTAAGAGGGAAAATACTCAGAAATCCCCACGGGAGTCGCCATTATGTTGGGGTTCCCATGTTTTTTCTATATTTTCAAGACCAAAAGATGAGACAACATCGTAATCACTTTCAAACCTCGCATCTATCTTCCCGGGGTCCAGAGAGGGATCTCTCTATGTCAGTAAAGGTTTTATGTCTTTGAAGCTAAAAGTTAGGATATTAGGCTAGTTATAGGAAAGGGGTTTGTTTGTTTGATTTTTGTTTGGTTTTTGGGAATCAGGAAAGAAGGGTTCAGTATAAGAAAAGGTTGTATAAAGAGGATTCTAGACAAAGGAGGAGAAATTTCAGAGAGCACTCAGGACCATTGGGCAATGGATTCAGGAAAGGGATTACTTGCTATTCAATATGCAGGCTTTCAGTTGGGCTAGTCATCTAAAGCATTGGATCTTAAAGATGATAGTGGGGCATGGAAAGACAAGGGAGAAGGTGAAATCAAGGAAACCTCCAAGGTGAACTTTCAGGAATCAGATCCAGGGACAGGACATGCCGTTGGACAACCTGTGATCCAAGACCTAAAAGGTTAACTCTTCAGACAAGGTAACATTAAAGATTTAGAACACGAGTTGAAAACTTGAGATCAGAGAGAGAATTTGAACTCTCAATGCTTTGGTATCCAGCTTAAGGGAACTTAGAAAGGTTTAATTAATTGAAAAGAACCCTGGTGAGACAGAGACAGAGTTCTAACTCCCAGTATCCCAATTCATTCAATCACAGCCTAACAAGAACATCTAAGGAATAGATTTCATTAATTCACACATCAGCTAGTAGTATATATTTGACCACTACACTGGTTAAATTAGCTTAAAATCAATCCTTAGATAGCACATATAGCAGAAAACATTGAAGGCAGGGAGAGCAGAAACATAGGGTACCTAACAAGGGTAAATCCTATGCCAGATTTCTGATGCGCGCCAGAAGAACTGAAATGTGATTGATCTACAAAGGAAAATCAAGACAAAGTAAGAAAAACATCACCGCTGCTTTAAATCAAGATCCAAAGAAATGTGCTTGTCATATTAAAGAGCAACACTAGTCATGTACAACATTGCCAACAAATTGATATTCAGTCTGAAAACATCTTCCTCAACCTATCTTACAACTCTACACTGAGCACTATGTCTCAAGAGAAACAGCTTACAGTTCGCAGATATCCGATCAACAACCTTTACAAGGTTTTCTCATGAGTTTTTATATCAGAAAGAGAGGCAGAGGAGGTAGATGAAACACTAAATGAAACATTAAACAGAGTATGAGCAGTGGGTCTAAACCCATTCTGTTTTAATGCCTATGCATCGAACTTTTGTACTCTTTGGGTGAGAGAGTGGTATTTGACAGGCTGCAATTTACTCCAGGTATGCTCGTGATGTACTCTCGGCTGTAGTACTCTGCATTACTATGGTGGATAAAAAAAAGACAGATAAAAACTATGAGGTCTGCCATACTATGTAATAAATGCTCTGGTAGCATTAGGATTGTGGTCAGGGTGGAGATCTTCTTTGGAACACGGCATAGAATGAAAGCAGTATGGGTACTTCGTCCTTTCATGGGAAAGAACATTCTGCTGATGGTGACACTGGTATATCGTTTTCTGTGCCCTAGGCCCTATCGGGATCTCTGTGTTATTCTCTAGGTATTCAATCTGGTACATTCATCTTTTTAACATTGAATTAAGGCTTAAAAAATCTTCAATCACCGGCCTTAAATCCTCTGATCCTTCACTGATACTCTTTTCCGCTCCATTACTGTCACTGTTTGTGAAAACTCGAGTTTTAATGGTGCTGGGGAGGTTTTTCAAAGTTGAACTCTGTCCACTCAATGGAGAATCATGTTCTAACACCTTCCCAGGCCTTTCTTTGTAAAATCAAGCTCTGAACCCAGCTTCTATGTGCTTTGTGTCACTAAAACAGTGACCACGAATCTTGGCGTTTCAGCCTGCCTGTAACCCTGCAAAACATGTAAACACGTTAATAAAACCATGCTTGGGGAGGGTGGATGCAGTGGAGGACTGGAGGACAGGTGGCGGAACTGTGGAGGGATGCACGCGAATCGTTTGATCATTGCATGGGGAGATGATCAATGACGGAAGATAAACGATGGAAGGGTTTTGAAAATCGGGTGAAAAACAAAGGTAATGGGACAAATCACTAAGGCGGGTGATGTGAGCCTCGGCATTGGGACCCGGTTCCGGGTGGGGCGAGTATTTCTGATCCCAGACCGTCTAATCTTAGGTGGAGATCACGCCCGCAAGCGTACCCGAGGGAGACCGGGCGGTGGTCTCGGGTTCTACTATTGTTGCCTCACATCTTTGGGATGCGATCACCGTCGGATGGCCCACCTCATATCGAACGGTGCACGTGCATATCGCGTTGGGTCTGCCATCGAACTTTAACACACGATGAGGGCAGGTTTACAAAACAACCCGAAGCCATGTGTCAGCCAGTGGTGTTGATCACTGCCGATTGGAAAAAACCACCCTCCTTCCAAAAGTGGTGCGATAAAAACTGTCGGGTCTGTATAGTGCTATTGCGGGGACCACCGAGGCATGATGAAAAGTGGGTTGTCGACCGGCGGGATCATATGGACGGCTGATATCTTACTGAGGGGTGAACAGGAGGGGCCACTGGCACGATGAGATTTGCAAAGACCGCCGAATCTGTATAGATCGATGGGTATTGCACCCGACTCATTGGATCTCATTACACCATTTTTTGGTCATCTAACTCTTCATCATTAGATGGACCCAAGTACACCATGTAAGACCAGCTTTACCCCAAGTAAAACTGCTTTCACTATGTTAATTAGGAAACCCCAAAAGGAATAATTAATTAAACCATAATTTAATTATTATTCCCAGTCATGTTTAACCCAAAAACAAAGAAACTAATGAGATAAACCCATAGTTATCTTATTATTTTCTAGGAATAATTATTTAATAATATTCCTTGTTAAATATGACCAAATCAACCACCATTAATCAAATAAATCATTATTTATTTGATTATATCCCAACCACTTCCTTAAAAAGATAAATCAATCATTTATTTATTTATTTTTCACTAATCAAGGGATTTGACCCAAGTCAAACACCCTTTCCCTCCAACAAATAATAATAAAATATTCCATAGAGGTGGATCTAGATTTGGTTAACATTATTTTAATCATGCACCAAGATCTAGAATGACCCAATATTTTGTTATAAATAGGAGGGTTCTTCCCATCATTCTTCACCTTTTGTTGCCTACTAGATCACTCTGGATCTATACACTTGGTCTCATTTTTCATCATTTGCTCCCATTGAGCTTCATTTTTGCATTGGGTTTTCTACACCTACAAGAGAGAGAAAGCTTAGATCTGAAGTGCCGAGGACTACAAAGAACCCATCCCATTGAGGAGAGCTGGATACACCTTCTTGTTTTCCTCCCAGGTGCCCTGTAATATAAAAATTCATTCAAAAATCGTGTTCTTGTCTTGTCCGTTGGATGCATGGAGCAAACTCTTTACTTTACTGCTTAATGTCTTTCCATTTATAGATCTGTTTGTTGCAGCACTTTAACTACTAATTGCAGATCTGAAGATGTTTTGCAGCCATTATTGTTGTTAGGGTTATTAGTTATGCGTAGCTAAAGTGGTTCTTTTTCGTACACTTCGACGAAGAATTCATACTGTATCAGCATCCGATAAGAGCGCCAAGGTGCCAGCGCCCTCGAAGCGGCCCGGTTCATGTGGGGAAAGGGTTGAGGGGGCTAGCCGAAGGGGGCTAAGCCTGATATATGAAGAATATGGGTTTTTTGGCCCGTTTTCAACGCAATTTAAGGCCAAAAGGGGATAATGATAGAGGGAAAAAGGGGTTATTTGGCCAAACAAAGTGTTTCTGTGAGGCTTAGGAGGGATTTGGGATGATTTAGAGGAATTAAGGGAGGGAAAAGGAGAGGAAAACAGAGGCTTTTAAACTAGGAACAGTAATGAGGATTTTTTCAAAGGACCCAGGCACAGGGAGGCTTCAAGGATGATGTGTTTTCAGGGGAGATGCATTCCTTGAAGGCTCAACAAACCATTTAGCCCCTTGTTTGCATGTCAAAAAATTCAAAGGGGGCTATCACATCAGAGCATACTGTGGTTGTTTTCCTATTGCAGAAAAATCCAGAGGGGAAAGAGCAGCCAATAGCATTCTTTAGCGAGGCACTAAGAGACACACCCTTGAAATATAATATCATGGAAAAACAGGCCTATGCCTTGGTAAAGGCCTTAAAGGACTTCAGAGTGTATATTCTACATTCTCACATCATTGCTTATGTGCCTAACATAGTGGTAAAAGATATCTTGTCACAAGACCCAGATGGAAAGAGAGGTAAATGGATTGTAGTAATACTAGAGTATGATTTGGAAATCAAACCCACAAAACTCATTAAAGGTTATGGCTTAGTTCAATTAATGGCTGAATCTAACCTACAAGACCTATACATTAACATGGTAGATGCCTTGGATGAGCATGAAGGATTTCCTGCTCCCACTGTTGAAGAGCAGTTCCAAAACTCACCTTGGTATGCTGACATCTTGTATGTGCTTACAAATCTTAATGCTCCTCCTAATTTATCAAATACTAAGGAAAGGTTTTTAAAGTTGAAAGCTCGAAATTATTGCATTTTGAATGAATGTTTATATTGGAAAAATGCTAATGGTTTATTTCTTAAATGTTTTCCTGAAGTTGATGCAGAGAGGATCAAACATGAATTCCATAAAGGAGAGTGTGGAGGTCATCTCTACTGGAAAACCACAACCAATAAGATCCTTAGAGCTGGCTATTACTGGCCCACCCTCTTCCAAGATGTCCATAAGATGATAGTTGCTTGTCACAAGTGCCAAATTTTTGAAGGAAAAAGAAAACTCCTTCCCTTGCCACTGCAACCAATCACTGTTGAAGCTCCTTTTCAACAGTGGATTCTCACTCCTGCTCTTGCTTCATATTCCCAACACAAATGGATTCTCACAGCCATTGACTACTTCACAAAAGGATAGAGGCCATCCCTTCTAGGAATGCCACAGATTTTGTCATTATAAAATTCCTTGGAGACCATATCCTATCTAGATTTGGCTTCCCTAGGAAGATTATTACTAATAATGCTACTGCTTTTGGTTCCAAAAAGATGATTGATTTTTGTCACAGGTATCAAATTGTTCTTGGCCATTCTACTGCTTATTTCCCTCAGGGTAATGGGTTAGCATAATCATCAAATAAAAGTTTGGTGACCATCATCAAGAAGATGCTTGAAGAGAATAAGAAATCATGGCATAACAAGTTGGTGCATGATTTATGGGCAAACAGATTGACCACAAAGAAATCCATTAGAATGTCCCCCAACCAGCTTGTCTATGGAGCAGATGTAGTGTTCCCTACTAGCCTAGGGGTACCAGTGATTAAATTTTTCCAAGAGATATAGTAAGAAGAGGACATCATGGTAAGGAGGATCAATCAAACAATACATCTCCAGCAGACAAGGGAAGAAGTCTACAACAAATCTCAAAAGGTACAAGAGAACATAAAAAAGTTGTTTGACAAGAGAACTAAGGCTTGTGACTTCAAAATTGGAGACAAGGTACTCAAGTGGGACTCTAGAAGAGAAGATAAAGGAAATCATGGCAAATTTGACATTTTGTGGCAAGGTCCTTACATTATTCAGTCCACCATTGGTCCAAATGAATTCTTCCTTCAAGAGTTAGATGGTACAGATCTGTTTGGGGGTCCTGTCAATGGCAGGATGCTCAAGCATTATTACTACTAAAATTCAGAGTTTAAAGTTTTCACTTCCATTGTAAACACCATTGTTTTTTTCAGTTTCATAAAAAACAAAAATAAAAAAAGAGAAACATATGAAAGAAAAGGTTCAGACAAACTGAAAACTTGAACCTCTGAAGTTTCCAAGGATGGCTCAAATCAGCCCAAAACCTGATCCAAAAAAAAAGAAAAGCTGGCTCTAAGATGCTCAAAACCTGAACCAACAAAGAAAGAAGAAGAATTAGCTCTAACAAACTCAAAACCAGAGCTGAAATGAAGAAGAAAAGTGACTCTAACAAGCTCAAAATCTGAGTCACAAGAGAAAGAAGGATGTCCTGAAGTTTCACAATTTCCAGCCTTCACAATTTTGGTTTCAATTTTCTGCAAAATTTCAGTTCATGTGCAGCTGTCTTTATGCCATGGATCCACAGCAAACCAGATAGTCTAATCCTATTTTGACTGTTTTTAAATTTCTGTTTTAGAATGTAGAGAAAAAAATCTGCTAGACAGTTTAATCCTAGTAGATATTAGTGTAGCTAGAGAATCTATGAGGCCAACTGTCTAATCTGGTCTCATGGAGGAATAAGGGTATAATTAGATTAGTGTTTTCTTCTTTCAATAAAAAATGATGTAAAAGGTCTGCAAGTCTAAATGCACCTTGAAGAAAAAATGTTAGGACAGTAGTTTGGGTAGGTAGATTGTTTGGAGAGATGTTTTTTCTGACATAACATCCATCATGTTTGTGGCAGCTGATCAAAGAAAGAATAGATGTGTCAAGCACTAGGCATCTGGCCTGCTTCCAAAGATTTTTTTCTGAGATTCTTGACACCATCAAGAAGATACCATCCCCATGTGGAGCCACTGTTATCCACCTATAAATATTTTGACAAGAAAACAGGTGGCTAAATATATTTTGAGCCTTCAAGAGATACATTTCCCCTAAAAATCCTTCATTCTTGAAGCCTCTATGTGTCTTTTTTCCCTTGAAAGATCTTCACTGTCGTTTCCCCTGAAAAAATCCCTACTTTCTATGAAAAGAATGCTTCAAAAGGCCTCTGAAATTGCCCATTTTCACTCATGTCCCTTCAGTTTTCATTAAGCCTCTTTCCCTCTTTAAAACATACGTATCCCTCTAAGAAACCTCAAAAATAATTTTAAGCCACTTAAAACCCTTTTTACAGGCTTTAATCATCCTTTTCCCCTTTATTGGAAACCAAGAAAACCATTGAAAAACACTGATTTTGGCTTTAAAAACCCCTCTTTTCATAACAAGTTTAAGCCCCTTTTCGGCCTAGCCCGTAGCACCTTAGTTGCATATGACCTAGCGCCAGAACCAGGCACTAAACCTTAGAGTGCTAATCGCAATCAGAAGATTGGTTGGGAGCGTTTTTTCCTTTGTAAAGTGAAAACTTCCGATGCGAGATTTATGTGTTCTGAACGCAACTGCTGCAATATGAACCGTCGATCTGCATAGACCTAATGGCCAGCGCTAAAATCTCACAACGCCCGTCACCCCTTTTCATTACACCTTCACTTCAATCTGCTCCGTTGATCGATTTAGATCCCACGGTCAGTGCTTAATCGCAAAATCAAATTTCAGGGTTTCGGCCCCTGCCTTCTCCGATGCGATTAGATCTCAACCGTTCATTCACATAGATCCAATGGCCAGAATCTACTCCGCCCGCCCATTTCATGCCCCACACAGGTGCTTCCCCTTTTGATCATAGCCATCCATTGTAAAGATCCAATGGCTCTCCTTCTCCCCACTCATCCGTTTACTGCTATGCCCTCGGCTTTTTCTGTTAAATCTCCACCATCCGATCTCCAGATCCAACGGTCAGGATCAAATCCGTCGTTGTCCTTCCCCACCGTTTCGCCTGCGCATATTACCTTTTTCACATAGAAACCTGCACCTTCCGATCACAATGCCCTCATCCGATGGCCGATGTTCATTTTCACATTTTTTTCACGCCCGAAGGTTAACATTCCAAAAAAACGCGAAATGGGCGGTTTTGAAATTCCACGTGTCAAGCGGGGGAGCATATCGCGTTTTTTTGGGAGATTTTCAAAACCACTCCTAAGCCACATGAAAATAGCGGTTTTCCCTTAAAAACCACTTCCCCTCCTTTGCCTTTGAAAGATCTTCCAAAATATCTCAATCGTTGATCTGATCTAGATCTACGACCCACATTTCATCATGTTTTCTTCCATAGTGTTTCATCGGACCTCCAAAAAACTTCTTTAGGCAATCTCCACCGTTGATCTCCTCCTGATATCCAATGGCCCACAAGTGAATCTCCCTCCGCCCTCTAGGTCCCAACATTCAAAGCCTCCGCTTTCATTGATTTTAATCATTTTTCTTTGTACTTCACCCAAAGGATTAACTTTGGTGTTTTGCACTAAAGTTAATTTATTTCGCCTAACACCTCTACAACAGCTCCACCGGAAAATCTCGACCGTTGATTATCATCTGCCAGCCTAATAAAATGGTCCAAAACCATTTTTTCACCAGGCCACTATCAGATCAGTTTATCGCCACTCTTTCATGATTTCCACCATTTTATCCATTGCAGCCACCACTTCCACTGCTGCACCTCCATTTTTCCACAGGCCTCCACAGCATCCCCCTCCACTACCCTTGATTTATTAACATATTGATCGTGTTTTTGCAGGGTTTACAGAGCGATAAGTTCACTCTGTCACCACAGTCACCGCCACTATGATTCAGAGCACATAAATACCATCAGATAGCAGCAAAGAATATCAGATGATAGATTAAAGGGATTAAAGTATATTATTGAATACTTATGACATAATCCAGTGATTTAAAGGAGTTAAATACACAGTAAAGACCAGAAAATAATACCAAGACCTAATCAGGCCTAAACACAAACTCAAAGAAAATCAACGGTGTTTTAGAGAAAGACAGAGACATCTGTCAGTCCAAGAGGCTTCCACCGCCACTCAGAGGCCAATTGAACGCTCTCCAGCTCCAAAAGCCAACCTCTCTAGTCACCAAAAGCTACCTGCAGCCTCACAGAAATCAAAGAAGGCCTAGTTATTACCAGAATGAGAGATTTTCACCTAAAGAAAGCTGAACAATTAATGCAAATCAAAATATCTTATTTATAATTGTCAACAAAGTTATTTTAAAAGATAAAAAATATCCCAAAAGCCAATATTTTCGACCATTAGGCCTCGAAAAGCAGAAACAGAGTTATGAAACAGATTCATAGGTTGAGTGCATTCCTACCTTATGTCTTGCCTGGTTTTCAAAGGCCAGGAATTGCATTGATTATGAAATTAATGATACTTGACCCCTATAAACTCTCCCACTTCCTGATTTTCTTATAATTTCTCATTAAGGACCACATTGTAATGGTTGGTCTCTAGATATCTGATTGCATGTAATAGTTTTCTGAAGCTGCCGAAGTCATGTTTGCATTTGAAGATACATAAGCTGATATGAGCAGTTTGAAGTTGTAGAGACCCACCAGGCTTGATGATTGTAATTGGTTTGAACATCAAATACAAGCTGATGATTTATGGGATCCTAATCTATCGTCGATGGTGATGTTTTCTTATTGTTAATCGTTATCTTTCTTTGTGAATTTTCACTCTGTCCACTTTCTCTGATAAAGAATAGAAAATATAGAGCTAGGATTTACTCTTAGCAGTACCCTACTCTTATTGATAAGCTCTATCTCTATGTTTTCTTCCTTTGAAAGTTTTTCTTAAGAGTATATTGAAAGCAGGTTAGTTTCAAAGCACTTTCCTGATCTTAGATTGCTCTTTGTGCTTATCAATTGTGTTTTCTTATAGAATATGCTGAAGGAAGGATAGGTTCGAAATCCTTACTTGATATTAAGCTATTCTAAGTGTTTTTTCTAAATGTTCTCTATTGAAAGTACTTCAAAGCAGGCTAGTTTCAAAGCACTTACCTGATCTAGGATTACTTGTATGTTTTCTTTTAAGTGCATGCCAAAGTAGGATAGTTTCAAAGCACTTAATTGATCTTAGGCTGCTCTTTGCTCTTCACTTGTTTGTTCTTCATTTTCCTATTTGTTCCATTCCATAAAATCAACTTAAGAGATCCTTTGACATAGATGATTTTCCGCATGGATTACTCTTGAACCTTGTTGTCCAATTAAATCCTCTTATGAATCCATGGCCCAATGGGTTAAAGCTGCTTTTTGCCTATCTTATTAGTTGAATCACCCCTTCGTTTGCAACACCTTCACCCTTTATTTGAACTTCATTCACCTTCACCATGTCCCTGCCCAACCAAAAACAAACAAAAACAAAAATCCATACTCTTCATAACTAGCCTACTATCACATTTCAAGCCTTAAATATCACATCTTTAAACACACTTATAGAGAGATCCCTCTCTGGATTCAGGAGGGCTAGATCCTAGAATCCCGAAGTGGTTCATATGTTTCCTCTGTGGTTTGTATTGCCAAACTTGAAAATTACAGAGACCTAACATGCCCTACATTATGATGCCCTTTGGAAAGATTATGCAGCACTGCTTTTGGAGGAGATTATGGAGCACTGCTAATCAGCATCACTCAGTCTTTTGTATTCATGTGACTTGGATAGTGATCTCTTTTCTTCAGGTAGCTTTTGGATTTAAACCATGTACACTTGCTGCTCTTTTACTTTACAGCTCTCCATCTGATTACTGAAGGAAAAAAATTTCAGTGTGAGAAACCTGTTCATTTGATCCTTTGCTCCCATTTGCACATTGATCAACAATCAATTACACCCCTGCAGAGATGTGAAAATATATGCTTTCGAACCTTGGAGAGCTCCTTTGGTGTTTCATGGAGATTTTTCCTAATCTAAGCATATTTCTTCAGACAGTGAACATCCTCATCTTTTCCTAATTTGGATCTTTGTTGAACTTCTTCTTAAATGACACAAAGTGACTTCTTAGTGGTGCGCGACCTAGGGATAGACAAGGATTTTGCTTTGGAAATTAACAAGACATGATGGCTGACTCATATTGAAGACAAGGTTTTTGGCTCAAAATAGTCTTGCCAAGGAATTTTCCCTAAAACACCATCACCTAGACCTATATACTTTGTCATGGATTTTGAATGGCTTCTTGGGCATGAGTAGGTTATCACATGACAAAGTGATCAGTGAGAGAGGGATGGATACTTTATTAAATGTTGGATAGTGAGTTGCATGAGAAACAAAGGATCTTGATGGTATAGAGGCAAACTTGTAACAGCTATAGATGGGGAGGCTTTGCTGAATTGTGATAGATAGGGAAACTGAAGGGTTTTTCTCATTATAGGCTGAAGGAGAGGGGTATGAAAAAAAAAATTGTTTGAGGTGTTTTCTAGATGACGAATTGATAGATTGAGATTATCTTCTAGAAAACTCAGCCAAGGAATCTAGTCATCAAAACAAGTAAAAATACTGATGACTAACAGTAGGTATTTTGATAGTCGGAAGGGTTTCTGAATATTTCTGCAGTTGAATTTGAGCTTGGTCTGGATTAGTGGTGCATCAAAAGGCTTACCTAGTCTTCAAATGAGAAATCAGTGGTCAAATCTGGGTTTTTTCAAAAATTGGTAAACAAGGTCTTGAAAGGGTTAATTACAGTCAGGCAGAGCTTTTTCACAGTTCAAATGCGCGAATAAACGATAAAAATAGTGTATCAAAGGTTTTAACAATTTGATATTAATCACCATAAATGCATTAAATGCATGTCTCATCAAAGGTGGGAGTGATTTGTGTTTTCGAATGCGAAAACAGGAAATGGTTTTCGCGTTGGTAATGGGTAGTAAGTGGTTTTAACCAAATCGAACGCGACACGTCACCGGAGGCAGAAATAAAACCACCAATTTTTCGCTCGATTTCTGTTTGGGTGAGCGATTGGTTTATGCGCGCGATATGACACTAGAGCCATCGGATCCGAAGCATGGGAGTGAATGGTCGGGATTAAAAGGAAAGCTACATTTGAAATGTTGGTGTGACCGAGGTTCTTTATTATACGTTGGGCGATGGGTTATATAATAAAACTTTTATTTGTTTGCATTTTATCCAAATTTTAATTTATATGATTTTGGAAAGGGGTTAAGTGGTGGTACTATATATATAAACACAATTCATATATATGGTTAAAATAATGCATGTGAGGCGGGGTTTGTTAACCAAGGGTTTATCTTATGTAAGGCCTGAGGCTTTACATATCGGGAAATGAGCGATAAACCTTAGTCTCAAAAACTTTGGTTAAAAAAGGTGATGCGGGAAAAAATGGCAAATATATTGCAAAGGCCCGGGGATTGTTTTTTTGTTTCCAAAGACATAAGATATGCCCGAAAGTCATATTTATATTTATATTTTATTATATAGTTTTAGACCATTTGAAGGGTCTATAACCATAGGGGTTGGATATTTAGTTAAAGGTAGTTTTAGACCAAACGGGTATAATTTGGGATTTTATTTCAGCACGTGGATAATAATTTTGGCCTAAAATCTTATAATAGTGGGTTTAAAAGGGTATTAATATAAAAGGGAATTATATTAATAGGAAAAATGTCATTTTAGGGATTTTATTATATAAATTAGAAGTTAATATGACAAGAGACAATGTAATACATCAAAAATATAATTATATGACTAAGTAAAGTGAAAATATTAAAGCAAAGCTTTTATCATTTATTATTTCACCACTTTTAACTTAGGATATAATGTTTTTGAGGGTTTTATACTTTTAAGAATGAATGGAGTTAGTCAAATGGGGAATTTCATATTTCAATTAGGTAAAAAAGGTGTTTTCTTATGAAATTGAATAGTAATGAGTGAATGAAGGGTAAATGATGATAATTAGGGATTTAATATAGGAATTCAACACTTTTAACTTATCCATCATTGAGCCTTGGGTCCGGTCCCAACAGAAGTCAGAGAAATTCTCTGAGCCCCTTTGACTGAAAGTCTAGAATGCAGAATAATTATAGGGAAGGGGAAATTAGTGATTATTTTCCTGGTGATGAATATTTACATGCTTTTCCCACTTCTTTCTACCTACCCAAATTTAATCTAACATTGTTTCTTCCATTTTGCAGGTGCATTTGAGCTAGCAACCTTGAACATTTTATTCTTTTGAAAGCATAAAAACTATCTAAATCTACCTTATATCATCCGAGGGCTTAGATTAAGCTGATGAGTTCCTATTTATTCTCTACCTATCTACCGATTAGTCAAGATTAAATTGTATGACTAATCTTTATTCACTATTCTATGACAATAAAATTGAAATCATGACAAATCAAGTTTAAGCAGTTCAACTCATCATGGATTATGGCATTTATTGACACTCTGCCAAATCATCAGTAACAAAGTAAAAAGTAGTGCCATTTGAATTTGCACACTTTCATATTTTATTTCTTTTTTCTTTTGGGGTCTATATTTTTTCTAAGTCCTTTGATCTTTCTTTTAGGACTTTTACCCTCTTTCTGATTTTCTATTTTTTTATTTTTTACAAAATATGGGAAAACAACTTGTGGAAAGCAAGGTATGTACATATTTTTACAAGACCATCATAAGTCAATTCCAAATTATGAATCCTATACTTATAGGACCCGAACACTTTGTATTTTATTTTTTCTTTCCTTTTCTTTTTTTCCTGTTTCTTGTATCATTTTTCTTTCTGTAAAAATTTAAACCCTTGTCTTGGGAAAGTTGTTTTATAAAACCTTGCCCTAAGTCCTGGGCATAGTTCAGTTTTTCTTTCCTATTATTTTTATTTTTCCTGTTTTTCTTTTTATGGGCCAATTTCTCGTCCTAGGGAGGGTATTTTATTACTCTTCTCTAGGTCCTGAACTTTGATGTATTTTCTTTTGTCATTTTGTTTTATTTCCTGTGAATCTCTTCTCTCATCTCGGGGAGGAAGTTATATGTCCTACTTGGGGTCCTGACCTATTGATTGATTTTATTTAATGAACCCTTTCCACAATTTGTATGAACAAAGATCCGAACAAGAGGGGTAGAGGAAGACCCCCAAAGAAAGGGAAGTATTTGGGGAGGAAGACGTATATTCCAGAAATTATTGAAAAATCTAGATCTGAGGCATTATCCCGTGTTGCTACTAGGGTTAGGATTCATACGAAGTCCGAAGGGAAATCTATGGAGCAACCAGTGCCATCCTCAGTACCAGAAGACGTTCCATCTACAGCAGAATATTTAATAAACAGGGTACCAGTGGAAGAGAAATCCTTATCAGCAGCAGAAGGGGAAGAAGTGGGAAGTAAGGGATCAGAAGAATTGAGCAACTCTAACTAGGAAGAAGAGCCCCAAAAATGGTTTTCATCCCCAAGAGACCAAGGCAGCACTGTGAAAATTCTTTTTGCTGAGTTAGGAGATTTTGATCTGGTAAAGGATTTTTTGAAGGATCGTGAGTCACTAAGGGACCAGGGAAGTGCGGTGCGACCATCTTCGGCTGAATCACTTCAGATACCAGCTGCGAAACCAACTAAAATTCCAAGTGAGTATTGGAAGATCTTTATGGCACCTATAAGTTCATCCATTGATTTTCTTATAGGAAATGTTACAGGCAATGCACCAAATGAGACCCATACCTTTGACAACCTTGCCTAGTTTTCATGGGCTCTCTTCGGAGGACCCTAACACGTTCCTTTTTTAATTTGATATTGTTTGCCGAGGATATGACTATATGACTGATGCTCAGAAATTGAAAATATTCCCTGCTACCCTAAAGGGAACAACCTTGAGATGGTTTATGGGTTTAGGGGGAAGCACGATTACCTCATGGAACGAAATGAAGAAAGCTTTCCTTGAAAAATATCAATATTATTGCAAGTCTCGTGACATTAAGGAGGAAATATTTAAATTTTCAAAAAAGGAAGATGAAAATATGGAGGACTATGTAGAACAATTTAAATACATACTGTAGAGGTCCGGACACAGTGACTTGGATAAGGACATTTTAAAGATCATCCTTCTCAGAGCACTCAAAGAGGACTCTCTGCAACTCCAGAATATAGTGGGTAAAGGAGATATTTCAAAAGAAAGCTTCGAGAATATCTATGATTATTGTATCAAATGTTCAAGGGGGGCTGCAAGAAGTGGATAGGGTATTCAGTCATTAAATACCTCAGGTGGAGGGGTCACAAAAGCAGAGATTGGGAATCTACTAGATAACCTGAGGACCGATATTCTAAGTATGCTATCAGCCCAAATGGACACTCTACAGGAAAAACAGAAGCAGATGGAGCTAGAGAAAACCATGGCCATATTCTGCGCTCAGTGCATAAAGAAACACCCCTTGAAGGAATGCCCGCTAAACACGGTGGAAGCCTGCACAATTTGTGAGCAAAATCATGCAACCAGTGCATGTCCTTCCTTGCCGAGGCTGAAAGTGGTTTTCCAAGGAGAAAGCGAGGAAAGCCTAGTAGACTAGCTATATTTCGTGGGGCAGAAGAAACCATGGCAACCTCGACCATCGATGGTGAATCCAAGTATGTTTCAGGACCCATCCCAGTATTTTCATAATTTTAGTATGGGTCCCCAATCTGCACCATTTTCAGCCATGTGGCATCAATACCAGTATCCCCCTTGGTAGCAATGGGTTCCTCCAGCCAGTCCAAATCCTTCATGGAATCAAACTTGGAATGGAGCCCCTCCCACTGGAAAATTTCCTCATCCTATGCCTCAGAAACAACTTCAGTTGCCTTCCAATGTGCCCCCAGGAAACCCAGCCATTAGACCTCGCTTCCTCTCCATCCCAACCCAAATCCAAATAACAAAGGGCTTCAACAAACAGAAATGTTGAACCTTCCATCCTACAACATTTCTACTGCAGGGCTCAATGAGATAAATCTATGGTCTGGTCGGGTAGTAAAAGCACCTAATTCACCCATTATCATAGAAAAATTTGATGGTGAAAATACAGAAACAGAACAAAGAACAGTTATGGAGAATGTAGAGCAAAACATATTAAACCAGACACCTCCCCAAGTTGTTCCTAATAAGGCCATTTAAAATTTCCCCCACATCCTAAAAGATTTACCTTGAGCAAACCAAACCCTCAAGCAGAATTTGATTTTCAGGGGGAAGTACAGAATATTTTTGTTAAAATACCTCTTTTACAAGCTATGAGGGACATACCTATTTATGCAAAGACTTAAAAATACTGCTCAAAGAAACCAGGTAGAAAACCTAAGGATCCATTAATTGTGCATGTAATGGGCATAATATATGATATCATGTTTGGAAAAATAATGCCTGTAAAATACGGAGATCCTGGGAACCCGATTTTAACAGTATAGATTAATGGGATTGAAATCCCAAATGCACTGGTGGATTTGGGAGCATCCATCAACATTATCACTGCTGGAACAATGAACACACTAGGACTTGGAAACATTAAATCAACCCCTACTATTCTGGAACTTGCAGACATATCCACAATTAAACCAGTAGGGAAATTAGAGGATGTGATCATTTCAGTAGACTCATGGAATTACCCTGTGGACCTCCTTATATTGCAGACTTGATCTTCAGTGGGTGGTCACCCATTAATCCTAGGAAGACCCTGGTTGGCAACTACAGATGCCTATATAGGGTGTCAGTCTGGACATATGATCATATCAAATGGGATAGTTACAAAGGACCTTAAGCTTTATTCTCCTACGAAGCCAAGCCCATCTGAAAAATCATCAACCAGTCAGAAACCTCTACTTGAAAAAGAACCAGAACTTGAAAATGAATATGTTAGACCAGTTCTCACTATTTGTCAGGCCCTTTGATTTAAAACAGAGATTGAAGATGATGCCATTAACACCTTCATTAATGATTCCAGTTCTGTTCCCGATCAAACTCAATATATTCTAGAATCTGCTATGAGTTGTGAGGCACAGGAAAACATGGAACCAGAAGATGACATAGAAGATATTCCTATGACCCCATTCCATGATAGTACTCCAATCGAAATTGAACCAGGGAAAACAATTAAAATCAATCCGAACTTGTCTGAATCCTAGACCAAACAACTTTTGAAAGTCCTTCAAGAAAATCAAGAAGATTTTTCCTGGGATTATACCAAAATGAAGGGTATCCCTGTTGACCTATGCACTCATCATACTTACATTAAGGAAGATTTACGCCCTGTAAGATAGCCTCAACGAAGGATGAACCCTACTCTCAAAAATATTGTTAAAGAAGAATTACAAAAATTGTTGGATGTAGGATTCATTTATCCCATCTCAGATAGCCAATGGGTATCCCCGCTAATTATCGTTCCCAAAAAGAATGGTAAATGGTGGATCTGTGTAGATTACAGGGAATTAAATAAGGCAACACAAAAAGACCATTTACCTTTGCCATTCATTGACCAAGTCTTGGATACCTTGGCTAGAAAGAAATTCTTCTCCTTCCTAGATGGATTCAGTGGATATAACCAGATCCAGATAGCCTCAGAAGACCAGGATAAGACAACCTTCACATGCCCATGGGGAACCTTTGCATATAGGGTCCTTCCGTTTGGCCTGTGTAATGCTCCTGCTACCTTCCAGAGGGAAATCTTGGGAATTTTTTCTGATTTGGTCGATGATAGTTTTGAAATATATATGGATGATTTTACTCCATATGGGAATTGATTTGAGGAGGGATTGGAAAATTTGGAGAAGGTACTCAAAAGATGTGAACAGACCCATGTATCATTGAGTACAATCAAATGCCATATGATGAGGGAAGAAGGAGTAGTATTGGGACATTTTCTCTTAGTTGTTGGAATTCAAGTTGATCCAACTAAAGTAGAGGTAATATTACATTTTCCGGTACCCAAAACACCCACACAGGTACATAGATTTCTTCGTTGTGTTGGCTATTATAGGCACTTTATAGAAAATTTTGCTAAAATAACACATCCATTATTTCAATTGCTAACAAAAGATGCAGAATTTTTGTGGACCGAAAATTGCGAGATAGCTTTCACGAAAATTAAAAGGCTGGTGTGCATGGCCCCAATCCTTCGAGGACCTGATTGGGCATTACCATTTCACATACATATTGATGCTTCTCAAACAGTAGCAGGGGTTGTTTTAGGACGGTAAGTAGACAAAACACCGTATGAAATTTATTACGTCAGCAAGAATTTAATTGTTGTTGAATTAAACTATACGGTGATAGAAAAATAATTCTTAGCTGTCACTTATGCTATCAATAAGTTCCGACACTACATCAATTGGTATTCTACTATTATCCATACTGATCATGCGACAATCTGGTATTTGATGAATAAACCCATTACTCATGTCCGTGTTACGAGATGGTTACTATTGCTTCAAGAATTTGATATTACAATAGTAGATAAGCCAAGAAAAGATAATGTAGTAGCTAATTTCCTATCTAGAATGGATAACAATGATGAATGCACACCAATAAAATACATTTTCCCTGATGAACATCTCTTTGCAGTCTCTACTAAACCTCTGTGGTATGCAAATATTGCTAGCTATCTTGTTATAGGGAAAGTGCCTCCTCACTTGTCATATAGGGAACAACGATAGATTATTCATCATAGTGATCAATATTCTTGGATGGAAGGATACCTTTTTCATATAGGAGCAGATAAGAAAATTCGGCACTGTGTGTCTAAAGATGATATCTATGAAATATTGAAAGTTGTCCATGATGGCCCTTGTGGAGGGAATTTCGCAGACAAAAGAACAGGCCATAAGGTGCTGCAAATGGGATATTACTAGCCTTCCATTTTTCATGATGCTCAGAATTATGTTAGGAGGTGTGATAGTTGCCAACATATGGGGTAGCTTGGTAAAGCAGACGAAATTCCTTTGCAGGCACAGCTAGTTCTCAAACCTTTCGAGAAATGGGCTATCAACTTCGTTGGACCCTTTAACCCACACTCCCAGCAGAAATTCCACATCTTGGTCTGTACTAATTATGTTAATAAGTGGGTGGAAGCCAAAGCAGTTGCGAAAGAAACAGAGCAGGTAGCCTCAGATTTTCTATTGGAAGAAATTTTTTCTTGGTACGGTACTCCAAGAGAGGTTGTTTCAAATGGAGGAGCACAATTCACATCACACAAGATAGAAAAGCTTATGAAAAAATATGGGGTCAAGCACAGAGTGACATCTCCATACCATCACAGGCGAATGGACAAGTGGAAAGCACAAATAAGACATTAGAAAATATTTTGACAAAAACTGTGGCATTCCATCGTCGGGATTGGGCTCAGAAAATTCCAGAGGCTTTATGGGCATACATAACAACATGGCAGAATACAACTGGATTTTCACCATTCGAGTTGGTTTATGGGAAATCTCCATTGTTTCCAATTGAATTTGAAATCAGCATTCTCATAACAGCTTTGGAAGTTGGATTAGATCTATCAGATGCCTAGAAACACCAATTGGCTTAGCTCAATGAACTTAATGAAATACGTTCAATGGCTGTCTAGCGAACTACTGCTATTCAGTAGCAGAGGACGAAATGGCATGATAAATTTATTAGAAACAAGGTGATTCAAAGTGGAGATTGGGCACTACTTTATGACTCTCATTTTAAGTATTTTAAGGGAAAGATTTGCACTCGGTGGATGGCACCTTATGAGATGAATGTTGTATTTGATAATGGAACAGTCAGGCTAGTCACAATTGATGATACACGTACTTCCTTTATAGTTAGTGGACATCACTTGAGACTATACCACCAACTAGCCTCTAAGGATGCTTTTATTAAACAACTCTTTGAGTAATCTGGTTTGAAGGTTATCAATGTATAGAATCTTTCCTCTACACCCTCTCTCTAAAGTAACAAAATAATAATAATAATAATAAAATAATAATAAAGAATTTTTTTCTATTTTCTTGTCTTTTTGTAGGAGCTATGACTAAGGAGTAAAAATCAAGGAATACTCATGTTGATATTACTTGGTTGTTGCCACTCCAATGCTGCTACACCGGATGCTATTACTCAATTGTTGCTACTTATGTTGTCATTACTTGGTTGTTGTTACTCTGATGCTGCTACACCAGATGTTGTTACTCGGTTGCTGCTACTCATGTTGTTGTTACTTGGTTGCTGCTACATTGGATGCTATTACTCTGATGCTGCTACACCGTATGTTGTTACTCGGTTGCTGCTACTCCGATGCTGCTACACCGGATGCTATTACTCGGTTGCTTCTACTCCGATGCTGCTACACTGGATGCTATTACTCGGTTGCTGCTACTCATGTTGTTGTTACTTGGTTGTTTTTACTCTAATGCTGCTACAACTGATGTTGTTACTCGATTGCTACTACTCATGTCGTTGTTACTTGGTTGCTATTAATTCGATGCTGCTACACCAAATGTTGTTACACCGATGTTGTTACACCGATGTTGTTACTCTGATGTTGTTACACCGAATGTTGTTACACCAATGCTACTACACCAGATGTTGTTACACCAATGTTTTTACTCCGATGTTGTTACATCGGATGGTGTTACACCGATGTTGTTAATCTGATGCTGTTACACCAATGTTGTTACACTGATGTTGTTACACTGATGCTGTTACACCATCCCATCATCCAGGTAGGCCATCAAGTATGCCTTCATGTGACTCGTACTGATTTAATTAAATATCCCATGTGAAGATTTTAATGTCGCGTACGTCAAAATTTAAGTCAGGGGGGGTTGTCATGCCAAGGACAATGTAACAATTACCCCATAAGTTAAGAATGGCATCTCACTCATGGTACACCTTACGGATCACATCAATATGAGGTACCATCATTTAAACCTATTGGGATTCGCAAAATGTCTCATCTATGTTGTACGAGTAATTATTATTCCTATTCTACCACACTTACCATATTTCTTTATGATTTTTCTCAGTTTTTGAGAATTACCAATCGTATTTACCATTACTACCTGTCTATTTTTACTATGTTGTTCCTCCAAATCCAATACACACCTTGCCCAATAGTCTGCTGCTACAAGTCGCTACAATATGGGTGGGCTGGCTGTGCGACATGAGCCTGAAAACACAGTTTCAGTTCACAGCAATCCATAGGTTTGGAAAATTTTTGTCGATGCAGGTTGGGACGTCTACTTTGACAGATTGCAGGGATTCGATGGAGGTATTACAATGGAATTTGCACTCAATTTAGAGGAGAATAATTCTTGGGTTAGAGGTCTGTAAATTCTTGTTACAGAGGAATTAATTGCAGAGGTTAGCGGGCTTAGATAGCAGGGGCAGCAATGGTTTTCTCGAAAGGTTTCTCTCCTGAAGTTTCCTAAATTGTTTTTGCAGGAAGGAGAACGTGTAGTTCAATTGGGTAGGGGATATGAGCGCAGAACTGTACCATATCCATGGAAAAAATTTGTAGGCTTCGTGATTAAATACATTACCTGCGAGGCTCGGGCCTCAGCTCTATTCAACTATCATTTTAAAATTCTAATGCACCTTTGATTTCCACGGAATCAGGAGCATGCCCTAAACATGCCATTCTTTCTATTAAAACAACTGCAGCATACGGCACAGGTTGCTCGGTGCTCCCACTGGATGATGGCAGTACTCTCTAACCATGGAATGGTGTGATTATTGGTTGTGCATGCAATAAGAAGGCTGCGGGTTTCTTGGGAAGAACTTTATGGATCCTCAGAAGAAGAGGTAGCAGTTATGGTTGTTGCTAGAGAAGAAGAGCCAGCCTCTCCGACTGATCAGGTGGAAGAGGAACCTTCAGAAGAAATAAATCAAGAGGAACCCGAGGAAATAGAAACAGAGATTGATCAGGAATAGCCTAAGGAAGAGGAGATGATGATTGATCAGGAGGAACCTGAAGAAATGAATATGGAGGAAGCAATCGGCAATGAGGACAAGGCTTTCACACAAGAACTAGCCTCATTAGAAATTTCCATGGAAAAGGAAATTAGAATCGAAGAGGTGATTAGCAGGACAGACAAAGCTATCACACAAGAACCAGCTTTGCTCGAGGAACCCACAGAGGAAGGGATTATGAACATTATGCAGGAAATTGATACTATGATACAGTCGACAACCTTTGTCAATGAAGAACAAAGGGATGGAATTGTAGACATAGAAATGGAAAGTGATGATGTTTCGCAAGAAACAACATCACTTGCCCTGATGAAAATGGATGTTGATACAATTTCGAGTGCTACACAAGAACCACCCACAATTCGGCTAGAACAGGAGGAGTCGAACCGCGGAAGCGATGTTGGACCTCAAGAATTGGTACCAACCATGAAAACAAAGGTGATTCCCGAGGAAAAAGAAGAAGGAATGAGTTGGATGGTCGATACTGTTCCACAAGAACCAGTATCGACCCATGAAGAAGAAGTAATAATAGAAGGGCAGGAGGAAAGAAGGGAATTGAGCCAAGGAATCAATGCTTCTCCACAAGAACCAGCATTGACTCTGGTTGAAGCAGTAATGCATGAAGTCCTAGTCCAACTCAGGAATGATGATGAGGGATCCGTTCCCTGTTCTCCATTCCAGTCCATGATGCCCAGAGGGGAAAGGGGATTTCACTCGCCTAAACGGCTGGTGGAAGAAGTTTTTGTTCCCCCGGTATTAAAATTTGTTGACATGGCCAAGATTTTCCTATACACTACTGAACCAGAACAATTGGAGGTTCACTAGGAAACAATAGTTCCTGTAGAAATATTGGAACACAAAGGGGTCAGTGGATTTTTCGGCCAAATAGTAGAAGTTTCTGAGAGAAATGTAGAAGAAGAAGGACCTGTGGGTCGGGGGCTCAGCCAAGAGGGTTTGACAAAAGAATCAGGAGAAGATGCTGGTAGCATTCCACCGCCTTTTGAGCCTGTCGTAGGTCCAGAACCTAAATTCACTGTTAAACAAGAATGGGTTGAACAATGTGAGAAAATAAGGTTACCTCTTAAAAAGAGGTACCAGATGAAATTCAGTGAAACCATCAAACTGAAAAGAGAATGAGTTTGAAGAAGCAATTTTCACGGCTAAAAAGGAAGGTAAAGGTCTACAAATGTAGGTCAATAAAGTCGAAGGTTGAAGTCTCCACTGTAGCCACCCAGACCGGCCCAATCGAAGAATTGTTTGAAGGTTGGGAATTCGTATTGGCTGCCGAAATTCAGAAATGGCAGTCTTTAGCAAGTGACCATAAGAAAGAAATAGCTAGGGTTTGAGAACAAGCTGCTGGAGTCGTTACAGGGTACATAGATCAATTATACAAGGCTCGGCTGAAGCAGTCCAAACAGAAGGCTAGGATAGAAGAGTTGGAAGAACAAATTCAGTTGCTAAAGATAGATAAGGAGAAGATGTTCTCCCTAGCACAGCAAGTAATGGCCTGCAGACCTCCTGCACATAGCTATGCCTTATTCCTTCATGAGCAGTTTCTTTACTTTTGTCTCGAAAGTATATATAAGGAGATTTGATACGAAATTGAGGACCCCATTCAATTTATCCGTATTTTGAAAATTCATGATGTTATAGGATAACATTTAATGTGTGAGCTCTACATGCATGGGTATTATTGAAAGCATGATCAATCCTTTAACCCCGTTCCATTCGTGGGGGACATCCATTTAAGGGCTTTCACCTCCTATACCATCAATCAGATTAAATGGAGAAAGGCCTGGGATAAATTTGAAGAAAATCAAGCTGGAAAACCATTAATGGAAAGAAGAGAGCATGGTCAATCCGCAAATATTTACAATAAACATTATACCTTTCTACAGATTGAGGGCCGAAAGGAATTGACAGCAACAAAACTAAATTCGACCCCCCAAGGAGAGTTGGCTTCTAATATCGCTCTATCAGCATTTTCCTTCAGGTAACTCAATTCACCTCCACGTGGCCTCGCACAAAATTTCTTGTAAATTTATTTATCAATTTCAGAGAAATTGATAAATAACACCTTCAGCGAACTTTGGAAAACTTAATTAGATCTCCGAACCTTAATTCCTTCGACTTACATTAATAACCCGACAATATTTTAAATAAACACTTTAATATATTCCGGGCCCACACATATGCTCGACAGTTCACACCTTTAAATGTTCATATCTTAGATTATCCTTCATGCTACTTCCGAACGCGATCACCGTTGAGTCCATGCTCTCCATATTGACGGTGTTTTTCGATATCACACGGCCTCCTCATTCGAACGTTAACGTGCGATGGCACGCGGAAAGGCGGTTTTCGGGGTCCCACCTTATGCAACGTGTCAACCACTCTATGGAATCGCTCTGATTTCTTGAATACCGCTCGTCCTGCAAAGGTGGTGCGATCAAAACCGCTTCCAACCTTTGAACAGTGATTGACCAGGGTTTACGTCGGGTTTACACTATCCTTTCGATTCACTCCAGTTCTCAAACTCAGGTTTGAACTTTAGAACAACTATTTCTTTTCAGGCAGGGTTTTCACCTCAGTTGACTCACTGTGTTGTGGAATTTCAACGTTTTGGCCACACAATTCTCGGCCCGTATCGAGGTTACAATAATCAGCTTGGTTTCTCATAGGGGTGCACGTCAATAAACACTCAGGGGACTCAACATAGAATACGCCCAATCATGGACAGAGAGAAGCTTTCGGAGGTTCAACATAGAAAATTCTTCATCGAATATCAGAAAGCTAGAAGCTCAAATACATTGGACTCAAGCTAATGCTCACACAGAGACAGTATATCTAGCATTCCACAAAGATGATCAAAACATCGAATTATATTCAACAAAGAACAAAAATGCTTAACACATACACAATCTTCACTGCGAGAATCTCTACCCCTCAATACATCCGAGGGATTACATTTATACATCAACATATGTCTTTTTGGTTCCTCTGTGAGGACCATTTTTGGTAAATCAAAAGCCTAAATACAGTTCATTAGAATTAACTGAAACATGACATATGGATCGAATCCAAACCTATTTGACTTCTATGGACTCTAACTAGTATAAATGAAATAGGTAGCTAAGGTATTGACACCTTGCTGTTAAAATTCAATCATTTTGAACCCTCCTAGCCACAACATGTGGACAAAACCTCCTACATTGCTGGCTAGTGCCTAATGCCCCTGCATCAGACTCCCGAGGGTGATTTTCTTCATGACTCCTGTCCATGAGCTCTTCCACTGATCTGCCTATCTTCTGCAACATTCCTTCAGTCATCCAAGTGGCATCTTCCTCTGGCTTGTCCTTCCATTTGATTAAGTACTGAAAGTACTCTTGTCCTCTGGTTTTCCTGAACACTCTTTTGTCCAATATCTTTTCTGGTTACAATGGTTGTGTTGGAGGTAGCTGCTCTTTCCACTCAATCTGTTCCTTGTCTGTTGATATTTCTTCTACACCATCATATTCATACTTGTACAAATCTGCAACATTAAAAATGGGAGATATTCCAACATCAGGAGGCAATTCAATCTCATAAGCATTAGCAGAAAACTTTCTAAGTATCTTGCATGGCCCAATCTTTTTGAACTTCAGTTTGTTATACTGCTTCTTTGGGAATCTCTCATTTCTCAACTGTGCCAAAACCAGATCTTCTACTTCAAATTGGACTTCTTTTCTACTCAAGTCTGCTTTGCCTTTGTATTTGATGCTGCTACCTTGTAGCTGATGTTTCACTTTCTCATGTATGGCTTGGATCCCTGAAGCAAATTCTTCACCATCAGCACTTCTCATCTCTTCCTTTCCCATATTTCTTAACTCTGATATTCCTCTGGGGTGCATTCCATAAACAATATGGAATGGACTCTGCCCTGTGCTTTTGTTTGGTGAGTCATTATATGCATATTCTGCCTGAGGCAAAATATGATCCCACTGCTTGGGATGCTCTCCTACAAGACTTCTCAACAAATTTCCCAGACTCCAATTCACTACCTCAATTTGTCCATCAGTCTGAGGATAATAAGCTGAGCTAAAACTCAGTTTAGTACCAATTTTCTTCCACAATGTCCTCCAAAAATTTCCCACAAATCTGGTGTCTTTGTCTGAAACAATACTCTTGGGCAACCCATGCAATCTAACAACTTCCTTGAAAAACAAGTTAGCAACATGGGTGGCATCACTAGTTTTATAACACAGAATAAAATGTGCCATTTTGGAGAATATGTCCACTACAACAAAGACTGCATCATTCCCTCTTTGATTCTTGGGTAATCCTAGAACAAAATCCATACTCATCATGTCCCAAGGCCTGTCTGGAATAGGCAAGGGAGTGTACAATCCTGCATTCTGGCTCCTTCCTTTGGCATATTGATAGATTTTTCAATTTTTCACAAACTTGCCCACTTCTTCTCTCATCTTGGGCCAATAATAGAAGTGACTCAATTGCTCATAAGTTTTATCATTACCAAAGTGTCCAGCAAGTCCACCACTATGCTTCTCCTTGATCAAATTTTCTCTCATGGAACATTTTGGTACACACAGTTGGTTTCTTCTGAATAGTAAGTCCTCCTGCAAGAAATAATCCAGCCACTAGCTTCTATCTATTAGAACAGGGTTACAACATGCCTCAAAAGCTTCCTTAAAATATGAATCTGTTCTATACAATTCCTTGAGAAAATCAAATCCTACAACTTCAAAATTGGTTTCTTGAACAAGCATGTGCCTCCTACTCAAAGCATCAGCTACTTTCTTTGCTTGGCCACTTATGTGTTTCAAAACAAAGTTGAAACCTTGGAGATACTCAACCCATTTGGCATGCTTATGATTCAACTTGGGTTGTTGTACAATGTACTCAAAGCATGATTATTGTTGGTCGCTTTAATTGTTTTCACAATTCAAGCTCCACATAAATTGTCAACCCGAGGAAGTCTATTTATTCCAAAGACAATCACGCACTGGATATGCTCAATTTCAAAAGAAAAAACAATGTTGTAGTAAAAAGCCACACAATTATCAATCATACAAATCTAATTATTCACACTCTGTTCAATCAAAGCTGAAGTTACTTATGTCATAGCAGAAGTAATTCCTATATTGCAGTTTAGAATCCAAATAAAGGGAAATCAATCTGCAGGAAAGGAAACCAATCAAACATAACATGAACAGGACCCTATTCCTTTAAATAGGAACTTCAGCACCTGCTGCCTGACACTAATCACTCTGTAGAAAAGATAACTCAAGAGAACAGGACCCTATTCCCATGAACAGGAACCTTCAGCACCTGTCTCCTGTTTCTAATCACACTGCAGGAAAAGAAAGGCAATCAATGGAAACAAGACCCTATTCCTTTGTACAGGAACCTTCAGCACCTGCTTCCCAGCATCAATCATACATTCAAACAATTAACAGAAATAAATCTCTTAACTTCTTAAGAATGAATGTACTAAACACATGCAGCGTTAAAAGAAATAGAATGCTCAATGAATTACAGAGCTGTGTAACTAGTGTTTCAGCAAACAGAATTAAAGTAAAGCGCGAATGTCATAAAGAAATTAAACAAACTACAGGGACAGTCGGGTGAATCTTGTGAGAAAGGCGGGCCCTTTCCTTCTCACAAGATTCCCCAGGAAAGGATTAAATTGAAGCACTCAAAAGGAAATTTTATTCATCTGTCAAAAGAAATGATACATTACAAATGGAGTCTAGCTCCAGTTCTCTCAAACACAATGTTCTTCTGTAATTTCGAGCTCTAATCCCCTTCTAATGATGACGTCTCCTCTCTTTAAAGAGGAGACATCTCTTACAATTACAGTAGAGAAAATCTACGTTTATCCCAATTATGTTCTTCTTTCTTAAAACAGGGCTATTTTGTTCTTCCATAAAAAGATATTGTTACAAAAGATACAAAAAGAGTACTATCTTCATAATAATCCGTGTAACCACATCTTCATGTTGTTTCCATTGTTCCACAAAATGCTCTTCCAGAATCGCAAATTACGAATAGTGGCGGAATTTGCGTGTCTGCTGGCTGTTTCAGCAACGGAGTCGACTGTTTCAGCAATGGAGTTTGACTGTTTCAGCAACGGTCGATTGTTCCAGCACAACATATAACTTATCTGTGATCTTTTAGACTCATGTTAGCAACAATATACTTCAATTAATGATAAAATATAAGATTAATATGGAATTATATGTAAACAGATTAAACATATAGTAAAGAAGAGGATTTTATATACCTTTGGATAAAGTGAATGAAAATGATAATGGAATCCTTTTTAAACATGGTTATAAAGGTAAGGTGGTGTAAAAATATATAGTAAAATGATACATAGTGAGGTCCTAACATCCCCCCAGCTGAAAGTGTTGCATGTCCTCAGGCAACTCCTAGTCTGAGTCAGAGTCTGAGTACTGACTCTGCGCATGCAAGTTGCTCAAGCAGTAGCTGGAGAAGGTGGCTTTAGTCGGAGCTCGGAATCCTCAATTGTTCTGAAATTGCTTCCATGCTACAACTTCATCTCTGTCAACCAATTGATAGTGACACTGATATTTCTCTGAAGGCATCCATAGAATTGGAAAATGAAAATGGTAACCAATCCAGTTTTCTCCACAATGCCGAATACATCTGATGTAATTAGGTACCCTGGAAAGTGCAGCTTGAAGATTATCAAGGCTAAAAGGGTGATAGTCTTGTCTTTCCTTACATGACTGCTGCCAAAACATAGTGTTGGCCTTCAATGCAGCAGCCCCCTTTACTCTAATTTTTTGTTGACACTTTAAAAGTGTTGAAGCCTGTAGTTGTTGTATGTACCTATGCATTCCTGGCATCCGCAAGAATTGGTGATATTGTGCTATAAACATGGCCGGACTTAAAGGTTCTGGTCTAATCCAAAGGAGCCTATTCTCCTCATTATGACTACTTGCAATAAACGCAGTTTTCCAGGTGAGCTGATTGGCCAGAAATGAAACAAATGCCCTTATTTGTACATCACCTACAATTGGAATGAGATTGACTCTTCTATTTTCAGGTATGGCCTCGTTATGGAGATAAAGTTCACACAACAAATGTTGGTCACTTTCAGGGGCCTCAGCAAAAGTCTTAACAAATTGTTCCGCAGTAAGCAATTCATGAGGTATGCCATCCTTTATTGCCTTCAATTGAAAATAAACCAAACGTTCAGAAAGGAAGAGAGAGTAATTCACAGAGGGTTTTCGGGTAGCCATCAACTTTTGCACTAATGAAAACATCAAAACCATATTTTCCTTTGATTCCTTGACTTCCTTCTTGGAATCCCTGAGCTGTTGCAATGTCTGTTCCCAACTATCCCAGTTGGCATACATGTGATTCTGCCATGCTAACTTATGCTGCTGTAATATTTTATCTTGCTCTACAGCATATTGTTTCTTCCATTTGTTCATAAGTTCTAATTGATTCCATGGCAGGGTCTGTGTCCCGGCATTAGAAGTACTGGGTTGGGGCATTGTCTGAGTGGCTGAACTGACTAACTCAGGGCTAGATATCTGTAGTTGAGGCATTGTTTGAGTGGTTGAGCTAACTAGCTCAGGGCAAGATATCTGTGGTTGGGGTACTGTCTGAGTGGCTGAGCTGACTAGCACAGGGCGAGATATCTGTGGTTTAGTTTCTTTTTCCAAACTTTTTGAGAACCCTACTGGTTCTTGTGGAGCAGTAGGGCATTCTTCTTTAATTTCAGCTGATGTAGATGCCTCAGATACCTGAATTTTGACTACTTTGTACCCTGCCTGCTGGTAAATATTACCACACTCATGGCACATGTATTCTCTGCATGGATCCTTGTTTTGTGCTGATGCTGTGTGTGCTAGCATGTATAGATTCAATTCTCTATCAAAGGCTTCTCGTGCCATGGTTAATTCATTCTTATAGGCTTCTAGTTCAGACTTCAAAAACTCATTTTCCTCCAATAAGGATTCCATAGTGTGTGAACCCTGTGTGCTGGTTGATTCTGTTGGGGTTGCCTGCTGATCCACAGCTGTAGCTGGTTCTTGTGGAGCAGCTACAGCTGGTTTCCCTGTATTATCATGCTTGGTGTATGATTCTTGTACCACAGTGGTTGGTTCTTGTGTTTCAGCCTCTGGGTAAGTGACTGGTTCTTGTGTGGCAGTCACTGTTTGAGCCATAAACGATGTCATGTTATCCCGGGGCACTGGTTCTTGTGTGGCAGTGCCACCGGACGAGACGGGTTGGGGAATTTGAAATGGGGGTGAGGATTGAAGTTTTAACATAATAGTGGCGGGGTCAGGGGAAATGGGAGTAACTCCTGTTTCAACAGTCATTTTCATTTTCCTTCTTGGTAGGAAAGTAGAGAAGTCACTGTCTTTCCTTTTCTTTGTAGGGGAAGATTCTTTTCTGGGGGAAGGGCTTTCGGAAGAAGTGAAAATTTGGAATGTGGCCCTTGTTCGTCGTTTTGAGACAGAGACTGTTGGGGTTCTTACCTTCCTTTTATGAGTAGGTGGGGATGGGGGTGTTGGAGAGTCATCGCTAGGGATAGGAATAGTGGAAAGGGGTGACTCTACTAAGTGGGACGAACTTGGGGGTAGGTCAACTGGTTCTGAGGACGGAATTACTGGGGGGTCTGGGATATCGTTCAGTTTCCCTTCATAAGGACTCTCAGGAGTTTCTTGGGAACTTTCGGCTTGTTGGGGGATTTCGGCCTGCTGGGGAATTTCGGCCTGCTGGGGAATGAGGAGTGGATTATTCAGAGGGGGGTTTTGCTGAGCAAAACCCCTCTGAATTAATAATTGGCATAAACGGTGATGGGTAAGGGATGACAATGGGAATTTAACCCGTCTACAATAATATGACATGTTTTTTATACAACCAAGCAGATAATAGGGAATATTAACTAATCGACCATTCCTTAAATGATTCATCAAAACGAAGTCGTGTTGGTAGACTACCTGGTAACGCCCTTCACATGTCAAGTAATGCTTGATGAATTCTGCTACTGTTGGCCATGGTCGAGGAAGTGAATGCAGACTTACACCGCGGCCTTTAAGTTCAACCGGTTCATCTGGAAGAAGAAAATCTTGTTGTGCACTTAAAATCACTTGCTTCCTACTGAACCAGCGAGTCCCGATAACCGGAAAACCTGAAACTTGAGCTATGTCCTCCTCTGTAACTGAAATGCGGACCCCTTGAACTACTGAATAATTCCCCTGAAGGTTCTGTGCGAACTCTAAAACTTGCTGCTGATCAAATTCTCCTAACCTTTCGAAGTATGTTGTCCATCCTGCTTGTTGAAAAATTTGATAGACTTCCGGGAACATTTGAAGAAGATTTATCGAACCAGGCTCGTGTCTGATAGCCGACCCTCCCATGGCTACTAGCTTGAGTCACATGCAGAGGCACAGAAGACAGAAACACAGGCTTTGGTCAAGCTAATTGTTGCAACAGAGGATATGGAGTCTCAATGACGGCGGAAATGGATATGAAGGATGGCGGAGGATTGGGTGATGTGAAATGATTATTCAGTTTTCGAAATTCCCCCCCCCTACGTATGGTGCAATGATGTTTAGGCGTGTGGAGATTGTAATCATTATGAGCAGGATCCTCTCTTTAAAATATAATTTAACTGCATTACATAAAAACCGCATACCTTATATTTTTACCTTTGTCTTTAAAATTCGAAGTATAAAGTGCTTCATAATGGCTTGATATTAATGGAAGAATCTGTAGATTTCTCTGAGATGTAGTACAGGAGCATATCAGGATCTGCTCAGTACTGAGTAATTTTTCACCCAAAGGGTCTGAGGAGTAAAAGTGGAGAACTGAAAAGCTTGTATAGCAGAGGAAAGAAGTGATGTTTTAATGATGACAGGTTGCTGAAACTGGTGTTTCAGCAACGGAAAAATGAACGACATGTTGCTGAAACTGGTGTTTCAGCAACGGGAAAAATCGGGAAAATGGGATATAATGACTTGGGTTTAGGACAAGTGGGGGAATATTTGATGAGGGATAATTTCAGCAGTAAGGGATGGGAAATACTAGCTGAAGGATGATATTTCAGGAATGGTAGAAGTGGGAAAAATGGAAAAAGGGAAATAATGTAGAAATGGGATGAAGGGATATTGCTAGGAAATGGGTTGAAATGAAGGGAACAAGCTTCTGTGATTGAAGCTTCAGATCTTCTTATGATGAATCTGTCCTCCTTAATAAGCTTTTCCAGAATCTGCAAAATTCACTTGTAATATGCCAACCCTTGACAGGGATTATTAGTTTTAAATCTAATCTAATCTAATACTAAAAAAAACAGTGCAGAAAATTAAATGTTGTGAGGAGCAGAAGACTCCCCTAGAAAAAGATAATGTATATCAGTCATGCAAGCAGTCTTGAAATCCTCTTTAGAAACAGGGCGCTGGTATAAACGAAGCCTATGACCATTGACTAGTAGAGGTGTTTTAGAATCATCAATTGTGAGAATTCTTACTGTTCCATTAGAAAAAACAGCATCTACTTCATATGGTCCAAGCCAACGTGTACGTAGCTTACCCTGAAAATTTTCAAACTGAGAGTCATACAACAAGGCCCAATTACCTTTTTGGAACTTCTTGTGTTTGATAATTTTATCATGCCACTTCATTCTCTGTTGTTGAATCATGGTTGTTTGGTGAATGGCATCTAATCTCTTTTCATCCAATTCAAGAAGCTGTTGCAACCTAGCTATCTGCACATCAGTCAAATCAAGATTAATAGCTAAAGCAGTTCTTAGAGTTTTGATTTCAAATTCCACAGGAAAAACAACATTTTTACCATAAACCAATTCATAGGGAGAAAAACCTGTAGTGTTTCTCCAAGTAGTTCTGTAAGCCCATAATGCTTCAGGGAGCCTTTGAGACCAATCCTTCCGGTTTTCCTTCACTGTTTTAGTTAGAATGGCTTCTAATACTTTATTTGTGCTTTCCACATGCCCATTGGCCTGGGGGTGGTATGGTGTAGTCATTCTATGATGAATATGATATTTCTGAAGGGTAGACTTAAAACCATGAGAATTGAATGGAGGTCCTCCATCTGTAACTAGCTCTCTAGGAATTCCAAATCTAGTGAAGATTTCTTCAAATAAGAAAGCTAGGAAAGCCTCTTCATTGGCTCTAATAAGTGCTTTGGCCTCCACCCATTTAGTCATATAGTCTGTAGAGACTAATATATAAGTTCTTTGATTGGATGGAGGATTAATGGGTCCTATGAAATCTAAGGCCCATCTTTCAAATGGTTCAGAAACTACCCAGGGGTTTAATGGCATTTGATCTCTATGATTGGGTTGACCCATTCTCTAGCAGCTGTC
This sequence comes from Pinus albicaulis, assembly GCA_034641835.2. Classification (NCBI taxonomy): domain Eukaryota; kingdom Viridiplantae; phylum Streptophyta; class Pinopsida; order Pinales; family Pinaceae; genus Pinus; species Pinus albicaulis. The sequence continues at coordinate 779,452,313 of CM076575.1, read as the reverse complement.
ACAAGCCCTCACATATTTCTTTGCATCCTTAAATAATGAGGGCCAATAGTAACCCATCCTCAAAATTTTGTGTGTTGTTCTTTTATTAGCGAATGCCCTCCACAAGGGCCATCATGACAAGCTTTCAGTATGTCATACACTTCATCTTCCCTAATGCATCTTTGGATTTCCTGATCAAGCCCTGTGTAGAAAAGACACCCACTTATCCAGCTATACCTGGCACTTTGTTGAACAATTCTTCTCTTTTCTCTGTATGACAGGTGTGATGGTAATTTTTCTGCAACCAAATAATTAGCAATATCTGCATACCATGGAGAGTGAGCAGAAACTGCAAACAAATACTCATCAGGAAAAGAATCATCTACTGGAATATCATTGTCAGTTTTTAACCGTGAAAGGAAATCAGCCACCACATTTTCTTTACCAGGCCGGTCTACAATTGTGATATCAAATTCCTGTAGTAATAATAGCCATCTGGTAACTCTAGCATTTGTAACAGATTTGTTCATTAAATACTTGATAGCTGAGTGGTCAGTGTGTACAAAAGTAGAGTAACCAGTGATATAATGTCGAAATTTATTAATGGCATAAATTACTGCAAGAAACTCCTTTTCGGTAACTGTATAATTAAGCTCAGCAGGGGTCATATTCTTATTGATAAAGTAGATAGCATAAGGAAGATGATTTTCCTCTTGTCCCAAGACAGCTCCAATTGCAGTGTCTGAAGCATCAGAAGATATATGAAAAGGGAGGGCCCAATTAGGCCCCCTCAAAATAGGAGCAGTAGACAACTGATGCTTGAGTTCTTCAAAAGCTTTCTGACAAGAATTAGTCCACTTAAATTCAGCATTTTTCATAAGCAACACAAATAATGGAGAAGCTATCTTAGAAAAATCTTTAATAAATATTCTGTAGTATCCAGCATGTCCTAGAAAACTTCTCACATCAGTTTGTGTTTTAGGAACAGAAAGATTCTGAATGACCAATATTTTAGATGGATCTACCTGAATACCTTGAGATGAAATAAAATTTCCAAGCACTACTCCTTCACTCATCATCATATGACATTTTTCAGTACTTAGGGAGAGGTGAGATTGTATACATCGTTTAAGTACCTTCTCAAGATTTTGTAATGCATCTTTAAAAGACACACCATAAGGAGTAAAATCATCCATAAATATTTCCATAGAGTCATTCAGCATATCAGAAAAGATTCCTATAACAGCCCTCTGAAAAGTTGCTGGTGCATTACATAGCCCAAATGGAAGAACTCTATAAGCAAAATTTCCCCAAGGGCTAGTGAAAGTGGTCTTGTCCTGGTCTTGGGGTGCAATTCTAATCTGATTATACCCATTGAATCCATCTAGAAAAGAAAAGAATTTCTTCCCTGCCAGACTATCCAACACCTGATCAATGAAAGGTAAAGGAAAGTGATCCTTTTGAGTAGCTTTGTTCAAGGCTCTGTAGTCAACACATACTCTCCATTTCCCGTTTTTCTTAGGGAAAATTACCAATGGGGAAACCCATTCACTGTCAGATATGGGGTATATAAATCCTGCATTAAGCAATTTCTGAAGTTCTTCTTTAACAATTTCTCGTAAATTAGGGTTCATTCGTCTTTGGGGTTGACAGACTGGTCGGCATCTCTCTTTAACGTAAATTCGGTGAGTACATAGTTCAGAAGAGATTCCTTTCATATCCGTGTAATTCCATGCAAATGATTCCTTATTTTCATGTAATAACTTCATTAACTGCTGTGTTTCAGCAACTGTTAGATCAGGATTTATGTTTAATGTCTTGCCGGGTTCAATTTCAACTGTTATGCTTTTAGATGAGATGGTGGTTAATGTCTGAGATAAGTCTTCAGATTCAATATTTTCTTGGGTATCTGTTTCAAAAATTGCAGTCAATTGATTGTGTGTTTCAGCAATTACAGAAGAAGGTTCACAAATAAAATTATTAATTATTTCATCCTCTGTATTGTCTTTAAGAGTTAAAGCTTGCCCAATAGTTAGAATAGGCTGAACAGCATTATTATCATAATCCATCCACATGGAATCTTCATTACTAATTATGGGTGTAGCATGAGGATAAAGAGTAAGTTGTTTAGTTTCATAACCATTAGAAATTGTCATTGAACCAGATTTGCAACTGATAAAGGCCTCAGCTGTGGCCAGCCAAGGCCTCCCCAGAATTAAAGGATGTCCCCCCAGCTTTGTTTTAGTCTGCAATACAACAAAATCAGCTGGGTAATTCCAGGATTCAACTGAGATAAGTATATCTTCAACAACTCCTTCAGGTTTAATTGTAGAACGGTCAACCAACTCTAGAATGGTAGGTGTATCTCTGATTGTGTTATTCAGCTGTAACAATTGTGAAGTTTCAAGAGTCATTATGTTTATTGCAGCACCTAAATCTACCAGAACTTGAGGAATCATTGTTTTACCAATTTGAACTGTCACGGTAGGATGGTCGGGGTCACCATATTTCACGGGAGGGGTTTTTTCGGACATTAATGCAGATAAATCACCCATCACATGTACTGTAAGGGGATCTTTAGTTTTCCTACCAGGTTTCTTAACACAAATATCCCTTATTGTTCTGGCATAAATTGGTACATCTCTTAATGCCTGTAAAAGTGGAATTTTAACATACAAATTTTGCAATTCCCCTAAAAGATTAAAAGCAGGTGTTTCAGGCGTTCTAGTTAAAACCAAATGCTCGGGGAATGGTGGTTCTGTTATTTCAACACTTTTGTTAGAAGGTGGTTGTGCTTTCTTATGTTTCTCAGTTTCCTCTTTATCAGAATCAGAAGAAGTTATGTCATCAATAATAGGCTCTACTATTTTCCCAGATCTCAAATGAATATCGTTACATTGCATAGTAGGAAATATAGACTGATTCTGAATATCAATGACTTGTACAACTTTATTATTGGGGTTAGGATTTGGTTGCACAGGTAGCTGGGGTCTCATTTGGTTATTTGGCGGAGCATTTGATGGCAGAGGAAGTGGTTGTTGGAATTGAGGCAATTGATTTGGATACGGGAGTTGTTGGCTTCTCCAATTTGAATTCCAAGGGTTAAAAGAAGATGGTTGTTGTGGGGGCCAAGGAGTCCACATTGTAGGATCAACAAAGGGAGGGTTTGATTGTTGCATGGGTGGGAAATTCATTTGATTAAAGGGTGGGTATTGCATTTGATTAAAGGGAGGGTAATTTGTTGGACCGAAAGCAGAATAATTATTCCAACGATTAAATGGCATACTAGAGTTCATACCTTGTCCTTTTGGTTGCCATTGTCTTCTTTGAGTTAGCAGGTAAACTGCTTCAGCTTCTTCTTCCGTTGGTTGCAATGCTACCTTTATTCCTGGTAGATATGGACATTGTTTTGTTTCATGATCTTTCTCACAAAGGGTACAGATTGGTATTTTGTCCATTGGGCACTCCCTTAGTGGATGTTTGTCTCTGCACTTCGGGAAAAAGACAGCCAGAGTTGCTTCTGCTTCAGCCTGCTTCTTCTTAACCTGCAAAGTGTCAATTTGTGAAGCAAAAGAACTTAACATTTCAGTTTTAAATTCTTCAAGTAAATTACCTATTTCAGCTCTTGTTGCTCCCCCACTGGCTGATTTCTGCACTCTTGAATAGGTGGGATCTCTATTGCTTACTCGGTTCCTTGCAGCTCCCCTTGAACACCTCTTAGAAAGTTCAACAATCTCATCATATGATTCCTTAGATATATCTCCCTTGCCAAGCATGTTTAACATATCTAAACAATCATCCCTTAAACCTCTAAGTAATATTGTTTTGTGAATTTCCTTACTTATATTCGGATGATCAGATCTCTGTATATTGTACTGCAGCCTTTCTACATAGTCCTCCAAATTCTCGTCCGGCTTTTGTGCCATATTGAATAGTTCATCCTTATTTTCTCTCGTCCGGCAGTAGTCTTGATATTTAAGCAGAAATTTCTGTTTCATCTGTTCCCATGTTGTGATTACCTGACTCCCAAGGCTCATGAACCATCTTAAAGCATTTCCTTTTAATGTTGTTGGAAACAGTTTCAACTTTTGAGCATTAGTAACATAATCATAACTTCTGCATAATATATCAAATTCAAAAATAAATTCATCCGGATCTTTAGATGATAAACCATGGAAGTTAGGTAAAGCTGACAATGGAATGTTTTTCATAGGAGTTGTTCCTATAGGGAGATCACTGATAGGAAATCCCAAGGTAGAGAGAGAATTTTCATCCTTTCCTTCTCCTTCAGGATCTACACGTCCTCCACCAAAGAAGTCTTCATTGTTTCCTTCCATTGGTTGTTCTCCTACTGCACTTGCTCGATCGTCGAAATCTTCTACTGGCTCCTCAATGTTTTCCACTGGTCGTCCAACACTCTCTATTAATTCCTCAATGTGCTCTTCTGATTTGCTAACACTTTCTTCTGACTCTCCAGCACTGATTGCTGGTTCTTTAATCACCGGCTCCTCTACGTTTTCAGGACCCACAACTTCCTCTATTTTGTAATTTGATTGAGGGGAGTGCTGAAGTTTTGGTCTTCGAGAACTTAATCTCTGTGATGATTCAGCCTTTGATACAATCTCGTCAATGAAAGTCTTTCTTCCTCCCCTTCCTTTGCCTTTGCCACCTGTGGGGTTAGTTTTCTTCTAGTTTCCACGTCCTCTCATACAATCTGCACATCTGAAAAGAAAATATTAATGCTTTCGAAATCTATAATTGCCTTCCCCGGCAACGGCGCCAAAATGTTGGTCGCTTTAATTGTTTTCACAATTCAAGCTCCACATAAATTGTCAACCCGAGGAAGTCTATTTATTCCAAAGACAATCACGCACTGGATATGCTCAATTTCAAAAGCAAAAACAATGTTGTAGTAAAAAGCCACACAATTACCAATCATACAAATCTAATTATTCACACTCTGTTTAATCAAAGCTGAAGTCACTTAAGTTATAGCAGAAGTAATTCCTATATTGCAGTTCAGAATCCAAATAAAGGGAAATCAATCTGCAGGAAAGGAAACCAATCAACCATAACAGGAACAGGACCCTATTCCTTTAAATAGGAAATTCAGCACCTGCTGCCTGACACTAATCACTCTGTAGAAAAGATAACTCAAGAGAGCAAGACCCTATTCCCATGAACAGGAACCTTCAGGCCTTTATCTCACATTTCTAATCACCTTGCCCCAGAAAGAAGGAAATCAATGGAAACGAGGACCCTATTCCTTTGTACGGAACCTTCGGCATTGCTTTGACATCAATCATAAATTCAAACAATTAACGAAATAAATCTCTTAACTCTTACAGAATGATATTACTAAACACATGCGACGTTAAATTTAATAAGATGCTCAATGAATTTCAGGAAATTTGTGTAACTGATGTTTATAAGCAAATCTAAGTAAAAGCGCGAATATCATATAAAGAAATTAAACAAACTACAGGGACAGTCGGGTGAATCTTGTGAGGAAGGCGGGCCCTTTCCTTCTCACAAGATTCCCCAGGAAAGGATTAAATTGAAGCGCTCAAAAGGAAATTTTATTCATCTGTCAAAAGAAATGATACATTACAAATGGAGTCTAGCTCCAGTTCTCTCAAACAAAATGTTCTCCTGTAGTTTCGAGCTCTAATCCCCTTCTAATGATGATGTCTCCTCTTTTTAAAGAGGAGACATCTCTTACAATTACAGTAGAGCAAATCTGCGTTTATCCCAATTCTGTTCTTCTTTCTTAAAACAGGGCTATTATGTTCTTCCATAAAAAGATATTGTTACAACAGATACAAAAAGAGTACTATCTTCAGAATAATCCATGTAACCACGTCTTCATGTTGTTGCCATTGTTCCACAAAATGCTCTTCCAGAATCGCAAATTACGAATAGTGGCGGAATTTGCGTGTCTGCTGGCTGTTTCAGCAACAGAGTCGACTGTTTCAGCAATGAAGTTTGACTGTTTCAGCAACAGCCGATTGTTCCAGCACA